>OZ005737.1:115292204-115959344 GCA_963930755.1 Eudasyphora cyanicolor | reverse complement strand
ATCAAGGTGCACCATACCATCCTGCAACAAACGGGAAAGCGGAACGTTATGTTCAAACAATCAAATCAAAGTTGATGGCATCCAAATGTACACCCGATACGATACTTGCGGAATTGTCAAAGATACTAATGGCATACAGACGGGCTATACACTCAACAACAGGGAAATCACCAGCAATTTTAATGTTTGGCAGACATATTCAGTCGCGTTTAGATTTGTTGATTCCTAACGATGTGAATCAGGAGGCAGACGATCAATTACGCGCTGTCCCATCAAAGAAATTTTTTGAGGGAGAGAGAGTTGCAGTGCGAGACTACTTATCAAAGGTGAAGTGGCGATATGGAAATTTAGAGAAAATATGCGGCGAACTTCATTATGATGTCAGATTAGACGACGGTAGTATTTGGCGAAGACATGTAGATCAAATACGAAAATCAGCGGTAAATGAATGCGTCAATACGAACGTTGAATATTCAAGACCGGTACCAACTATAACAAACAACACATCAGCTGGAAGTTTACCTTTACCATTGATCCAACAAACTCGATTGCAACCAACCATTCCGAATGTTCCTGGAAATCAAATACACTCAGACAACCAAACAGACTCAAATCCAACTATAAAAATGTTCATGTTCCCGACGAAACTCCGAGAACAGGAAATACCACGTCAACTCCTGACGAGCTACGCCGATCAACAAGGCAACGAAAAGTACCTCAACGTTTAGCAGATTCCTACCTTGAATTTGATTAAATTAAGGGGGGAGAAATGTCATAATGTGAATAATGAAACTTCTTAGCCTATCAATGAAAGAGAATAGTTAGTTTTTCAGAAATATTTTTATTTTTCAATATAATCTCCTGAAACTTCAATACACTTAGTCCAACGCTTATCTAGCAATTCTATCCCTTGATTAAAATTGTTTTCCTCAAGGTCTTCAAAATAGTGGTTTACAACTGTAATTGCATCTTCATTTGAGGTAAAACGCTTGCCAGCAAGGAATTTTTTTAGATTTGGGAACAGGTAAAAGTCACTGGGAGCTAAATCAGGAGAATAAGGTGGGTGGTCAAGCAACTCGTACTTTAATTCGTTGATTTTAGCCATTGTTAAAACA
Source organism: Eudasyphora cyanicolor (assembly GCA_963930755.1). Classification (NCBI taxonomy): domain Eukaryota; kingdom Metazoa; phylum Arthropoda; class Insecta; order Diptera; family Muscidae; genus Eudasyphora; species Eudasyphora cyanicolor. The sequence goes on along the minus strand of OZ005737.1, from coordinate 115,958,229 downwards.
CTCTTGTGCACTGGTGCGTTGTCTTGAAAAATGAAAAATTATTTTTTTGTGTTGTAAGCCAGGACGTTTTTCTCGAATTTGTACATTTAATTGATCCAAAAGGTTGCAATAGTACTCTGAATTTATTGTTTTACCCTTTTGCAGATAGTCAATCAATAAAATACCTTTGAAGTCCCAAAAAACCGTTGCCATAACCTTACCAGCCGATTGAATTGCTTCAGTCCATTGTTTGGATTGTTCTTTTGTCTCTGGAGTATAGTGGTGGATCCATGTCTCATCAACAGTTATGAAACGACGCTTAAAATCCATTTTATTTCGCTTAAAACGATCCAAACAAGCTTGAGAAATGTTCATTCTTATGCGTTTTTGGTCGACTGTTAACAAGTGCGGCACCCATCTTGCAGAAAGCTTTTTCATCTGTAGTTCTTCATGCAAAATTAAATGGACTCGATCATTTGAGATGCCCATGATATTAGCTATTTCACGCACTTTTATTCGTCGATCATTTAATACCATATCATGCACTTTGGCTACAATTTCTGTTGTTGTTGCTGTTTTTGGACGTCCACTACGTGGTTCATCTTCAATGCTTGTACGACCACGTTTAAATTCAGCAACCCAATTTTTTACTGTTGCATATGAAGGAGCACTTTCACCTAACACATTCACCATATCATTATGAATTTCTTGTCCCGATAAACCTTTTTTATGTAAATATTTAATGACACCACGCATTTCTAATTTTTCCATTGTAAAAAAATCGCGGATGCGTCTTTTGTGAACACCTGTTTCTATATGAAGGAGTTGCAGATCGAAACAAAATTTAACATGTGTTCATAGCAGAGATGGAAGTTTCCAAAACACTTAACTTTTTTCTGTTTATACCGCGCTTTTTGTGCTAGGCTAAGAAGTTTCCGAACCGCCCTCGTATAGTGCTAAAGGGAAGAAATATATATTTATATGGCGGCTATATCAGAATTACTGGATGATTCTGGAAGCTAGTCGACTTCATCAACCAAATTTCGATTCAGTCGACTAGGTCGATTAATCGGACCTAAAAGTCGACTTTTTCATAGTCGATTAAAATAACATAGTCATTTCAAAGTACTGATTTTCTTCGAAATATGTTAAATTGTGGAATTGTAGCACATTGGATTGCGATAAAAACTGAATTTATTAATAACACTTTATACTTTCCAAAAATGTTGATATATCGTCATCAGAAATGCCCAAGAGCGTAACCCTCAAAAAATGAAAATTCGTTTTTCGTCAAAAAATCACGATTTTATTGAAGAAAAAAGGATGTAACATCAAGTGCTCGTTTTTGATAAAGCACAAAAGGCGTAACCCGCATTGTATTAAACAAAACGTACTGTATTCATCTATTTAACCTTCGAAGTTGTTCTCTTGTTGCTGTTTTGATTCTTGTCAATCGTGTTTGACATCTATTTTAGATGCAAAATTCTATTCTGTATTTAAATTTGGCCTTTATCTGAATGGTATCCACTTTTTTATTAAAATTCGCAGTGTGCATGATTGTATAAACTAATCTTTGCCAAATTTAATAATGATCTGAAGTAAAACATGAAAACACATTTTTCCAACCTTGCTAGTGGATTCTCGGATTAAAAAATTCTTTGTGCAAACTATAGTACATTTGACTAAAATATGACTTCTATTTAGCTTAGATGCCAAATCGGAAGGAACACATCCATGCGACTATGTGGGGCTATATGTAAATTTGAACCGATATTGTTCACACAGATATTAACTGTTAAAATAAGATACTCTTTACCAAATTTCATGAATATCGAAAGGAAATTATATCTTCTATAGAGGGAATAAGCTAAATCGAAGGAACATTCATTTATGTTAAGATATCTGGTTCTAAACTGATATTCAAATAGTTGAGAGATTTTTGATCGTTCGCCGTAGTCGAAAGAAAATAAGTTACAGAAACAGGCCCTATATCTAAATACGGATTGTCTTTCAATTTTTATATGAATTGTCTTGTCTCAAAATAAAGATATGTGCAAAATTTCTTTGATATCCGACTATATTTGTGACCAGCACATTGCTTACAAGAATGCATGCCCAGACTGACATAGCTAAATCGGTGCAGAAAGTGATTCTAAGTCGATCGGTATAATAAACGATGGTTCTATATATCTCTTCTCATTTTGGGTGTTAGAAACAAATGCATAAAATTATAATAAATTGTACCACAGTGTGATGTAGGTTATAATTAAATAATTTTAAAAGAAATTATGGTAATTAAATATACCCTACCATACTTTCTGTACCACACTGTGGTACTTTACTACTCTCTGAACCGGGGCTACGGAAAATACATAGCGCCGCACAAATGTGCTATGTGTTACAGTGTAAAATAAAAATACTTTTTTATTGGTGAGAATGTTGATCATTTGCGAAAATGTTACTAGAAGTTACATCATACAGATTACAAACATCTTCAAATGTCCTAAACTTACTTACATATATATGATTGTTTATCTCTTTGGCCAATAGTATATTATTTATACGTTCCCTTCCCTATGTCAACATTTGTATTCCTTTTAAATTATGAGATCTCTGGACCCAAAGATGTTAATAAGAACGACATACATTCATCAAATAAATACAACACCAAAAAAGCAAATCTTACAGTGCTTTAAAAGGAGTTGCGCAAAAGTGGTGACAAAGAAGTACTTCCCCGGCGCGACAACCCCTTTGTAAATTCATTGGTGAAAATCCAAATTAGAACAACTTCCGGATCATAAGTTGGGGATTTTTATTGCTTCTTTGGATGCTCTTTTTTTTGCTGGGAAATGACCTGATAGACTTTGAGAGTGGTTACTCTGCTACTAGCACCGATGATAACATTCACTCATTAGAAGTGACACGTGTAGAATTGAACTCTGTTTGGGATCAGGTGAAAAGGGCCTATGTAGATTGTAGAGACCGTGTTCCCGAAAAAGATGAGGCCCCAATCGATAAATCAAAGTTGAGGACCCGTTATAAAGAGGCATTAGAGACATACAAACGATGTTTAAGCGCAGTAAATGGAGAAATTTTAGCACTTACCGACGAAAGGCAGCAGGAAAAGTTCGAACGAGAATCGGAGACCCGAAAAAAGGAAACAGTTGAGCCAAACAACCATCTATTACGTTACGTTTACCACCATGCGACACCGACACATTTCATGGAGGATACAGCGCTTGGCCTACTTTTCGGGATTTGTTTTCGGCCTTGTACAGAAATAATTCTAGACTCAGTAAAGTAGAAAAACTTTTTCATCTAAAACAAAAAACCGCGGGGGAGGCACGGGAATTTATTAGTAACGTACCACTAACAAATGAAGGTTTTGATTTAGCATGGAAGAACTTAGAAAACAGATACGAGAATAAACGAATGCAAGTAAATGAACAACTAAAGACTCTACTTAGTTTACCACAAGTTTCGGCAGATTCAGGATCTTCGATCCAAAAACTTCAACGCACTGTTGATGGTTGCGTTCAGACACTAGAAACACTCAAGGTAGATGTAAAGGGGTGGGACCCAATTTTAGTTTACCTTACTTCTACGAAACTGCCGAGAAATTTCTTAGAAGAATTTGAAAACGGTTTGGAAGACTGTTCCATACTACCGTCTTGGAAATATTTGAATGAATTTTTGACACACAAGTTCAAAACTTTAGAATCTGCAGGAAATATTAAGCCCCATTTCTCCAAAAATAATCAGCCTAGACCTAGACTCGATTATAGTAGGAAGGAAAATAGGGTTAAGTCATTTCAAACTAATGTTGCGCAACAGACTCAAAGTTCGCAAAGAAGATTCAACAATAGCAACAGATTTAGCACATCTACGCAACCTAGTAGTCGTACAAATGGACCGAGTTGCCAAATTTGCAAGGCAAACCATTTGTTACGAAATTGTCCACAATTCCTTGAGAAAAACGTGAATGATCGCATTCACTTAGTAAAACTTCACAATCTTTGTTACAACTGCATAACTTCGGATCAAGAGATTGTAAGAGTCGTTTCACGTGTAGGGAATGTAATCAAAGACATCACACTTTATTACATAAGGGTAACGAGGCGCGACCTACAAATTCACAACCTGTTAGAGATGACGTACGACCTAGTACCAGTGCGGCAGCTCTAACCACCCTAGTACAATCCACTACTAGTTTACAGTCCACACCTAGTTTTCAAACTCCTAGTATAACGACTCTAACTCTCAAGGATAATTCACAACTTAGCCAGCAGCAATCGAAAGAAACACCACTCTTCACAGCGATTGTTCAAATTGAATCTAGAGGGCAGCGATATGACGCACGAGCGATTATCGACCCTGGATCTCAATCAACATTTTTTTCGGAGAAGATTAGAAACCAATTGAAGCTTCCAACTAGGAAGAATCTTGTTCATGTTACCGGTTTAAGTGAAACCGTTTCAGAAACTTCAATGAAAGCTTGTCTTTTTAACCTTTGTTCTCGTACAAACCCTAGTTTTGAATTAGAAGTTTGGGCACCCGTTTGAAGTCCCTTCCTTCTAATTTGCCGTCGCGCACCCTAGATAAAAATCAACATAGAGAAACAACTCAACTCGAATTAGCAGATCCTCGTTTTTACGAAAGCCGACCCATAGATCTTCTGATAGGTTTAGACATAGGACCCTTAATTTACACAGTAGGAGCTCCAATGAAATCTATAGGATCATTACTAGCGCAAAGCACCGTTTTTGGCTGGATAGTGGGCGGACCCCTTGAAAAATCAAACACAAATGATAAGAAAATTTCACTTTACAATACAGTTTCGATCGAGAAAATTCTCACACGTTTTTGGGAGGTGGAGGAGACCCCAAAAAAAGTTTTGAGGTCAGCAGAAGACACCTTTTGCGAAACAAATTTCAAAAATACAACGCGAAGAAATGAAGATGGACGATATATTGTCACGATGCCGTTCAAATCTTGTGCTGAACTTGGAGCATCTCGAAATATCGCAATGGCGCAATTCTATCGAATGGAAAGAAAGTTGCAAAAAACGCCCGAAATCAAATCTCAATACGACGCAGCGATAATGGAATATTTGGAACTTGGACACATGCGGAAACTGGAACCCCAGGAAATCGAAAAGACCCCTCACTACTACTTACCACATTATGCAGTTATAAAACCAGATAGGGTTACCACTAAACTTAGGGTAGTTTTCAATGCGTCAAGTCCCACATCAAATAGGAAAAGTCTTAATGACATTTTACATCCAGGGCCAATCCTTCAACAGGATTTAGTATTGCAGATTTTAAAGGTTTTTTAGATATGTATTCAAGCGGACGTTACCAAAATGTATCGTCAAATACAAATCGACCCAAGTCAGGCCCCATTTCAAAGAATTCTTTTTAGAAAATCAGCAAATGACCCAGTTGAAGACTTTGAACTTTCGACAGTCACTTTCGGAATTAATTGCGCCCCATTTCTAGCTCTTAGGACCCTAATTCAATTGGCAGAAGATGTTAAAGAAACATACCCATTAGGTTCGGAAATTATAAAACAAAATTTATATGTCGACGACGTTTTAGCTGGAGGTCACACTGTAGAAGAATCCCTTAAGTCTATGAAAGAATTAGTAGCAGCCATGGACTCAGCAGGTTTTGAATTGAGAAAATGGAGTTCAAACGACCCCAATCTACTTCGCGATCTGCCACCTGACTCACTCTTGCCGGTCAATTGGTTGGATATTTCGGAAGGAACTTCAACAAATACTCTAGGTATCCGATGGAACATTTCGGCTGACAACTTTACGTTCACATCACCACCCACGGAAGAAAGGGAATTATGCACCAAACGAGAAGTCCTTTCAACAATTGCCAAATTTTTCGACCCATGTGGATGGCTGGCTCCAGTAATCATCGTAGCGAAACTTATCATGCAGCAAGTCTGGCTGGATAAAGTAGATTGGGACGACGCGTTGAAGCCCATAACTCGAATGAATTGGAAGAATTTCATTAAAAATTGTCCCTCAATAGATTCAGTTTCAGTACCTAGGTGGATCAGATTTAAACCCTCAAGTAAAATTGAAGTACATGGTTTTTGTGACGCTTCAGAAAGCGCTTACGCCGCGACTCTCTATGTTAGAGTAGAACATTTAGATCAAACAGTCGACACGTTTCTTTTGGCAGCGAAAACTCGAGTAGCACCCATCAAAAAAATATCTCTGCCTAGATTAGAATTATGCGGAGCCGTTCTCTTAGCAAAATTAACCACAGCGGTGGTTCCCAACTTACAAATTGAAAATATTTCAACTCACTTTTGGACTGACTCAACAATTGTGTTAGCGTGGCTCAAAAAACCCCCTTGTTCATGGAGTGCCTTTGTAGGAAATAGAATTTCGGATATTTTAGATAATGTAGGCAACGAAAATTGGAAGCATATAGATTCAGAAAGCAACCCTGCTGATGTAGCTAGTCGAGGATGTTCGCCAGGTGATTTGGAGTACATCATTTGTGGTGGACCGGACCCCAATGGCTGAAGTTTCCAAAAGACCGATGGCCTAGACACGACATTATGAGCGCCACAGTGTTAGAAGCAAAGGCAGTTAAAGTTTTCTCGACCACGATATTTGAAGATCCTTTAAATAGATTCTCATCTCTCTCTAGAGCATATAAAGTCTTAGCATTTGCGATTCGTTTTTGGAGAAATACCGGCGTCAATCGGACCCGACTTAGCATTTCTTCAGCAGAAAACACCAATGGTGAAATACAAGATATCAAAGATCGTCTTATTGTTTTAACACAAAAACATTATTTCGCAGAGGAGTATTTAGCGTTAACCCAAAAGAAAAGACTCTCATCGAGTAGCGGTCTTTTATCTCTCAATCCATTCATTGATTCAAAAGGAATCATTAGGGCAAATGGCCGCCTTGTTCAGTCCCCATCACTTACATATAACGAGCGCCATCCCATTCTTATCCCATACGAATCGAGATTAGCCCTTTTGTTAGTGGAATTTATTCACAAAATTACGATGCATTGCGGAAATCAACTCATGACCCGCTTAATCAGGTCTGAATTCTGGATATTTAAATTGAAGCCATTAATCAAGAAGGTAATTCATAATTGTCGAACTTGTGTTTTGTATAGACACCAGACTCAAACGCAAATTATGGCCTCACTTCCGCCCCAGAGAACTATGCTGACTCGGCCCTTTACCAACACAGGAGTAGATTTTGCAGGACCCTTCAACATAAAGAATTTTACAGGAAGAGCTTGTTTAATAACAAAGGGTTATGTTTGCGTCTTCGTTTGCTTTTCCACAAAAGCAATTCACTTAGAACCCACTAGTGATCTATCAACTCAATCTTTTTTAGCCGCTTTATCTCGCTTTACTGGGCGACGATGAAGCCCAGCCAAGATCTACTCAGATAATGGGACTAAGCTGAATTAATAAGAAAAGATAGGCTAGAGTTTATGAAGAATCTGCAAAAGGACACCACCCAGAACAATATTTATCAGAACTTAGAATGGAGCTTTATTCCTCCAGGTGCCCCTCATATGGGAGGATTATGGGAGGCGGGAGTTAAATCATTCAAAACACATCTACGAAAATTTATACCGCAAATGAATTTTGCCTTTGAAGAATTCGCGACCATTTTAGCGAGAATTGAAGCCTGTCTTAATTCTCGACCCCTAAGTCCAGCCAGTGACGACCCTTCCGACTTACATCCTCTCACCCCAGCTCATTTTCTGATTGGTACTTCAATTTTGACCCCAACTGAACCCGATGTTTCAGACGACAACATCACCCTTGCCAATAGATGGAAGCGATTAAAAATTATTTCTCAATATTTTTGCCAAAGATGGAAAACTGAGTATTTGAATGAGCTACATCGTCGATATAAGTGGAAGTACCAAACAGAAAATTTGAAAGAGGATGATTTGATTGTAATTAAAGATGAGAGATTGGCCCCGACTGAATGGAAAATAGGCCGTATAGAAAAAACTTACAGGAACTGATAACAACATTAGGGTCGTTGACATTCGGACTGCTAACGGTGTAATAAGTCGACCGATAACGCAAATCGTCAAACTATTTTCAGATTGACTAACACTCTATTTATTTGTAAAAGAAGTTGGTACTCGCATCTCTTTTATTCCAGATATGGCTGCGCGACTACCTACTCCAGCATCAAGTCGTGACCCCTCTCCCGACCGTCGACCCAACCACCCCAATCGAAGTCGAGTCTCGCGCCCTCGCCCGTCTTCGTGCCAGTATTCATGCGGCTTGTGTCAAGCGGATCACGCTATTAGGACCTGTCCCATGTTCCGGCGTTTTACCCCATACCAGAGGTATGAGGCAGTGGAACGACGGGGTTACTGCCGAAATTGCGTCGCCAGGAGTCACCTGGCGCCAGACTGCCCAGCATTAACCACCTGTCGCGAGTGTGACTATCGGCATCACACAATGCTTCATCATGCCCCTCAACTGAAGGACCAACTGGGGGTCATGCCTCCGGAGCCAGCGTTTTCGTCCCCACGGCCACCATTAAGATCCTGACACACGGTGATGATTTTAAGGTGGTACGGGCCCTTCTATGCCAATCCTCGGCCATATCAAGGATCGCGGCCACCACGGTAGGGAGATTGGGATTGGAAACGAGGCAGCGCCACGGGTACGTCTTTGCCAAAATCACCATCAAGCCGTACCACGACCGTCCTTCGCCGATGATCCGAACGAGCGCTCTTGTTACCAGCGAGCTGCGAAGCGACCCTACTCGGAACCAATTCTGGAAGACCCCACAACAGAATTCGGACGGGCCTCCCTGGCCGATGTGGACCCACGGGGAAATGATCCCGTCGACGTTGAGATTGGAGGGGATGCATATGCCTACATACGGGAGGAAGAAGTGCGTGCCACGGGACTGGGAGCGGTGAGCGCATTCCAAACGTCTTTAGGCTTCGTCTTCGCAGGACCCGTCGTTAGCGCCACCCATCACAACGAGTAGACCCATTAAAACAGGTATTAATTGTAATCACTGAATCACGGGGGGGGGAGAATGTTCAAAGGTGACCCGCTCTTTTGAACAGCAGTGTAAAACGGTGACTGCGGCGCAGCTTTGTATACATGAATGTGGGGGTGAGTATGTATATACTCACGCGCATTCCAATGCATTTATGTACACATAGCAGTGTGAGTGCGTATCTTCGTTCATTTTTTTTGCGTATGTTGTTTTGTCGCCATCAAAGTCAAGGGCTTCGACTAAGTTTGGAGCTCTGACCGGCAAACAGCAAAAATCAGTCTCGTTTCAACAACTAATAAAACCGTGCGCCTCTCTCCCGTGATTAAAAAGTGAAAGAGTTTAAAGTGTAGTGTTTTTTTTATCTGCAATTACAAAAACGCAGACCCAAACATACAAGTGAAGACACTCAAACATTAACTAAGTGCGTTAAATTAACAACATAAACCAGTAAGGAAAGACAGAAAGTCGGGCGGGGCCGACTATATAATACCCTACACCTACCTACCAATGCGAAAATGGGCATTGCGATAAGAATTTGGCAGTGTTCATACATGTAATAAGCAAACTCTCTCTGCCGATTTTCGTACTGATCGGATATAAAACACGGTTTCTACAGCGCTTACATGTTAAATCGGGTGAAACATATATATGGGGGCTATATCTAAATCTGAACCGATTTTCCCCGAATTTGGCAGTGTTCATACATGTAATAAGAAAACTCTCTCTATTAAATTTCGTACGGATCGGATACAAAACACGATTTCTACAGCGCTTAAATGTTAAATCGGTTGAAACATATATATGGTGGCTATATCTAAATCTGAACCGATTTTCCCCGAATTTGGCAGTATTTATTCATATAATAAGAGAACTCTCTCTGTTAAATTTCGTACTGATCGGATATAAAACACGATTTCTACAGCGCTAAAATATTAAATCGGGTGAAACATATATATGGTGGCTATATCTAAATCTGAACCGATTTTCCCCGAATTTGGCAGTGTTTATTCATGTAATAAGAGAACTCTCTCTGTTAAATTTCGTACTGATCGGATATAAAACACGATTTCTACAGCGCTAAAATATTAAATCGGGTGAAACATATATATGGTGGCTATATCTAAATCTGAACCGATTTTCCCCGAATTTGGCAGTGTTTATTCATGTAATAAGAGAACTCTCTCTGCCAAATTTCGTACTGATCTGATTAAAAATACAGTTCCTACAGCGCTTACATGCCAAATCGGGTGAAACATATATATGGGGGCTATATCTAAATCTGATCAGATTTTCTCTGAATTTGGTAGTGTTCATTCACGTAATAATAAAACTCTCTCTGCCGAATTTCATAAAGATCGGATGTAAAATGTGGTTTCTACGGCGCTTGCATGTCAAATCGGGTGAAACATATATATGGGGACTATATCCAAATCTGAACCGATTTTAACCAATTTCAATAGGGATCGTCCTTGGGCCAAAAAAGAGCACTATGCTAAATTTCATCACAATCGGACCATAAATACGACCTGCACTTTGATTACAAGAATACATGGACAGACGGACGGACGGACGGACAGACAGACAGACGGACAGACAGACAGACGGACATGGCTAAATCGACTCAGAAAGTGATTCTGAGTCGATCGGTATAATAAACAATGGGTATATCTCTTCTCCTTTTAGGTGTTACAAACAAATGCACAAAGTCATAATACCCTGTACCACAGTGTGGTGTAGGGTATAAATAGAGAATAAGATATTGAATTAAACATTGAACTAAATAAAATTGTACAAAATAAGAAACATTTACTTTATTTAAATAAATAAAAAATCTGTACATAAATTAACAAAAAAAGCAAAAGATACTGTGAAACAAAAAAAAATACATTGAATTGTTAAATAAAATAAAAATTAAGTTTAAGACACACAAATTGAAACACCACTTGTCACTTACTTATCTACAAATTGCTACTTACCATTGAATTCCCGTGTACATACTTACCTTTATCTTACCCTTATTTTTTGCTAACAATAAAACCAAAAAATTGAAAATTGAACTTGATACAATTACGTTTTCTGCATTGAAAGGCAAACCCAAAAGTGCGTAAGTAAACAGCGGCTGCAACCCTAACCTAACCTATTCTAACCATAGAAGGTCTTGCATTATATCTACGTTTCATATTTACAAAATCATAGAAAGATTTAGGATTCGACTGAAAATTGAGGACTAACTTCCATTCCATAACATCTGCTAGATTCATTATTAAATTCAGATCTGGCAATAGCATACTTTGCATAATCGGTCTCCGAACCCGATTTTTTTAATGTTTTAAAAAGTCTGCTCTTCAATTCTTAGTAGCAGTCAAACTAGGAGAATACCATGATGGACTATTAGCATTTTTAACACGAATCTTCGGAACAGATTGTTGCAAACAATTATTCAATACGTTATAAAACTGCTCAATAGCTGTGTGAAATGATCACAACAGCAGATACAATCCCAATCAACTTCGAGGAGCAGATCATTAAGCAATTCAAAATTAGTTCTTTTGAAACAAAAAACTGCACCCTCATCACGTGGGGTATGTACACAGGGAGTGTCCACCATATCATTCGTCATGGAAATACCCAGCGTAGGGTGGTAATTATCCTCCGGTATAGAAATTGGAGAAATTCTGTAAACATCAAATAATTGGGTATTATCAACAAATACTAAATCAAGTAATTTATCAATTGAGTTGGAAATACCTTTATTCTAGAATAGATTGAGATCAGAAAAACGCTTGACTACATCGCAGGTCCACTCAAAAGAAATTGATGAAGAATTTAGGGGAATAAATGCCTCAGTATCGGGCAATGAAAGCCAACAAACGAATGGTAAATTAAAATCACCTAGAACGATAATTCGATCAACATCGAAGTCACTCTGTCTATAGCCTATAAGTGATTATCATAAACAGATAATTCCGAGTTTTGAGGGATGTAAGAGCAACAAACGAATTAGGGTTTTTCTAAATTAACAGAGACAACAATGAACTCAATGTCGTTAGCTATGTCAAGAAAGACACGTTCTGATGACAACGAACTTTTCTGTATATTACGTATTCATTAGATAAAATTTCGGAATCATATATATTAGGTTTTAACCAGGTATCGGTGAAAGACAAAACATAGAAATCGATGTCAAAGCTATCAGCAAATAAGCGGGTTAATTTGGTATTAAGCCCTCTTACATTCTGATAAGCTATGACCAAAGAGTTTATTAGTTTTTTGGCAAGTTAGAATGCCTCGCAGGTAAACGAGCCAGATGATCTACCCTATCCACAAATTCTTTTACAAATGGCTTTGGAGGCCAAAAATTGGGATCTATCACTTATCAAAGATTTCGGGTTGAACAATAACCTTAAACGATGATCTGGTAGCCGTTGAAGGTAATCACATCTTGTCTGTCTTCAGAAAGAAATCACCCTCAATCTTAGGTTAGGTTAGGTTGAAGAGAGGAGACGTTTAAACGTCTCATGTCCATGGACATACACTTAAGCCAGTGGTTCGGCCTGTTGTGCGCTCCTTATTTATGATCTTTTTATACCTCTTGAGTTACAGAAAATAGGTACTAGGCACGAATTTTCTCAGTATCTTCCAGTCATATTCTCTGAGATGAGTAAAGTCTGGTAATATGTCGGACCCGAAATGTTGGGACCTTGCATGAGTGAAAGCCGGGCAGTGACACAGGAAATGTCCCATCGTTTCGATGTTTTCCCTGCATGCCCTGCATTCGTCGTTTCCTGCGCTTGTAAGCTTGAGTGTCCCGTTAGAACCATCATCATCTTACTAATATCTATCTTGTTTAGTTTCAGAAGACTTCTTGTTTTCTTTTCATTTGGGTCACCCCACAGTATCTTTGCAGGTGCTCCTACTGTTGCGCTATTCCACAAAGTTTTGTGAGCCATCACTGCCCAGTGCTTCAACTCATTTTTCGTGGCTTCGAAAGGTTTCCAATTTTCCAAGTTTATTACTCGAAGTTCTTTGCCCTTTGAAGCCTAGCTGTTTGTCCGTTCATTTCCAATCACTCCGTTGTGTCCTGGTACCCAGCAAATACGCAATTGACCGGCTGAGTAATCATTTATCGTTCTTTTACAGTCAGTTCTGGATTTGACCCTTTCCGATGTTATTGCTTTAATCGCCATTTGGCTATCTGTGAAGATGTTGGCATATTTAGGCTTTGTGGTGTTACTGAGCCAGTTAACACACTGAGTGATTGATCGAACTTCTGCTTGAAATACCGTGTTATGGTCAGGGAGGCGGAAGGGAAGTTCGACTTCTGGGTCATCAATAAAAAGTCCCAGACCCGTCCTTCCTCCTCGCTTGGACCCATCCGTGTAGCAGCTGGTTCCCACTGGCACATGGGCCAAAGTTATATTTTCCCAGGAGCGTCTGTCTGGCACAAATGTATCACAGGTAGCTGTAAGCCGCACTTCAGGAATGCGGTCGGAGATTTCTCGCGTTTGAATGTGACCAACTAGTGATACTAAAATCTTCTGATGGTACGACTTGTGGTTTCGATTTATCCATTCACCCATCACTTGTAGACGTCTTGCTGTGAGGGCTGCCTCATACTTTATACGGATGTCTATTGGTTGGATGTGCAGCATAGTCTCCAATGCTTTTGTTGGTGCAGTTCTAAATGCCCCGCTTATGCATAGACAACAGCACATACGTTGAATTTTTTGCAAAGGTATTACGTTGCACTTCTTGTCCATTGATATCCACCATACTACACAGGCGTAGGTGATTATTGGTCTAATCACGCTCATGTAAAGCCAGTGAGTCATATTTGGACGTAGTCCCCATTTTGAACCTATAGCTCTTCTGCACAACGACCAACATCTGTGGGCCTTTGTAACTCTTTCTTCAAGATGATCTTTCCAGTACAGTTTCTGATCCAAGATTACTCCCAAGTATTTTACCTTTTTAGTTACAGCAATTGTCTTATTCAGGAATCGAGGCCGGGTAAAACGTGGGATTCTCATTTTCCTTGTAGATAGACATATTTCTGTTTTGTCTGGGTTAACATTTAATCCCCTTGGTTGTGCCCAGTTATATGCTATGTTAAGTGCCTCTTCAGCTCTTCTGCATAATAGATTTGGATGAAAGCCCCTTAGAAGTATTACAACGTCGTCTGCATAACAGACTGGTTTAAGTCCTTCATTGGTGAGGTCTTTTAGGAGACTGTGTATCGTCGTAACCCATAGAAGAGGCGATAAAATGCCCCCTGAGGTATACCACGATTTACCTTGTCTCTAATTTTTATGTCATATGACCCACAAATAATCCACATATTCCTTAGCATATTGTTGATCCAGTTTTTCAGCGCCCGGTCAATCTGAAACTCGTCTAAGGACTGGATAAGTGTATCCGTCTGTACATTGTTAAATGCGTTAAATGTCTATGCAAACAGCAAGTGTATACATTTCTTTACTGAAGGACTCTTCTATGTGGTGCACTATCTCATGCAGAGCTGTTTCCACTGATCTTCCTTTGACATAGGCGTGTTGTTTGAATTTTAGCCTGTCATCCGCTATTTTACTTTTGACCATGTTATCAATTATTCGCTCCATTGTCCATTGCCGACACATACATCTCTGGCCGGAATCATAGTGATGTAATTTCTCTCGAAGATGTACACAGTTGGTATATAGTCCACTCGGTCGGTTACCATAGCACTACACTTTGAAATCCTCATGTGACCATAGTTCTTGTACCTCCACATTGATAGGCAGTTTAATCTTATTGCCGCTTTGGTTGCAACTTCTCTCGCCACAATATTAATAGGCAGTATATGGAGTAGGGCTTGTAGAGACTCGGACCCTGTAGCTCTTAAGGCTCAGCTTATGCTCAGGCAGGCTGTTCTCTGAACCTTTGTTAGTAGGTTGGTAATGGTTAGTTTGTCAGTTGCCGTCCACCATACCACAATGCCGTTTAACAGATTACGGCGAACTACTGCTATATATATCCAGTGGACGATTTTAGGAGAGGCCCCATCGCGACCCTACAGCCTTTTTGCAGGAATATAAGGCGACGTTGGCCTTCCTTATACGTTCCAATACGTTAAGTCTAAATAACAGTTTTCTATCTAGAATTATTCCTTAAAATTTTGCACTTTCAGAAAAGACAAGATCTGTTCCATTTATCCGAGGTGGAGGGTCCACATGAGGGACATTATTCATCCTAGTAAAGAGAACCAATTCTGTCTTGTTTTCGAATTTGCCACTCACTGCGATTGCCACGTCGTCCGACGACGACGTTCTAGATCTAGCAGGATTTCATTCACCGCTAGGTTCCAAATTAGTGGAGACAGTACTCTTCGTTGTGGGGTCCCTCTGTTTACAAACCTTGTTAGAGTTGCGGAATCAAGACATGCTGTTATTCGTCGTTTGTTGAGCATACTTTGAATTAGTCTAATCAAACTAGAGTTAACTTTTAGATGTGACAGTGCCGCAATTACTGCATCTGAGTGAATGTTGTTAAAAGCCCCTTCTATGTCAAGAAATGCCACCATGGTGAATTCCTTGAAATGCTGGGACGATTCGATAGTGCTCACAAGTTTGTGCAGGGCTGATTCTGTAGACTTCCCCTTATTGTATGCATGTTGGTTCACCGATAGGAGTTTTGTATCCAGGTTTTCCCTAATAAAATAATCTAAAAGTCTTCCCAGACCTTTCAATAGGAAGGAGGATAGACTAAGTGGTCTGAAGTCTTTTGGCCAAGTGTGTGATATCTTCCCTGCTTTAGGTATGAATACCACTTTAGTATCCATCCATCGATTCGGGATGTATGAAAGCCTGATACAGCCTACATAAATTTCTCCAGCAAGGGGATAATGTACTTCAACATGTTCTGCTGGAGTGATGCCGTCTGGTCCAGGTGACTTGAAGGGCTTAAACTGTTAATAGTCCAGCTTATTCTGGATCTCTCAGTCAACAAGCTAGCAACGCTCGCATTCGTGTTGGTCTTGCTGATCTTCGGGTTCTGTTGGTGAGTTCCCCGGGAAATACGTGTCGAGCAGTATATTCAGCGACTGCTCCCTGTTTTTGGTCCAGTTATTTGCCTCATCCTGCAAGTAACCCACTGTACAGGGTGAATCTGATAGTATTTTCCTCAGCCTAGTGGCGTCGGAGACCTTTTCCACTAAACATTAGCGACCCCAGTAGATTTAGCCTTGTTGAATAGCTTGTTGCAGGTCTTTTTCATAGCTGTTAGCTCAGAAGTCCACCATTTGGGTTTAGTTTTACCCTTGTACCTTGTTTTTGGACAGGCTACTTCAAGGGAACTATTGAATGATGTGGTGATATGCTCGACCAGATTATCCAGACCGGCTTTGTAATTCGGTTCGCACAGAAGTTTGGAGTTGAGGACTTTCTTGAAATTCTTCTCATACAGGTGCCACTCGTCCAGTACATTCCACCCTACAATTTAGTCTGACAGCCGGTCAGTAGCAAACGTTACGTCTAGTACATCACACATTCATCCCAGCAGAACAGGACCAAACGGCACATGAATAGGAGAACAAAAGAGCTTTGTAGAGATGAAGATACACGCTCCTTCACTAGTTCTGAAGTCGTAGCCGCAATATCCAAAGCGAAAGCCTCCAAAGCCATTGGTCCAGATGGCTTCGCAATGATAATGTTGAAGAAACTAGGACCGGCAGCCCTGGAGTATCTCACGAAACTTTTCAACCTCTCCATTCACCAATTAGTGATTACGGAGATTTATATAGAAAGTTGCCAGAGTTATTCCCCTTCTAAAACCCGACAAACCAGCCAACCAAGGAGAGTCATACCGCCCAATCTCTTTGTTATCACCAGCGGCAAAAGTTTTAGAAGCGCTTATCCTTCCAACATTAGCCGAGCACCTACAACTTGCCAACCATCAACATGGTTTTAGGAAAGCTCGAAGCACAACCACAGCACTAAACGACATCACTACACATATTGCGAATGGACTCAACCAAAACCGGCCACCTGATCGTACCGTTGTAGTAGCCTTGGATTTATCCAAAGCATTCGACACGGTCGATCATGCGGTCCTGTTAACGGATATCCTGAACTCGACGCTACCGAACACCACCAAACGCTGGCTTGCAAACTACATCAATGGCAGGCAAGCGTTCGTCGAGTTCAAAGGTCGAAAGTCGCAAGATAAAAATGGGTGTACCACAGGGAGGAGTTTTGTCAGCAATCCTTTTCAATTTTTATCTTGCCCGTCTTCCTGCTCCTCTACCTGAAGTTAAAATGGTGTCATACGCCGATGACTGTACCATCATGTCATCTGGAACCAACATCAATGACATAAGTGCCAGAATAAACTGATATCTAGCCACCATTAACAATTTCTTCCAGGAAAGACATCTAGATTTGTCACCCACGAAATCCACCGCGACCCTTTTTACATCATGGACCAAGGAGGTTAGGAGCTTTCTGGACATCCAAGTAGATGGGCGTCATCTTTTACAACCTCCTAACCTTCTCAAAGCACGCCACTTATGTCGGAGAAAAAGTTAGACGTAAAAATAAGGAAACCACTTTCAGGTTCCTCCTGGGGCAAAGAAAAAGAGATAATAGTTGCGACTTATAAAGCTATAGGTCGTTCTATTCTCAATTACGCAGCCCCCGTCTGGACCCCCTTCATAAGTGAGACGCAATGGCGAGTACTGCAGAGGATACAGAACAGCGCGCTCAGAATCGCGACCTGATGCGTCCTCATGACGGACGTGGATCACCTACACGAGGAGAGCATGTTATTGTCGGTTCAGCAACATAATGTGCTGTTAACCAGACAATACCTGTTGGCATGCCACCAGCCAAATCATCCAAACCATCACATAGTGATGCAGGATCCCCCTCCCCGTCACATCCGGAAGGACTTCAGACGCTACTGTACAGACATCCAGGACGTCATTACATCTGACCTCGACCGATCGTCACTTACAGTAGCGCTGAATATATTGCACACGGGGGCGGTATCCCAAGCCAAACGAACGGCTTCTGACAACGAACGGCTTCTTCCTAGGCACACCAGAACCATCTTAGCCCAATTAAGATCTGGCTGGTGTCCAATCCTAAACACAGGGATTGAAGATAGCTGTCCATCGTGCTCACATAGCCCACACGATTCCACGCACCTGTTCAACTGCCCAAATAACCCTACCGAATTGCGCCCGGTAGACCTCTGACTTAAACCGATTGAAGTAGCACAATTTTTGCAGCTCCCTATCTAAAATTCCACTACTTCCAAATCCTAAACCTAAAGTTCCATTCAACATATCCAAATCCAAAACTCCACACACATCATCCATACAATACATCATCCATACACAATCAAATCCACACACACATTCATCCACACATCTTTAAGGCACATCCATAGTCAATAAACTTTAACATATAATTTTCCAGGGAAAACCATATGGAGACAGACAACCTGTTACAACAACAACAACGTCTAGTACTTGTTGTCCGCCTTTATTGTAAAGGTCGATTTATTACCTATGTTACAAGTACTGGGTTGGTAGTTAGAATAAAGTCAAGAAGCGAATTACCCCTATTGTTTATATCCGTACTACCCCAGATAGTATGATGAGCGTTCGTGTCTACGCCAATAATCAGCTCGACCTCGTCAGACGTTGCTTCTTCTACTACTTCCCTGAATGGAGCAGTCGGTACTACAGCTTCATATGGCAAGTAACTGGAGACCACCCAATATATGCGATTACCGATCTCCAGACTAGCAGATGTTTGGTCTTTACCACTTAAATTAAAGTGGAAAAGTGAATAGGGCATCTGAATAACCACGATCAGAAGCCTATCTGGCGTGAATCCAAACAAGGGCAATATAACGGCTGAATTCAACGGTGCACAGTATACTGATGCCAAGAAATGCGCATATAAGTGCTGCCAACAATTACTAGCGCACCCCCAGGCGGAACAGGGCAATAAGAGCAACCCTTCGGAACAGCAGGAAAACCAACACCAACCTGACACCCTTCAACTTCACTGTGGGAGAAGTAGAAGCGGCAATATCCAAGGCGAAACCATCAAAAGCTCTTGGTCCCGATGGTATCTCAATAGTCATGGAACAAATCCTTGGACCAGCCGCAATAAAGTTTCTCGCGCATATACTGACACTGTCCATGAACAAGTCCATTATTCCAGAAATATAGAAGTCCCCGAGAATCATCCCACTTCCGAAACCAGTCAAACCGGCAAATCGAGGTGAATCATACCGGCCGATATCCCTCTTATCACCACTTGCCAACATTTTGGAAGCGTTGCTGCTACCTACCACGATAGTCCACCTATCGCTAGCCAACCATCAACATGTCTTTCGAAAACGTCACAGCACCACGACGGCCCTCAACGCCATCGTCACGAGTATTGCGAATGGACTGATCAGACCAGATCCGCCGCACGCACTGTAGTCGCAGCCTTAGATTTATCGAAGGCCTTTGACACAGTCGACCATGTCGTAAATTCCACATTGTCTAATAGTACCGAGAGGTGGCTTGGGAACTATTTACACGGCAGGCAGGCATACGTGGAATTTAGAGGAAGAAGATCGGCCCGGAAGATAAAAATGGGCGTCCCACAACGTGGAGTTTTATCTCCACTTCTATTCAATTTTTATCTGGCCCGACTCACTTCACAGCCGGAAGGAGTAATAATGGTGACCTACGCCGACGACTGCAGCATTATGACAACAGGCGTTGACGTGGATGAAATCAGTGCCAGAGTTTCCAACTATCTGGTCACCATCCACTCCTTTATGCAGGACAAAAATCTTAAGATTTCAGCGTCACGATCTTCACATCATGCACCAAGGAAGTGAGGAGGATACTCGATATATCGGTCAATGGAAGGACAATACCAACAGTCAAAAATCCTTAGTGTCGTATTCGATAACCTCCTCAATTTCTCAAAACATGGCGCTCACGTCAAAACCAAGGTCCAAGGAAGAAATAAGGTACTCAAAGCACTTACGGCTACAAACTGGGGTAAGGACAAATAGACGCTTGTAACAACGTACAAAGCTATAAGCCGTTCCGTCCTTAACTAAGCCGCCCCAGTATGGACTTCCTGGCAGGTCACCCCAACCATCACATTGTGATTCAGAGTCCACCCCACAGACACATCCGGAAGAACTACAGACACTACCGCCCAGACATCTAAGATTTCATACCAACGGACATCAACCGACTGTCAATAGCGGCGGCGCTGAACAGGCTGCACACGGACGCAGTACAATCCGCAGTCAACGAATGCAGTCCAAATAAAGTCCTACAACAACATACTCCAGCGATCGCGAATAGTGAAATGTCCCTGCCAAGAATAAGGAGAACCACACTGGCACAATTCAGATCTGGCTGGTCAACTTTACTAAACTCGTACCAGTCGAGAATAATTTCAGGTTTAGTTGACATATGTCCCGAGTGCCGGCAAGGACCACACTACAACGCGCATCTATTCCGCTGCCCAGATCGACCCACAGATCTTCGCCCCATCGATCTGTGGGTCCGTCCAACAGAAGTGGAGCGCTTTCTCCATCTCCCCACATCTCATCCAATTCCCAATCCCCCAACATCATCACCATCATCGTCATAATACACTGACACACACACACATCTCCATCCCAACAATTGTAAACCCAAATTACACCGTATTGTTGCATTTTTCAGGGAAAATCATACGGTTGCAGAAACAACACTATTACAACAACTACCACAGATGGCGAGCAGCGAGGATGGGGTACGACGCTCAGTGAGAGTTCGTAGGCCCAGGGTCCTATTCTCTCCGTAGGGAAGAAGGATGTAATATATACTATATTATATATACTATATATAATATAAACTCGATATTGACATCACTTTTAAGTACCTAATGGCAACTCTGAATTGCATCTTGATTTTTTCATACAACTAGTAACTTAGTGAAATAAGTAAAACATTTTAATTGTTGGAATAAACATACTTACATATTAAACTATAACCTCGAGAATTTAATATAACCTGAGAAGAAAATTGCACTAAATTTGTCACCGAAATCCGTTACGAAATCCATGTTGGAATGGACTTAGAATAGACGATACTTTATGAGATAAAATATCAGTAACTATTTTCTCAAAAAGTTTTGGAATTATACTTCATTTTGCGATTCCACGATAATTCCCCACATCAGTGAGGCTTCCAGATTTCTGAAGAGGGGTTTAGGTTAGGGTGCCAGCCGTGTTCTTTTTTTTCTTCAGCTCACATAGACCAGTTTAGGTCCTTAGTGGTACCACGGGCTAAAATGCCCTTCATCGAAACCAACCTGTTTGATATACAAATGTATCGATAGCACGAATATTGGTACTGGAAAGATCTGTTAGGCTGCCTAGAAAGACCGACACTAGTAGGTCCAGTCGTCGTTTACTCAAAGCGGGACAGTCGCATAGCAAGTGTTCAATGCTCTCCCCTTCTTCCTCATCTCCACAGCTTCTGCAGAAGTCATTGGAGTTAGGTTAAGTTAGGTTAAGTTAGGTTGAAGAGAGGAGACGTTTAAACGTCTCATGTCCATGGACATACACTTAAGCCAGTGGTTCGGCCTGTTGTGCGCTCCTTATTTATGATCTTTTTATACCTCTTGAGTTACAGAAAATCGGTACTAGACACGAATTTTCTCAGTATCTTCCAGTCATATTCTCTGAGATGAGACAAGTCTGGCAATATGTCGGACCCGAAATGTTGGGATCTTGTATGTGTGAAAGCCGGGCAGTGACACAGAAAATGTTCCATCGTTTCGATGTTTTCTCTGCATGCCCTGCATTCGTCGTTTTCTGCTAGTCCTATGCGATGAAGATGTGCTAGTAAGCTTGAGTGTCCCGTTAGAACACTCATCATCTTACTAATATCGATCTTGTTTAGTTTCAGAAGACTTCTTGTTTTCTTTTCATTTGGGTCACCCCACAGTATCTTTGCAGTTGCTCCTACTGTTGCGCTATTCCACACAGTTTTATGAGCCATCACTGCCCAGTGCTTCAACTCATTTTTCGTGGCTTCGAAAGGTTTCCAATTTTCCAAGTTTATTACTCGAAGTTCTCTGCCCTTTGAAGCCAAGTTGTTTGTCCGTTCATTTCCAATCACTCCGTTGTGTTCTGGTACCCAGCAAATACGCAATTGACCATGGGCTGAGTAATCAGTTATCGTTATTTTACAGTCCAACACAGTTCTGGATTTGACCCTTTCCGATGTTATTTCTTTAATCGCCATTTGGCTGTCTGTGAATATTTAGGCTTTGTCGTGTTACTGAGCCAGTTCACACACTCCGTGATTGCTCGAACTTCTGCTTGAAATACCGTGTTTTGGTCAGGGAGGCGGAAGTGAAGTTCGACTTCTGGTTCATCAATAAAAAGTCCCAGACCCGTCCTTCCTCCTCGCTTGGACCCATCCGTTTAGCAGCTGGTTCCCACTGGCACATGGGCCAAAGTTCCATTTTCCCAGGAGCGTCTGTCTGGCACAAACGTATCACAGGTAGCTGTAAGCCGCACTTCAGGAATGCGGTCCGAGATTTCTGGCGTTTGAATGTGACCAACTAGATATTCTAAAATCTTCTGATGGTACGACTTGTGGTCTCGATTTATCCATTCACCCATCTCTTGTAGACGTCTTGCTGAGAGGGCTGCCTCATACTTTATACGGATGTCTATTGGTTGGATATGCAGTATAGTCTCCAACGCTTTTGTTGGTGCAGTTCTAAATGCCCCGCTTATGCCTAGACAGCACATACGTTGAATTTTTTGCAAAGGTATTACGTTGCACTTCTTGTCCATTGATGTCCACCACACTACAGAGGCGTAGGTGATTATTGGTCTAATCACGCTCATGTAAAGCCAGTGAGTCATATTTGGACGTAGTCCCCATTTTAAACCTATAGCTCTTCTGCACAACGACCAACATCTGTGTGCCTTTGTAACTCTTTCTTCAAGATGATCTTTCCAGTACAGTTTCTGATCCAAGATTACTCCCAAGTATTTTGCCTTTTTAGTTATAGCAATTGTCTTTTTCAGGAATCGAGGCGGTGTAAAACGTGGGATCTTCGTTTTCCTTGTAAATAGACATATTTCTGTTTTGTCTGGGTTAACATTTAACCCCCTTGGTTGTGCCCAGTTTTATGCTATGTTAAGTGCCTCTTCAGCTCTTCTGCATAATAGATTTGGATGAAAGCCCCTTAGAAGTATTACAAAGTCGTCTGCATAACAGACTATTTTAAGTCCTTCATTGGTGAGGGCTTTTAGGAGACTGTGTATCGTCGTAACCCATAGAAGAGGCGATAAAATGCCCCCCCGAGGTATACCACGATTTACCTTGTCTCTAATTTTTACGTCATATGACCCACAAATAATCCACCTATTCTTCAGCATATTGTTGATCCAGTCATTGGAGTTAATACCCAATCTTCTGGCGTGTTCACCGATCAGGCAGTGTCCCGTCAGAACTGATACTAACGTAGACAATTTTTCATTTCTAGTGCGAGGAGATATTTTGACCTACCTTGGCAAGGTTTGTCTAGCTACCCTACAGGTGCCGATTTCTGTCCATCTTTGGATTGCCTCTTGCCTAAGCCAAAGCTTGCACGTGGATAGTGGCGCACCACTATATGCTAGGAGAATTTGTAGTCGTTCCTTTCCCAGCAAGTTCATCGGCTTTGCAGTTCCCCGGGATATCCCTATGCCCAGGCACCCATATGAGGTGTATATTAAACTGCTCAGCCATCTCGTTAAGAGATCTGCGGCAGTCGAGGGCTGTTTGTGAATTTAGGGATGTTGCCTCCAGAGATTTGATGGCAGCCTGGCTGTCCGAGAAAATGACAACGCCAGTGTTGGTTACTATGTTGCGACTCTGCCACTTGGCGACTTGCCATATTGCCATTATTTCGGCTTGATAGACACTGCAGGTATCTCGTAGTCTGTGAGCTATATCCAAATTAAGTTCTTCACAGTGTATTTCCGGATATTCTGCCATCCCATTCATCCCTGTCTGGTATCATACTGAGGTAGTTCCCCTCAAAGGTGCGCACCGTTGATATATAGTCCACTCGGTCGGTTACCATAGCACTACACTTTGATATCCTCATGTGACCGTAGTTCTTGTACCTCCACATTGATAGGCAGTTTAATCTTAGTGCCGCTTTGGTTGCAACTTCTCTCGCCCCAACATTAATCGGCAGTATATGAAGAAGGGCTTGTAGAGACTCAGACGCTGTAGTCCTTAACGCTCCGCTTATGCACAGGCAGGCAGTTCTCTGAACCCTTGATAGCAGTTTTGTGATGGTTAGTTTGTCAGTTGCCGTCCACCATACCACAATGCCGTATAACAGTATTGGACGAATCACTGCTATATATATCCAATGGACAATTTTAGGAGAGAGGCCCCACCGCGATCCTACAGCCTTCCTGCTGGTATCTAGGGCGATGTTGGCCTTCTTTACACGTTCCAGTACGTTTAGTGTGAATGACAGTTTCCTATCCAAAATTATTCCTAAAAATTTGGCACTTTCAGAAAAGACTAGATCTGTTCCATTTAGGAGGAGGGTCCACATGAGGGACATTATTCATCCTAGTAAAGAGAATCAATTCTGTCTTGTTTGGGTTAACACCCAAACCGCTGCTTCTGGCACATCTAGCCAAATTGTTCAGAGCCATCTGTAGAATATCTCGGACGATGTTTTCGAATGCCAGTTCGTCCGCATATGCCACGACCTTGTAGCCACAATGTTCTAGATCTAGCAGGATTTCATTCACCGCTAAATTCCAAATTAGTGGAGACAGTACTCCTCCTTGTGGGGTCCCTCTGTTTAAACCTTGTTATAGTTGTGGACCCAAGACATGCTGTTATGCGTCTTCTGTTGAGTAGACTTTGAATTAGTCTAATCATGCTAGAGTTCACCTTTAGATGTGACAATGCCGCGATTACCGCATCTAGGTGTATGTTGTTAAAAGCCCCTTCTATGTCAAGAAACGCCACAATGGTGAATTCTTTGAAATGTATGGACGATTCGATAGTGCTCACAAGTTCGTGCAGGGCTGATTCTGTAGACTTTCCCTTATTGTAAGCATGTTGGTTCCCCGACAGGAGTTTTGTATCCAGGTTTTCTCTAATAAAATAATCTAAAAGTCTTTCCAGACTTTTCAATAGGAAAGAGGATAGGCTAATTGGTCTGAAGTCTTTTGGCCTAGTGTGCGATATCTTCCCCGCTTTGGGTATGAATACTACTTTGGTATCCCTCCATCGATTCGGGATGTATGAGAGCCTAATACATAAATTTTCTGCAGCCAGGGGATAATGTACTTTAACATTTTCCGCATTTCTGCTGGAGTGATGCCGTCTGGTCCAGGTGAATTGAAGGGCTCACAGCTGTTTACAGCCCAGCTTATTCTAGATCTCTCAGTCAACAAGCTCGCAGTCCACTCGCACTCTTGATAGTCCTGTTGATCCTCGGGCTCTGTTGATGAGTTCGCCGGGAAATGCGTGTCAAGCAGTACACTTTGCGATTGTTCGCTGTTTTTTGTCCAGTTGTTTGCCTCATCCTGCAAATACCCCACTGTACAAGGAGACGTGGATAGTACCTTCATCAGCCTTGCGGCGTCGAAACCCTTTTCCACTTCGCCACAGATGGAACCAAGAGCGTCTTTGCGCCATCCTAAGCTCCTTCTTATAGATCTTGAGTTGCCCTTTATATGCATCCCAATCCAGTAGATTTCGCCTTGTTGAATAGCTTGTTGCAGGTCTTTTTCCTTGCCTTTAGCTCAGAAGTCCACCATTGAGGTTTAGTTTTACCCTTGTACCTTGTTTTTGCACAGGCTTCTTCAAGGGAACTGTTGAATGATGTGGTGATATGCTCGACCAGATTATCCAGACCGGCTTTGTCATTCGGTTCATAAAGAAGTTTAGAGTTGAGGACCTATTTAAAATTCTTCTCATACAGGTGTCACTTTGTCTTCCTCACATTTCTGTGGACAGCAGGTTTAGGCGCTTTTTCGGCGAGTTTGAACTCTATATAATGGTGATCTGAGAATGAGAGGTCGTCCAGTACATTCCACCCAATAATTTTGTCTGACAGCCGGTCAGTAGCAAACGTTACGTCTAGTACTTCTTGTCTGTCTATAATTGTAAAGGTCGGTTTATTACCTATGTTACAAATACTTAGGTTGGTAGTTAGAATAAAGTCAAGAAGCGAATCACCTCTATTGTTTATATCCGT
This sequence comes from Eudasyphora cyanicolor, assembly GCA_963930755.1. Taxonomy (NCBI): domain Eukaryota; kingdom Metazoa; phylum Arthropoda; class Insecta; order Diptera; family Muscidae; genus Eudasyphora; species Eudasyphora cyanicolor. The sequence goes on along the minus strand of OZ005737.1, from coordinate 115,931,922 downwards.
ACTACCCCAGATAGTATGATGAGCGTTCGTGTCTGCGCCAACAATCAGCTCAACCTCGTCAGACGTTGCTTCTTCTACTACTTCCCTGAATAGAGCAGTCGGTACTACAGCTTCATAAGGCAAGTAGCTGGAGACCACCCAGTATATGCGATTACCGATCTCCAGACTAGCAGTTGTTTGGTCTTTGCCACTTAAATTAGTCAGGAGAAAAACACCTAGATCTTTTCTGGCCAAAATGCAGGTTCCTGGATTGCCTTCACAGTTGGCCACAAGCAGTTTAAAGTTTCCTGTCTTGATACCGCACACCCGTCCTCCTACTACATAGGGCTCCTGGATCAGGACGATGTCTAGTGCACCTGTGGACAGGCGCAGCAATAGAGCCGCTGAGGCTGCTTTAGCGTGATGGAGGTTAATCTGTAGAATTCTTACAATCATTGGTAATCGACAGATTGACATCCACCCCGACAAGGGTGTTATCGAACTCTTCGTCCGTATCATCAGGGAGCATGTCGCCGCCAGATGCGCCAAAGAGTCCGGAGACTTCCCTCAGCCCCTCAGTATCCGAAGTAGTGTTTTCATCGTCAGAGAATGACGTTACAGATCTTCTGTTAGAGTTAGAGTCACCAGAAATAATGGTCGTGTGGACCTCCGCACTTCCAGAAAGCCTTGTATCAACCACGGTCGGCGACTCGCCTTCCTGTTTGTATACCTTCAATACTATAGTCTCGAAACCATATTGCAGGGTTGCACTTGCACTTTGTATATGGGAGGTGGATTCAGCGTTAAGGTTCTGATTCTTTTGAATTTATTAGCAGTTAACACAGCTGAATTTGTGGCTCTTTAAGCCGACTTATTGGCTTTAGAAGCATCTATGACGCCTTTAGCCCAGGCAAGTGACTCTCAAGAGCCTCCGACTTCGTCAAAACTCTGAGCGCTATCCGGTGCTCATTGTGCTTCCGCTTTGACGGTCGGACATGACGTTTTCCCCTCACCACTTGATGTGAGTACTGGGGGGAAATTTTCACCCTTTTTGGTGTGGTCGTTTTTGACCAAGACCAACGGACGGACAGTCGGACGGTTGAGGAACCCCGCTCCACCGGAACATGAAGACATCCCCGTCAAGTGAATTTATTTATTTTCTTGTCTGTATTAGCCCGTAATAGGTACTACAATGTAGGTCTTCCAGACTTTGCGGTTGCGTAATAGGTACTGCGTAATAGGATTCAACTATCCGCTCTGTGATAAACACGTCCGTTCACTGCGACAGATCAGCAACGACTGCTGAAATGGGGTTAAGTAAGATGTTCTCAAAATGGATGGGGAAATAGCAATATTTTAACGAAATATAAAATAGCAATGTAAGCGCAACAGCAAGACTTTGAGCACAATATTTGAGGATTATATAGGGTGATCTAAGTAGATATAATTTTTTCAATACCCTTTTTTGACAGATAACGTGTGAGTCGCGTCATGCTCGTTCGCCAATTGCGCTAAGTCCATTTTTTGTTAATCAAAAAAAAACACTTTCCAGTCGACCCACGACCTTGGCACCCATGAGCAATATTTTAGCTCTCGTTAAGAGCTATCTTTTTGCCATTGACCGATTCCCGATCCGACGTACCGGAATCACCGGTCCATATTTCTTCAAAAATGATGCCGGTGAGAACGTAACCGTCAATGGCGACCGTTATCGTGCCATGATAACCGACTATTTGATGCCTGAAATTGAAGCTCGTGATCTAGGCGACATTTGGTTTCAACAAGACGGCGCCACTTCCCACACATCGCATCAATCAAACACTTCGGTGAGCAGACAATTTCACGTTTTGGGCCGGTCCATTGGCCACCAAGATCGTGTGATATCGCACCGTTAGACTTTCTCCTGTGAGGATATGTAAAGTTTAAAGTTTATGCGGACGAACCCGCTTCGATTTAGGCCTTGGAGCAAAACATCATGCGTGTCATTCGCCAGTTACCAGTCGAAATGCTCGAACGATTCATCGAAAATTCGACTCAACGGATGGACCATCTGTGAAGAAGCCGCGGCCAACATTTGATAGACATAATCTTCAAAAAATAAATGCCAAAGAATGTTCTTTCAAATGATAATAAACATTCCCCATTTAATTTGAATTTTCTGTGTTTTTTTCTTTAAAAAAGGAGGGAACCTCGAAATGGATCACCCTATATTAGGTACACAATCAGGACCAACACAATTAGAAGATTTAAGCTTGACCAAACTCGAAAATACAAAGGGAAATCAAAATAAGGTATGCTTAACTAATTGATTGAAGGAATATTGTAAGGGTAGGAGACGTCTAGTTGTCTCTGTAGATGAGAATAGGTTGATGTAAAAAATTTTCCAACATCAGTTGCGTTTGATTGATCACCACAGAATTCTTCACTATTTATTTTAACCATAGAAGGTCTTTAGATCTACGTTTCATATTTACAAAATCATATAAAGATTTAGAATTCGACTGAAAATTGAGGGCTAACTTCTCTAAGTAGATTCCATAACATCTGACATGTCAAGTGATTCCTGCCTGATGTGTATCCGGAATTTCATCAATCGAAGAGGCGTTCCTGATATGATAAGGAGCGACAATGGGACCAATTTCGTTGGCATAGCAAAGGAGTTGCAAGGTATGCCCACTTTTTTAGATACCAATTCAGTTTCTTCTGGTCTGACAACAATTAGCATAAAATGGGTCTACAATACACCTGCAAACACCAGCGAAGGCGGCGCAAACTCAACCCAGACTCCAGCCCCGTGGCGTGTAACCCAAAATTTAAAGAATGGCATGTGGAATCAGTTGCTCAAAGAATATCTGCCAGAGTTAACCCGAAGGACGAAATGGTGCCTTCCCTGTCGGCCGTTGAATTGTGGGCTGTCTCGTCTTTGTCTGTGATCCAGACAATAGAGGCGTGGGCGCGTCGTAGAGATATTCCAGGGCAAAGATGGAGTTGCACGATCCGCCAGTCAGAACCAGTGCTGGCGTTTACCACAGACCTGTGTCCAAACTGGCTGTTTTGGATGTGGAAACGGTTGTCGACGATGGTGGTGAATCCTCCCCCTCTGGGTCAGTTCACGGGGGCGGGGATGTTGAAGACGGTAACTCTGGAAATGCTTGATGCTAATGTCACTGTCAAGAGAAATGGCTGAAAAGATCCCAAGCGAAGAGAGAGACAAAACTAGCTAATTAAGCCAAATTCTTCATTTTGTTTGTATTTGTTGTTTTGTTTACATGTTTGTTCCCCTTTTTGTTAAGACCCAAAAATAAGTAAGTCATGAAAATTATTGTTACTTGATTTTGTTAATTTTTATTGCTTTTAAATTAAATATTCTTTGTAAATTTTATTTATTTCATTTGTTAATTTTATAAATATTTACAGAGAATAAACAGCACAATAAACTTACTGTTTGTAAACACTTAAACACAAACCAAATAAAAGCAGCTTTTTATACAGTCAAAATCCTGCCAGCCTTGTCATTTGGGAGCCTGGCGAGTTTATCGTTTATTTTGAAAATTAACAAAAAAAAGGACAGTGACCTACGCCGACGACTGCACCATTATGGCAACAGGTGTTGACGTGGATGAAATCAGTACCAGAGTTTCCAGCTATCTGGCCACCATCCACTCCTTTATGCAGGACAAAAATCTTGAGATTTCAGCGTCGAAATCAACCGTCACGATCTTCACATCATGGACCAAGGAAGTGAGGACGATATTCGATATATTGGTCAATGGAACGACAATACCAACAGTCCAAAATCCAAAAATCCTTAGTATTCGATAACCTCCTCACTTTCTCAAAACATGGGGTTCACGTCAAAACCAAGGTCCAAGGAAGAAATAATGTACTTAAGGCACTTACGGGTACAAACTGGGGTAAGGACAAGGAGACGCGATAAGCCGTGCAGTCCTTAACTACGCCGCCCCAGTATGGACTTCCTTTTTGAACGCCACGCTGTGGAGGGCTGCAAACTATCCAAAATAATGCGCTTCGGATCGCGAACGGATGTGTCAAGATGACGGGCGTGGACCATCTTCACGAGGAGACGAGGTTACTGTCAGTGAAGCAACATAACGTGTTGCTCACCAGACAGTACCTTTTGGCATGTCACCTGCAAGGTCACCCCAACCATCACATTGTGATTCAGGGCATCTCCTAAATACCGGTGAATGCGTCCTGCGTCTGTCAAACTCGATTTCAAATATATGAAAATGTACTACAGCTACCGAAATACGCACACGGATACGCCGGATAATTTCAAAAAATCCGAATTTGATAGTGCGCTTACACATACAAGGTAAGAAAACTAAACAACAACAAAAGAAAACATAAACACAAACAGATGACAAGCAGCATTTTGTTTTTTATCTTGGAACACGAAGTAGAAAAATTTTAAATATTGAATTTGCTGGAAACTGGTAAGAATTTAATATTTTACTGTTATAATTTATATCAAAATGTGTTTTTCAGATTAACAGCGAAGAAATGATTGAAATAGCTGGGACACTGCCCACTTATGGAATACAAAGGTGCCTCTCCACAAATGTCTAAAAATCAAGAAGGGCACAAGGCAAGCAATTTCTCTGAAGTTGTCAACTCCAAGTAAAAACTTTAAAATATGTACCAGCATTTTTGTATTAATGTTTATTAATTCAACAGAAACGTGGGGAACCTTTTCATGCTGCTTGGACGCAAGGAATCCATTTCAAGAACACATTTTGATTCCGGTCGGATCTAACCTAAGAAAATCGTTAGTCCAGGTGTTTGTTCTTCCTACAATGAAGCATGTGACACGAGCTTGTTCCGAATAGTTTTTATTTCCATAGCTTTACGATGCTGCAATTGAATTCAATGTTCAACGAGGACATTTGGAAATATCAATTGAAACTGGCCAATAAACAATTCTCTACTTTGAAGCATGATTATAAGATAGAATTTGATTTAATAGCGACACTGCCATGTGATATAAAACACAATTTAGTCCCAACATGGCAAGTGCCGACAGCTTCGATAGATTTGGTTGTCGTTCACAAAGTCAGGAGGAGAATTACAGGTCTTTACATTTTGCACAACCAATAAAGAGTTTAAGAAACATAATTTGATTCGGTGGACAAAATCAACGTCTTCAGATACTCCACGATATATAAGCAATGTTTCCGTTCGTCTCTAATGAAAGACAGCATCTTGCATAACAAACAAATTAAAACATATAACTACAATGCTATGGAAATTTTGTAGTTAAAAAACGTTGTCATTGGGGTGTATACACAATAATACTGCTCGAATGCAAACTATCAAATTGCTTCAGTGCAGCTTCTACAATCTTTACTTAAGAAAACTTAGTTAGAAGGTTGAAAATTAATTGCTGTCTGAAAATGATTAATTGCTGTTCGAATGCCTCCTGGTTTTGGAATATATTTAAATTCCTTCTTCTTTGTGGTTTGTCCAGAATATTTTCAAAACATATAAATCATCCATAATATAGATATTGCTCTGAATATCCACTCCAAATGTAGAAAAACAAAATTTTTCTGAAATGGGGATGATAAATCAGCTGTTTTTTTTTTACTGCGTATTTCGGTACAGCGCGCGTTAAAAATTATCCATCATGCGTTTTTTTGACAGACACAGGACGCATTCACCGGTATTTAGGAGATGCCATCAGAGTCCACCCACAGCAGCGTTACCAGATGATAAGTTTAAACTTATTTTTCAAGTTTTTTCTAGTGAAAAATAGTACTTTTAAGTTTTTTCTTCCAAAAATAAGTTTTTTTATATTCTGTAAATATTTATATTATTATCTTAGAAAAACATAAAACATTTCCAAGGTCAAAATGCACCATGAAGTTGCAGGAAAATTTTCTGATTTGGATCATCCCTTTATTTTATTTAAATTTCTTGTACTATTTATCTAACTACCATTTAAAACCTAATCTATGTATATTAGGCCGGGTCGATTTGTGGGAGGCAAAAAAAGTCGCCATTGCTCAGCGAAAATCCCCCACTAACTTTGGAGGCCCGACCCACCCATGCACACCCCCTGGGGGTCCATACATTTGGACTCGATTGGAGCACTCTAAATGGGTCAAAGTGGGATTTTTTCCGGGACATCAGAATTCGTTTTAGAGGTATGGTTCCTTCGGCAAAGTTTCTTATTTTGATCCCTAGAATACGATTTTCACTGAGCACTTCACTGAGTGTGGGTCGGTCATAAATTTGGACTCGATTGGAGCACTCTAAATGGGTCAAAGTGGGATTTTTTCCGGGACATCAGAATTCGTTTTAGAGGTATGGTTCCTTCGGCAAAGTTTCTTATTTTGATCCCTAGAATACGATTTTCACTGAGCAATGGGCGATTTTTAAATCGACCCGCCCTAATGTATATTAAGGGTTTCAAAAAAAAAAGCCTTCCAATTTAATTTAAGATTGAATTGCTACTATTTTTAAATTTTTTTAATAAAATAGATATAATACGTTTTATAATTAATAATATCTGGCAACGCTGACCCACAGACACATCCGGAAGGACTACAGACACTACCGCCCAGACATCTAAGATGTCATACCAACGGACATCAACCGACTGTCAATAGCGGCAGCGCCGAACAGGCTGCACACGGACGCAGTACAATCCGGAGTCAACCAATGCAGTCCAAATAAAGTCCTACAACAACATCCTCCAGCGATCGCGAATAGTGAAATATCCCTGCCCAGAATAAGGAGAACCACAGTGGCACAACTCAGATCTGGCTGGTCAACTTTACTAAACTCGTACCAGTCGAGAATAATTCCAGGTTTAGTTGACATATGTCCCGAGTGCCGGCAAGGACCACACGGCAACGCGCATCTATTCCGCTGCCCAAATCGACCCACAGATCTTCGCCCCATCGATCTGTGGGTACGTCCAACAGAAGTAGCGCACTTCCTCCATCTCCACACATCTCATCCAATTCTCAATCTCCCAACATCATCATCCTCATAATACACACACACATCTCCATCCCAACAAGATAAAATCTCAGTAACCATTTTCTCAAAAAGTTTTGGAATCATACTTAATTTTGCCATTCCACGATAATTCCCCACATCAGTGAGGTTTCCAGATTTCTGAAGAGGGGTTAAGTAAGATGTTCTCCAAATGGATGGGAAATAGCCATATTTTAACGAAATATTAAATAGCAATATAAGCGGAACAGCAAGACTTTGAGTACAATACACCACAAAAACCTCTCTTTCGAAAGGAAGAGTTGATCGAAAAAGCTGAACAATTCGAATGTGAAAACATTCAATAAATCTAATAAAATTAAAAACTAAATCGATCATTAACAAAAAACTTCAAAAACATTTGAGGATTATATTAGGTACACCATCAGTACCAACACAATTAGAAGATTTAAGGCCCAACTATAATATGCATAAGCAATTTAAGGCCCAACTATAATATGCATACGGAATGTGCGTTAAGTTTCGCACCCTGCTTAAGCAAATGGGAACTGAGAGAACTTAACGAAAAGTTCACGTAAGTACATTATGGTTTGCCGCATATGATTTATATGTACTCGCACAGTTGCTTAAGTTGGCTTAAGTCAGCTCATGCATATTATAGTTGGGCCTTTAAGCTTGACCAAACTCGAAAATACAAAGGGAGATCAAAATAAGGTACGCTCAACTGATTGAATGAAGGAATATTGTAAGGGTAGGAGACGTCTACTTGTGTCTGTTTATGAGAATAGGTTGATGTAAAAAATTTCCAAAATCATTGGCGATTGATTGATCACCACAGAATTCTTCACTATCCCTTCTAACCATAGAAGGTCATGCATTAGATCTACGTTCCATATTTACAAAATCATAGAAAGATTTAGGATTCGACTGAAAATTGAGGGCTAACTTCTCTAAGTAGATTCCATAACATCTGCTAGATTCATTATTAAATTAAGATCTGGCAATAGCATACTTTGAATAATCGGTCTCCGATCCCGATTTTTTGAATGTTTTAAATAGTCTGCTCTTAAATTCCTATACAACTGCTCAATAGCTATGTGAATGTGAGAAAAATGATCACAACAGCAGATACAATCCCAATCCATAAATAATTTACTACGAAGATATTCCTTCAGGCCGAAAGGTGCAAATCCGTCAGTTACGAACGAATAGAAATGAACTGTCACACGCGAAAAAACAGATTTCCGTGAACATAGCTTGAACTTTTCTGCACTTATCGATTAATATTAATTTTTAATTGTGACTGCTACAAAAGATTCGGGAAAATCGGTCTGAAAATCCGCGAAAAACCTCACTCGTTGAAATCAATTTCCTATTCGTTCGTAACTGACAATTACTCGTTACAGGAAGGAATGTCTTCTTAAATTATATTGTTTTCGCCCCAATCAACTTCGAAGAGCAGATCATTAAGCAATTTCATTTAATTTTCATTTATTTCATCATAACTTATAATTTAAAGCCTCAAAGGCCAATTTAAAATAAATTACAAAATGCATAAAAAATAATAGCAGCTTAGAAGACTACTCCGACTCCATTAAATAGAAAATTCAATGTGTTTAACAATATAAAATTAATAAAAAATATATATAAGTTGTATTAAAAAAACATAATCTAATTTAACTCTCAATTTAATACATAATAATGAGTTAACAAGGAAGAGAACATCTACTCCTCAGAAGATTTAAAGTGGCAAAGAAGTTTATTTCGATAACAATAAGGCGTTAAGTTAAAAACTTTCAGGACATTTGGCAATACGTTAAATAAACGAGCTACTCGGACGAGAAAAGGTCTCTCCATGAGGTGGTGAACTCTCGGAATTAAAATTTGGTTACTGCGTGTCGAATGACAAAATGTAAACGACTGAAAAAGGAACAATGGACACTGATTCCTATAAATCTTGTAGAAACAGAAGAGAATACGAAATTTTATGAATGTATCAAGAGAACAGCCCAGAAATTGTTTCACGAAGGGTGAAGTATGTTCACGTCTATTAAGCGCATACAAATACCGCATAACGTTATTCAACATTAGCTGAATCAAATGTAAATTTGTCTGGATACTTGCTGAATATACTTCCAAACTGTACAGAAAGTTAGGCATAACAAGTGCAGAAACTAATCTTTGTTTGACAAAACGGGGAAGAGATAGATCAGTCGAATATAAACATCTGAGAGTGAAATTGATTCGAGATACTACATTGTTTATATGCAGCTCATAGCGTAATTTGTCATCAAGTATGACACCCAGGCACATCATATCACGAACAAATTCAATGTTAGTGCCATTGCATGAAATACTTAAATTATTTTGACAATGCACAGAAAAAAATAAAGCCTTTGTTTTCAAGGCATTTATTTTAAGCTTATTCGCTGTCATCCAACAACTCAACGAAGCTAACGTGAGGTCTATTTTTGACTGTAGAACATTCATAAATCTACTATCGCCTTTAAACAATAACTGAATGTCATCCGCAAATACATAAGGTACGCACCAGTAATCCATTTGGGAAAGTAAATCATTAATAAAAATAATGAAAAAATGAAAATTCAAAATTAGTTCTTTTAAAACAAAAAACTACACCCTCATCACGTGGGGTATGTACACAGGGAGTGTCCACCATGTCATACGTCATGCAAATACCCAGCGTAGGGTGGTAATTATCCTCCGGTATAAAAATTGGAGAAATTCTGTAAACATCGAATAATTGGGAATTATCACAGAACTACATTTGTTTTCGTGGTTTCGCGATGCGAACCACAAAAATGTATTGGCATGAGAGTTTTAGTATGTTGACTTAGTTCGGCAAAATACGGATTTTGTTAGCAGTTCTTGTTAAATTCAATTTACTGCTTCCATAAGTACTCGTATTTCAGATGATTTAAATTAAAGACATACTACTATTGCTACTGAATTCTGAAGATGATAGAGTGGTGTCTATCGAAACTGCAGTCAATTCTACCAAGCAATTAAAACTCTCTACCAATTTTATATTTGAATTTATTTTGGTCTCAAACCAAAATAAATTCTGACTGAAGAACAAAAGGACAGACCAACAATAAATAACAACAACACTTATCAACAAATACTAAATCAAGTAATTTATCAATTGAGTTGGAAATACCTTTAATGTGGAATAGTTCGAGATCAGAAAACCGCCTGACTACATCGCAGGTACACTCAAAAGAAATTGATGAAGAATTTAGGCGAATTTAGGCGGCTTACAGCTACCTGTGATACGTTTGTGCCAGACAGACGCTCCTGGGAAAATGGAACTTTGGCCCATGTGCCAGTGGGAACCAGCTGCTACACGGATGGGTCCAAGCGAGAGGAAGAACGGGTCTGGGACTTTTTATTGATGAACCAGAAGTCGAACTTCACTTTCGCCCCCTGACCATAACACGGTATTTCAATTGATTGAAGGAATATTGTAAGGGTAGGAGACGTCTAGTTGTCTCTGTAGATGAGAATAGGTTGATGTAAAAAATTTTCCAACATCAGTTGCGTTTGATTGATCACCACAGAATTCTTCACTATTTATTTTAACCATAGAAGGTCTTTAGATCTACGTTTCATATTTACAAAATCATATAAAGATTTAGAATTCGACTGAAAATTGAGGGCTAACTTCTCTAAGTAGATTCCATAACATCTGACATGTCAAGTGATTCCTGCCTGATGTGTATCCGGAATTTCATCAATCGAAGAGGCGTTCCTGATATGATAAGGAGCGACAATGGGACCAATTTCGTTGGCATAGCAAAGGAGTTGCAAGGTATGCCCACTTTTTTAGATACCAATTCAGTTTCTTCTGGTCTGACAACAATTAGCATAAAATGGGTCTACAATACACCTGCAAACACCAGCGAAGGCGGCGCAAACTCAACCCAGACTCCAGCCCCGTGGCGTGTAACCCAAAATTTAAAGAATGGCATGTGGAATCAGTTGCTCAAAGAATATCTGCCAGAGTTAACCCGAAGGACGAAATGGTGCCTTCCCTGTCGGCCGTTGAATTGTGGGCTGTCTCGTCTTTGTCTGTGATCCAGACAATAGAGGCGTGGGCGCGTCGTAGAGATATTCCAGGGCAAAGATGGAGTTGCACGATCCGCCAGTCAGAACCAGTGCTGGCGTTTACCACAGACCTGTGTCCAAACTGGCTGTTTTGGATGTGGAAACGGTTGTCGACGATGGTGGTGAATCCTCCCCCTCTGGGTCAGTTCACGGGGGCGGGGATGTTGAAGACGGTAACTCTGGAAATGCTTGATGCTAATGTCACTGTCAAGAGAAATGGCTGAAAAGATCCCAAGCGAAGAGAGAGACAAAACTAGCTAATTAAGCCAAATTCTTCATTTTGTTTGTATTTGTTGTTTTGTTTACATGTTTGTTCCCCTTTTTGTTAAGACCCAAAAATAAGTAAGTCATGAAAATTATTGTTACTTGATTTTGTTAATTTTTATTGCTTTTAAATTAAATATTCTTTGTAAATTTTATTTATTTCATTTGTTAATTTTATAAATATTTACAGAGAATAAACAGCACAATAAACTTACTGTTTGTAAACACTTAAACACAAACCAAATAAAAGCAGCTTTTTATACAGTCAAAATCCTGCCAGCCTTGTCATTTGGGAGCCTGGCGAGTTTATCGTTTATTTTGAAAATTAACAAAAAAAAGGACAGTGACCTACGCCGACGACTGCACCATTATGGCAACAGGTGTTGACGTGGATGAAATCAGTACCAGAGTTTCCAGCTATCTGGCCACCATCCACTCCTTTATGCAGGACAAAAATCTTGAGATTTCAGCGTCGAAATCAACCGTCACGATCTTCACATCATGGACCAAGGAAGTGAGGACGATATTCGATATATTGGTCAATGGAACGACAATACCAACAGTCCAAAATCCAAAAATCCTTAGTATTCGATAACCTCCTCACTTTCTCAAAACATGGGGTTCACGTCAAAACCAAGGTCCAAGGAAGAAATAATGTACTTAAGGCACTTACGGGTACAAACTGGGGTAAGGACAAGGAGACGCGATAAGCCGTGCAGTCCTTAACTACGCCGCCCCAGTATGGACTTCCTTTTTGAACGCCACGCTGTGGAGGGCTGCAAACTATCCAAAATAATGCGCTTCGGATCGCGAACGGATGTGTCAAGATGACGGGCGTGGACCATCTTCACGAGGAGACGAGGTTACTGTCAGTGAAGCAAACATAACGTGTTGCTCACCAGACAGTACCTTTTGGCATGTCACCTGCAAGGTCACCCCAACCATCACATTGTGATTCAGGGCATCTCCTAAATACCGGTGAATGCGTCCTGCGTCTGTCAAACTCGATTTCAAATATATGAAAATGTACTACAGCTACCGAAATACGCACACGGATACGCCGGATAATTTCAAAAAATCCGAATTTGACAGTGCGCTTACACATACAAGGTAAGAAAACTAAACAACAACAAAAGAAAACATAAACACAAACAGATGACAAGCAGCATTTTGTTTTTTATCTTGGAACACGAAGTAGAAAAATTTTAAATATTGAATTTGCTGGAAACTGGTAAGAATTTAATATTTTACTGTTATAATTTATATCAAAATGTGTTTTTCAGATTAACAGCGAAGAAATGATTGAAATAGCTGGGACACTGCCCACTTATGGAATACAAAGGTGCCTCTCCACAAATGTCTAAAAATCAAGAAGGGCACAAGGCAAGCAATTTCTCTGAAGTTGTCAACTCCAAGTAAAAACTTTAAAATATGTACCAGCATTTTTGTATTAATGTTTATTAATTCAACAGAAACGTGGGGAACCTTTTCATGCTGCTTGGACGCAAGGAATCCATTTCAAGAACACATTTTGATTCCGGTCGGATCTAACCTAAGAAAATCGTTAGTCCAGGTGTTTGTTCTTCCTACAATGAAGCATGTGACACGAGCTTGTTCCGAATAGTTTTTATTTCCATAGCTTTACGATGCTGCAATTGAATTCAATGTTCAACGAGGACATTTGGAAATATCAATTGAAACTGGCCAATAAACAATTCTCTACTTTGAAGCATGATTATAAGATAGAATTTGATTTAATAGCGACACTGCCATGTGATATAAAACACAATTTAGTCCCAACATGGCAAGTGCCGACAGCTTCGATAGATTTGGTTGTCGTTCACAAAGTCAGGAGGAGAATTACAGGTCTTTACATTTTGCACAACCAATAAAGAGTTTAAGAAACATAATTTGATTCGGTGGACAAAATCAACGTCTTCAGATACTCCACGATATATAAGCAATGTTTCCGTTCGTCTCTAATGAAAGACAGCATCTTGCATAACAAACAAATTAAAACATATAACTACAATGCTATGGAAATTTTGTAGTTAAAAAACGTTGTCATTGGGGTGTATACACAATAATACTGCTCGAATGCAAACTATCAAATTGCTTCAGTGCAGCTTCTACAATCTTTACTTAAGAAAACTTAGTTAGAAGGTTGAAAATTAATTGCTGTCTGAAAATGATTAATTGCTGTTCGAATGCCTCCTGGTTTTGGAATATATTTAAATTCCTTCTTCTTTGTGGTTTGTCCAGAATATTTTCAAAACATATAAATCATCCATAATATAGATATTGCTCTGAATATCCACTCCAAATGTAGAAAAACAAAATTTTTCTGAAATGGGGATGATAAATCAGCTGTTTTTTTTTTACTGCGTATTTCGGTACAGCGCGCGTTAAAAATTATCCATCATGCGTTTTTTTGACAGACACAGGACGCATTCACCGGTATTTAGGAGATGCCATCAGAGTCCACCCACAGCAGCGTTACCAGATGATAAGTTTAAACTTATTTTTCAAGTTTTTTCTAGTGAAAAATAGTACTTTTAAGTTTTTTCTTCCAAAAATAAGTTTTTTTATATTCTGTAAATATTTATATTATTATCTTAGAAAAACATAAAACATTTCCAAGGTCAAAATGCACCATGAAGTTGCAGGAAAATTTTCTGATTTGGATCATCCCTTTATTTTATTTAAATTTCTTGTACTATTTATCTAACTACCATTTAAAACCTAATCTATGTATATTAGGCCGGGTCGATTTGTGGGAGGCAAAAAAAGTCGCCATTGCTCAGCGAAAATCCCCCACTAACTTTGGAGGCCCGACCCACCCATGCACACCCCCTGGGGGTCCATACATTTGGACTCGATTGGAGCACTCTAAATGGGTCAAAGTGGGATTTTTTCCGGGACATCAGAATTCGTTTTAGAGGTATGGTTCCTTCGGCAAAGTTTCTTATTTTGATCCCTAGAATACGATTTTCACTGAGCACTTCACTGAGTGTGGGTCGGTCATAAATTTGGACTCGATTGGAGCACTCTAAATGGGTCAAAGTGGGATTTTTTCCGGGACATCAGAATTCGTTTTAGAGGTATGGTTCCTTCGGCAAAGTTTCTTATTTTGATCCCTAGAATACGATTTTCACTGAGCAATGGGCGATTTTTAAATCGACCCGCCCTAATGTATATTAAGGGTTTCAAAAAAAAAAGCCTTCCAATTTAATTTAAGATTGAATTGCTACTATTTTTAAATTTTTTTAATAAAATAGATATAATACGTTTTATAATTAATAATATCTGGCAACGCTGACCCACAGACACATCCGGAAGGACTACAGACACTACCGCCCAGACATCTAAGATGTCATACCAACGGACATCAACCGACTGTCAATAGCGGCAGCGCCGAACAGGCTGCACACGGACGCAGTACAATCCGGAGTCAACCAATGCAGTCCAAATAAAGTCCTACAACAACATCCTCCAGCGATCGCGAATAGTGAAATATCCCTGCCCAGAATAAGGAGAACCACAGTGGCACAACTCAGATCTGGCTGGTCAACTTTACTAAACTCGTACCAGTCGAGAATAATTCCAGGTTTAGTTGACATATGTCCCGAGTGCCGGCAAGGACCACACGGCAACGCGCATCTATTCCGCTGCCCAAATCGACCCACAGATCTTCGCCCCATCGATCTGTGGGTACGTCCAACAGAAGTAGCGCACTTCCTCCATCTCCACACATCTCATCCAATTCTCAATCTCCCAACATCATCATCCTCATAATACACACACACATCTCCATCCCAACAAGATAAAATCTCAGTAACCATTTTCTCAAAAAGTTTTGGAATCATACTTAATTTTGCCATTCCACGATAATTCCCCACATCAGTGAGGTTTCCAGATTTCTGAAGAGGGGTTAAGTAAGATGTTCTCCAAATGGATGGGAAATAGCCATATTTTAACGAAATATTAAATAGCAATATAAGCGGAACAGCAAGACTTTGAGTACAATACACCACAAAAACCTCTCTTTCGAAAGGAAGAGTTGATCGAAAAAGCTGAACAATTCGAATGTGAAAACATTCAATAAATCTAATAAAATTAAAAACTAAATCGATCATTAACAAAAAACTTCAAAAACATTTGAGGATTATATTAGGTACACCATCAGTACCAACACAATTAGAAGATTTAAGGCCCAACTATAATATGCATAAGCAATTTAAGGCCCAACTATAATATGCATACGGAATGTGCGTTAAGTTTCGCACCCTGCTTAAGCAAATGGGAACTGAGAGAACTTAACGAAAAGTTCACGTAAGTACATTATGGTTTGCCGCATATGATTTATATGTACTCGCACAGTTGCTTAAGTTGGCTTAAGTCAGCTCATGCATATTATAGTTGGGCCTTTAAGCTTGACCAAACTCGAAAATACAAAGGGAGATCAAAATAAGGTACGCTCAACTGATTGAATGAAGGAATATTGTAAGGGTAGGAGACGTCTACTTGTGTCTGTTTATGAGAATAGGTTGATGTAAAAAATTTCCAAAATCATTGGCGATTGATTGATCACCACAGAATTCTTCACTATCCCTTCTAACCATAGAAGGTCATGCATTAGATCTACGTTCCATATTTACAAAATCATAGAAAGATTTAGGATTCGACTGAAAATTGAGGGCTAACTTCTCTAAGTAGATTCCATAACATCTGCTAGATTCATTATTAAATTAAGATCTGGCAATAGCATACTTTGAATAATCGGTCTCCGATCCCGATTTTTTGAATGTTTTAAATAGTCTGCTCTTAAATTCCTATACAACTGCTCAATAGCTATGTGAATGTGAGAAAAATGATCACAACAGCAGATACAATCCCAATCCATAAATAATTTACTACGAAGATATTCCTTCAGGCCGAAAGGTGCAAATCCGTCAGTTACGAACGAATAGAAATGAACTGTCACACGCGAAAAAACAGATTTCCGTGAACATAGCTTGAACTTTTCTGCACTTATCGATTAATATTAATTTTTAATTGTGACTGCTACAAAAGATTCGGGAAAATCGGTCTGAAAATCCGCGAAAAACCTCACTCGTTGAAATCAATTTCCTATTCGTTCGTAACTGACAATTACTCGTTACAGGAAGGAATGTCTTCTTAAATTATATTGTTTTCGCCCCAATCAACTTCGAAGAGCAGATCATTAAGCAATTTCATTTAATTTTCATTTATTTCATCATAACTTATAATTTAAAGCCTCAAAGGCCAATTTAAAATAAATTACAAAATGCATAAAAAATAATAGCAGCTTAGAAGACTACTCCGACTCCATTAAATAGAAAATTCAATGTGTTTAACAATATAAAATTAATAAAAAATATATATAAGTTGTATTAAAAAAACATAATCTAATTTAACTCTCAATTTAATACATAATAATGAGTTAACAAGGAAGAGAACATCTACTCCTCAGAAGATTTAAAGTGGCAAAGAAGTTTATTTCGATAACAATAAGGCGTTAAGTTAAAAACTTTCAGGACATTTGGCAATACGTTAAATAAACGAGCTACTCGGACGAGAAAAGGTCTCTCCATGAGGTGGTGAACTCTCGGAATTAAAATTTGGTTACTGCGTGTCGAATGACAAAATGTAAACGACTGAAAAAGGAACAATGGACACTGATTCCTATAAATCTTGTAGAAACAGAAGAGAATACGAAATTTTATGAATGTATCAAGAGAACAGCCCAGAAATTGTTTCACGAAGGGTGAAGTATGTTCACGTCTATTAAGCGCATACAAATACCGCATAACGTTATTCAACATTAGCTGAATCAAATGTAAATTTGTCTGGATACTTGCTGAATATACTTCCAAACTGTACAGAAAGTTAGGCATAACAAGTGCAGAAACTAATCTTTGTTTGACAAAACGGGGAAGAGATAGATCAGTCGAATATAAACATCTGAGAGTGAAATTGATTCGAGATACTACATTGTTTATATGCAGCTCATAGCGTAATTTGTCATCAAGTATGACACCCAGGCACATCATATCACGAACAAATTCAATGTTAGTGCCATTGCATGAAATACTTAAATTATTTTGACAATGCACAGAAAAAAATAAAGCCTTTGTTTTCAAGGCATTTATTTTAAGCTTATTCGCTGTCATCCAACAACTCAACGAAGCTAACGTGAGGTCTATTTTTGACTGTAGAACATTCATAAATCTACTATCGCCTTTAAACAATAACTGAATGTCATCCGCAAATACATAAGGTACGCACCAGTAATCCATTTGGGAAAGTAAATCATTAATAAAAATAATGAAAAAATGAAAATTCAAAATTAGTTCTTTTAAAACAAAAAACTACACCCTCATCACGTGGGGTATGTACACAGGGAGTGTCCACCATGTCATACGTCATGCAAATACCCAGCGTAGGGTGGTAATTATCCTCCGGTATAAAAATTGGAGAAATTCTGTAAACATCGAATAATTGGGAATTATCACAGAACTACATTTGTTTTCGTGGTTTCGCGATGCGAACCACAAAAATGTATTGGCATGAGAGTTTTAGTATGTTGACTTAGTTCGGCAAAATACGGATTTTGTTAGCAGTTCTTGTTAAATTCAATTTACTGCTTCCATAAGTACTCGTATTTCAGATGATTTAAATTAAAGACATACTACTATTGCTACTGAATTCTGAAGATGATAGAGTGGTGTCTATCGAAACTGCAGTCAATTCTACCAAGCAATTAAAACTCTCTACCAATTTTATATTTGAATTTATTTTGGTCTCAAACCAAAATAAATTCTGACTGAAGAACAAAAGGACAGACCAACAATAAATAACAACAACACTTATCAACAAATACTAAATCAAGTAATTTATCAATTGAGTTGGAAATACCTTTAATGTGGAATAGTTCGAGATCAGAAAACCGCCTGACTACATCGCAGGTACACTCAAAAGAAATTGATGAAGAATTTAGGCGAATTTAGGCGGCTTACAGCTACCTGTGATACGTTTGTGCCAGACAGACGCTCCTGGGAAAATGGAACTTTGGCCCATGTGCCAGTGGGAACCAGCTGCTACACGGATGGGTCCAAGCGAGAGGAAGAACGGGTCTGGGACTTTTTATTGATGAACCAGAAGTCGAACTTCACTTTCGCCCCCTGACCATAACACGGTATTTCAAGCAGAAGTTCGAGCAATCACGGAGTGTGTGAACTGGCTCAGTAACACGACAAAGCCTAAATATGCCAACATCTTCACAGATAGCTAAATGGCGATTAAAACAATAACATCGGAAAGGGTCAAATCCAGAACTGTGTTGGACTGTCAAGTGCGTATTTGCTGGGTACCAGGACACAACGGAGTGATTGGAAATGAACGGGCAAACAACTTGGCTTCAAAGGGCAGAGAACTTCGAGTAATAAACTTGGAAAATTGGAAACCTTTCGAAGCCACGAAAAATGAGTTGAAGCACTGGGCAGTGATGGCTCATTAAACTGTGTGGAATAGCGCAACAGTAGGAGCAACTGCAAAGATACTGTGGGGTGACCCAAATGAAAAGAAAACAAGAAGTCTTCTGAAACTAAACAAGATCGATATTAGTAAGATGATGAGTGTTCTAACGGGACATCTTCATCGCATAGGACTAGCAGGAAACGACGAATGCAGGGCATGTTGAGAAAAAATCGAAACGATGGAACATTTTCTGTGCCACTGCCCGGCTTTCACACATGCAAGATCCCAACATTTCGGGTCCGACATATTGCCACACTTGAGAATATGACTGGAAGATACTGAGAAAATTCGTGTATAGTACCGATTTTCTGTAACTCGTGAGGTATAAAAAGATCATAAATAAGGAGCGCACAACAGGTCGAACCACTGGCTTAAGTGTATGTCCATGGACATGAGACATTTAAACGTCTCCTCTCTTCAACCTAACCTAGGCGAATAAATGCCTCAGTATCGGGCAATGAAAGCCAAGAAACGGATGGTAAATTAAAATCACCTAGAATGATAATTCGATCAACATCGAAGTCGCTCTGTCTATAGCCGATAAGTGATTATCATAAACAGATATTTCCGAGTTTTGAGGGATGTAAGAGCAACTAACGAATTTGGGTTTCCCTAAATTAACAGAAACAACAATGAATTCAATGTCGTTACCTATGTCAAGAAAGACAAGTTCTGATGACAACGAACTAACTACAGAGAAATGGACACCACCACCAATTTTATTAAGACAATCTTTTCTGTATATTCATTTCATTTATTTCATTAGATAAAATTTCGGAATCATATATATTAGGTTTTAACCAGGTATCGGTGAAAGACAAAACAGAGAAATCGATGTCAAAGCTATCAGCAAATAAGCGGGTTAATTTGTTATAATGCCCTCTTACATTCCGATAAGCTATGACCAAAGAGTTTATTAGTTTTTTGGCAAGATGGAAGGTAAACGAGCCAGATTATCTACCATATCCACAAAGTCTTTTACAAATGCCTTTGGAGGCCAAAAATTGGGATCTATCAACTTATCAAAGATTTCGGGTTGAACAATAACCTTAAACGATGATCTGGTAGCCGTTGAAGGTAATCTCATCTTGACTGTCTTCAGAAAGAAATCACCCGCAATCTTGGATCGAATATAGTCGTCCAAATCTTCAGAGGACGTATCTAAGGCAAAACGTGAAACAAAAACTTCTTGACTGGAACCACAGTCAGGGGTTTCGCTTTCCTATGTGCTCTTTGCGTCGTATTCCTTGTAGAAGGTGGCGGAACCACAGGGAGAATTGGAGGGAAACCACAGGGAGAATTGGACCTCCTGCGAAGTTCCTGCAGGAACAAGTAATGGAGTTGCCCTCTTAACAGGATTAGGTGGCACTGTTAGAGCTGAGGGCGTGTCCGGCTTTTTTGGATCATAAACATTTGGCTGAACAATGTTTACTTTTTTTACAACTTTTTTCCTTTCTGTCCAGAAGAAGCCGGCGAACTAGTATACTCGTCGAGGTTAGGATAATTCTTAATCAAAGCAGTGAAATACATTAACCGCATATAGACATTCGTCGTATACGATTTGACGAAATTATAAAATTCAATATTAATCTTTCTACACTTGATGCAGCACCAGTGAAGACCATTTTTTTCACCATATAAAGCATCAACTATGCCCAGCACACTTGGCATGCCATAAGTTAGAGCAAAGCATGCACTCAATTAGTGTTTCCTTGCCGGAAGTAATTCTACAATTTACCGATATGCATGCCATTTTGAAGTTAGGTAAAAATACACCATAACAGACAAATAACACCAAACAATAGTTAATAAAAACCCTCTACTATTTTAAAATGAGGATCAAAAATATATCGCCACAAACAGACAAAACTCAAAATGCCGACAAGATGCTTTATGGCAGACTGGGCCTGCTGACGACGTAGAAGACTTTGGGTTGAGAGCTACTCATAATGTTAAAAACAATTTTCAGGTCGTAGGTATTTGTCTTTTTAGGAAAAAAGTTGTTCATGTTGTATTATTAATATATTGACCATTTATTAAAAATATGATGAACGAATAATGTAAAATGAATTGAACATATTATATTTGTTTTGTTACATTTAAACAACGTTTGTCGTTGATACAGATAATTAGTTATTAGCTGTATAGAAGCAGGTTGGTCTTTAGCCGAGAGAGTATCTCAGTTTAAATCATAACGATTACAGACCAAAATAATAACGGGCAACCGACATGTTAACGGTAACATTATTCAAGCTACATCTGATGAATTGTCCGTTATTTATTCAGTTTTATCAAAATGGGTGTTCGCTTCGCGTGATCTGCCTCATCACCATATGGTGATGAATAGATACGTCTACAAACCAAATCGTCAACTTTGAGACGTCCAATGCATATTGCTGTTTGATGTGGATTTTGGGCTGACGTCGTCATCAGTCCATATTTCTTTGAAAGCGACGTTCACCACACAATATCCTCAACGGCGAGCATGGTTACAAACTTCTTTTGAGCTAAATTGAATGATATGAACTCCAACAAGTGGTTTCAACAGAAAGGCGATACAGCCACACAACTCATGCTACATGGCATGGTCATCTCACGAGGAGTTGATGTGAAATATCCACCGAGATCGTGCGATGTGACACAATTACAATTTTTGTTCGGAAATTTCTTAAGCGGCAGGTCTTTGAGAATAATTTAATACAAACCACAGCAGCCAACACATCCCTTGATATCGGTAAAATTCAGCTTGTTTCATGCGCCAGACTCATGGAAAATTGGAAGAAGTCGTGGCGGCCATTCCTAAGAAATATTCATTTAAAATGACATGAATAGACCTTTTAAACGAAATAAATAAAGTTATGTATGTGATAACACACACACACACGTTGCTTTATTTACATTTAAATATAGGAAATGTGGATGAAGTGCACTTTAGGTCCCACAAGCCCGATTTTTTTTTTTTAAATTTTGCACACTTCCCCTAAATAACCCCATGGGGCCCTCAAATCCCCAAAAATGGTCACGGTGCCCCACATACACAATATTATACTCAAACGAAAAGAAATGGCGAGGAAACCCGAAAACAAATTTGGAAAAGTTTGCTCTGAAGGGGCCCTAAAAACCCCAAAAAATGGACCCGGTCCCCCACATAGTCAATATTATACTCAAACGAAAGGAAATGGCGAGGAGAACCGAAAAGTAAAAATAAAATCAAAAAAGTTCACTCTTAAAGGTCGTGGGGCCTTCAAAACCCAAATAAATTGACCCGTTTGGGTTTCTCTAAATGCGAAAGTCAACGCACACGTCAAGTCGAAAGAAAACGTAAAGGCCCAACTATAATATGCATAAGAAATTCCGTACGGAATGTGCGTTAAGTTTCGCACCCTGCTTAAGCAAATGGGAACTGAGAGAACTTAACGAAAAGTTCACTTAAGTACATTATATATACGATTTCATGCATTCGCACATTTGCTTAAGCTAGCTTATGCATATTATAGTTGGGCCTTAAGCCTTTTCATAAAAATTTGGGTTTCTCTATCTCGAACGAACTGCCATCTGTACGAACGAAACGTCAAAATCAGTCACTTGTTGCTTTGTGTGTGACTCAAAGAAAAAATACATTTTATTGATTGCAAAAAAAGCACTAACTGTACGCTTTTCACATTTTTCGTTAGTGCTTTTGGCGCTTTTCGTACATTTGTCAGAACAAATCTGGTAATATAAAGAAATTAGACTATTTTGCTACACTATATGTAGTACATCTTGAAGTACATCAAGATTTGCCACCGTACGCCACAATTTGCATCAAATCTTTACGAAATTTGGCATAGAAAAATTGATGGAGCCAATAATAAACTCTGGAAAATTTTATGAAATTTGTGGCAGGTTTAGATATATCAGTCATATATACTGATATATCAATTTTGGGTCTAAGCGCCATAGAATACCCGTTTCTCATCACACACAACTAACGTTGAAAAATTTGGCGAAAATAGTTGCGGATTTAGGTATGTCACCATATAATAATTGTTTAACATATTATTCTCATTAAGAAAACAACTTTGATACAATTGACAAAACATATTTCTTTTTATTCTGCTCTGATGGGGGCGGATATAATGTTGTCGTCTCTCCCGACAAAAGCAATATTGTAGTTTAGTGCCTTTTTACGCTTTTTAAATTTTTCATTACGCTTTTGCTTCGGAAAAAGTTGGCATCACTGATTGATTGTCGAATACTTCAAAAAGTGGAAAAAAGTACTGAAAACAAATTCCAAGTATATATGAATGTATTATTATTATATTAATATCTAATTAGCCAACTAAATAATCAAAAATATGTACATATATACATTTCATCATACAGAACTGATGCACAATGAGACCGCCAGTTGCGCATGTGTAGCGGTTTTCGCAACCAGAATCACCCAAAACAACGATCTTTTGGGTGAATTCTTTTGGTTGTGGCCATCGCTACGAATACTGAACAGAGTTGGAATTATATTGTTGAGTCTACAAAAATGTATGCTTTTTTTGGCCGTATGTTGCGAAATTTTTTTTCTGGCAATTATATTATTTTCCAA
The DNA here is from genome assembly GCA_963930755.1 of Eudasyphora cyanicolor. Lineage (NCBI taxonomy): Eukaryota > Metazoa > Arthropoda > Insecta > Diptera > Muscidae > Eudasyphora > Eudasyphora cyanicolor. The sequence continues at coordinate 115,908,425 of OZ005737.1, read as the reverse complement.
TTCGTAAATTGCTTATGCTATAGACGTAAGGTCAGACGAACGAACGAACGGACCTTAGAGAAACCAAAATCCTGACGAAAGTGAGGACTGGTTTCTATCGCTTAGGTTTTCGTTCGAGATAGAGAAACAGGCTATAAATAACTTCCACATTTTAATCTTGGAAGAGCAGTCGCTTGGAGTTATATTGCTGGATACGTAATAGTGTCAATATCCGACATGACACCCAGATATTTTTGCTGTGACACCCAGTTATTGTATTGAGTAAAATCGATATATGAGCGCATATACGTACATACAATTCTGGTCGGTCGTGCTTTCCATAGCCTTTGCTTGCATGGAATGAAATGATTCACGCATATTACCCATAACCGTGAAAAAAAGCAAAACAGGAAAAATAAAAATAGAGCTAGAAATGCATAAACTCGAATAGCCTCGGGCTACTCGCGCAATAAAGCTATCTCAAAGTACCGACAGCATGATGCTTTACAGCAGGCTGGGTCTTCTGATGACGTAGAAGACGGACAACGCCTTTCTTTAGATGGAGTGTAAATAATGGGAGCTACTCATACTATTGAATGTTAAACTCAATTTCCAGGTCCTATTCATTTTAAGATATTATTAATGTAAGAAAATAAATATATTTACTATTATATTGGTCATTTAATAAAAAATATCCATATTTAGATATAGCTCCCATATATAGCATCTAACTTGTGATTCCTACTGTTCTCATCTACTATATTTTTTTGTGTTTATCGGTGTTATTTTCTTTAGGTTTGAGTTATTTTGTGAGGTCACATGCTATCCATGGTGGAGGGTATATAAGATTCGGCATGGCCGAACTTAACGCTTTTACTTGATACAAATAAAAAGTTGTTAGCGGTCATATTGTTCAAGCTACATTATAAATGTAGAGGTCTTGACATTATAAATGTAGAGGTTCTGATTTAAAATGTGAGGTTCTGACATTATAAATGTAGAGGTTCTGATTTAGAATGTAGAGGTTCTGACATTATAAATTTAGAGGTTATTTTATTATTATTTTTATTATTATATTCACGGCCGTCACAGAATAAGTTTCTTGGCTCAGAACATTTGTTGATGAATAGGTACGTCAACTATCAAAATTTTCGACGATTTCAATCCATATGAGTCCCAACAACGACCAAAGCATCCCGAAAAAGTAGTTTTTGGTGTGGATTTTGGGCTGTCATCAGTCCATATTTCTTTGAAAGCGAATTTCACCTGACATTACCTTCGGGCTCTGTCGACGATTACAAACTTCTTGACCTGAATTGGATGATATGGACATTAACATGTGGTTTGTGGTGTTTTCTTGAGTGGTTGGTCTATACGAATAATCTATATACGTAAACCAATTTTTCTTTAAATAATATTGTAATTTACCTTTAATTGGCCCACAGGCTTTAAATTACATTAATACAAATAAAATGAAAAAGAGATCATAATATAAAAAACTAGCTGTGTGCAGCATATATTGCAAACAAGATAAGATTCGAAGTAACAGTTTCCGTTTGCAAATACAAAAAAATATATATTCAGTGTTTATGTATATATGTATGTATAATTCATATTTATTATTCCTTCTAACCTATAAAATTCATTACAACCAGGTGCAATATTACATGCGCAAAAATAAAATCAGCAAACCCTCGCTCAGGAGTGATACCAGCAAATACGCTTTTGTTTTGAGGATTGGCTTGCAGTCTTAAGCACACACCAAGCACAAAAGAACTTACAGTGCTTATAAATCCAGAGAGAAACGAGTTGAAAGGGAATGTACCGACCAGACAGCAATAAGCAAATTGTATAACGCCAGTGAGGAATATATAACCCAAGTATATATCGACTAACTTCAGTTTTTTTGGAGTTTTGTCCACATAATCGCTGCAAAATTTCCTTATAACGACATCTATTTCAGCCATGTTTAACGAGTTCTAGATAATATGTATATTCGTTAATAAAGTATACACGTCAATTACAATTTTATACAAAACAGAGGGCATAGAACCAGGGTTGCCAGAACTGGGGTTTTGACCCCAATACTGGGGTTTAGTCAATGCAAATTGGGATTAAAATAAATAATTTGTGGATGGGGTTATTGAAAGTAGATTTTTGTTGATTTTGTTGGGGTTTATTTGATGCAATATAAAGATTTTCATAATCATAAATTCTTGAAAATATAATGTTTTGAACCATTTTTCAATGAGTATTTTCTACAATGATTTTACCAAATCTAGTAAAATCATTGTAAAAATTAGTACGAGACTTTGCACTATTAGGTACGTATAAATTGCCATCAAATGAAAATCTGAAAAATTATACTTCAGAACCATTTGCAATACATATGAGACTTGAGGTTTTGATGGTGATGCTGAAATATATAAACTTTTAAATGGCTAAAATTTATTACCACATTGCAAAATATATAGATGTCATGCATAATTTCTTTAAATGTTTAGAAGTTACACTAGTCCGACCGACGAATCTTAAATTCTATATAAAAAAGTACAAGAAATATCCTAACATTGAAATATTATTTTTAAGGACAATCAAGGCTCTGTTTTCAGTTTCTGAGTTTTTCATAGTCATAGTTATAGTTTGACACTTTAGTATCAACAGAATTAAGGACCTTAATTGATACTCTTCAAGGATTAAGGCTGTTTTCTATATACTGACCACAAATCACCACAAAAAGATACGTGAAGCGGTTACGCAGATATGACAATTTTAACAAAAGCAATTTTTAGAAAAAGTCCTGAGATCTGTACCAGAAAAACTACAACTAAGTCCGGATTTACACTGGCTGAATGTTCAGCAGATTATCGGCGTTTTGTAGGAGAGAGAGGCAGTCGGCAAGAGGGAGGAAAAAACTCTCCCTGAACGTTTTGAGTTATTCGTGCAAGTTCAAAAGAGAATTTGATGATAAGCTGCTGAAAAAACTTGCCTAGTGTAAATTCGGACTAAGCTCGAAATACTAAAAATGGGGACAACAGCAATTTTTTCTAGCAACCCTGCACAGAACGAAGCCTATAGTGTTGGCTAAGTATTGAGTACTAAGTACTCAATACCGACCTTTTTCCGGGTACTCAATACTAAACAGTAACCAGTAAGGAAAGACAGAAAGTCGGGCGGGGCCGCTACATAATACCCTACACCTCCCTAACAATGCAAAATGGGCATTGCGATAAGAATTTGGCAGTGTTCATACATGTAATAAGAAAACTCTCTATGCCGAATTTCGTACTGATCGGATATACAACACGGTTTCTTCATCGCTTACATGTCACATCGGGTGAAACATATATATGGGGGCTATATAAAAATCTGAAAGGATTTTCTCCGAATTCAGCAGTATTCATTTACGTAATAAGAAAACTCTCTCTGCCGATTTTTTATTTATTTATTCTAATATGCAAAGCCGATTTCCTCATACTACATAGAATACAATAGGCATGTTTTCGTTACAAGCTAGCACTTTTAGTTTAGCACTTTGCAACGAAAACAACTGACTTCCACTAACTGGCACATAAGCAATAAGTGGCGGATTTTCACAATCTGGTAGCAATGGTGTCATGAGTTGCGAAGAAAGTACAGTGCGAAACAGACAAAAAATTCGTGAAAAGTATTTATAAGACATATATTTACTATTCTATGTTCAATTGTTTACACTCTTTTGCAAATATTAAAATAATTTCCCATTTTTGTTCTTCTTCTTCCCGTTAATTCACAATAATTGATAAAATCTCTCCAAAAATGGGATGCCATATTGCTAAATATAGGGTGCCCAATCTGGCAACATCATACTCGATTAAGACATGAACACAAGCACCAAACTTCATCGGGAACTAATAGTGCTTAAAAGTGCTTAGCTCCCCATACAAATTAAGCACTTATGGTGTAACGAAAACACGCATAATAAGCCTGTTGCTTATACTAGAAAATACAATTCATTTATAAGTTAAAAATTACTCTAATGTAATAATAATTTGATAATGTTACTTATGATTTCTTCATAATATGGCTCCCCAGCCAACAAAAGGATAGACAAATAAAAAATTAAATGAAAAGGCCCGCTAACAATGTACATGGAGACTAAAAAGAAAAATCCACGAAATAATCCAGACACTTTTGACGAAAAGTACTCAATAAAAATGAAAAGGAACGTAACTGCAGTGGGAGTCGGTTCGAAACTCTAGCTACCCTTATTAGAAACGACCGTTCATACAGTGAGGTATTATGGCACTTATTCATAAAAATTTAATGAAGGTTTGAAGAACGCTTTAACACTGCTAAAGCGTTCCTCAAACCTTCTTTAACTTTTTATGAATAAGGCCCTATATCTTGGCAAAATCAATTGAGGATCTAGATCTAGTAAATTTAAACTGTCTTCTAAGCAAAGGTGGTGTATTGGAAACAATTGTTTTTGTTGTATCTGAAGTAATATGGGTTTTATTAAGATAGTTTGTGTTTAATACAGTTCAAAGAAAACAATGAATAGAATAATAAGTGAAGTAAAACATAAGATTTCAGTAAAAGAATACCAAATACTTCAGTACGGTTACTGGGTACTTCATTTCAAATATAACATTTGTCCCCTCCTTCAGGAAACCAAAGAGATTCAATATAAGAAGAGATACCATTTCATTCACCACACAGAAAATGTGAATTCCACCTAATGTGCAAAGATGAGTTCATGAAAAAATTTATTGAAAAATCATGTATTTTGTGTGTTTTTATTTCACATTTTCACATGCACGTCAGTAAACACACAAACTAAAATTATTATACGTTTGTTGAAACAAAGAAAACGGAGAACATCTCTTTTTTTTATCAATTTAAATTTTTTTTATGTCCACCACTTCAATAGAAAAACTCACCTCTGCACATGAATTTTCGCCGTGGTTACTTTTTATATATTGAAACTCTTTGCAGGAAACTCTATGGTGAGAAGAGACTTCTTGCTTTTGGAATTCTCGATGATCGGCGAAGGCCCCTATGAGGGTCAGGTCTTTCGACACTTCCTCGGCTCAAGCTTTCACCAAGCTGTTGGGTTGGTGTAACAAATTCGTCTTCAGACCAAAATCCTAGAAGCGGACTCGTGGCTCCTACGCTCTGCAATTCTGTTGCGTCTTCATTATCATTCATGCCTTCCCTCTCTTGACAATTGCCAGTATCATTATGCATCTGAGAATGATTTATTTATCCTTCCTCCGCGACATTCCTGGGGCTGATGTTCCGCTGCGAAGCTACGTTTCCAACATCTTTTCCACTTGCCAGTCGAAATTGTTCAATATGCCTCTTAACCCTTTCGGTACATGTTTTTAGATACAGACCGTAAAAATCCAATTTTCTTATTATTTGGCCTTTAATATTTTTAATACGATTATTAGTATTTCAATTTTTCAAAAAGTCAACTCAAATGTGGTTTTTGGAGTGATGCCATATGGCATCATTTGCACTTTACTCTGTGAGAAACAGCGTTCAAATGAGTTGACCTCCTTCACAAATGCAAAAAAAAAACGTTACTTTCTGTTGCGTGCGTATTTTACATACTCCAAATAAAATTGAAGCCATATGGCATCATACAACTTGAAAAAAATACGACGACGTCATTAGTTTTTTTTTCGATTCAATGATAAAATAAATCTAATGAATTACTCTTTCTGCAGAATTTTGCAAATTCAGATTTATAAATTTATTACACAATTTATTTGAATATTTTGTTTTACAATGAAAATTTTTTCCACCTGAAAAATTAATATTTTAGTAATGTTTTCAAATTGTAATATAACTGTCCAGGATAGTAAAAATGTGTATATATATTTGATATATTGCTTTTAAGGCTTCAAAGAACAATATTGCATGAACAAAAATAATTTCAGACTAGTCCAATTGAAAGCTGGTGCCTCCTAAAACCCATGACACCATATGGCATCAAAATACCGAAAGGTTTAACATATTTGTTTCGGTATTGAATCTCATAGTGGATATGACCTAAACGAGTCTTGATGCTGCCTCTTAGCCATTTACTCCCACCTTGGTGGCCCGACAAGAAATACACGTCATCTCCGACATTAAACTGCCTGCATGGTCTACTCTCGCCTCCCCCATATTGTCTGGCTTTCATTCTTTCGGATATATTCTCGGGTCTCACCAAGTCAAATCTCGTTCGCAGTTGGCGTCCAAGGAACAGTTGCGCGGGCGATACACCAGTAGTGGAATGCGAAGCATTTTTATATTTCCTTAAGATTTCGTTCAAATTCTGTCGGTGTGTGTCTAGTCGTGCACATTGCCTTCAATGAATTCTTCACTGTCTGAACGCTACGCTCCGCCTGACCGTTCGTTGCTGGATGGTACGGCGAAAGAAAATTGTTAACTCCTCGGAGGAGAAGTTAGTCCCATTATCGGTAACAATCATGGCAGGCACACCATAATCAGCAAAAACCTCATCCGCCAAAGCAATCCAGTCATAGATTTCGTGACCTTTACCTCCAGCCATTTACTGTATGCATCCGATATGATTAGCAGTATCATACCCTCGAACGGTCCAGCGTAGTCCATGTGAACCCGTTCCCAAGGTCCTTTCGGGTATTCCCAGTGATGATCAATACATTTACTCGGCTTGTTGGCCACAGCCGCAGTATCTGGCGATCTTCTCAATATCCGCATCAATTCTAGGCCAATATACAAAAGATCGGGGCAATCCTTTCATCTTACAAATACCTAGATGAGCTGCGTGTAAACTTTGTAATATTGCGTCTCGAAATTTTGGTGGTATCACAATTCTATGGTCGAATACTAGACAATTTCCCGACAATTTGAGGTTCGCCTCTGGGGACTTGTACCCAGTTCTGGTAAGACATTGGCCCTTCTCAAGTATCTGAATTATCTTACCCAGTTCTGCATCTGTCCTTACTGGAAGTTGGTTGACTTGCCGAATTATGAAAAGATCAAACTCATCGAATACACATTCATCGCATTTCGTTTCTCCCATATGTTTCACCGGTACATTTCGCGATAGAAAATCAGCTTTGGCATTATGGAACGAGGTCTTGTATACAATTTCGAAGTTTAAATTGCTCAGGAAATCTGCATAAGGCCATTCGCGATATACATAGGACAAAATTTGGGTTAACGGCTTATGATCAGTCACCAAAGTCCAACGCCGAGCATACAAATACGTGAACATTTTCTGTACAGCCCAAACAATAGCCAGTGCCTCTTTATCGATCTGAGGGTAACGTTGCTCTGTTGCGCTCATTGTTCGGCTCGCATACGCTATAGGCCGTTCCTGGCCGTTCATTAAACGGTGTGATAAGACAGCCCCCAAACTAGTCCTACTCGCATCTGTAGCCAATATCAAAGACAATTTCGGATCATATGGCATCAATACCTGTGGTGAAATCAAAATGTTTCTAATGTCCTCGTATGCCACATCCGCCTCCGGATTCCAAGTATACGTCTTCCCCTTCAGTACGTCACGCAGTGGTCGTTCCCGTATTGCAAGGTCTGGAATGAATGAATTATAATACGACGCATTTCCCAGAAAAAGTTCCAACTCGGACAACGTTGTTGGCTTGGCAGCCTTGAGTATCGCCTCTATGTGTTTCTCGGATTTATGTATGCCTTTGTCGTCTATTATGTGACCAAGGAACTCGACAGCGGCGGTAGCGAATACACATTTTTCCTTATTCAATCTCAAACCAGAGCTTCTCATACGTTCCAGGGTCACTTCTACCACCTGAATCAGTTCATCGAAATCCTTGGCTAACACAAGTACATCAGCGAAGAAATTTAGGACGTTGGGAATGTCCTGTAGGACCGATTCCATCTTCCGTTGCCAGATCGCTGGGAATCAGGCCATGTGTTGTTGTATTCAGCGTGAGAATATGACTGAATTCTTCATCTATTACCACATGTGTATATGCGTCGGTGACGTCCAGGTGCGCGAAAATTGTTGAACCTTTCATCCTTGCAAACAAGTCTTTGGCCTTCGGAATCGGGTGCTCGTCAATTATCATTTGGGGGTTGACCGTAGGCTTATAATTTCCCGTGATGCGAATAGACCCGTTTTTCTTCGTAACTACATAGGTTATGGATGCCCACTCCGAGAACTCTACCTTCTCATAAAATCCCGCAGCAATATTTGCGTCTATTTACTTTGCATAAAACTCACGCAACCGCCAGAGGAATTTCTCTGGCCTAGCATCTTCCTTCATATGAACGCCAATAGGGAGAGGACCCTTTTAGTTTCCCCGTTGTTTTAACGAATACATCCTCAAATTTATCAAGGGTCTGTTTAAGCCTCCCTATTTGCGCAGCACTCAGCTCCTTTCTCTCAGATGTAATATTGTTCAGCCTACTGAGGTCGAAAATCTGTTCGGCCGTACCACTCTTGTCTATATCCACCTGCGAGAACAAATTAGCGAAATTTATATCATGAGCAAAGGGCGCGATCCAGTCACGGCCACACAGTGTATCGAGGTCGTCTTCCACCACATATAGATTCAGCAACTTCGATGTTTTACCCAACGTTGCGTTTACCACCGCTCTTCCAATACAATTTATGTCATGTCCAGTATAACTAGCGAACCTCCTCGTCGACTTCAATAAACTGTAGTTTGGTTTAATTCCATGCAAATTCTTCTTGCTGCAGGGCGCGCCAGTATTAAGGTCCATTTCCAATGACTTGCCGTCAACATTGACCCTTATCAACTTCCGGTCCTGTATCCTGTTGTGTTTCAATTTGTTAACCAATCGAATTGCATCGATATACTCATCTTCATCCTCGTCGGTCTTCACCTGACCCATTCTGGTCGAACATACTTTCGCACAAGCGATCTTGCCACAAGCGAAACACTTCGAATTCCTGAATCTACAATCTCGTCATAAATGGCTTCCGTTGCAGCCATAACATTTAACATTCCTCGACGGAGACTTACTGGCCTTCGTATTGTCAGCGCCCCTCTTCATCTTCACAGGGCCGAAATCCAATTTGGACGTCCTTTCAAGTGTCTGCGATGATTCAATGACATTCACTTCCTTCGAAGCACTATGGGTCAGTTCACTCGCATATGCCACATTCATCGCAAATGTTATTCGCCTCCAATCCCATCAGCAATTGTTCTATAAGCATTCTGTCTAGGAAATTACCATACTCACAGAACGCTGCCCCTTGTTTCAATCGTAGGGTAAAGTCCGCAATCGACTCCCCCGTTTCCTGCTTGAGTTGTCTAAATCTCACACTTTCACCGTATTTATTCCTTTGTCCATCAAAATGACTGGAAACCGTGTCTTTTATCTCCACGTAACTCACCGTATCCGGTGCTATCGGGTTTACCAAAATGTTCAAGGCTGTGTTCAATTGTGTCCCCATCTGCACACGAGCATACATGGCATGTTCACCTTCCACCACTTTGGACAACTGGAGAGCCCACTCGAATCTTGTGAAATAATCAGCAACTGTGCCCCCGTCTTCCTGTCTGAATTCGTTCATCGAAAACGGCGGAGCCTTTGAAGTCGTAGTCCCTGAAGAAGAATCACCCGCCGATGGCGTTCGGACAGTCTCAACCACCGCCGACCTTATCGCCCCTGCCAACATTTCCACCATAGACTTCATCTGCTCCGGTGTTAAACTCATCCCACTTCTGACACCAATGTTGTATCTTAAGTAATATGGGTTTTATTAAGATATTTTGTGTTTATTACAGTTCAAAGAAAACAATGAATAGAATAATAATTAAAGTAAATCAGATAGTGAATTCAGTAAAAGAATAGCAAATACTTCAGTAGGGTTACTGGGTACTTCATTTCAAATATAACAGTTTGTAGTATGCGAATGTTTACGTGAGTTCAGAGAGAACAACCTATAAAGTGTTTGACGTGGTCAGAAATATGATCATATTGACGAAGTCCGTAGACATAACGGACAATTATATTCAGAATTCGTTCAATCCTACCAATATTTACCGCAGTCGTCCCAGATATAACCTCAAGACAATAGTTTATGTGAGAGAATAATGAAGCAAACGCAATTTTACGTTTTATGTAATTTGGTAAGTATAAATCGGTGATATGCAATCTTCGGAGTAAAAATACAATCCTAGAAGACAAGGAATTGATATGGTCGGAATAGTCCAGTCGTGAATCGATAACAGCGCCAATAATTTTCATTTCCTCAACAATCTATACTGTGGCGCCGTTGATATTAACATGAAAATCCTGATGGAACTGCGTAGGACCAAAAATCATCGCCTTGTTATTTCGAAGCCATAAACTAATATCATCTAAAGCAGAGTTGGCAGTTATTTCCAAATCTTCAAGTGAATTTCTTTGAATAAAACATGGAAGTCATCAGCATACATGAATGGGCTACAGTTATCGATAGAAATAGTACTCGCAATATCGTTGACAATATTGAGTGATCAATTCTATCGAAAGCTTTTGACATATCTAAACCCACAAGCACACCATAGTTCTCCTTATCCAATTGTTCTCTAATTGTATCAGTTAAGTGTAATAAATGTGTAGTGGTATTAAACCCTTGTCTGAACCCGTATTGATATTCGACAATCATATTGTTGTCACTCACAAAACGTAAAATAGAGTCATGCATTATGTGCTCTACTAATTTGGAAATAGCTGGCAAAATACTAATCGGCCTTAAATCATCAACAGTACAAGAACGTCTAACATTGGGTATAGGTACAACTCGCTCTTTTTTCCACGCAGTCGCGAAAGAAGAAGCAGTGAAGATGATGTTCACCAAATGAATTATTTGACTCGATAAATACGGAAATATAATCAATCGGGGTTTCGAAAGAGTCACAGTTGTATTACTGCCCTTCTTGATGTCTCCGAGGAAATAGGCAAATCCGCAGATATCAATCTTGTCTCCTTAGTCCAGATTCACACTTGCAATTTTTTTCTGCTGAATTGCAGTCTGTAAGGGGGGAGAAAAAAATTTTCCGTACTCGCAATTCTTTTGCAATGCGTTTTGCGTTTTCTTTCGCTGTAAAGTTTTTCGACATTTCCACACTGATTTTCATTTAATATTCGTTGTTTTGTGCTCGGTTTAACAGATGTAAATTTGTGCGACATACATTTTAATAAAATTTAATGAATTTAATGAGTTTTAATGAACAGTGAAAATAAACAATTGTCGAAACAGAATACATTGTCTGAACGCAAATGCAATTGCAGAAAAAGTTGCAAGTGTGAATATGGACTTATTGCTTCTTCTAGATCATTCTAAGGCGTTTGATACTGTGGACCATGAACTACTATGTGTTAAGTTGGTCAAAATGTTTAAGTTCTCATCATCAGCAAAGAACATGATTCTTTCCTAAAGGTGTACCGCAGGGATCAATTCTAGACCCGCTGTTATTTTCGATGTATGTTAATGACATAAAAAATTGTCAAATTCATCTATATGCCGACGATGTACAAATTTACATAAGCAGCAGAGTCGAAGAACTTAATGAATGCATTCTAAAGCTAAACAATGATCTTCGCCGTATCTATATCTGGGCCACATCCAATGGTCTTTTATTAATTCCCTTTAAATCGAAATGTATGGTCATAGGACGAAAGACAACTGAAATAATACTTCCTTCAGACATTATTCTTAATAACCAAAAAATTGTTACCGTCACCACATGTAGAAATCTGGGTATTGTTTTTAATAGCTCCTTAACGTGGTCAGATCACATTAACATGGCAGTTGGTCAAACGTATTCGAAACTGCGAGTGCTATGGAACACCCAATTCTATACTCCAACTCATATACGAATTTTACTGGCCAAAACATACCTTTTACCTACTCTGATGTATGGCTGTGAATTAACTATGTATTGCGACTCAACAAGCGAACGTAAACGAACAGTAGCTTACAATGCCATCCTAAGATATGTATTCAATCTAAAGAAATACGACCACATTACAAGCTATTCAACAAAATTATTTGGAGTAGCTTTTTCAGACCTTATGAAAATTCGGACATTAACCTTATTGCACAAAATCATCTACTCTCGCGAACCTGAGTACCTTTTTAGTAAACTCAATTTTACAAATTCTGAAAGAAATAATAACATGCTATTTACTAGATACCGTTCACAATTATCTGAATGGCACTTTTTTGTAACGTCTATTCGTCTTTGGAACATATTGCCAGTGAACTTACAACGAATAAACAAAGCACCGCTATTCAAAAAACTACTTTTTGATTACTTCCAGTAATTTGATTTGTCAAGTATAACTGTTCTGGCAAATTGCGACTAAAATGTTTCTAAATGTTAAAATGTTTTTATTTTTAATTCCTTGTAACTTTAACTAAGTCTGATGTATTATTATTATTTTATTTTAAAGATATATTTAAACATTGTACCTTACTTTTTTTGAAAATCATGATATCTCTTACTTTAACTATAAGATTATAAATCTTGTTGTAAGAGAAACAAAAATACTAAATAAATAAAATATGGGTACCATCAACGCCAACTGATGAGGATTTAATTTTAAGGCTTAAGGCGATTTAAGGCTTTCAAGATATCATTTTCAAAGATGCAATCAAATAAAAAAGTTTGAAGTAAATTATAATTTGAAAAAGAGACCGTATTATTTGTCGGTTGAGAGGTATCCGTTATATAGCATAAAAGGTGATCATTAATAATGTTAAGATCAACATCAGGCATTTCATATTTGTCTTCGAACCAGCACTTCCGAAGAGTTTTCCTCACTTGTGAGTTACTCATATCCTTAAACTTCGCTGCACTTTGCTTCCTCTTTTCCTTTCGTAGTATTGCCTTAGCTTTGTTTCTATACAAGCGATAAATACACCAGTTATTTTCAGAGGGTTGCCTTAAATATTCCTTATATGCAATGTTCTGAGAGATCTAGAAAGCATTATTGCTTCAGAATGCAGACGTTGACCTGACCCAAATTAGAAATTCCAGAATGGAATACTTTGAATCGACATCGGAACAAGCATAAAAATATTCGAAGTTAAATTGCTGCAAGTAACCGAAAAAACCGTCCCAATTAATACTTCTGTAATCGCGATATTCAACAAAAACAGGTTCTGTACCGCTAAGGTTTGGAAAGAAAATATTTAAATATCTAAATCTGAACCGATTTTCATCATTTTCTTCCCAGGTGTGAAAGAGTCCTTATTGCCAAATTTCATCAAGATCAGAGTGAAAATGCGACCTATACTTAACGAACAACTTTGAATGGACAACTCATCTAGCGATACTGACTCGATCGGTCTAGCTGCAGTATTTTTATGCGTTAAAAACATCTGTCTCGAAACAAATTTATGGCGATTTCGATTCTGAAAGAAATGTTACCCCGTTGTCGTGAAATGCTAAAAAATATTTGCCCTTTTTATGTTGAACTGGTGTTGTCCTTCGAATTAAACATAGCGCATTTTTTAAAAATTCCTAAATGTTGCAAGAAAAAAATAGCCATTATAATAAATAAGTAAAAGCGTCGTTAAATTCGGCCATATACCATCGAACCTTATATACCATCGATCGCATTTCAATTGTTTTGGGGACAAAAAAAACTCATTTTACAAAATGTCAGCCCAATTCTGACAAAATTTATATCCTCCCTTCTTATTGTGGAGGGTATAAAAATGGGCAAACTCGCTCACTGTGTACTAAAATTTGTTGTGAGAATAATTCATGTTGTTTACAGTTTGTTAAAAATTAGAATTTGTAAAAAAGGAGGACATAACCAATATTTTTGAAAAAGGAGGGAGGACGGGAGGACACTGGTTAAAAAGGAGGACATGTTCTCCCAAAGGAGGACGTATGGTAACCCTGCCCTAGAGCCATCACCTGGGTTACAGAAGAGCCCTCCAACCCGGCTGACATATTAGAAATAATAAAAGATTCCAATCCTGGTCTGCCCGCCCATAATTGGAGAATCAGCAAGGTGGGTGAGGCGGATGGTAAAAAGCGGCAGGTCAATTTGATCCTTAACGCTGAATCCACCTCCCATATACAACGTGCAAGTGCAACCCTACAGTATGGCTTCGAGACTATAGTCTTGAAGGTAAACAAGCAGTATATAGTTCCCACTGCGGAAGGTGAGTCGTCCACCGTGTTTGATACACAGCTTTCTGGAAGTGCGGAGGTATCCACGCCCATTCTTTCTGGTGACTCCAACTCTGAGGACGAAAGCTCTACTTCTAACACAGAGGGGCTGAGGGGAGTCTCCGAACCCTTTGACGCATCTGGCGGGGACACGCTTCTCGATGATACGGACGAAGAGTTCGATAACACCCTTGATGTTAATCTGTCAATTACCAATGATGGAAAGAATTTTACAGATTAACCTCCATCACGCTAAAGCAGCCTCAGCGGCTCTATTGCTGCGCCTGTCCACAGGTGCAGTAGACATCGTCCTGATACAGAAGCCCTACGCAGTGGGAGGAAGGGTGTGCGGTATCAGGACACCCAACTTTAAACTGCTTGTGGCCAACTGTGAAGGCACTCCAAGAACCTGCATTTTGGCCAGGAAAGATCTAAGTATCTTTCTCCTGGCTAATTTAAGTGGTAAAGACCAACCATCTGCTAGTCTGGAGATCGGTAATCGCATATACTGGGTGGTCTCCAGCTACTTGCCTTATGAAGCTGTAGTACCGACTGCTCTATTCAGGTAAGTAGTAGAAGAAGCAATGTCTGACGAGGTTGAGCTGATTGTTGGCGCAGACACGAACGCTCATCATACTATCTGGGGTAGTACGGATATAAACAATAGGCATGATTCGCTTCTTGACTTTATTCTAACTACCAACCTAAGTATTTGTAACATAGGTAATAAACCGACCTTTACAATTAAAGCCAGACAAGAAGTACTAGACGTAACGTTTGCTACTGACCGGCTGTCAGACAAAATTATTGGGTGGAATGTACTGGACGACCAGTTCAAACTCGCTGACAAAGCGCCTGAACCTGCCGTCCACAGAAATGTGAGAAACACAAGGTGGCACCTGTATGAAAAGAATTTCAAGAAAGTCCTCAACTCCAAACTTCTGTACGAACCGAATGTCAAAGCCGGTCTGGATAATCTGGTCGAGCATATCACCACATCACTCAATAGTTCCCTTGAAGAAGCCTGTCCAAAAACAAGGTACAAGGGTAAAACTAAACCCCAATGGTGGACTTCTGAGCTAACGGCTATGAAAAAGATCTGCAACAAGCTATTCAACAAGGCTAAATCTAAAGGGGTCGCTAATGTTTGGGATGCCTATAAAGAGCAACTCAAGATCTATAAGAAGGAGCTTAGAAAGGCGCAAAGACGTCTCCGACGCCGCAAGGATGAGGAAAATGATATCAGCTAAGCTGGGCTATTAATAGCTTTGAGCCCTTCAAGTCACCTGGACCAGACGGCATCACTCCAGCAGAAATGCAGAAAATGTTGAAATACATTATCCCCTGGGTAGGCGAACTTCTGATGTTGTGGTTAACGGAGGCGCCACTGAAGCCAATACATTGGACGGCGCTTCTCCCATTCGCAATGAGCGACATGTGGCTTCAACTATTGTTGATATTAGACGCTGTAAGCGTTCTTGCTGCTCCCTCTCAAATTCAATTCGGGCCAAACCAACCGCAGAATTTATAATCTCGCGCATGGCGATGCTTATTGCTGGATCACTGGGTACGGTAGGAGCATTTAACCCGGTCAAAGGGCTGAAAATTGGCGAATTAATGGAACCCTGTGACTGAAAGGAGCTGCTTAACAGGTGTGAAAAGTCCTCTAAGCCGGGGATATTGGATGGAGCAATCGATGAGATTGGGGCCGATGCAGCGGATGTGGTCGTAGTAGTGGTCTGTGTGGTCAAAGCTGTGGTAGAAGCTGGCTGAGTTGCACTTGCGGTAGAAACTGGGTTTTCACCTGCCTGAGTTGAGGATCTAGTATTCACCATGATGAAACTCAAAACTCAAGAAAACTAGCAGAGAAAACTGATAAAAATTTGGTAGGTAATCAAAAAAATCAAAGGTATGGGTATCTAATTCTCATCACACACACACTTTCTAAACAAAATCAAACTATGTATTTTCTAGTATAAAGGAAACGCAGAAAACTCTTTCTTCCCAAGGAATATTGTCTACTTAGGTGCAAAAGTATCTGTGGAAAAGAAAATCTATGGCAAAATTCGGTGGCAGGATTATGGGGTAGAAGTCGAGGTAAGCAAAGGTCCAACTAAAAACGTAGCTATTCTGTTGAGTGTATTTTATTCTTTATCAACATTTCAGGGCTCGTGAGTACATATAAAGGACGAAGAAATACAATGATGGGAGAATGGAAAGGTAGTGAGGACGGATGCACACAAAGAACTTCCAGCTAACACTACGACACATGAGCTGAGGTCACGATTGCTGTATGATAGAAGGAAGCCCTTGCATGGACTGCAAAAACACAAACACGTAAATCGTAAGTCCGCATCCTAATCTAAATATAATCTAACTACCTTTTTGACTATTCTACTATTGCAAACGGACGGACTCATGGGCAGTCTTTCCACTTCTTCCAAGCTGTGGAAATTGGGCAAACTATGTATGTCGATACTTTGTTTTTCCCAAGACAAAGTTCGGTCGAAGTGGAAGCTGTGACACTTTCCTAGACCTCCAAGCCATCGTCGTTATCGTTCAACGCAGCTTCACGTCTCCAAGCGAAATACCACTCGAATAGACGGGCCTGCCATGGACCACAACAACTCCTACTTGACGGTCAAGGAAAATGTGGGACGGATAACTAACTCTAATGGGCTATTGTATTTAAACTTGTAAGGGAATTTGCAGGCTTTTCTGCTGGATAGCAATCAGACGGACTTAAATGACGGACGACTGAGACTTCTAGCTTAGGAAACTTGCAAATTCTACTCTAATGTATAAAAACCCTACCCTAAATGTGTCTCTAATGTAGCAAAAACGCGCTAGGGACTCTAATTTAACCTAAGCGGGACTCATTTTTGGCGGACAACTAGGGACAGGTTTCACATACACAACAGATTGGATATTGACACAAAAGGTCTAACTTCGGGCCCCACGTTGGGCGCCATTTTGTACTGTACCTTGCTTTTAATTACTTCAGGAATTGTACCCAAAGCCTAGGTAGCATGTTGCCATTGTCATTGGCGGTGCCGGTATGCTGGCGTTAAGCGCGGCTATTGCTCGCCGGATGGGGTGGTTCTTGCCGTTGACAATGCGGTTGCACGGTAAACAAAAAAAAAATTCATACCGGTCTAACAAACGATTATAAAGGAGGAAAGGGACCCGAAATAAGACACATAAAAAGTAAAGAGAACAAAGAGGAAAAGGGACCTATATACTCACGAGCACTCCTGTACACTCAAACAAATACGAGCACGTTCCTTGGCTGATGTTGCGCCAAGGATAGCCCTCCCACAGAAACCTATAGAGGTTTCACCTTGATACCTCCATTAGATTATTAGGCATCCCAAATTCGACCCTTTACTTACCCCTGTTTCCACCCCTTCCCTACCACCTGTTAAAAGGTCTTAAGCCAAAAACATTGCAGATTTCTTTTTCCCAAACATTATAATTTTCGGCTTTATTTCATAGATTGATTTTTTTAAAAGCTTTTACATTATATAAAGAACTTAATTTAATATTGAAAATCCATCTAATTTTTGTAACTCCTTAAACCGATTTTTATAAGAAAAATTAAGTTTTAATTTTAAAAAGATTCAAAAAAGTAGTAAAGAAACTATTTCCTTTTTTTCCGAAATAATAATAAAAGTTCCTATATCTCTATTTCAGGAATGACGAATTCAATATTGTTCCAGGACGCGGACGATGAAACGTGGCTGGAACCCGTCACTGGTTGGTTGCAGAAGGAATTTTCTAGCCGGAATTCCCGAAGGTAATTAACCACGATGGCAGCTGGTATTTACTTTTGGTTTTTGTTTCAGAATATCTTCTATTTTTGCAGGAAGCTGATGATTTGATGAGGAGAAGGAACTTGGCTGACGTTCAGTACCGGAAACGTGTCCCCAAATGATGTCGTAAGTATAGATCTGTCTGTCTGTTTAGTATATATGTATGTCTTCTTTTTTTTGCTATATGAATATATTTGTAGTTTTGATAAATATTTTCTTTATGTTTCCAAATGGTGGTCATTCATTCATTCAAACTATTTTTTATCTACAAGGTGGCACAACCAATTGTTATCCCTAAGGGCCTACAAATCACCCTACGCTAAGGTTACGGATTCCTACCCTGGCCTGAGCTCAACCCTGAGTCATTCGCGCACTTTTCACCAATTTCGAAAAGGTATGAATAAAAAATCTCACAGGCACAATTGCTTGAACCAACTAACCACTTTCTTTTTTTTCTCGTTTCAGATTCAAATATATAACTATATATATATATCGGTACGGCCGTCCGTCTGTCTGTCCGAGTATGGATGGTATTGTTCGGTCACTTATTTGGGGATACCATGCATGCCAGGCTTGTCCATGCAAATCAGCGCCTCCCTCGTTGGATTGGACCAGTGTTGCAGTGGCTCCCGTTGTTCCAGAAGTATAATTGAATTCTTTTTATCTTTTAATTTATTTATAGGTTTAGTTTCTTTCGTTTTGTGTGTATGTATGTAAGTATTCGCCTTTACTTTAATTTTAATAAATGAATCGAGTTTAAAACCGTGTTCCACTTTTTTTATTTCGATGAAAATGTCTTGGTGAGTATATGATGGGGAGCCACACGTCCAATCGATGTTTCAGTTAAGTCAAAAAAGGGCAGAAGGTTTTCTCTTTTTCATCCAAGAAATCTAGCCTTCTTCCTGTTTTCCTTTCTCCTAACATCTGACATTTGTTTCTTTACCACAAATCAGCTGATTTGTGAATGGTTACTATTCTTCTTCTTCTTTCTACACTATCAACCCAACCGTTGAATTTCATTTGAATTTTAATCCCTTTAAGGGCGCACATTACAATTGTTCTAAACATACAAACATAAATGTACATATCTAATTACAAGAAAAATTCCACATTAGGCGTGTTTTCGTTACACCATAAGGGCTTAATTTGTATGGGGAGCTAAGCACTTTTAAGCACTATTAGTTCCCGATGAAGTTTGGTGCTTGTGTTCCTGTCTTAATCGAGTATGATGTTGCAAGATTGGGCAACCTATATTTAGCAATATGGCATCCCATTTTGTTATCAATTATTGTGAATTAATGGGAAGAAGAAGAACAAAAATGGGAAAATATTTTAACATTTGCAAAAAAAAAGTGAAAACAATTGAACATAGAATAGTAAATATATGTTTTATAAATACTTTTCACGAATTTTTTGTCTGTTTTGCTTCGCAACTCATGTTTTTTCTTCGCAACTCATGACACCATTGCTACCAGATAGTGAAAAACCGCCACTTATTGCTTATGTGCCAGTTAGTGAAAGTCAGTTGTTTTCGTTGCAAAGTGCTAAACTAAAATTGTTAGCTTGTAACGAAAACATGTCTATTATTACATTAAGTTGCATGTCCTTTCAGTGTTTTGCACATTTTGTTTGCTTTTGTACTGCAATCCAATTGGAATTTCACTCTTCTGGTTTATTCCATAAACATAATTATTTTGCCATTCTTTGCATTCTTTTTTCTTTATTTCGGAAGATAATTTATTTTATTATTCTTTATTAGGAAATTTTATTTCTAATATTTACAACAGTTTAGTTTCTTGCGGACAAAAATAAATATAAACAAATGGGAGTGCGACGGTGGCGACATTAAATTTGTACGACGTTCAATTTAAAACGGCGTTAAATTTGTGGTGGCGCAAAATGTTAATTTTTCGGGTTGAAATAAACATAGTACCACAAACGAAAAAAATTCGCAGTCTTTTTTTGTTTTTATATGGGATTTCAACGCGAAAAATTAACAGAGTACCACGCATAAGGTTGGTACTATGTTTTTCAAGGTGAAAAATTCCACAAAACATTATTTCAAGTTGAAAAATGGAACGCTTTTTACTGAAGTTTCACAATATTTATGTGTATTTATTTATGTTTGTGTTTTACGTTGTTTTTCATTGTGCACAAATTCTTGAAAACAAAAACAGAAATTTAAAGTGAAATCAATAAATTAGATTAAAATAAATTTGGATAACTCTCAAATATCTCCCCTACCCGATGAAACGAAGGGTACTTCGTCCGCAGAATCGGCTTTGGTGAATAATAGCAGAGAGAAGACCAAATGCCCAGTAATTGACTTTTGGCTCCAACATTGAGGATTCAACGTACATTCCTACAAATACGACGCCACAAGTGATTTCGGAAGAGAAAGGGCAAGAGAAGTCGACGCATAGGCATTAACAAAACACAAAAAACATTTAAAAGAACGTCGAAAATGTCACGATAGAGAAAAGGATAAAGATCGACATCGCAGCAGTAAGGATGGCAGAGACAGTAAACACCAAAACACATCGTCGTCACATAACAAATCAGCGAGTGAAAAGCATATAGAAAAATCATCTTCCTCACATTCCTATTCGAAACATAATAAACATTCCTCGTCTTCCGAGAAGCGTCATTCATCTAGTTCGCATATGGATCACTCATTGTCGTCGTCAAATAAGTCATCAACAAAACGTAATGAACATAAGGACGACCATCAAAAGGCTGAACCTAAACCACATCCACAGATTCGAATGACGACGATGGAGACAAGGGAGAAGGTGGAGGCGATAAATCAAGTTCTCAAAACCCTAAATCCAGTACATCAAATACAAAACCGAAATATGAAAATGATGCAAAAATCCACGAAAAATAGTGGTAAGTTTTCAACAATAGACAGAGTATAAGGGAGCGGAATGCGCCACAATAACTTTGTGACACTAATCGCCCCCTAAAATAAAGGCCGAGTTCCATAACCCTCCCTACGCGACAATGCTTTTCAGCATCTGTTATAAAAAGTGTCGATGCATGCCCTATTGCGATCTTTGTACGCAAATGTATTCACTATTTTTCGAATATTGTTATGTGTAGTAAGTCATCATACTAAAAATATTGAGTAAAAAATATTTTTATTGAGCGTTGAACGACGACGATGCCGCTATCTCGCAAAAAAACATTTCCCGTATGAAGTTTCCTATGGAACAATCTGTCTTTAAGAACAAAAAACATATTATATTTTCCAAACGAACGTGTCTATCACCAGCTTAATTTTACTCAAATGTCAACTATCTGCCCCATTATACGAGTAGACCCTCAAAAGGAGCACAGGAGACATCATATGCAGGAAACCTTTGCGGAAAGATTGAATTTCCTGAATGACACCATGGATTTGTGCCGCCGGGCATCATTTAATAATGATGTTTATGTTCATCTCGTAGATCTCTCGAAATTAGAAAAGTAATATTAAAAGGAATTTGATTTATTCTTAAATTTTATTTTATCATAAAAATGCTTAGTCTGCATTTACATGATACTTTTTTTTAAGTATTAAGTATACTTATCGGCGTTTTGTGGGCGAGAGAGGCAGTCGGAAACGGGGGAAAAAGTATGCCGTACTCGTACTTGTCGTACTCATCATTTTGTGCTTTTCGTTCGCACTTGGAAACAACAACAATTCACACAGGAAAAGCCGAAACAAAACAAACGAAAATAAGTATATGTATTGAAAAAAAGTACGTGTGTGAACGTAAATACTTTTTCAAAAGAGAATAAGTCGATAAGTTACTTTAAAAAAAGTACCATGTAAAGGGGACTTAACAAATATGTAATATTAAAGAAGATTAAATTCAAAAACACATCAAAATTCAAATATAACATACACAGTCATAGCATAGGGTGGATAAATGAAGAGATAACAAGATGATTCGTTACGAATATAGTAAATAATATGGATAATTTTTTTTATTATATGAACAAATACAGAACAAAATAAAAATAAATATGAACTAATTTATTATAATATTAAATATTTTCTTATTTACAGAAACTGCGCCTTTCTAAGCTCCTTCTTACAGATCTTGAGTTGCTCTTTATAGGCATCCCAAACATTAGCGACCCCTGTAGATTTAGCCTTGCTGAATAGCTTGTTGCAGGTCTTTTTCATAGCCGTTAGCTCAGAAGTCCACCATTGGGGTTTAGTTTTAACCTTGTACCTTGTTTTTGGACAGGCTTCTTCAAGGGAACTATTGAATGATGGCTTTGTCATTCGGTTCGTACAGAAGTTTGGAGTTGAGGACTTTCTTGAAATTCTTTTCATACAGGTGCCACCTTGCGTTTCTCACATTTCTATGGACGGCAGGTTCAGGCGCTTTTTCAGCGAGTTTGAACTCAATATAATGTTGATCTCAGAATGAGTGGTCGTCCAGTACATTCCACCCAATAATTTTGTCTGACAGCCGGTCAGTAGCAAACGTTACGTCTAGTACTTCTTGTCTGTCTTTAATTGTAAAGGTCGGTTTATTACCTATGTTACAAATGCTTAGGTTGGTAGTTAGAATAAAGTCAAGAAGCGAATCACCCCTATTGTTTATATCCGTACTACCCCAGATAGTATGATGAGCGTTAGTGTCTGCGCCAACAATCAGCTCAACCTCGTCAGACGTTGCTTCTTCTACTACTTCCCTGAATAGAGCAGTCGGTACTACAGCTTCATAAGGCAAGTAACTGGAGACCACCCAGTATATGCGATTACCGATCTCCAGACTAGCAGATGTTTGGTCTTTAACACTTAAATTAGCCAGGAGAAAGATACTTAGATCTTTCCTGGCCAAAATGCAGGTTCTTGGAGTGCCTTCACAGTTGGCCACAAGCAGTTTAAAGTTGGGTGTCCTGATACCGCGCACCATTCCTCCCACTGCGTAGGGGTTAGTCGTACCATTGGTTTATCAAAATGAATCAGCCAGTATTTTTATATCTTATTTTCCTCTATAATACGCTTACATAACGAGTTAAGTTTTCCACTCGAAGGTGTCATGTGGTCATTTAAATACACCCTGCTACAGATATCACCACCGACTACACCTTTCAGCTTCAATGATCTTTCCTTGAAATATTCCTTCATTATAGAATCTCGAGTGAGCACGGAATGAAATTTCACTATAATAGTTTGGCCTCGATTTATGTAAAATATATTGCTGACATCACTATTAGATATTGGGACAGAGTAAAATTTTGCAATAGTATTCACACAGTCACACAAATTATTTAGTCCGGCGGGCAAATCATTGATAACGATATCACCACGATTGAGTTTTCTTTGTAGACTGTTGTTTTCAACCTCCAACTTCGCAAACTTTGCTGCAGTAGCAGAAGCTAGGTTTTTGATAGCCTCGTTGCAATTGGAGATATCACTTCGCAGCTCTCTCACCCTCGAAGACAGTTCGCTTCTAATGTCCACAATAGGCATTTCTAATTTTGCTTTTAAATCAGTATTATCATCCTGCATTTTCTTTACCATAAGATCCATCTTTAAATGCAAAGATCGCATATCATTTTCTGATGCAGAATTTTCCTTTTGGCACCATTTGAAGGTATTATACAGTTGTTACATTTGAAATAAATCGCTGCATTATTACCCAATACAGCAAAAGCATTATCGTTAACATCTGTGCATGGTAAATGAAACCAACAAAAACAAACGGTACATCGAAGAGAAGATTGTGTTTTTGAAATATTCTTCTTGCACTTTTCGCACTGTGCTATAGTAGGCGCCATTTTTTCGCAACATCTTGTAAGATATCTTTGAAACCGCTGATTGGATGTTTTTATTTTTTTAAAGATTAAAGAAAAAGCTGTCAAAAAAACGTTGGCAAAATTGTCTAAATACACTGGCAACACTATGCAACAAAAAATTTTTTTTTGTGTCCTAGACCTAAAAAATATTTTTTGTATAGATTGTGGCATACTGTTATAACAAATCAAAATGAAATTTTTTTTTAAAAAAATTTTTATTAAAAATACTATTATCGTCGAAAGTACCCTTAGTATTTGCACTATGATTTTTGGAGTATATGCCCGATCAGGTCGTCTTATACGTTTAATTGAAGCTATTAATGTGGCCTACCAATGTTGGAAATATTTCATTCACTTAGAAACAGTGGTTTAGTAACAGTCATTAAACAAATTGGAAAAAGTAGATTTAAAAAAAAATCCTGGGACGAAAAAACATTAAAAAATCGCAACAAATTTTCCAGTCATGTTGTTCATATTTTATGTATTTTATCAATTTAGTCATTGTTTCGATGATTCCTTAGTGTTGACAGCATGTGCAATGGGAATCAACGGTTTCTGATTTCCGTTGTGTAAAAGTACTGCTTTCAAACTTTCTTCACTGCTGTCAACAAATAACAGTCATTCCTTTGAATTGTATGTTTGATTAAGTTCCTCGAACAATCCGGGAATGTCCTAGCAAAAGCATCTGTTATCCACAGTTGTATAAAATTGTTTATAAGGTATATCACGGACTCTATAACATATCATACATCTGGGGCCAACATATTGTACTGTTTCATCCGAGACTCACACTTGAATCGCTCAGAGTTGAGTACTTGATTGAACTTGATGATGTTTCCGTAAATAGGCTGTTAGCTATACTTGGACACTTCCTACTCCAATCTATTAACTTAGACAAAAATAGCAGTCCGTATCGTAAATAAATGGTTGTCTCCAAATCATTGGCATTCCAAATTGCACGTGAAGTCTAAAATTAAAACGTTTTATTCCACAAAACATTGTAATACATTAATTTTAAAGTACTTACCGCATTCTTCCACTAGTCCGCCGAGTAAGATTTACATGGCAAGAATTACACAAAATACTATACCAAAATATTACACATATATTTCGTATACCAAAATATTACACATATATTTCTTCTATTATTTTACTAAACGCACGTCGATTTTTTTAATTACATATTTTCCGCAGATGTAGCAGAAGTTGTCGGGATCATTTACACATTGAAAAGTTCTTTGTCTTTTAGTCATACTTCGAGATATAACTTTGTAATATTTTTCAGAAAATCGACTTATCTCTTTAAGGCGCTGACTTACACTAATTTATTAATAAGAAATTTCATTCATAATTTCCGGGTTTAAGGTTCATAAGCTGCAGTACCTGTATATTTTCAAGACTGCCGCGTACTAGTTTGTATTGCGTACATATCATTTTAATACCTGTATATACGACTGGGATGTCCATGCCCCTAAAAGGCGAAACTGAATGGAAACCTCACAAATAAAAAACCACAAATATTGTTGTATGACCCTTTACCTGAGCGGATCTTATCCAACATAGCTCTCACATTGCATACCATGTTTTATGGAGGGTTACGAGCGGTTTATAATGTCTGACATCAATCCTCATAAAATAAAATACAAGTGCAATGTCTCTTATATGTCTCACTCACATATGGCGAATTCAATATAAACAAAAACATAATTTAAAAACGAAAAAATATGAAACAAGATTTTTTTGAATTTCCTAACATTTGCAAAATGGCTCATAACTTTTACATCTATCCATAGATTTTTTTCAAATAGACAGTGTTTTCTTCGTTAGTATGCTGGATTTTTAAAAATGTGATAAAATAATGTTTTCGATTTTTTTCTATTTTTTATGGTTTTTGTACCAGGAAAAATCGTTTTTTTTTAAAACATTTTTTTCTCATATTTTTGACGACTGTTACTAAACCAAAGATTCTACGTGAAAGCGATATTTGCAGCATATTTAGCCCTCATAATTTTGAGGTATGACACTTCTCAATCACGGTTATACTTGAAGAAGTATGGTCCAAATACTAAATGTACTTTCCATGAAAGCTGGAATTAAAAAAAAAATTAAAAAAAAAAATTACCTTTTTTTCGTGTTTGTGACACCTAATTGCACCAAAAACTGTTATCCACATCCCTTGGACAAAATTTTTGTTGCATAGTGCAATTGGTTATATGTATAGGAAAAAAGGACCGTTTGACCCAATACGGGACTTACGTTGACAAGATTGAATCGGTTCAAAAACAATTTCTATTACGAACGCTTTTTTACAAAGTGGCATTGCAATTTGGAAGTGTGTGTGTCAAAG
Organism: Eudasyphora cyanicolor; assembly: GCA_963930755.1. NCBI lineage: Eukaryota > Metazoa > Arthropoda > Insecta > Diptera > Muscidae > Eudasyphora > Eudasyphora cyanicolor. The sequence continues at coordinate 115,882,341 of OZ005737.1, read as the reverse complement.
TGCAAGTTGCTAACATTCTTGAAAACAAACAAAAGATAAAATTCTAATCAATAAACAATTGGAATAATGCCTACTTAGAAAATAGTTAATTTAAATGTCAGAATGGAAATATTGTTGGAGATCATTGTGCTAATGTTATACATAAATTATATATTTTGTGTTGTTGCGGTGGCGATGTTTGTGAGACATGAAAAGTCAGGGTAGTACAATGTTATAAATAACGAAATAATTTCCTACTGTTGTACGAATAGAAATAAATAAAATTATGTTTTTATTAATCGAAAAATATGTTTTATTATTATATTTAAGCATTTACATTATATTTGTTGACATATATAAATTATACTTCCATCCATAAACGGAATATCTTCTTCCAACTTCTATGGCTGGCAAGAACTAACTATGTATGTTCTTTACAACCATTTCCAAATCGAGATCACAGGCACTGTCCAATTCCATTGTCCTACTGCTTTAGTAGCGTTAGCCGTCCATAATGTTTCTCCTGGCGTTTGCACACAATTGTTCTAAACATACAAACATAAATGTACATATCTAATTACAAGACAAATTCCACATTAGGCGTGTTTTCGTTACACCATAAGTGCTTAATTTGTATGGGGAGCTAAGCACTTTTAAGCACTATTAGTTCCCGATGAAGTTTGGTGCTTGTGTTCCTGTCTTAATCGAGTATGATGTTGCCAGATTGGGCACCCTATATTTAGCAATATGGCATCCCATTTTGTTACTAATTATTGTGAATTAATGGGAAGAAAAAGAACAAAAATGGGAAAATATTTTAACATTTGCATTTGCTTATGTGCCAGTTAGTGAAAGTCAGTTGGTTTCGTTGCAAAGTGCTAAACTAAAATTGTTAGCTTGTAACGAAAACATGTCTATTATTACATTAAGTTGCATGTCCTTTCAGTGTTTTGCACATTTTGTTTGCTTTTGTACTGCAATCCAATTGGAATTCCACTCTTCTGGTTTATTCCATAAACATACTTATTTTGCCATTCTTTGCATTCTTTTTTCTTTATTTCGGAAGATAATTTAATTTATTATTCTTTATTAGGAAATTTTATTTCTAATATTTACAACAGTTTAGTTTCTTGCGGACAAAAATAAATATAAACAAATGGGAGTGCGACGGTGGCGACATTAAATTTGTACGGCGTTAAATTTGTGGTGGCGCAAAATGTTAATTTTTCGGGTTGAAATAAACATAGTACCACAAACGAAAAAAATTCGCAGTCTTTTTCGCGACTTTGTTTTTATATGGGATTTCAACGCGAAAAATTAACAGAGTACCACGCTTAAGGTGAGTACTATGTTCTTTCAAGGTGAAAAAATTCCACAAAACATTATTTCAAATTGAAAAATGGAACGCTTTTTACTGAAGTTTCACAATATTTATGTGTATTTATTTATGTTTGTGTTTTACGTTGTTTTTCATTGTGCACAAATTCTTGAAAACAAAAACAGAAATTTAAAGTGAAATCAATAAATTAGATTAAAATAAATTTGGATAACTCTCAAGTATCTCCCCTACCCGATGAAACGAAGGGTACTTCGTCCGCAGAATCGGCTTTGGTGAATAATAGCAGAGAGAAGACCAAATGCCCAGTAATTGACTTTTGGCTCCAACATTGAGGATTCAACGTACATTCCTACAAATACGACGCCACAAGTGATTTCGGAAGAGAAAGGGCAAGAGAAGTCGACGCATAGGCATTAACAAAACACAAAAAACATTTAAAAGAACGTCGAAAATGTCACGATAGAGAAAAGGATAAAGATCGACATCGCAGCAGTAAGGATGGCAGAGACAGTAAACACCAAAACACATCGTCTTCACATAACAAATCAGCGAGTGAAAAGCATATAGAAAAATCATCTTCCTCACATTCCTATTCGAAACATAATAAACATTCCTCGTCTTCCGAGAAGCGTCATTCATCTAGTTCGCATATGGATCACTCATTGTCGTCGTCAAATAAGTCATCAACAAAACGTAATGAACATAAGGACGACCATCAAAAGGCTGAACCTAAACCACATCCACAGATTCGAATGACGACGATGGAGACAAGGGAGAAGGTGGAGGCGATAAATCAAGTTCTCAAAACCCTAAATCCAGTACATCAAATACAAAACCGAAATATGAAAATGATGCAAAAATCCACGAAAAATAGTGGTAAGTTTTCAACAATAGACAGAGTATAAGGGAGCGGAATGCGCCACAATAACTTTGTGACACTAATCGCCCCCTAAAATAAAGGCCGAGTTCCATAACCCTCCCTACGCGACAATGCTTTTCAGCATCTGTTATAAAAAGTGTCGATGCATGCCCTATTGCGATCTTTGTACGCAAATGTATTCACTATTTTTCGAATATTGTTATGTGTAGTAAGTCATCATACTAAAAATATTGAGTAAAAAATATTTTTATTGAGCGTTGAACGACGACGATGCCGCTATCTCGCAAAAAAACATTTCCCGTATGAAGTTTCCTATGGAACAATCTGTCTTTAAGAACAAAAAACATATCATATTTTCCAAACGAACGTGTCTATCACCAGCTTAATTTTACTCAAATGTCAACTATCTGCCCCATTATACGAGTAGACCCTCAAAAGGAGCACAGGAGACATCATATGCAGGAAACCTTTGCGGAAAGATTGAATTTCCTGAATGACACCATGGATTTGTGCCGCCGGGCATCATTTAATAATGATGTTTATGTTCATCTCGTAGATCTCTCGAAATTAGAAAAGTAATATTAAAAGGAATTTGATTTATTCTTAAATTTTATTTTATCATAAAAATGCTTAGTCTGCATTTACATGATACTTTTTTTTAAGTATTAAGTATACTTATCGGCGTTTTGTGGGCGAGAGAGGCAGTCGGAAACGGGGGAAAAAGTATGCTGTACTCGTACTTGTCGTACTCATCATTTTGTGCTTTTCGTTCGCACTTGGAAACAACAACAATTCACACAGGAAAAGCCGAAACAAAACAAACGAAAATAAGTATATGTATTGAAAAAAAGTACGTGTGTGAACGTAAATACTTTTTCAAAAGAGAATAAGTCGATAAGTTACTTTAAAAAAAGTACCATGTAACGGGGACTTAACAAATATGTAATATTAAAGAAGATTAAATTCAAAAACACATCAAAATTCAAATATAACATACACAGTCATAGCATAGGGTGGATAAATGAAGAGATAACAAGATGATTCGTTACGAATATAGTAAATAATATGGATAATTTTTTTTATTATATGAACAAATACAGAACAAAATAAAAATAAATATGAACTAATTTATTATAATATTAAATATTTTCTTATTTACAGAAACTGCGCCTTTCTAAGCTCCTTCTTACAGATCTTGAGTTGCTCTTTATAGGCATCCCAAACATTAGCGACCCCTGTAGATTTAGCCTTGCTGAATAGCTTGTTGCAGGTCTTTTTCATAGCCGTTAGCTCAGAAGTCCACCATTGGGGTTTAGTTTTAACCTTGTACCTTGTTTTTGGACAGGCTTCTTCAAGGGAACTATTGAATGATGGCTTTGTCATTCGGTTCGTACAGAAGTTTGGAGTTGAGGACTTTCTTGAAATTCTTTTCATACAGGTGCCACCTTGCGTTTCTCACATTTCTATGGACGGCAGGTTCAGGCGCTTTTTCAGCGAGTTTGAACTCAATATAATGTTGATCTCAGAATGAGTGGTCGTCCAGTACATTCCACCCAATAATTTTGTCTGACAGCCGGTCAGTAGCAAACGTTACGTCTAGTACTTCTTGTCTGTCTTTAATTGTAAAGGTCGGTTTATTACCTATGTTACAAATGCTTAGGTTGGTAGTTAGAATAAAGTCAAGAAGCGAATCACCCCTATTGTTTATATCCGTACTACCCCAGATAGTATGATGAGCGTTAGTGTCTGCGCCAACAATCAGCTCAACCTCGTCAGACGTTGCTTCTTCTACTACTTCCCTGAATAGAGCAGTCGGTACTACAGCTTCATAAGGCAAGTAACTGGAGACCACCCAGTATATGCGATTACCGATCTCCAGACTAGCAGATGTTTGGTCTTTAACACTTAAATTAGCCAGGAGAAAGATACTTAGATCTTTCCTGGCCAAAATGCAGGTTCTTGGAGTGCCTTCACAGTTGGCCACAAGCAGTTTAAAGTTGGGTGTCCTGATACCGCGCACCATTCCTCCCACTGCGTAGGGGTTAGTCGTACCATTGGTTTATCAAAATGAATCAGCCAGTATTTTTATATCTTATTTTCCTCTATAATACGCTTACATAACGAGTTAAGTTTTCCACTCGAAGGTGTCATGTGGTCATTTAAATACACCCTGCTACAGATATCACCACCGACTACACCTTTCAGCTTCAATGATCTTTCCTTGAAATATTCCTTCATTATAGAATCTCGAGTGGGCACGGAATGAAATTTCACTATAATAGTTTGGCCTCGATTTATGTAAAATATATTGCTGACATCACTATTAGATATTGGGACAGAGTAAAATTTTGCAATAGTATTCACACAGTCACACAAATTATTTAGTCCGGCGGGCAAATCATTGATAACGATATCACCACGATTGAGTTTTCTTTGTAGACTGTTGTTTTCAACCTCCAACTTCGCAAACTTTGCTGCAGTAGCAGAAGCTAGGTTTTTGATAGCCTCGTTGCAATTGGAGATATCACTTCGCAGCTCTCTCACCCTCGAAGACAGTTCGCTTCTAATGTCCACAATAGGCATTTCTAATTTTGCTTTTAAATCAGTATTATCATCCTGCATTTTCTTTACCATAAGATCCATCTTTAAATGCAAAGATCGCATATCATTTTCTGATGCAGAATTTTCCTTTTGGCACCATTTGAAGGTATTATACAGTTGTTACATTTGAAAGAAATCGCTGCATTATTACCCAATACAGCAAAAGCATTATCGTTAACATCTGTGCATGGTAAATGAAACCAACAAAAACAAACGGTACATCGAAGAGAAGATTGTGTTTTTGAAATATTCTTCTTGCACTTTTCGCACTGTGCTATAGTAGGCGCCATTTTTTCGCAACATCTTGTAAGATATCTTTGAAACCGCTGATTGGATGTTTTTATTTTTTTAAAGATTAAAGAAAAAGCTGTCAAAAAAACGTTGGCAAAATTTTCTAAATACACTGGCAACACTATGCAACAAAAAATTTTTTTTTGTGTCCTAGACCTAAAAAATATTTTTTGTATAGATTGTGGCATACTGTTATAACAAATCAAAATGAAATTTTTTTTAAAAAAATTTTTATTAAAAATACTATTATCGTCGAAAGTACCCTTAGTATTTGCACTATGATTTTTGGAGTATATGCCCGATAAGGTCGTCTTATACGTTTAATTGAAGCTATTAATGTGGCCTACCAATGTTGGAAATATTTCATTCACTTAGAAACAGTGGTTTAGTAACAGTCATTAAACAAATTGGAAAAAGTAGATTTAAAAAAAATCCTGGGACGAAAAAACATTAAAAAATCGCAACAAATTTTCCAGTCATGTTGTTCATATTTTATGTATTTTATCAATTTAGTCATTGTTTCGATGATTCCTTAGTGTTGACAGCATGTGCAATGGGAATCAACGGTTTCTGATTTCCGTTGTGTAAAAGTACTGCTTTCAAACTTTCTTCACTGCTGTCAACAAATAACAGTCATTCCTTTGAATTGTATGTTTGATTAAGTTCCTCGAACAATCCGGGAATGTCCTAGCAAAAGCATCTGTTATCCACAGTTGTATAAAATTGTTTATAAGGTATATCACGGACTCTATAACATATCGTCGAAAGTACCCTTAGTATTTGCACTATGATTTTTGGAGTATATGCCCGATAAGGTCGTCTTATACGTTTAATTGAAGCTATTAATGTGGCCTACCAATGTTGGAAATATTTCATTCACTTAGAAACAGTGGTTTAGTAACAGTCATTAAACAAATTGGAAAAAGTAGATTTAAAAAAAAATCCTGGGACGAAAAAACATTAAAAAATCGCAACAAATTTTCCAGTCATGTTGTTCATATTTTATGTATTTTATCAATTTAGTCATTGTTTCGATGATTCCTTAGTGTTGACAGCATGTGCAATGGGAATCAACGGTTTCTGATTTCCGTTGTGTAAAAGTACTGCTTTCAAACTTTCTTCACTGCTGTCAACAAATAACAGTCATTCCTTTGAATTGTATGTTTGATTAAGTTCCTCGAACAATCCGGGAATGTCCTAGCAAAAGCATCTGTTATCCACAGTTGTATAAAATTGTTTATAAGGTATATCACGGACTCTATAACATATCATACATCTGGGGCCAACATATTGTACTGTTTCATCCGAGACTCACACTTGAATCGCTCAGAGTTGAGTACTTGATTGAACTTGATGATGTTTCCGTAAATAGGCTGTTAGCTATACTTGGACACTTCCTACTCCAATCTATTAACTTAGACAAAAATAGCAGTCCGTATCGTAAATAAATGGTTGTCTCCAAATCATTGGCATTCCAAATTGCACGTGAAGTCTAAAATTAAAACGTTTTATTCCACAAAACATTGTAATACATTAATTTTAAAGTACTTACCGCATTCTTCCACTAGTCCGCCGAGTAAGATTTACATGGCAAGAATTACACAAAATATTACACATATATTTCGTATACCAAAATATTACACATATATTTCTTCTATTATTTTACTAAACGCACGTCGATTTTTTTAATTACATATTTTTCGCAGATGTAGCAGAAGTTGTCGGGATCATTTACACATTGAAAAGTTCTTTGTCTTTTAGTCATACTTCGAGATATAACTTTGTAATATTTTTCAGAAAATCGACTTATCTCTTTAAGGCGCTGACTTACACTAATTTATTAATAAGAAATTTCATTCATAATTTCCGGGTTTAAGGTTCATAAGCTGCAGTACCTGTATATTTTCAAGACTGCCGCGTACTAGTTTGTATTGCGTACATATCATTTTAATACCTGTATATACGACTGGGATGTCCATGCCCCTAAAAGGCGAAACTGAATGGAAACCTCACAAATAAAAAACCACAAATATTGTTGTATGACCCTTTACCTGAGCGGATCTTATCCAACATAGCTCTCACATTGCATACCATGTTTTATGGAGGGTTACGAACGGTTTATAATGTCTGACATCAATCCTCATAAAATAAAATACAAGTGCAATGTCTCTTATATGTCTCACTCACATATGGCGAATTCAATATAAACAAAAACATAATTTAAAAACGAAAAAATATGAAACAAGATTTTTTTGAATTTCCTAACATTTACAAAATGGCTCATAACTTTTACATCTATCCATAGATTTTTTTCAAATAGACAGTGTTTTCTTCGTTAGTATGCTGGATTTTTAAAAATGTGATAAAATAATGTTTTCGATTTTTTTCTATTTTTTATGATTTTTTTTTGTACCAGGAAAAAGCGTTTTTTTTTAAAACATTTTTTCTCATATTTTTGACGACTGTTACTAAACCAAAGATTCTACGTGAAAGCGATATTTGCAGCACATTTAGCCCTCATAATTTTGAGGTATGACACTTCTCAATCACGGTTATACTTGAAGAAGTATGGTCCAAATACTAAATGTACTTTCCATGAAAGCTGGAATTAAAAAAAAAATAAAAAAAAAATTACCATAAAATTTTTTTCGTGTTTGTGACACCTAATTGCACCAAAAACTGTTATCCACATCCCTTGGACAAAATTTTTGTTGCATAGTGCAATTGGTTATATGTATAGGAAAAAAGGACCGTTTGACCCAATACGGGACTTACGTTGACAAGATTGAATCGGTTCAAAAACAATTTCTATTACGAACGCTTTTTTACAAAGTGGCATTGCAATTTGGAAGTGTGTGTGTCAAAGTGCAAGTTGCTAACATTCTTGAAAACAAACAAAAGATAAAATTCGAATCAATAAACAATTGGAATAATGCCTACTTAGAAAATAGTTAATTTAAATGTCAGAATGGAAATATTGTTGGAGATCATTGTGCTAATGTTATACATAAATTATATATTTTGTGTTGTTGCGGTGGCGATGTTTGTGAGACATGAAAAGTCAGGGTAGTACAATGTTATAAATAACGAAATAATTTCCTACTGTTGTACGAATAGAAATAAATAAAATGATGTTTTTATTAATCGAAAAATATGTTTTATTATTATATTTAAGCATTTACATTATATTTGTTGACATATATAAATTATACTTCATCCATAAACGGAATATCTTCTTCCAACTTCTATGGCTGGCAAGAACTAACTATGTATGTTCTTTACAACCATTTCCAAATCGAGATCACAGGCACTGTCCAATTCCATTGTCCTACTGCTTTAGTAGCGTTAGCCGTCCATAATGTTTCTCCTGGCGTTTGCACACAATTGTTCTAAACATACAAACATAAATGTACATATCTAATTACAAGACAAATTCCACATTAGGCGTGTTTTCGTTACACCATAAGTGCTTAATTTGTATGGGGAGCTAAGCACTTTTAAGCACTATTAGTTCCCGATGAAGTTTGGTGCTTGTGTTCCTGTCTTAATCGAGTATGATGTTGCCAGATTGGGCACCCTATATTTAGCAATATGGCATCCCATTTGGTTACTAATTATTGTGAATTAATGGGAAGAAGAAGAACAAAAATGGGAAAATATTTTAACATTTGCAAAAAAAAAAGTGTAAACAATTGAACATAGAATAGTAAATATATGTTTTATAAATACTTTTCACGAATTTGTCTGTTTTGCCCTGTTCTTTCTTCGCAACTCATGACACCATTGCTACCAGATAGTGAAAAACCGCCACTTATTGCTTATGTGCCAGTTAGTGAAAGTCAGTTGTTTTCGTTGCAAAGTGCTAAACTAAAATTGTTAGCTTGTAACGAAAACATGTCTATTATTACATTAAGTTGCATGTCCTTTCAGTGTTTTGCACATTTTGTTTGCTTTTGTACTGCAATCCAATTGGAATTCCACTCTTCTGGTTTATTCCATAAACATACTTATTTTGCCATTCTTTGCATTCTTTTTTCTTTATTTCGGAAGATAATTTAATTTATTATTCTTTATTAGGAAATTTTATTTCTAATATTTACAACAGTTTAGTTTCTTGCGGACAAAAATAAATATAAACAAATGGGAGTGCGACGGTGGCGACATTAAATTTGTACGGCGTTAAATTTGTGGTGGCGCAAAATGTTAATTTTTCGGGTTGAAATAAACATAGTACCACAAACGAAAAAAATTCGCAGTCTTTTTCGCGACTTTGTTTTTATATGGGATTTCAACGCGAAAAATTAACAGAGTACCACGCTTAAGGTGGGTACTATATTCTTTCAAGGTGAAAAAATTCCACAAAACATTATTTCAAGTTGAAAAATGGAACGCTTTTTACTGAAGTTTCACAATATTTATGTGTATTTATTTATGTTTGTGTTTTACGTTGTTTTTCATTGTGCACAAATTCTTGAAAACAAAAACAGAAATTTAAAGTGAAATCAATAAATTAGATTAAAATAAATTTGGATAACTCTCAAGTATCTCCCCTACCCGATGAAACGAAGGGTACTTCGTCCGCAGAATCGGCTTTGGTGAATAATAGCAGAGAGAAGACCAAATGCCCAGTAATTGACTTTTGGCTCCAACATTGAGGATTCAACGTACATTCCTACAAATACGACGCCACAAGTGATTTCGGAAGAGAAAGGGCAAGAGAAGTCGACGCATAGGCATTAACAAAACACAAAAAACATTTAAAAGAACGTCGAAAATGTCACGATAGAGAAAAGGATAAAGATCGACATCGCAGCAGTAAGGATGGCAGAGACAGTAAACACCAAAACACATCGTCTTCACATAACAAATCAGCGAGTGAAAAGCATATAGAAAAATCATCTTCCTCACATTCCTATTCGAAACATAATAAACATTCCCCGTCTTCCGAGAAGCGTCATTCATCTAGTTCGCATATGGATCACTCATTGTCGTCGTCAAATAAGTCATCAACAAAACGTAATGAACATAAGGACGACCATCAAAAGGCTGAACCTAAACCACATCCACAGATTCGAATGACGACGATGGAGACAAGGGAGAAGGTGGAGGCGATAAATCAAGTTCTCAAAACCCTAAATCCAGTACATCAAATACAAAACCGAAATATGAAAATGATGCAAAAATCCACGAAAAATAGTGGTAAGTTTTCAACAATAGACAGAGTATAAGGGAGCGGAATGCGCCACAATAACTTTGTGACACTAATCGCCCCCTAAAATAAAGGCCGAGTTCCATAACCCTCCCTACGCGACAATGCTTTTCAGCATCTGTTATTAAAAGTGTCGATGCATGCCCTATTGCGATCTTTGTACGCAAATGTATTCACTATTTTTCGAATATTGTTATGTGTAGTAAGTCATCATACTAAAAATATTGAGTAAAAAATATTTTTATTGAGCGTTGAACGACGACGATGCCGCTATCTCGCAAAAAAACATTTCCCGTATGAAGTTTCCTATGGAACAATCTGTCTTTAAGAACAAAAAACATATCATATTTTCCAAACGAACGTGTCTATCACCAGCTTAATTTTACTCAAATGTCAACTATCTGCCCCATTATACGAGTAGACCCTCAAAAGGAGCACAGGAGACATCATATGCAGGAAACCTTTGCGGAAAGATTGAATTTCCTGAATGACACCATGGATTTGTGCCGCCGGGCATCATTTAATAATGATGTTTATGTTCATCTCGTAGATCTCTCGAAATTAGAAAAGTAATATTAAAAGGAATTTGATTTATTCTTAAATTTTATTTTATCATAAAAATGCTTAGTCTGCATTTACATGATACTTTTTTTTTAAGTATTAAGTATACTTATCGGCGTTTTGTGGGCGAGAGAGGCAGTCGGAAACGGGGGAAAAAGTATGCCGTACTCGTACTTGTCGTACTCATCATTTTGTGCTTTTCGTTCGCACTTGGAAACAACAACAATTCACACAGGAAAAGCCGAAACAAAACAAACGAAAATAAGTATATGTATTGAAAAAAAGTACGTGTGTGAACGTAAATACTTTTTCAAAAGAGAATAAGTTACTTTAAAAAAAGTACCATGTAAAGGGGACTTAACAAATATGTAATATTAAAGAAGATTAAATTCGAAAACACATCAAAACTCAAATATAACATACACAGTCATAGCATAGGGTGGATAAATGAAGAGATAACAAGATGATTCGTTACGAATATAGTAAATAATATGGATAATTTTTTTTATTATATGAACAAATACAGAACAAACTAAAAATAAATATGAACTAATTTATTATAATATTAAATATTTTCTTATTTACAGAAACTGCGCCTTTCTAAGCTCCTTCTTACAGATCTTGAGTTGCTCTTTATAGGCATCCCAAACATTAGCGACCCCTGTAGATTTAGCCTTGCTGAATAGCTTGTTGCAGGTCTTTTTCATAGCCGTTAGCTCAGAAGTCCACCATTGGGGTTTAGTTTTAACCTTGTACCTTGTTTTTGGACAGGCTTCTTCAAGGGAACTATTGAATGATGGCTTTGTCATTCGGTTCGTACAGAAGTTTGGAGTTGAGGACTTTCTTGAAATTCTTTTCATACAGGTACCACCTTGCGTTTCTCACATTTCTATGGACGGCAGGTTCAGGCGCTTTTTCAGCGAGTTTGAACTCAATATAATGGTGATCTCAGAATGAGTGGTCGTCCAGTACATTCCACCCAATAATTTTGTCTGACAGCCGGTCAGTAGCAAACGTTACGTCTAGTACTTCTTGTCTGTCTTTAATTGTAAAGGTCGGTTTATTACCTATGTTACAAATGCTTAGGTTGGTAGTTAGAATAAAGTCAAGAAGCGAATCACCCCTATTGTTTATATCCGTACTACCCCAGATAGTATGATGAGCGTTAGTGTCTGCGCCAACAATCAGCTCAACCTCGTCAGACGTTGCTTCTTCTACTACTTCCCTGAATAGAGCAGTCGGTACTACAGCTTCATAAGGCAAGTAACTGGAGACCACCCAGTATATGCGATTACCGATCTCCAGACTAGCAGATGTTTGGTCTTTAACACTTAAATTAGCCAGGAGAAAGATACTTAGATCTTTCCTGGCCAAAATGCAGGTTCTTGGAGTGCCTTCACAGTTGGCCACAAGCAGTTTAAAGTTGGGTGTCCTGATACCGCGCACCATTCCTCCCACTGCGTAGGGGTTAGTCGTACCATTGGTTTATCAAAATGAATCAGCCAGTATTTTTATATCTTATTTTCCTCTATAATACGCTTACATAACGAGTTAAGTTTTCCACTCGAAGGTGTCATGTGGTCATTTAAATACACCCTGCTACAGATATCACCACCGACTACACCTTTCAGCTTCAATGATCTTTCCTTGAAATATTCCTTCATTATAGAATCTCGAGTGGGCACGGAATGAAATTTCACTATAATAGTTTGGCCTCGATTTATGTAAAATATATTGCTGACATCACTATTAGATATTGGGACAGAGTAAAATTTTGCAATAGTATTCACACAGTCACACAAATTATTTAGTCCGGCGGGCAAATCATTGATAACGATATCACCACGATTGAGTTTTCTTTGTAGACTGTTGTTTTCAACCTCCAACTTCGCAAACTTTGCTGCAGTAGCAGAAGCTAGGTTTTTGATAGCCTCGTTGCAATTGGAGATATCACTTCGCAGCTCTCTCACCCTCGAAGACAGTTCGCTTCTAATGTCCACAATAGGCATTTCTAATTTTGCTTTTAAATCAGTATTATCATCCTGCATTTTCTTTAGCATAAGATCCATCTTTAAAAGCAAAGATTGCATATCATTTTCTGATGCAGAATTTTCCTTGTCGGCACCATTTGCAGGTATTATACAGTTGTTACATTTGAAATAAATCGCTGCATTATCACCCAATACAGCAAAAGCATTATCGGTAACATCTGTGCATGGTAAATGAAACCAACATAAACAAACGGTACACCGAAGAGAAGATTGTGTTTTTGAAATATTCTTCTTGCACTTTTCGCACTGTGCTATAGTAGGCGCCATTTTTTCGCAACATCTTGTAAGATATCTTTGAAACCGCTGATTGGATGTTTTTATTTTTTTAAAGATTAAAGAAAAAGCTGTCAAAAAAACGTTGGTAAAATTTTCTAAATACACTGCCAACACTATGCAACAAAAAAATTTTTTTTGTGTCCTAGACCTAAAAATTATTTTTTGTATAGATTGTGGCATACTGTTATAACAAATCAAAATGAAATTTTTTTTTTAAAAAATTTTTATTAAAAATACTATTATCGTCGAAGGTACCCTTAGTATTTGCACTATAATTTTTGGAGTATATGCCCGATCAGGTCGGCTTATACGTTTAATTGAAGCTATTAATGTGGACTACCAATGTTGGAAATATCACTTTCACTTAGAAACAGTGGTTTAGTAACAGTCATTAAACAAATTGGAAAAAGTAGACTTAAAAAAAATCCTGGGACGAAAAAAACATTAAAAAATCGCAACAAATTTTCCAGTCATGTTGTTCATATTTTATGTATTTTATCAATTTAGCCATTGTTTCGATGATTCCTTAGTGTTGACAGCATGTGCAATGGGAATCAACGGTTTCTGATTTCCGTTGTGTAAAAGTACTGCTTTCAAACTTTCATTCATTCCTTTGAATTGTATGTTTGATTAAGTTCCTCGAACAATCCGGGAATGTTCTAGCAAAAGCATCTGTTATCCACAGTTGTATAAAATTGTTTATAAGGTATATCACGGACTCTATAATATGATATGTTAACATCTGGGGCCAACATATTGTACTGTTTCATCCCAGACTCAAACTTGAATCGCTCAGAGTTGAGTACTCGGTTGAACTTGATGATGTTTCCGTAAATAGGCTGTTAGCTATACTTGGACACTTCCTACTCCAATCTATTAACTTAGACAAAAATAGCAGTCCGTATCGTGAATAAATGGTTGTCTCCAAATCATTGGCATTCCAAATTGCACGTGAAGTCTAAAATTAAAACGTTTTATTCCACAAAACATTGTAATACATTAATTTTAAAGTACTTACCGCATTCTTCCACTAGTCCGTCGAGTAAGATTTACATGGTACGAATTACACAAAATACTATACCAAAATATTACACATATATTTCTTCTATTATTTTACTAAACGCACGTCGATTTTTTTAATTACATATTTTCCGCAGATGTAGCAGAAGTTGTCGGGATCATTTACACATTGAAAAGTTCTTTGTCTTTTAGTCATACTTCGAAGTATAACTTTGTAATATTTTTCAGAAAATCGACTTACCTCTTTAAGGCGCTAACTTACACTAATTTATTAATAAGAAATTTCATTCATAATTTCCGGGTTTAAGGTTCATAAGCTGCAGTACCTGTATATTTTCAAGACTGCCGCGTACTACTGTGTATTGCGTACATATCATTTTACTACCTGTATATACGACTGGGATGTCCATGCCCCTAAAAGGCGTAACTGAATGGAAACCTCACAAATAAAAAACCACAAATATTGTTGTATGACCCTCTACCTGATCTCATCCAATATAGCTCTCACATTGCATACCATGTTTTATGGAGGGTTACGAACGGTTTATAATGTCTGACATCAATAAAATAAAATACAAGTGCAATGTCTCTTATATGTCTCACTCACATATGGCGAATGCAATATAAACAAAAACATAATTTAAAAACGAAAAAATATGAAACAAGATTTGTTTGAATTTCCTAACATTTACAAAATGGCTCATAACTTTTACATCTATCCATAGATTTTTTTCAAATAGACAGTGTTTTCTTCGTTAGTATGCTGGATTTTTAAAAATGTGATAAAATAATGTTTTCGATTTTTTTCTATTTTTTATGGTTTTTTATTTGTACCAGGAAAAAACGTTTTTTTTTTAAAAACATTTTTTTCTCATATTTTTGACGACTGTTACTAAACCAAGGATTCTACGTGAAAGCGATATTTGCAGCATATTTAGCCCTCATAATTTTGAGGTATGACACGGACAAACAGGGTTATACTTGAAAAAGTATGTTCCAAATACTAAATGTACTTTCCATGAAAGCTGGAATTAAAAAAAAAAATAAAAAAAAAAATTTACCATAAAATTTTTTTCGTCTTTGTGACACCTAATTGTACCAGAAACTGTTATTCACATCCCTTGGACAAAATTTTTGTTGTATAGTGCAATTGGTTATATGTATAGGAAAAAAGGACCGTTTGACCAAAATGTCAATATTCAACACCCTTCGATTCCGTAACCGATCTCGTTGAAATTTTGTGTCACAACTACATCCAATAGAACTAAACTTGGTGCACGTTTTATACCGATCAGAAGACATCGGTGTTAAAAATCCAATAGGACTAAACATGGTACAAGCTATATCCCGATCAGAAGACATCGGTTTTAAAAATTGATTTACTATCTTGGTATATTAATGGATCCTAAACTCAATTTCAATAATCGCATAATTACCATGGCGAATAAAGCCTATGGCGTGCTCGGTTTCATTAAGCGATGGGCTAAAGAATTTGTAGATCCATATGTAACTAGAATATGGGTCTGTAGTGTGGGACCCCCAATACGGGACTTACGTTGACAAGATTGAATCGGTTCAAAAACAATTTCTATTACGAACGCTTTTTTACAAAGTGGCATTGCAATTTGGAAGTGTGTGTGTCAAAGTGCAAGTTGCTAACATTCTTGAAAACAAACAAAAGATAAAATTCGAATCAATAAACAATTGGAATAATGCCTACTTAGAAAATAGTTAATTTAAATGTCAGAATGGAAATATTGTTGGAGGTCATTGTGCTAATGTTATACATAAATTATATATTTTGTGTTGTTGCGGTGGCGATGTTTGTGAGACATGAAAAGTCAGGGTAGTACAATGTTATAAATAACGAAATAATTTCCTACTGATAAAATGATGTTTTGATTAATCGAAAAATATGTTTTATTATTATATTTAAGCATTTACATTATATTTGTTGACATATATAAATTATACTTCCATCCATAAACGGAATATCTTCTTCCAACTTCTATGGCTGGCAAGAACTAACTATGTATATTCTTTACAACCATTTCCAAATCGAGATCACAGGCACTGTCCAATTCCATTGTCCTACTGCTTTAGTAGCGTTAGCCGTCCATAATGTTTCTCCTGGCGTTTGCACACAATTGTGTACTGTACCTTGCTTTTAATTACTTCAGGAATTGTACCCAAAGCCTAGGTAGCATGTTGCCATTGTCATTGGCGGTGCCGGTATGCTGGCGTTAAGCGCGGCTATTGCTCGCCGGATAGGGTGGTTCTTGCCGTTGACAATGCGGTTGCAGGGTAAACAAAAAAAAATAATTCATACCGGTCTAACAAACGATTATAAAGGAGGAAGGGGACCCGGAATAAGACACATACAAAGTAAAGAGAACAAAGAGGAAAAGGGACTTATATACTCACGAGCACTCCTGTACACTCAAACAAATACGAGCACGTTCCTTGGCTGATGTTGCGCCAAGGATAGCCCTCCCACAGAAACCTATAGAGGTTTCACCTTGATACCTCCATTAGATTATTAGGCATCCCAAATTCGACCCTTTACTTACCCCTGTTTCCACCCCTTCCCTACCACCTGTTAAAAGGCCTTAAGCCAAAAACATTGCAGATTTCTTTTTCCCAAACATTATAATTTTCGGCTTTATTTCATAGATTGATTTTTTTAAAAAGCTTTTACATTATTTAAAGAAATTAATTTAATATTGAAAATCCATCTAATTTTTGTAACTCCTTAAACCGATTTTTATAAGAAAAATTAAGTTTTAATTTTAAAAAAAATTCAAAAAAGTAGTAAAGAAACTATTTCCTTTTTTTACGAAATAATAATAAAAGTTCCTATATCTCTATTTCAGGAATGACGAATTCAATATTGTTCCAGGACGCGGACGATGAAACGTTGCTGGAACCCGTCACTGGTTGGTTGCAGAAGGAATTTTCTAGCCGGAATTCCCGAAGGTAATTAACCACGATGGCAGCTGGTATTTACTTTTGGTTTTTGTTTCAGAATATCTTCTATTTTTGCAGGAAGCTGATGATTTGACTGACGTTCAGTACCGGAAACGTGTCCCCAAATGATGTCGTAAGTATAGATCTGTCTGTCTGTTTAGTATATATGTATGTCTTCTTTTTTTTGCTATATGAATATATTTGTAGTTTTGATAAATATTTTCTTTATGTTTCCAAATGGTGGACATTCATTCATTCAAACTATTTTTTATCTACAAGGTGGCACAACCAATTGTTATCCCTAAGGGCCTACAAATCACCCTACGCTAAGGTTACGGATTCCTACCCTGGCCTGAGCTCAACCCTGAGTCATTCGCGCACTTTTCACCAATTTCGAAAAGGTGTGAATAAAAAATCTCACAGACACAATTGCTTGAACCAACTAACCACTTTCTTTTTTTTTCTCGTTTCAGATTCAAATATATAAATATATATATCGGTACGGCCGTCCGTCTGTCTGTCCGAGTATGGATGGTATTGTTCGGTCACTTATTTGGGGATACCATGCATGCCAGGCTTGGCCATGCAAATCAGCGCCTCCCTCGTTGGATAGGACCCGTGTTGCAGTGGCTCCCGTTGTTCCAGAAGTATAATTGAATTCTTTTTATCTTTTAATTTATTTATAGGTTTAGTTTCTTTCGTTTTGTGTGTATGTATGTAAGTATTCGCCTTTACTTTAATTTTAATAAATGAATCGAGTTTAAAACCGTGTTCCACTTTTTTTATTTCGATGAAAATGTCTTGGTGAGTATATGATGGGGAGCCACACGTCCAATCGATGTTCCAGTTAAGTCAAAAAAGGGCAGAAGGGTTTCTCCTTTTCATTTAAGAAATCTAGCCTTCTTCCTGTTTTCCTTTCTCCTAACATCTGACATTTGTTTCTTTACCACAAATCAGCTAATTTGTGAATGGTTACTATTCTTCTTCTTCTTTCTACACTATCAACCCAACCGTTGAATTTCATTTTAATTTTAATCCCTTTAAGGGCGCACATTACAAACCCAACCATCCTGTAGGCTTCATGCCAAAGGATGGGAGGGAAAAAGTGCGTTCTACTACTGAAAATTCCGTCAGTACCGCTTTACTCATACGCTAAATCGTTAGAACGCTCAAACGCTCGTACGCTGGAAGTCCTCATATCGATTGCGGACTTCGGATACTAAAATGATTCGTATGAAATAGTATGTATGAATGGGTAACACTGAATTGTTTTGAATGGGTAACAATGAATTGTATGAATGGGTAACACTGAATAGTTTTGAATGGGTAACACTGAATAGTTTTATTAATGGAAAACTACAAAGGAACTCGGACAGATATGAATGGCGGATAAATGCGGTATTAATGGTAAGCAGACTACGAAGCCGAGGCTTCGCGGCTCGGCTTAGAGCCGCCGCCGACTTGTTTTCTTTCATCCGAAGCCGCCGCCGATTTCAGCGGCTCAACTCGGCTAAAAATCAGCCGCCGAAATGAGTGACTCACGTCGACTACAACCCAGCCGCCGAAAAAATGTTTTGCGAAAAGCGAATTTTTTCTTCAATTAAACAATGAAAAATGCGAAAAAAACAAAGTTCCAAATGCAGCTATGTATACGGCGTCCATCAACAAGTGGTACACTTATTTTTACATTTTTCATTGAAAACGCAAATTTTTTAACAAAGCAAGAAAACGACGCAGAAATCTATTAAAAGCTTTTTTTCGAATACGGATTGAAAATATTTTCTTTTAATCGTAAAATGGTTTCATTAGTTTTTTTAAAGCATTCACTTAATTTGAATTTGTTGATTCAGCTTAATTTTGTTCGTGGGAAATCTGATTATGTATAGAGCCGCCGATACGTCAAAGTTGAGTCGGCTAAGCCGACAAGCCGCCGCCGCCGACCAATAATTTCATCCACAAGCCGCCGCCGATCATTTTGGGTCGGCTTCGTTGTCTGATGGTAAGTAAGGTGTAATAAGAGTGAAATAATTTTATTGCTACTATTTTAACTAAAGTGAATAACGATGGTGCGGTGAAAAAAAAAATGAAAACTAGTGGATAAAATAATACCAATGCTGAAAATAGTCGATATAAAAACTATTGTTTGAGCTGTAAACTGGTGGGTGTGCGTGTTGTAATAAACTAGAAGCATTGTCGGACAAAAAAAATGAAGCTAGTGGTATTAATTAACGAACAGACGAACTAGAAACTAACGTGAAGCAGACGGGATTAAGAAAAATTAAATATTTAATAAAAATTTAGAGATTTGGCGTGACAAATTGAAGCATAAAAACGGTGTTGCTAAAAGGTAGTGTGTTCCAGAGAAAAAACGGTAAAACGTAGAAGTAATAAAAAAAGATCCCGTTTTTATTTCAAGGGCACTGAAAAGTTAAGAAAATTTATGCTCTCATGCGATTACTGGAAATATGCCCCCGAACGAACGCACAGTGGGAGAAAATTCGTGGCTAAACACAAAAAAATCATTAATGCTTAAGTTCCTTAATACCCAAAGGCAAAATTTTTATCAAGTAAAATAATTCAATGCAAATAAAAATTTTGCTGGTACAATCATTCCCATTTTCTTTCGGGCTAATTTTATAAACAAAATTGTTAATAAAGACACGAGTTTTATTCTAATTATGTTTTTTTTTGTTCTCATTTCTTTCTTTAGAACTGATGCCAAAATCCAAACGCAACCAGCCCATAAAGGAAAACTAAGGAAGGAAACTAAATAGATTTTTTTTAAGGGAGTACCTACCAGAGGTAAGTAAAACTTCAAGGAAATTCAATAAAATTCAAAAACAAAGAAAACATTCCTGGAAATACCATTCCTATTTACTTCTAAAGCTAATTTTTTTTTAAATTATTTTAGTTCATACTAATTAAATTTTTCTCTTCTTAGGTACTAACTATACTAAACTAACCGGAACAGGAGAAATTGACAAAGGACCTAAGGAAGCAGCACATAACATGGGGTTAACGCGGAACAACGACTCAATAAGATGGAAAAAGATTTCTTGATGTTGGCTAGTGAAAACACATTTGTCGCGGATTTCTACAGGTGAGCAACTTATCCATTAGCTTCAAGCCTGTTTCCAATGTGAAAATAAAACCGATATATTTTCTCTGTAATAATTAACTCCCCTGTAATAAGACTTCATAACGACCAGTGTTTTAATACATCAATCATATCTTTTAGAGAAAGATTGATTTTTGCTTTTGTTTCTAACTTAATTAGTTCGAATTCATTGCAAGTTTTAAAAGAAAAGGAATAAATCATAAAGAGAAACATAAAAATATACGGTTTCTTTATAGAGTGTTGCTGCTGTTGTTTGCAGTTGGGCAGCAGCAGCACGGTTACCGTTTTATGAACCAAAAAGGGATGTGGTAAGTGATAAAAGGCTTGGAGGAAAAAACCCTTAGCGTCTACAAAAGAGACTAATGGTTATGTACGCCTAAGGTCCGAAAATTACGATAAATAACTGGGAGCAGCTTCATAACGTCTTTGTATTAGATCACTAGTAAATTTGACAAAAGCATCATATTTTTCGCGCAATTCATCTTCCCGTCCTTTTAGCATACGCTCACCTATTAATTGCACCTGTCTGAATGTATATTCTGTGACATTTTTGACAAAACGGCTGCTTGACGATTGAGGATTGGATCCGGGTAGACCATTGTGACCGCCAGTCATAGATGAGGAACCTGATGGCGAGCCACTGGTACCTGATTGTCCGAAGGGATTACAACGTCGCCTTTTGTTGGGGCGCTGATTTATAGCTTCCCAACTTAATGTACGTTTGAGTGTAGCACAGGCCATTTTAAAGGAATCTTAGATAAACAGTTCCGGTATAGAGCGGTGGATATATTTGTTCTTGTGGAGAAAATGTTTTTTATATTATTAATTAAATATTTGTTCTCTTGGTTTATTGGAATTCTCCTCCGATCTTATCTTTGGTCGAAAACTTATTTTCTGGCACACATACACTTAAACGCACGCATGGGTAATTGCTTATTAAATAAATTCAAAGGCCACTTATTGGTGCACAGGAAAATAGTTTAGAGTTTTTGATAATCTGAGTAGACACTTATTCTGCTTGGTATTTATTTTTTCAAATTACCAAGCGAATCGGATACTTCGAAAGCAGTAATCAATCTTGGAGACGATATCATGGATAATCCGGGGAGCTAAAGACAAAAAGCAGAGTTCTAACGGATTTCGAAGCAAATTTTAAGGAACTTAAGGGAATTTGCCTCCTACCATTGGTAGTCGGGACCTATAACTCTACGTTCCCTAAATAAAAAGTACATAAATATCAAGATGGAAGTAAATATGGTGTTTCTCTTTATTAAGTACGGAAATGAATCTTTAAATCCGCATTCGAGGATAATCCAATCTGAAGGCAAAGATTAATTACTATCTTGCGTTTAACTCTGAAGAATAGAAACTATATTGAAACAAAATAATATTTTTATCCGAATTTTTTTTTGTGCCCGTTCTTCGATCTTGAAACCAAAAATGAAATATTCAATTACTTGGCTATCAACAATATTTAGCATTACAAATGTAGCCTGCGGCTTTAAGTTTCAAAATATTTTGTCTTATTTGCAAAATTTAAACCAAACATAGGAAACTTAAATACATTTCTGATGAATGAAGACTCAAAATTCTGTAGCTCTTTCTACATTTTAGGAAACTCAGGGTGAGACTAAGGTGTTTCATTTCTCCCTCCATCAAACCAGACTAGTGGATGGGAGTCCAGGTCGTTGTCACCAGGATGCACTTCAGAGCCACAATACTGGATGCGATGTTGAACGGATGCATTCTGTGTGTGTTCGTACTTCTGATTCTCGTATTCTATCTGCACTCGCTGTATGGTTGTGATTTAACTCATAAGCCTTGATGGAACTTTCGGTGCAGCCTAATGTCATAGTTTCGGGGGGGCAAGGAAGTTCATCGCTGGCTTATGACGGACACAAGTTGACCACTTCCCAACCGCTTGCTTTAGTGTCAGTTAAATTCGTGTGATCCTCGTTCGTATGGTGATATCTGGTGTGCATGCTAGTTAACAAACATCCTGGCACTCCTCCTTGTGATGGGGGAAAGAGAGAAGAAATCCGACATATACACACAAAAAGTTTATTCATAGAGATTCCCTTGATTTCCCCAAACTACGGATTTAAATCTTTCGCGTGGAAAATACCTTCTGACTTCCCTTTCAAATCTTCCACCTCATATAGGCAATTTCCTATGGGGCGTACAATCCTACATTTGAAGAACTTTTTGTCGAGCTTGGCGATATAGCAGTTCTTGAAATCACTTTGTCTGAAGCTTCTTCTGTATACTTCCTGGCCAGGAATAAATTTCACTTTTCTACAACGTAAGTTATAGGATTTTTCGCCTCTTACGTAGGCCTTATGTATATTTTCTCTGATCTTTGACCTGACAAGGTCCATTTTAACGGAATTCGGCAATAGTTCGGTTTCTGGATCACTTAACAGTTTTAGCTTTCGGGCAATTTTATATAGGCTACCATGGCTTATCATATTTGTACCAAACAATGCATAATACGGGGTAACCCCAGTCGAACTATGCACTGAGGACCGTAGTGAGCATTCAACCTCAGACAGGTATTTGTCCCAGTCACGATGATCCTCGTGCAAATAGGCACGTATGGCAGACAATATAGACTGATTCACCCTTTCTGACGCGTTTGCTTGGGGTGAATGGGTGGCCGTTTTTATATGCTGAATCCCAAAACTACTCAATAGATCAGCAAACTCCTTGCTGGCGAATTGTTTGCCATTGTCTGAGACAATGGTTTCTGGCGTGCCGAACTTATGAAACACCTCAGCTATTAAAAACTTCACCACTTTGCTCGTATTAGCCTTTGACATGGCTTTTAGAAGCACAAACTTCGATAAGTGGTCCAATACTATAAATATAAACGAATTTCCGGCCTTAGATCTTGGGTAGGGTCCTAGGAAATCAACGTAGATCCTTTGAAAAGGCCTCTCCGTTAACCAATCGTTCCCCATTGGAGGCCGGAGAGTCATATTTGCCGGTTTTGTTTCTTTGCAGACATCACAATTCTCCACGAATCTGCGAACCTGTACTGTCTGGTTTGGCCAATAAAAATACTCCCGGATTCTCCGCAACGTTTTGTGGAAGCCCCCATGAGAAACTTGAGGCGGACCGTGAGCCTTTCCAATAAGATCTTCAGTGACCTCCAAAGGAACCCATATTTTCCACGCAAAATCCTCGTTTATAGGGATACCGTCATAAGGGCGCGTTCGTTTGTACACAATCCCATCTACCACCTTCACATCAGGTAAATGGGAAGCGTTCTCTTCTACGTTATTGATGAGGTCCAGATAACTTTCGGATTTGAAATAGGGAGTTTCGAAATCTAGTAATACACTCAAGTCTGAAGAAATTTCTTCCATGTCATATCGGGACAAGGTATCGGGGACAACATTCTGTGTTCCTTGGCGATGTTCGATGTCGAAATCAAAAGCCTGGAGGTGTAAGCTCCACCTGGCTAACCTTCCACTCAGATCTCTGTGTGACATTAACCATTTGATGCTGCTATGGTCAGTAATGACCGAAAAAGGCAGTAGCTCTATATATGGCCGAAATTTCTTAATGGCCATTACCACGGCGAGGCACTCTCTCTCCGTCACTGAGTAATTCCTCTGAGCGGCAGTTAGCTTCTGGGAAAAATAGGCGATTGGGTGCTCCCCGCCTGTCTCATCCTTTTGGAACAACACGGCCCCTATACCCAGGTCCGACGCGTCACATTGTATAAAGAACCGCTTAGAAAAGTCAGTGTGAATTAAAACTGAACTAGATATCAAAGCGGACTTTAATTTGTCAAATGCCATCTTGGCCTCATCCGAAAATTTGAATTGTTTCCCTTTTTTGAGGGTCTCGAAGATGGGGGCGGCGATGGTGGCGTAATCGGCGATGAAGCGCCTATACCAACCTGTCGTCCCCATGAAACTTCTCACCTGTTTTTGCGTCTTTGGGAATGAAAATCTTACGATAGTTTCAACTTTCGCCGGGTCCGTCTTTAGCTTTCCTCCGCCAACAATATAACCCAAATAACGCAACTCTTTGAAGCAGAACTTCGATTTCGTTACATTAATGGTTAACCCTGCTTCAGCCAAACAACCGGCAACTTGTTTCAACAGCTCTAGATGTGTGTCGAAGTCAGGGGACACCACCAATAGATCATCCAAGTAGACGAAAACCCTTTCACGAAGTGCCGCTGGGATCACTTTATCCATTAGACGGCATAACCTTTGGGCTGCGTTACACAACCCAAAAGGCATGACCGTAAAATGGTAAAGTGGTCTTCCTGGCACCGTGAAAGCGGTTTTCTCTCTACTTGCATGATCCAGGGGTATCTGCCAGAAGGCATCCTTGAGATCGACACTGGATATAAAATAGGTGTCTCCCAAGCGGTTAAGAAGGCCTTCTATATGCGGGAGAGGGTAGGCATCCTTGACCGTGAGAGCATTGAGTTTACGAGCGTCCAGGCACAACCGGTTTTTCTCGCCCTTTCGGACGAGCGTCACCGGATGACTCCATGGACTCTCGCTCTCCTCAGTTACTCTCAGGTCAAGCATTCACAGCTCCGCATACATGAGCCTCTGAACCGCTGGAGAGACCGGATAGTGTCTATCCTTTACAGGAGCTGCTTGGCGAGTGTCGATTGTGTGGACCTCAAGCCCAGTTTTGCCAAGACCTAACCTGGTAAAACATGGGAACATCTCCCTCACCACATCCAAGCGTTGCCGCTGATGGTCTGACAAGGCGTGCATGGTCACTTCATCATCAGTCTTCTCAGCTTCATCGCAGGGAATTACATTGTTGGTGGTAAGACTCTCGACCTTGGCAAAAAGCTGAAACCCTCGCATGAAATCCACCCCTAGAAACAATTCGCGTTCCAGAGATGGCACTAGATAAAATGTAATTTCTTGTGACAATTTATTAAACTGAATTACAGCCTTCACTTTACCTGTGATTTTGTGGGGGCTACCATCAGCGGTCTTTATAAAAGACTGAAAACGCCTGATTTCAAGCCCAGCCCTCTCTACAAACTCTAGGCAGTTCTTACCTAAACATGATACAGTGGCTCCACTGTCAATCAAACCTTCCACTTCACACCCGTTTATTTAGATTTTTGTGTAAAAACGCATGTCCTCTCGCCCCTCTCTCCAAACTCTACTCTTTCCGGGTTAGACAATATCGTAATCTTACTTAGTGGAACAGAAACGGGACCTAAACTGGCGTGGACCTCACCTCCCCGTTCTGAGATGGGTTCCTCGTCCGGTTTCCCTGGCATTTGGGGCATTTCAAAACGGTCACCCCATCAAGACCGCACTTGTAGCAAAAATATTTCCTAGGTGCAGCACAATCGACCCAACTATGACCTTCCGTACCACAGTTCCAACACTTAAACCGCGTCTGCTCTCTTATAGCATCCACTTCCAAGTCTCTCTGTGGCCAGTAATCGTCATACTCCAACTCGTTTAGCCTTTGGGTTGTGTTTTGCCGATGGTACGGTTGACGATGACTCATAATGAGGCTTTCGGCTCTCTTAACCTCTCTACAAAATTCTCCCAGCGTTCTGATCTTTGCCGAGAATATCATCTGTGCTAGTGACGGCTTCAGGTTGCCCCTCATTATCTCAACCATTTCTGCCTCCCCATATGGTGCTTTTTGCTGGTTTCGTAGCTGTACAACTGCGTTGTAAAAGTCCTCGAATCCCTCATGAGGTAACTGACGGCGGTTTAGAATTTGCATTTGAACCTGAAATTCGTTCTCAAACCTCTGGTATTGTGCTATCAGGGCTCTCTCCAGTTCGTTCCAGGACCGAATATGAACAAACTTCCTGTGGTTCCAATACCAGTCAAGCGCGGGCCTCTCCAGAAGCTGGTGGAACTTTGTCAAAAACTCGTCCTCCGGGCAGTCGTAGTCCCTCTTCAGCTCCCCCACTCGAAAGATGAATTCCAGAACATTCATCGTCTTGCTGGTGCCATCAAACTTTATCCCCCACTTAGCCAAATTCGTTTTTCCCGCCGGTTTTGTGTGTTGGCTGGGCGCTGGTCTAGCAAAACTCGCTCCTTGCGGCTGAACATTGTCGTAAGGCTGGGGAAAAGGTGGTGGGATAAAATGATTCTGTTGCGGTTGACGGAATGGAATCTCTTGTTCTGCAGGGCGAGGCGGCATCGGGAAACCCGAGTGGCGGGCGGCTGTCATTGGTCCGAACACATTGGACTGTCGTGCAATTGGTGGCGGTGGTGCAAAACTCCTCTGTGATGGAGGTGGTACAAAGCTGCTGAACCTCGGAGCTGGAAACAATGGTGGCGGTTGCGGATACAACGATGCTGCCGGATTTGCTGGTTCCGTGGAGAGAGCAGGCGCCATAGACTGCCGGAATCCAGATGGCGGAATAAAAGGTGCTTGAGAATATTGAGGAATTGATGCTGAGGGTAGGCGAACTTCTGATGTTGTAGTTAACGGAGGCGCCACTGAAGCCAATACATTGGACGGCGCTTCTCCCATTCGCAATGAGCGACATGTGGCTTCAACTATTGTTGGTATTAGACGCTGTAAGCGTTCTTGCTGCTCCCTCTCAAATTCAATTCGGGCCAAACCAACCGCAGAATTTATAATCTCGCGCATGGCGATGCTTATTGCTGGATCACTGGGTACGGTTGGAGCATTTAACCCGGTCAAAGGGCTGAAAATTGGCGAATTAATGGAACCCTGTGACTGAAAGGAGCTGCTTAACAGGCGTGAAAAGTCCTCTAAGCCGGGGATATTGGATGGAGCAATCGATGAGATTGGGGCCGATGCAGCGGATGTGGTCGTAGTAGTGGTCTGTGTGGTCAAAGCTGTGGTAGAAGCTGGCTGAGTTGCACTTGCGGTAGAAACTGGGTTTTCACCTGCCTGAGTTGAGGATCTAGTATTCACCATGATGAAACTCAAAACTCAAGAAAACTAGCAGAGAAAACTGATAAAAATTTGGTAGGTAATCAAAAAAATCAAAGGTATGGGTATCTAATTCTCATCACACACACACTTTCTAAACAAAATCAAACTATGTATTTTCTAGAATAAAGGAAACGCAGAAAACTCTTTCTTCCCAAGGAATATTGTCTACTTAGGTGCAAAAGTATCTGTGGAAAAGAAAATCTATGGCAAAATTCGGTGGCAGGATTATGGGGTAGAAGTCGAGGTAAGCAAAGGTCCAACTAAAAACGTAGCTATTCTGTTGAGTGTACTTTATTCTTTATCAACATTTCAGGGCTCGTGAGTACATATAAAGGACGAAGAAATACAATGATGGGAGAATGGAAAGGTAGTGAGGACGGATACACACAAAGAACTTCCAGCTAACACTACGACACATGAGCTGAGGTCACGATTGCTGTATGATAGAAGGAAGCCCTTGCATGGACTGCAAAAACACAAACACGTAAATCGTAAGTCCGCATCCTAATCTAAATATAATCTAACTACCTTTTTGACTATTCTACTATTGCAAACGGACGGACTCATGGGCAGTCTTTCCACTTCTTCCAAGCTGTGGAAATTGGGCAAACTATGTATGTCGATACTTTGTTTTTCCCAAGACAAAGTTCGGTCGAAGTGGAAGCTGTGACACTTTCCTAGACCTCCAAGCCATCGTCGTTATCGTTCAACGCAGCTTCATGTCTCCAAGCGAAATACCACTCGAATAGACGGGCCTGCCATGGACCACAACAACTCCTACTTGACGGTCAAGGAAAATGTGGGACGGACAACTAACTCTAATGGGCTATTGTATTTAAACTTGTAAGGGAATTTGCAGGCTTTTCTGCTGGATAGCAATCAGACGGACTTAAATGACGGACGACTGAGACTTCTAGCTTAGGAAACTTGCAAATTCTACTCTAATGTATAAAAACCCTACCCTAAATGTGTCTCTAATGTACCAAAAACGCGCTTGGGACTCTAATTTAACCTAAGCGGGACTCATTTTTGACGGACAACTAGGGACAGGTTTCACATACACAACAGATTGGATATTGACACAAAAGGTCTTACTTCGGGCCCCACGTTGGGCGCCATTTTGTACTGTACCTTGCTTTTAATTACTTCAGGAATTGTACCCAAAGCCTAGGTAGCATGTTGCCATTGTCATTGGCGGTGTCGGTATGCTGGCGTTAAGCGCGGCTATTGCTCGCCGGATGGGGTGGTTCTTGCCGTTGACAATGCGGTTGCACGGTAAACAATTTCATACCGGTCTAACAAACGATTATAAAGGAGGAAAGGGACCCGAAATAAGACACATAGAAAGTAAAGAGAACAAAGAGGAAAAGGGACCTATATACTCACGAGCACTCATG
Organism: Eudasyphora cyanicolor; assembly: GCA_963930755.1. NCBI lineage: Eukaryota > Metazoa > Arthropoda > Insecta > Diptera > Muscidae > Eudasyphora > Eudasyphora cyanicolor. Next base: position 115,853,725 of record OZ005737.1, on the reverse strand, counting down.
TACACTCAAACAAATACGAGCACGTTCCTTGGCTGATGTTGCGCCAAGGATAGCCCTCCCACAGAAACCTATAGAGGTTTCACCTTGATACCTCCATTAGATTATTAGGCATCCCAAATTCGACCCTTTACTTACCCCTGTTTCCACCCCTTCCCTACCACCTGTTAAAAGGCCTTAAGCCAAAAACATTGCAGATTTCTTTTTCCCAAACATTATAATTTTCGGCTTTATTTCATAGATTGATTTTTTTAAAAGCTTTTACATTATATAAAGAACTTAATTTAATATTGAAAATCCATCTAATTTTTGTAACTCCTTAAACCGATTTTTATAAGAAAAATTAAGTTTTAATTTTAAAAAAATTAAAAAAAGTAGTAAAGAAACTATTTCCTTTTTTTCCGAAATAATAATAAAAGTTCCTATATCTCTATTTCAGGAATGACGAATTCAATATTGTTCCAGGACGCGGACGATGAAACATGGCTGGAACCCGTCACTGGTTGGTTGCAGAAGGAATTTTCTAGCCGGAATTCCCGAAGGTAATTAACCACGATGGCAGCTGGTATTTACTTTTGGTTTTTGTTTCAGAATATCTTCTATTTTTGCAGGAAGCTGATGATTTGATGAGGAGAAGGAACTTGGCTGACGTTCAGTACCGGAAACGTGTCCCCGAATGATGTCGTAAGTATAGATCTGTCTGTCTGTCTGTCACCCTACGCTAAGGTTACGGATTCCTACCCTGGCCTGAGCTCAACCCTGAGTCATTCGCGCACTTTTCACCAATTTCGAAAAGGTGTGAATAAAAAATCTCACAGACACAATTGCTTGAACCAACTAACCACTTTCTTTTTTTTTCTCGTTTCAGATTCAAATATATAAATATATATATCGGTACGGCCGTCCGTCTGTCTGTCCGAGTATGGATGGTATTGTTCGGTCACTTATTTGGGGATACCATGCATGCCAGGCTTGGCCATGCAAATCAGCGCCTCCCTCGTTGGATTGGACCCGTGTTGCAGTGGCTCCCGTTTTTCCAGAAGTATAATTGAATTCTTTTTATCTTTTAATTTATTTATAGGTTTAGTTTCTTTCGTTTTGTGTGTATGTATGTAAGTATTCGCCTTTACTTTAATTTTAATAAATGAATCTAGTTTAAAACCGTGTTCCACTTTTTTTATTTCGATGAAAATGTCTTGGTGAGTATATGATGGGGAGCCACACGTCCAATCAATGTTCCAGTTAAGTCAAAAAAGGGCAGAAGGTTTTCTCCTTTTCATCCAAGAAATCTAGCCTTCTTCCTGTTTTCCTTTCTCCTAACATCTGACATTTGTTTCTTTACCACAAATCAGCTGATTTGTGAATGGTTACTATTCTCCTTCTTCTTTCTAAACTATCAACCCAACCGTTGAATTTCATTTGAATTTTAATCCCTTTAAGGGCGCACATTACAATTGTTCTAAACATACAAACATAAATGTACATATCTAATTACAAGACAAATTCCACATTAGGCGTGTTTTCGTTACACCATAAGTGCTTAATTTGTATGGGGAGCTAAGCACTTTTAAGCACTATTAGTTCCCGATGAAGTTTGGTGCTTGTGTTCCTGTCTTAATCGAGTATGATGTTGCAAGATTGGGCACCCTATATTTAGCAATATGGCATCCCATTTTGTTATCAATTATTGTGAATTAATGGGAAGAAGAAGAACAAAAATGGGAAAATATTTTAACATTTGCAAAAAAAAGTGAAAACAATTGAACATAGAATGTTTTATAAATACTTTTCACGAATTTTTTGTCTGTTTTGCACTGTTCTTTCTTCGCAACTCATGACACCATTGCTACCAGATAGTGAAAAACCGCCACTTATTGCTTATGTGCCAGTTAGTGAAAGTCAGTTGTTTTCGTTGCAAAGTGCTAAACTAAAATTGTTAGCTTGTAACGAAAACATGTCTATTATTACATTAAGTGGCATGTCCTTTCAGTGTTTTGCACATTTTGTTTGCCTTTGTACTGCAATCCAATTGGAATTCCACTCTTCTGGTTTATTCCATAAACATACTTATTTTGCCATTCTTTGCATTCTTTTTTCTTTATTTCGGAAGATAATTTAATTTATTATTCTTTATTAGGAAATTTTATTTCTAATATTTACAACAGTTTAGTTTCTTGCGGACAAAAATAAATATAAACAAATGGGAGTGCGACGGTGGCGACATTAAATTTGTACGGCGTTAAATTTGTGGTGGCGCAAAATGTTAATTTTTCGGGTTGAAATAAACATAGTACCACAAACGAAAAAAATTCGCAGTCTTTTTCGCGACTTTGTTTTTATATGGGATTTCAACGCGAAAAATTAACAGAGTACCACGCTTAAGGTGGGTACTATGTTCTTTCAAGGTGAAAAAATTCCACAAAACATTATTTCAAGTTGAAAAATGGAACACTTTTTACTGAAGTTTCACAATATTTATGTGTATTTATTTATGTTTGTGTTTTACGTTGTTTTTCATAGTGCACAAATTCTTGAAAACAAAAACAGAAATTTAAAGTGAAATCAATAAATTAGATTAAAATAAATTTGGATAACTCTCAAGTATCTCCCCTACCCGATGAAACGAAGGGTACTTCGTCCGCAGAATCGGCTTTGGTGAATAATAGCAGAGAGAAGATGACTTGGAGAGAAGACCAAATGCCCAGTAATTGACTTTTGGCTCCAACATTGAGGAATCAACGTACATTCCTACAAATACGACGCCACAAGTGATTTCGGAAGAGTGTAATGGCCCTTGCAGGATTTCCTGATTTCAAATGTGCGTACTAACTTTTTTTTCGTTTCAATTGATTTGAATATTTTTATCAATACTACCATCTGTGTGGCAATAGGCGTACTAGCAGAAGGGTAAATATTCACCACCTGTGAGCATCTGTCACCTTATTGACGTTTGTGCATTTTTATCTGCTAGTTTTTTTCCTTTTTCACAAAGGAAAGCTTTTATTGGCTTCACCGAGGTTTCCACTAACCGTCATGCGATAATCTCGGCCATTTTATTGCCTCCTTCATCATCGGTGGAGAAACCTGGACACGATTTGATCATCGTCATATAAGAAGGATTATTTATCTTCGCCCACCAACTCCATTGGAACCATTTGGATTCAACTTTCGAATTTAATATGACTGCGGCAGTGGCTACTACTCAACATAGCAATAATCAACATATTTAATCTGAGGCTGATAATCTGCCTCCTTGGCCAGAGAGACAAGAAACACGGGATACCGGAAAACCCCAGTTTAACCGTGTTAAATTGATCTAATTATAGGATATAGTGAGAAAATAATAAGTATTATTGCTAATCAATTTTTTTATAGAAGCATCATGGGCAACCCAACATCACATGGAACCGCCCCCCATAGGCGTATGTCATTGTTTGTTTGCCTATGATCGTCTGTATGCTACCGTTTCAACGTAAACGTAAGTGACACCACTCTCTTTTGTGTATGAATTAGATTCTTTACGTTGCTGCTCTATTTGAGCTTATCGTATCTAGATAGATTTTTTTTTGTTCATATATCATCGATGTTCATTTCATTGTTGGGGTGACCATACTGGTTTAGATTGTTATTATCACAAAATATTATCATTCTTTTGAATTCTCATTTATATGTCCATTTATTCTATCATAGCATGTAATTATACCCCGAATCATAAAAAATTTATTCACTTAGATTTAAGTAAATATTGTTGGAAAAAGTTTTTCTAGAATTAAAATAATATGTCAATGGAATAGTTTATTTACCCTGTTTGATTTCCATACCATAGAGTAGAGTGTGCTGAAGGTACAGAGAATGAAGCCGAGGAAAAATTGGCGGCGGCGGCTGCCATTGAAAATTATAGATCGGCGGCGGCGGCTTGACGGCTTAGCCGACATAAAACTGACATACGGCGGCTCTGTGATAATCATTTTTACATTTAAAATAGTAGTTGAAAAGTTAAGCTCTGGCATATATTCATAAATAATGGATGTTATTAAGTTAATTGTAAGATATTGTGAAGTGAAATAAGTAACAGCGTTAAGTTCGGCCATGCGGAATCTTATATACCCATGAATTGCATTCAATTCTATTACTGAAAGATTTTTGGATATGGAGCAAGTCATGGAACGATCTTTTTGTTTAAGCAATGTTTTGAAAAAACGAACGCTACAGTTTTTAGCCAAATTTTAGGACTCTTTTGCCAAACTCTTAATCTAAAAAATTTTATTTATGGCTTAAATTAGCATATTCGTGGGCTACCTCTACACGGGGACTACAACAAAGTATAAACTGATTTGTATAAATTTCATTGACATGAATTCTTGTTAAAATGTTAAATTCAGTTAAAATGCTTAGAAAATGTAGTATTTATGGCATAAATACGTTCATTTTGGAGCGGCCTCTATAGGGTGACTATAACAAAATATGAAATATGAAGTTAAATTTTTTTCAAAATACAACACAAAGTGAAAAATTTCATCTAAATTGTTATAAAAATGTGGTATCTATGGCATAAAACCCATAATTTGGAGCGACCTCTATAGGGGGCTATATCAAAACATTGACCATTTGCAATACCAAACGACCTGCAACTATAAGAAGAATTTATACCAAATTTGATTAACCTAGGTCTATTATTACGGACAGACGGACATGGCTAAATCGTCTTAGAATTTCACGACGATCAAGAATACAAATACTTTATAGGGTCGCAGATTATATTTCAAGGTGTTGCAAACAGAATGACAAAGTTAGTAAAATTGACGCTAGGCGGCTCTATGATATACTCGATTTTCAAAGTATGCTAAGTCGAAACTGGTTGTTTTCAGGAGAGGCGAATCGTCGTTTTAGTGAAATTTTAAATTTGTGTAGAATTACCTTGTAATTTGTTTTGAGCTTAACTTCATTGAATTGATGGATTTGACTGAAGACAATTTAGAATATTTAGGAATGCAATCTCCAGTATAACGTACCAAGTCGACTTAGCATTCTTTACAATGGAGGTATTAATTTATATGCAGTATTACAATTCTGTAATACTCCATTGTTTTTTCGAAACTATTTGTTTCTCTATGTGTACGTAATCTAATAATAAATAAAAAATCTTATTATTTCCTCTAAAAAATAATTTGTATAATTATTTTTCTATTACTATCAATATTCTCATTATCCCCTCACCTTAGAGAGGAGGGTATATATCATCAAAAGTGTAACACATCGAAGAAGTGACCTAAGACCCTAAGTATGTTCGGCGGATGTCTGTTTTGGGTCATTTTAAGCCGATTGGGCAATGTCCGTCCGTCCGTCTGTCTGTCTGTCTTTGAACCAACAGTTAAAAGCTTATAACTTTATTACCAGTGCATACAAGGACTTGAAATTGTGTACAGTGTAATGGTTTAATAGTACCTAAAATACAGTGAAAAATGGGCATTATTGCCACGCTCCTTTTAGTACCTCCCACACAAATGGACCATTTTGTACCAAAAGTTACCAGCTTATATCTTTAATACCAGTGCATACAAATACTTGAAATTTTGTACAGTGTAATGCTTTTATAGTACCTAGAGTCCAGATAAAAATGAGCGTTATTGGCACGCCCCTTTTGGTACCTCCCACACAAATGGACCATTTTACACCAAAAGTTAACTCTAATATTAGTGCATATAAATTCTTAAAATTTTGTACCAAAAGTAAATAGCTTTTAACTTTAATACCAGTACATAATTTAAATATATTAAAGGCAATTTAAATTGATAATAATTTAATTAAAACAAAAAAATTAATAAATTTACTAATATTTGTTCGGGACTCAAGGTGAGGGGATTCATAAGTCGGTTTACCCGACTGAAGTTTCTTACTTGTTTTTAATAGATGTTAAGCTCCCTCTTGTGACAATAAACGAATCAAAACGAAAATCACTTTCCATATCGTCCCCCCAAGAAATGAATAGGGTATAATTTGTTTGTCGTTTCGAGAAAATCATGTTTGAAGTTTTTGTGATATTGAAACTCTATATAGTAGGCACGTAGGCTTTTATTAATGAACAATCAATTTCAAACACCCAATAACCCAATTTGTGGAAGTAGAATTTCCCCAAATTTTTACTAGATATACAACCAATTATATACAACCAATTGGGTAGATTATTAAAATGCAATAAAAAATAATAGTGTTTATGTGTATACACTATTCTTCTATTGATGGGACGATATATCTGTTATATGGTTATTTGCTTATCAAAAATGTAAATTGTATCTATCCATATTTTAAAGTTTTTCTATGGAACGGCGGCTGTGTTTCAGCCGATTTTAGCCGCATAGATCGGCGGCGGCTTCGGCTGGTGAAAAAAGGTCGGCGGCGGCTAAAATCGGCGGCTCGGCTCGGCGGCTTCATACTCTGTGAAGGTAATGTGGCAATGGGATCACGTATAAACCAAGAGTTTTCTTTTCGCTGGACAGTTATTAGTGATCATGGAAGGGAGGGCCTATAAATAGCTAAGAACATCTGGCTATTCAAACTTTTAGCATCAAATCCAGTCCAAATTCTCTTTCTCTGTTATTTTTTTTCCAACCATCACAAATGCACGTATTTTTATCTATCAAGTAGCCCGTGGCAATCATTGTATTTAAGCCTCGAACCCCCCCAAACGACGAGCAACAAGGCCGGAACTTTTAACGTGCATCAGCTTAAACAGTACAATTAACTTACATCCGCCACTAAATAAATTGTAGTATGCTACATTATATAGATATTTGGCGCCCAACGTGGGGTCCGAACAGTTTGAAAATTTTGAAGGTACATCTTTTCGTTTGTGTTTTCTTAAAGCACTTTATATAAATCATGTTCGGCTTCTACTAAATTTTCCATTTTTTTTCTTCCACTTAATTTTCATTTTATTGCATATCTAGTTTCTGGTTATGTTATGGATTTCGCTAAGGATCAAGGAAATAAATTCATTCGTTAGCTACCTGATTTTATCAGATTCTTTTCCCCTACCCTTGTCTAAACGGTTTCATTAATTTTAATTTTCGAACTGAGTGGAATACAGTTTTGGATGTCTAAAGCTAATACTGACCACTGTAGGAGTTATGTTAATAAAATCGTTCCTTCACATCATTACAGAAATGTAGAATATGAATGGAATATTCTATCCGTAGTGGCGTAAATCTTTTTTTTCTTCTTTACTATTTTTGGACTAGGAAAATCTGCTATTTTCCCAACAGCAATAAAACAAAAAAAAAATATCTTTTCATTTTTTTTTATAGTACCATTCTCGTAGATTTAATTTTATTTTTCTTTATACTGTACACGTTGGAAAATTTCATCGGTCCTTGAACGGGTGGAATTTCTTTTCATTAATATCCTCGTTGTAATCGATAATTACATTTCAAGATGTCGGCACCGGTTCATGAAGATAATGTCGACTTAGCAGTGGTTGTCTGTGTTGCATGTGAGCAGATTATTTCGGATAAAGATCATTCCAGCAAGACCATTCAAATGCCTCAAACTCAGACCCCATTGTCCGGTATGTAATGCGAGGGTATTAGCTGAACCCCAAACCCAAAGTGTCTCTGGAGTAAGTACTAGATCACAAAGCAGAGTAGCTACGATCCAAAAGCCTTCCGGAGAAAGCACTCTGACAAGCAGTGATACTACGGGTGCCGGTGGAAACATTTCAGTTAGTTTAATGACTAATTCGACCACAATGAGTACTGAATCTCTCCAAGAAATGGTAGCTTCCATTGTTTCGGCTCAGCAGGTACAGTTTTTTCTACTATTTCCACTCAAATTTCAAAACTTGTAGAAGCTAATGTTGAGTCCAGTCTCTCGAGATTGAAGTTGTCCAATGGGCAGTCAAATGCGCCAGTGATCCAAACTCAGACCCATCGTTCTCCGACTAATAATATGCCAACTCTTCCAGATGTTGAGGAACGCACCTTTAGGGAAATGTTAGGAATTCCGAACAGCAACCACTCTGGAAATAGATGTAGGGGTGAACTGGGTCCTTCGGCTTCCGGCTTGAATCTTTCGGCTTCTTATGCCATGTCTAATTCCGATTTGAATGTTCGCCCGGATAAAGTTCTACAGATAATTTCGAATTGGAAGATGAAGTTCACCGGGGGTACTAATGGTCTATCGGTGGAAAATTTCATTTACCGTGTCGAGGCCCTTACAACTCAGACACTAAATGGCAATTACGACCTACTTTGCAAATATGCTAGTTCTCTATTTGAAGGCAAAGCTAGTGAATGGTTTTGGCGCTACCATAAATCTGTGTCCACAATTGATTGGACTAATCTATGCCAAGCTTTAAGGAAGCAATATAGAGATTCTAGGACAGACGTGGATTTGCGTGAACTCGTAAGGGAGAGAAAGCAGAAACAGAGTGAAACCTTCGATAGCTTTTATGAATCCATCTGTGAATTGATAGATCGGTTGAAAGAACCAATTCCATCTAATACCTTGGTCGAAATAATTCGAAGAAATCATCTTCCGGAGATCCAACACGAGATCCTTAACATCGAGATATATTCACTGCCACACTTAAGGGATATTTGTAGACGCAGAGAAATTTTCCTTCAGGACATTCACCGCAAGCAGGTGTTACCTAATGTGGGTCGAGCGACTAATAAACGCATCTCTGAAGTCGAACAGATAGCTGAGGAGGGTAATCAGTTTCCGCCAGATACTGAATCTGATGATATTTGTGCCTTAAATTTGGTTTGCTGGAACTGCAAACAAACTGGATACAGATATCAAGACTGTCTCATGGATGGAACGATATTTTGCTACGGTTGTGGTGCAGCGGACACTTTTAAGCCTAATTGTAAGAAATGTTGTTCAAAAAACTTTCGGGCAGGTGTACTAAAAAGTACACCGAAACAGATAAGGCTGACGGAAACGGAGGCGTTGTAAACATATTGAAAAATCCAAACAAAACTGACAAGAATACTTGCCAGGATAAACAATGCGGTGAAAGTACCACTAGAAATGTTGATAATGATTCCGAATGTATACAACCAAATTCTGACCTTATTCGCAAACCCTTTCATGTTCGTCTTAAGGAATATTATGAAGCTCGCAATAGGATTTTTAATAATAATAATTTGAAGCCTACTAGATCAGCCCAGCGTATGCGATCATTTTGGCAGAAAGTTCGAAGTTTTAATAGAAAATTTGTGAGTTCTGTTTTGGATAAGCCGCTAGATGTGAGGCCATACGCTGAGGTTATTTTATTTGGCGGGAAAATGTTAGGGTTATTGGATACGGGGGCTTCGATTAGTTGCATAGGATCAAAGGCTGCAGCAGATTTTATGAATTCAGGATTAACTTTCAGAAGAATAAAGTCTTCTGTAAAAACGGCAGATGGGACCAGTAAAGATATCGTTGGGTTTATTGAGACCACGATACAGTTCAAAGATATTGAGAAACCCATCACTATATTCATTATACCTGATCTAAATAGGGATCTCTTTTTGGGCATAGATTTTTGGCGCTCTTTTCGTTTGCTTCCTGATATTTTGGTCCAACATTCAAATAGCCATACTCGTCCTCATATTTCTGAATTGTTGAACCAAATTGCTTTGTCTGATGCACAGAGTAGACGTCTTAATCAAGTGATTGAGTTGTTTCTTTCATTCTCTAAAAATGGGCTGGGAAGGACGTCAGTCCTAAATCATATTATTGACACAGGCAATGCCAGGCCTATTAAGCAACGTCACTTTCCGGTTTCACCAGCTATAGAAAAAATAATTTATGAGGAACTAGATCGCATGTTGCAGTTGGGGGTCATTGAGGAATCTTGTAGTGCGTGGTCGTCTCCTGTTGTACTCCACCGGAAGCCAGGGAAGAATAGACTTTGCCTCGATAGTCGCAAATTAAATTCGGTTACGGTGGGAGATGCATATCCCTTACCCCACATCGATGGTATATTAAGTAGACTCCCTAAAGCCGAATATATAACCAGCCTTGACCTTAAAGATGCCTTTTGGCAAATCCCATTAGACATTGAATCGAGAGAAAAGACAGCCTTCACCGTTCCCGGGCGACCGTTGTATCAGTACACGGTTATGCCTTTTGGGCTTTGCAACGCCCCACAAACAATGTCCCGCCTGATGGATAAAGTTGTACCACCGTCTCTCAGGATGGAGGTTTTTGTCTACCTCGATAATTTGTTAATTATATCAGATTCATTTGAAAGGCATCTTGAAGTGTTAAGGTTGGTTGCACGAAGTTTACATGGAAGTGGTTTGACCATTAATGTGGAAAAAAGCAAATTTTGTGTTCCTGAGGTGAAATATTTGGGACATGTGGTTGGAAACGGGGTGATTCAAACGGATCCTGAAAAAGTATCCGCAATTACCGACTTTCCTGCCCCAAGATCACTAAAACAACTTCGCAGGTTTCTAGGAATGACAGGCTGGTACCGGAAGTTTATCCGGAACTACGCATCTATTACTGCGCCATTGACTGATATGCTGAAAGGGAAGAGGAAATTTGTATGGATCGAAGAGGCCCAGAAAGCGTTTGAAGTTTTAAAGACCCATCTGAGTTCGGCCCCTGTTCTGCATAGTCCTGACTTCTCGCAGCCATTTTATATACACTGCGATGCGAGTAGGACAGGTATAGGAGGAGTTTTGGTTCAGATGACTGCGGAGGGTGAAGAGTTTCCGATAGCATTTATGTCGAAAAAACTCAACCAAGCCCAACGCAGTTATTCAGTGACCGAACAAGAGTGCTTTGCGGCATTGCTGAGCATAAAAAAATTCAGAGCTTACGTAGAGGGGCATGAGTTTACCGTCATCACTGACCATGCATCATTGAAGTGGCTCATGTCCCAGACTGATCTTAGTACGCGCTTAGCTCGATGGGCCTTAAAACTTCAAGGATACAGATTTCGCATTCAGCATAGGCGTGGCAGTCAGAATATAGTTCCGGATGCTCTATCCAGAACCAATACAGAGGACTTATCTGCTATTTATATTGAAAGTCTGTCAGATTTAGACGAAAACAGTTGGCAAAATTGCGAAAAATCTTCATAAAATGCCGGACCTTAAGATTGTAGACGGGTATCTATATCGTCGGATGGAGCACGCAACAGGTGAGCAGTTACATGATGATTTGGCTTGGAAATTATGGATTCCGCGTGGAATGATTCCAGAGGTGTTAGGCCGGGCACATGATAGCCCCTTGTCATCTCATGGAGGGATTAACAAAACTTTAGCAAGGATTCGTAAATTCTATTTTTGGCCAAATTTAGTTTCTGACGTGAAGGACTACATAAACAACTGTGAGGTATGTAAAACTACGAAACACCCTAACCAAGTCTTACGACCGCCCATGGGTAAGACCTCCGAAACCTACAGATTCTTTCAGAAGTTATTTGTTGACTTCCTTGGACCCTATCCTAGAACTCGATCTGGAAACGTGGGTATTTTTATCGTCTTAGACCATTATTCGAAATTTCCATTTTTGCATCCTGTCAAGAAATTTTCTGCAGATGTAGTGACAAACTACTTAGAGAGGGAACTGTTTCACACGTTCGGTGTTCCTGAAACTATTGTCTCAGATAATGGATCCCAATTTCGTTCTAACCACTTTGGACAGCTACTCAAACGTTATGGTATTGGTCATTTGTTTACCGCTGTCCATGCTCCTCAGGCAAATAGTTCTGAGCGAGTGAATCGATCAGTTTTAGCGGCAATCAAATCATATATTAACCCAGATCAAAGGAACTGGGATGAATTTCTGAGTAGTATAGGGTGTGCCTTACGATCTGCTAAGCATTCGGCCATTGGTACTTCACCATACTATTTGGCGTTTCTATTGCGTCAATTGGAGATGCTTGAAGATCGAGCAGTAAGATTTGACCGTGGTGATTCTCTTCAGATAATAGGGAATAGGGCTGTTGATATTAGGAAGAAACAATTTTTGAGAAACGAAAGAACTTATAACCTCAGATCTAAAGAAGTAAGTTATAATATAGGACAGGAAGTATATCGGCGAAATTTTACGCAGAGCAATTTTGCACGCGGGTATAGCGCAAAATTAGCTCCAACTTTCTTAAAATCTCGAATACGTAAGAAAATAGGCAATTCAAGCTATGAGCTAGAAGATTTGAAAGGAAATTTTGTTAGAGTCTACCATGCCAAAGACATCCGGCAGTGAGTTGGGAGGTTGTATCTTGTAAGCAAGCGGGAATCAACTTTGTTCTTTTCAAGCCCAAAGTATGATTTTGGCGGGGGAGATTTGTAATGGCCCTTGCAGGATTTCCTGATTTCAAATGTGCGTACTAACTTTTTTTCGTTTCAATTGATTTGAATATTTTTATCAATACTACCATCTGTGTGGCAATAGGCGTACTAGCAGAAGGGTAAATATACACCACCTGTGAGCATCTGTCACCTTATTGACGTGTGTGCATTTTTATCTGCTAGTTTTTTTTCCTTTTTCACAAAGGAAAGCTTTTATTGGCTTCACCGAGGTTTCCACTAACCGTCATGCGATAATCTCGGCCATTTTATTGCCGGTTAGGTCTGTGGTTAGTCGTGACTCCATATCACCGTGGAAACGTAAAACGTGTGTTTTCTTTTATTTCTAAGTGAAGAAGAGAACCTCACTTTTATCCAAGTTACAGTTTATTCCACCCACACTCTAAGTACCACGATCTCTTCAGTTTTTTTTTTCATATAATTGACGCATTCGTCATTCCGTTAGATTTCATTACGCTGCGTACTTTGATTTTATTCGGATTTGGTTGAATCTTATTCCCCAATTCTCTCTTGGTGTCAATTACGTTGCGGGTAATTCATATTGCTTAATTTGCCATAATTCTCCTAATGAAATTCATATCCAATACAGATTTGGTACCTTCTTTGGGAGTGGGACAAGTGAGAAAAGAAACACTGCAGAGAAAACCGACTTAAGAAACTGCATTGCTTGTCTGCCATTCAGTTTTCTCACTCGCCACGGGATTGACATCGTGGAAGAAAATAAGGGGAAAAAATCATTTTCAAGTTCAAGTGAAAGATCCAAAGACCAAAACTTTAAGCTCCGTCGTCATCGGTGGAGAAACCTGGACACGATTTGATCATCGTCATATAAGAAGGATTATTTATCTTCGCCCACCAACTCCATTGGAACCATTTGGATTCAACTTTCGAATTTAATATGACTGCGGCAGTGGCTACTACTCAACATAGCAATAATCAACATATTTAATCTGAGGCTGATAATCTGCCTCCTTGGCCAGAGAGACAAGAAACACGGGATACCGGAAAACCCCAGTTAAACCGTGTTAAATTGATCTAATTATAGGATATAGTGAGAAAATAATAAGTATTATTGCTAATCAATTTTTTTATAGAAGCATCATAGGCAAACCAACATCACATGGAACCGCCCCCCATAGGCGTATGTCATTGTTTGTTTGCCTATGATCGTCTGTATGCTACCGTTTCATCAAAGCCCACCTACATACATCATGTCAAAAAAAAAATGACTGTACATAAGTACAAACATATGTACTCCCTTTAATTTCAATTCAAGTCATTCCCTTAAAATTTAATTTCATATATATTTCTAGATATGTAAGACCATGAGGAATGTTGCTAGAAATTGTTAAGCAAATATTCCTCGTAAATTCTAGTGTTGTTGGTAAACCGTACAAGTAATTACTGCAGCAGTATTTGGTCACAGCAAGAGAAACGACATCGCATTATCATCATCAACTCTTCTGAGAGTGTAAACAAGAGAATAAACGACTCTCTCCAGTTCATCGAGCAGCACGAGTGTAAACGTAAGTGACACCACTCTCTTTTGTGTATGAATTAGATTCTTTACGTTGCTGCTCTATTTGAGCTTATCGTATCTAGATAGATTTTTTTTGTTCATATATCATCGATGTTCATTTCATTGTTGGGGTGACCATACTGGTTTAGATTCTTATTATCACAAAATATTATCATTCTTTTGAATTCTCATTTATATGTCCATTTATTCTACCATAGCATGTAATTATACCCCGAATCATAAAAAATTTATTCACTTAGATTTAAGTAAATATTGTTGGAAAAAGTTTTTCTAGAATTAAAATAATATGTCAATGGAATAGTTTATTTACCCTGTTTGATTTCCATACCATAGAGTAGAGTGTGCTGAAGGTAATGTGGCAATGGGATCACGTATAAACCAAGAGTTTTCTTTTCGCTGGACAGTTATTAGTGATCATGGAAGGGAGGGCTTATAAATAGCTAAGAACATCTGGCTATTCAAACTTTTAGCATCAAATCCAGTCCAAATTCTCTTTCTCTGTTATTTTTTTTTTCAACCATCACAAATGCACGTATTTTTATCTATCAAGTAGCCCGTGGCAATCATTGTATTTAAGCCTCGAACCCCCCCAAACGACGAGCAACAAGGCCGGAACTTTTAACGTGCATCAGCTTAAACAGTACAATTAACTTACATCCGCCACTAAATAAATCGTAGTATACTACAAGAGAAAGGGCAAGAGAAGTCGACGCATAGGCATTAACAAAACACAAAAAACATTTAAAAGAACGTCGAAAATGTCACGATAGAGAAAAGGATAAAGATCGACATCGCAGCAGTAAGGATGGCAGAGACAGTAAACACCAAAACACATCGTCTTCACATAACAAATCAGCGAGTGAAAAGCATATAGAAAAATCATCTACCTCACATTCCTATTCGAAACATAATAAACATTCCTCGTCTTCCGAGAAGCGTCATTCATCTAGTTCGCATATGGATCACTCATTGTCGTCGTCAAATAAGTCATCAACAAAACGTAATGAACATAAGGACGACCATCAAAAGGCTGAACCTAAACCACATCCACAGATTCGAATAGAGAAAAGGATAAAGATCGACATCGCAGCAGTAAGGATGGCAGAGACAGTAAACACCAAAACACATCGTCTTCACATAACAAATCAGCGAGTGAAAAGCATATAGAAAAATCATCTACCTCACATTCCTATTCGAAACATAATAAACATTCCTCGTCTTCCGAGAAGCGTCATTCATCTAGTTCGCATATGGATCACTCATTGTCGTCGTCAAATAAGTCATCAACAAAACGTAATGAACATAAGGACGACCATCAAAAGGCTGAACCTAAACCACATCCACAGATTCGAATGACGACGAGGGAGAAGGTGGAGGCGATAAATCATGTTCTCAAAACCCTAAATCCAGTACATCAAATACAAAACCGAAATATGAAAATGATGCAAACCAATCATCATCCACGAAAAATAGTGGTAAGTTTTCAACAATAGACAGAGTATAAGGGAGCGGAATGCGTCACAATAACTTTGTGACACTAATCGCCCCCTAAAATAAAGGCCGAGTTCCATAACCCTCCCTACGCGACAATGCTTTTCAGCATCTGTTATAAAAAGTGTCGATGCATTTTTGTAACATGCCCTATTGCGATCTTTGTACGCAAATGTATTCACTATTTTTCGAATATTGTTATGTGTAGTAAGTCATCATACTAAAAATATTGAGTAAAAAATATTTTTATTGAGCGTTGAACGACGACGATGCCGCTATCTCGCAAAAAAACATTTCCCGTATGAAGTTTCCTATGGAACAATCTGTCTTTAAGAACAAAAAACATATCATATTTTCCAAACGAACGTGTCTATCACCAGCTTAATTTTACTCAAATGTCAACTATCTGCCCCATTATACGAGTAGACCCTCAAAAGGAGCACAGGAGACATCATATGCAGGAAACCTTTGCGGAAAGATTGAATTTCCTGAATGACACCATGGATTTGTGCCGCCGGGCATCATTTAATAATGATGTTTATGTTCATCTCGTAGATCTCTCGAAATTAGAAAAGTAATATTAAAAGGAATTTGATTTATTCTTAAATTTTACTTTATCATAAAAATGCTTAGTCTGCATTTACATGATACTTTTTTTTAAGTATTAAGTATACTTATCGGCGTTTTGTGGGCGAGAGAGGCAGTCGGAAACGGGGGAAAAAGTATGCCGTACTCGTACTTGTCGTACTCATCATTTTGTGCTTTTCGTTCGCACTTGGAAACAACAACAATTCACACAGGAAAAGCCGAAACAAAACAAACGAAAATAAGTATATGTATTGAAAAAAAGTACATGTGTGAACGTAAATACTTTTTCAAAAGAGAATAAGTCGATAAGTTACTTAAAAAAAGTAGTCCAGAATATGCGAATTCTAATTTTTATTGTGTTTTTTATAGTAATTTTAATATACATTAACGTATAGCTTAATTTAATAACAAGTATTGCCTCACTTTTTAATGATGACGTTCATTAAAAAGACAAACAACATATTAGAGATAAAACCCCCATCCAAAGTTTCTGTAAATAAGAAAATATTTTATATTATAATAAATTAGTTCATATTTATTTTTATTTTGTTCTGTATTTGTTCATATAATAAAAAAAATTATCCATATTATTTACTATATTCGTAACGAATCATCTTGTTATCTCTTCATTTATCCACCCTATGCTATGACTGTGTATGTTATATTTGAATTTTGATGTGTTTTTGAATTTAATCTTCTTTAATATTACATATTTGTTAAGTCCCCTTTACATGGTACTTTTTTTTAAGTAACTTATCTCTTTTGAAAAAGTATTTACGTTCACATATGTACTTTTTTCAATACATATACTTATTTTCGTTTGTTTTGTTTCGGCTTTTCCTGTGTGAATTGTTGTTGTTTCCAAGTGCGAACGAAAAGCACAAAATGATGAGTACGACAAGTACGAGTACGGCATACTTTTTCCCCCGTTTCCGACTCCCTTTCTCGCCCACAAAACGCCGATAAGTATACTTAATACTTAAAAAAAAGTATCATGTAAATGCAGACTAAGCATTTTTATGATAAAGTAAAATTTAAGAATAAATCAAATTCCTTTTAATATTACTTTTCTAATTTCGAGAGATCTACGAGATGAACATAAACATCATTATTAAATGATGCCCTTTTTTTGTATGGGTATGGGAAAATAAAAATTGTTTGACAAAATTTCACATTTCATAGAGTGAGTGAAGAAGAAAATGAAATTAAAGTAAACGTGTTTGTTAATAAATAGCTAAGTGTAGGATCGAAAATAATAACAAATTAATATTTAAAATTATTCATAACATTTTTGTTGCGATCTCGTAAACTCTCCAGCTTGCTATTCAAACAAGGAGTACTATGTTTTTTGCGTGTAAGCGAACGCAGACATCGTTGTTCCGAAATTCTTTGTGGACTATTGAAATGAGAATGATGAGCTGAAAGAAGACATTTACATAAATTACGTCGAATGTTTTAGTTTTGAGCAATCGTGCAATTATTCAAACTACCTTTTGCATTGTGCTCATAAGCATTTATGTTTTTTTGAGCTTTTCTTAATTTTTGCAGTAATATTTCATTTTTACGCTT
This sequence comes from Eudasyphora cyanicolor, assembly GCA_963930755.1. NCBI lineage: Eukaryota > Metazoa > Arthropoda > Insecta > Diptera > Muscidae > Eudasyphora > Eudasyphora cyanicolor. Next base: position 115,836,229 of record OZ005737.1, on the reverse strand, counting down.
ATCAATTGTTAATTCCTGGGTAAGTTCAGCTTTGCTCTTCGATTCCAACGAATTTAAAACTCTATAGCAGCGTAGGAAAGTGAAAAGGAGGAAATAATTTAATTAATTGATTTGAAAACATACATGTCTGTACATATATGTTTACTTACGAATGATTGAATATGGATGTAGAAGTGGATCAGGATGTGTCATGATTTTTATTAGATCATTAAATTCCCGACTAAGCGTGGGTATATCTGGCATATTATTATCTTTTAAATTATGCCATTTTGGGCCATTTTTTGTCAATGGACCGCCACCGGCCGCTTCATACAGCGTTAAGCCCAATGAGAATATATCGGCTTTGAATAAATTCGAGAAGTCCTCATCGAATATTTCTTTGGGTAGATAACGACAATCGCCTTCTTCAACACATGGCTCGTTTACCGATGTAACAAGCCCCAAGTCACCAATTTTGTATGCCATTCCGAATTGCTCAATTCTTCGTAAATTCCATCCATACCCGTTTCATAACATTCTTTAGTCAGTGGAGGCATTGACGTTTTATGCACCGAAGGCACTTTTGTTAGAAATATATTACCCGATTTTAAATCCATATGAACAAAGTCATTTGAATGTATATATCACAAGCCTTCGGCAATGTGTAGTGAAGAATTCTTAATTCTGATTCTACTAGAAAACGCTTCTGAAGTAGAGATTGTAGACTACCACCATTACAATATTCATTTGGTATTAGCTTATGATTATCTTCAGCCTAGGCGGAATAATAATCATGTTTTCCCAAAACCGCATGAGCGCATACTTCGTTGAGGGCTTGTTTTCTGAAATTTAAAGAAAAATGATATACGTTATGGAATGACATTGAAACTTTGTGGAACAAAAGAGCAATGTAGTGAAGGAACAAATAATTATGATTGAACGAAATACATTTCACGACGTCCGTCTACAATAATTTGTGTATGATTTATTTTAGAGGTTTTTTCAAAAGCCTATTTTCTTAAAGAAAGCATTACGTCCAACCAGATCTTTTTCTATCACATAACAGATAATTACGAATTGGCTTTGTTGTTTAGGTTGATCATGAGTGTATGTACAGTCTTGTTTCTTCGATAGCTTTTGAAGAGTTATTTTAACAGTATCTTGTGCGTGATGTTGATGGATATTCACACTATTTATTAGGTGGTTGTCGAGCTACATATATGCTGTGCTAACTTGATAGTAGCATAACACACCTCACTTGTATGTTCCCCATAAATGTATGCTATACTGCACATGTATAAAACGTGAATACTGTGGCACTAATAATATTTTCTTTACATGAATTTTTTATGATCGAGCAGAAAAAATTTCACTTACACTAGTTTTCTATACCTTTTACGTGTATTCGTTTGTAAGGAGGCATACAATGAATGCTGCCCTACGTTCTCCAAGATATAATGTTAATGTATTTTAATTCTTTACATGAATATGTTATGATCCAGCAGAAAAACTTTCATTTACACTAGTTTTCTATACCTTTTACGTGTATTCCTTTGTTATTCAGGCATATAATGAATGCTGCCCTACGTTCTCCAAGATATAATAGACATGTTTTCGTTACAAGCTAGCAATTTTAGTTTAGCACTTTACAACGAAAACAACTGACTTTCACTAACCGGCACATAAGCAATAAGTGGCGGTTTTTCACTATCTGGTAGCAATGGTGTCATGAGTTGCGAAGAAAGAACAGTGCAAAACAGACAAAAAAATCGTGAAAAGTATTTATAAAACATATATTTACTATTCTATGTTCAATTGTTTACACTTTTTTTTTGCAAATATTAAAATATTCTCCCATTTTTGTTCTTCTTCTTCCCGTTAATTCACAATAATTGATAACAAAATGGGATCCCACGGCAGCCGGTTCTTTGTACCGGATTGACCCGAAGCAGCAATTCTTCGGCCAGGGGCTGCCACCTCAGTACCACGTGTTTTATGTTCGTCCATTTTTCGCCTTGGGAGAGGCACATCCGGGAGTGTCTGCTCCGAATTCTTCTGGTCCGTGCCGGGACCGAACAAAATCCCGGACCACAACAATATTTCTGCTCCGTCTGCGGGAACCTTATACGTGGCAACTCAACATCAGTAAGGTGTACCCGATGTATGGAGTGGTTGCATCTCAGGGGTTGCTCTGGCCTGAGGAACGCCGGGGAGTATCGCCGCATAGGGAGCTATGTTGGAGCCTGCTGTGCCTCCATACCTCTCAGTGTGCCTCAAGAATCGCAGTCGTCAGTGTCGTCGGCCTCGTCGTCCCCGTCGTCTACGTCATCGACACCTTCGGTTTATGGGACACCGCCGCAATCTCCCCTACAGCAACATGCACAGCAATCAACACCACAACTAACACCACACATTGCTGTACCAACCCCCGAACATGCATCCTTCTTGCAATTTAATTGCAATGGTCTCCGCGGCAAAATCAACGAGATTGTAGATTTTATGAATCGGAATAACATCAAGGTCGCTGCGATCCAGGAAACAAAGCTGAGCGACACATGCAGCTTGCACAGTTGTCAGGGTTACAATGTGCTACGTAAGGATCGCACTAGAAGTGGAGGTGGGGGACTGGCTTTCCTATTACTCCATTCTGTGCAATACAGACCTATCTCGCCTGAGCTTGACTCTAGAGACCCATACATTGAATGTATGGGGGTAGCAGTTAAGTCCGGGACTGCCGAGATAGAGCTGTACAACGTATATATACCGCCGATTGGTAGCTGTTCTCCGCGTTATTTGCCGGACATCAGTCCGTTACTGCAGGGCAATAATCGCGTGGTCCTAGGAGACTTTAATGCCCATCATGAGCTTTGGCATTCTCTCCTAGCTAATGACCATAGAGGCATAGCTTTGGCTGAGCAGATAGATGGCTCTACGTTCTGCACAGTGAATGAGGACGCCCCCACACGGATTATGGGTGATTGCAGCAGCTCGCCAGATATCACCATCGTGTCGCCTGGTCTGATAAATGACGTCACCTGGCAGCCCGTCATTTCATTGGGATCAGACCACCTCCCCATAATCCTCTCCATAGACAGACCAGCCGATTTTATTATCTCTGAACGCCGTACTTTCCTGAATCAAAGGAAAGCTGATTGGAACGGGTTCAGAGAATTCAGCAACCGCAGTTTCAGTGAACTACCCATCCCCTCAGATATTCGGGTAGCTGAGAAGAAATTACGAGGCATCATCAACGCAGCAGCCGCTCGCTTTATCCCTGCTGGTCGAATACCCGAGATACGACCTAATTTCCCAGCAGATGCAACGGGACTAGCAGACGTGCGTGATGAAATTCGTCGTTCTAATCCTGCTGATCCTAGAATCAGGGAACTGAATCTAGAAATCAGTAGGAAAGTCGACGAATATAAGCGGAATAAATGGCTAGATCAACTGAAGCAATGCAACTTAAGTTCCGGTATTAGTAAATTGTGGGCAACGGTTAAGTCACTCTCGAATCCAGGCAGGAAAGACGACCGGACGGCAGTCACATTTGGTGCCACCACTGTGACTGACCCGAAGAGTTGCGCGCGTTATTTTAACCGACAATTTATAGAGCACCCCGTGAGTGACAGAGCGAAAAGGAGAGTAATGCGTCGTATCCATGCTCTCCGAGCTGAAGAAGTACCACCACAGTTTACAGTTGGAGAAGTTGCAGATGTCATCCGTAGCGCTAAGTCATCCAAAGCGCTTGGCCCCGATGGAATTTCGATGCTGATGTTGAAGCAATTGGACGTACCGGGAGTTGAGTACCTGACTAGGGTCCTCAATCTGTCGTTGACCACTCTGATAATACCCGAAGCCTGGAAAATGAGTAGAGTGGTCCCGCTACTGAAACCGGGCAAAGATGCGAGCAAGGGAGAATCGTACAGGCCTATCTCCCTTCTCTCGCCAGTAGCAAAGACGCTTGAGGCGTTAATCCTCCCGAGCCTTATTGGACATTTTCCAATTGCTAATCATCAACACGGATTCCGAAAGCAGCATAGTACGACTACTGCTTTACACGCCATATCCACGCATGTGAGCCGCGGTCTTAACCAGAACAAGCCCGGTGACAGGACTGTCCTCGTGGCGCTAGACCTATCAAAGGCCTTCGATACTGTCAGCCACGCCACGCTTTTTGAGGACATTGCCAACACGTCCCTCCCGAATAGTTTGAAACGTTGGACCGTCAATTACATGTGTGGACGCCAGTCGTATGTGGAATTCAGAAACAAGAAGTCCAAACCCCGTAGAGTGAAACAGGGAGTTCCCCAAGGTGGGGTGATATCTCCGGCACTGTTTAACCTCTACCTTTCTGCAATTCCACCCCCACCTGACGGCGTTGAAATCGTATCATATGCTGATGACTGTACGATTCTGGCGTCGGGCCCTTTAATCGATGACATATGTGGAAGGCTGAACATCTACCTCGCTGAGATTGCCAATTTCTTCGCTGCGAGGAACTTAAAAATATCCGCCACCAAATCATCGGCCACCCTTTTTACTGCATGGACAGCGCAAGTGAAGGAGCAACTCAATGTGATAGTCGATGGCACAAGAATTCCGACCACCAACTACCCTAAGGTTCTTGGTGTCACATTTGATAGCCTCTTCAGGTCTAACGCGCATGCCACAGCTGTCTGCAATAAGATGAGAAGTAGGAACAAGGTCCTCAAGTCGCTAGCCGGCTTGCACTTGGGGCACAGATAAAGAAACCTTGTTGACCTCTTACAAAGCGATAGGTCGGTCTGTGGTAAACTATGCAGCACCAGTGTGGTCACCGAATGTGAGCGAGACGCAGTGGAAGAATATACAGACCTGCCAAAATGCCGCCCTAAGAACTGCGACAGGGTGCCTCCTCATGTCTTCTGTGGACCACTTACATGAGGAGTCGAAGATCATAACCGTGCGACGACACAATTTTTTGCTGTCCAAGCAGTATCTGCTTGGTTGCTACCGTCCCAGCCATCCCAATCACCATCTAGTGGATAGGCGCCCACCTCCCAGGCAGATCAGGAAAGACCTTCATGATCTAGAGCGCGAGGTCCAACGCTACAAGAGAGAACCTCTAGACCAAAGAGCTTTCAAGGCAGGTCTGGCTGACATACACTCCGACGCAGTCGCTGAAGCCGTGAATAACTACAGAGTCAATGTCGTACTAGGAGACCACCCTCCATCAGTGGCCTCAGAGGAAGAGGAATTACCACGACAGACAAGAGTAATTTTGGCCCAATTAAGATCTGGCTGGCCGCCTCAATTCATACTGAGCAAGGATTGATGGCACCACGTCGAACATATGTCCCGCCTGTAACCAGGGTCCACACGACACACTACACCTCTTTAACAGCCCTGCCAAACCTACTCAACTTGTTCCCAGGACTCTTTGGGCCCAACCAGTGGAAGCTGCCATCTTCCTCGGCCTGGAAACCAATACAGCAGAAACTACTATACAAGGCGAATGAAAACAACTAATGGATAACTAACACATATACTGCTACAACAACAACAACAACAACAACAAAATGGGATGCCATATTGCTAAATATAGGGTGCCCAATCTGGCAACATCATACTCGATTAAGACAGGAACACAAACACCAAACTTCACCTTCTCCCCATACAAATTAAGCACTTATGGTGTAACGAAAATACGACTAATATTTGTAGCATGGAAGGTTGCATGATGTAAAAGAAAACAATTTCTGGGTAACATGTCCTGAGTCGAATCAACGTTTATTCTGGCATGAATTTAATATAAAAGTAACACAATATTGTTACTGCCAAGAATTAATATAAAGACGCACTGTGAGAAAAATTCAAAATAAATGACATACATACTTTAATCCGCTCCTTTGAGAAAGATCTTCTGCAAAGCCACTGGTGGTATAAAAGGTGAAACAGCAAAAATCGATGATTATTTACATTGCTTCTGAAAAAAAACTTTAAACTCACTAGCACTTCTCTATTTACGTAAATTTTTCGTTACTTCGTACTATTTCATTACACACAAATTTACAAATCGCAGTTTCTGTTAAAAATTACATTAGATTTGTTTACAGAAATAAGAACAGCTTAACAGAAGGTTCCGCTGTTAAAGTTCAAATTTACATTACAAAGCATTACACTAATTATTACGGTCATAATGAGTTCCGACATAATGATTATAATATTAATTAGCGAATTTAGGGAATATTCAAAGCAAACGGTACCACATTACAACAACAATTACAAAGCAATGTAATTTGGTTCGATTTGTTTAAATTTCGTCTGGTTTTTTTTCTCATCGTATGCTGCCAATGTAACAAAGGGAAACAAAAAAATATGAAATTTTTCGCAGAAATTATCGAAGTTATTTCTTAGATTTTACAACAACAAAAGAAGGCAAATTTGAAGGCACGATTAGTTTCTTTCGGTTTAATGGAAAGCCGAAATTTTTCACACAACAGGAAATGAAACTGTATGGTGCAAGCGCCATTAAAATAATTTGTATGGTGAACAGTATGCAGCAACAGGAAGTAAAATTGCAAGATACAAGCGCCATTACAACACTCCCCCACATCAGACTGTGGGGTATGAGCGAACCAAAGCTTGCACTTTTAAACTACAGGTTTAAATTTATTGCCGAATGTCCTTGGCATGATATGTCCCAATGGCAACGCCTTTCAGGTCTTCGAGCTCGTAAAAGCTACCACACTTCCTCCGTATAAGAGCTTTTACAAATGTTGGCGCTAATTTTGCGTTATATCCATGCTCGAAACTACTCTGCTTAAAGTTCCTCCTAAAAACTTCCTGACCCACCTGATAAGAAATCTCTGTGGACCTAAGATTATAAATCTTTTCATTCCTCTCATATTGCTTCTGACTTACTTCAGCATCTTTTCTGCCCACTATCTGACGAGAATCCTCCTTATCGAATTGTACCGTTCTATCATCCAACATCCATTTGTAACCATGTGTTGGCCAAAAGTCAGAAAGTAAGGTGATGTTCCAATCGCAGAATGAACTGCTGAGCGAAGTGCACAACAGATATTGCTGAGCTTCTCATCCCAATTCTTTTGGTTTGGATCAACGTACGATTTTATTGCTGACGGAACAGACCTACTGACCCTCTCTGACGCATTGGACTGAGGGGCGTGAAGCGCAGTGTAAACATGTTGAACATGATATTTCTTTAGAAAATCATTGAAGAGATTAGATTTGAATTGAGAACCATTGTCAGAGACAATGGTTTCCGGGACACCAAATATGTGGAAGAGATCACCTTCCAAGTATCTTACAACAATATCTGCTGAGAACTTTTTTACAGGTTTCAAACAAGGAAACTTTGAGTAGTGGTCAACAACTATAAAAATACCAAGGTGACTAGATCTTGACCTAGGATATTGTTTAAGTTCGTAACATTGTCGCGCAACTTCACCAGTTTGTGCATCTCCTTCGTTGATTGGCAACCCTGGCGGGTTGAAGGAGAAGAAGCCTCTGCTACGACACTCCCAGGATGATATTCGCTTGTACGGATTGTGAGAGGGCTTTTCAGCGTCTGGTGCTTTCCTTCGACTCTCTTGGGACGAATTCGCTCAGCACGGATCGTAGAGCGATTAAAAGAATCTCTCTACAAACTCTCCCAAGACGATATTCGCATGGCACGGATTGTAAGGAGAGACTTCCAGCGTTGTATCTCTCTCCGACTCTCATGGGACGTTATTCGCATAGTTCGGATGTAGAGATAGACTTCCCGCAAGCAGAGGCTGTTCCGGATTTTCGACTCCTTGCTTCATCTGGCTCTCGTATTGAAACTAGTCTTTGTTAGGCGCTACAATCGCGCACATCACTAATAGTCGTTGTTTCGCACTCGCGCATACATATATCTTGTCGTTTTGCTATCGTGCCGTGTGGATCTCTACGGATCCTACGCATCGCTACATGGTAATATACGTTATCATTAATACGAAATAAAGCTCTGCCTTTATCACTATCGAAAATACTAAACTCTTGTGATTTATTTATTTTCCTTTTCTATTTCGCCCTTTGTATTACTGCAACGCCAACGTCGCTCACTACACTCGCATGAATAAATTCATACGTAAACACACACACTTCGTTCCCCCACTACTGAGTTGTTATTGGTGTTTGTCATAGAAGGGATTTCGTCACCTCGCCTACCCTCACCACCCTTGCTGGCAAACCCCCCTCCCTTAACATTTGATCCAATTGAACCGGATTTGAGCTGGCATACATCGTCGTTTAATTGGTGATTTTGCTGCTTTCCAACGAAAAACCTCGGTGCTTCAACCACTCATCACCAATCTTACTAACAAAATCACAGATAACGTACTCTCAGTTTACCTAACTAGTGAGCGCCGCGAGTGTTTTTTGTTCAAAAAATAAATTACAAATACATCCAAATATACCCTACGGTAAAATATTAGTCGACTTTTGAGTACGCTATCGCTATTTTCCTCAGAAAATACAGTCCACTTCGTCGTTGTAATAGTGTTAAATCACTTTAAAATCTTTTGGGAATAATTATATTCCAATACAAAACATTAATATTTTATTTCGATTGTTTTTGTTCGCTTTAATTTATTTAATATTTCATTTCGATTTGTTTTGTTCGTGTTAAATCTTACAAAAATTCTTGTTTACATATTTCGTTAATGCGTTGTGTAGTGTGTTGCCCGTTTATTTGTACTTTCGGCATTGTTGTATTTATTTCCAATCTCAGTGCAGTCGTCCCTACTGCATGAGAGTCTATCTAGCTTAAATACAACAAAAACAGGAACACTCCAATCATCTTGCATTAGAAAAGGCGCGAAAGTCGGCGTCGGTTAACCAACATAAAATTACCAGCATTTTAGCTCTCGATGACTTCGTTAATCGAATCGGTCGGTTGCAATTCCCCTCACCGACAGCTTGTGCGTCTCTCACCCACAACTTCGCCTTGCATTTTGTTATTGTTTTTTCACCGGCGAAGAAATACACCCACATACTCGAATGGAGAGGTCGACGTCACTTGAGCTCGGCTTTATTCTGCTGCTGCCCTTACCGATAGAACATATCCCCAGTAGGAAAAATAGTCGAAACATCCAAATATAACAGCTTTTGGAACAATAAATTAAATATTTTTTGTCGTGCTATTTTTGGGAATTGCGGTGGATGGTACGCTACTCGTTAATTACAGCCGGTCATATACGATACCGTACACCCTACATTCGGTCAATTGGACATAAATTGGAAATTTTCATAATAAATTTTATTGTATTATTTTTTGCGTTCTTCTAGCATATAATTTCTTGCTGACTACTTCGTTGTTTCATCTTGTTGTTGCACTCTACAGTCGACCATAGTCACCCTACAGCCAGTCTATTTGATCAAAATTAAAATTTTATTAATTGTTTGTCGTTTTTTCTTCTGGTTTATCGCATTTTGATTAGTCGTGTACCTCCGCGTACCCTACATTCGGTCATTATTTGATAAAATTTAATAGTTTTGTAGAATGCCTAATTTGGAAAATTCGGACTTAAGTCATAATTTCAATCTACCCCCTATCGATATTGACGTTTTCCATGGGGATTTCGTTACTTGGCCTACGTTTCGGGACCTCTTTTCGGCGATTTTTATAAACAATTCGCGTCTTAGTGACATTGAGCGCCTTTGTCACCTGGTCCAAAAAACAAGGGAAATAGTCTCGAGATTCCCTCTCACCCACAGGAGCTTCGCCTTGCCTGGAAAGAAGTGGAAGATGCGTATGACAACAAACGCATTCCTGTGAATAGTCACCTAAAGCTCCTCTTCGATCTTCTGGTGCTAGACCGCGAGACTAGCTCGGGTTTAAAGGCCATACAACGGGGAATAAATGGGTGTCTTTCGACAATGGCAGTCTACGATGTCGTGACTGACCATTGGGATCCCATATTGGTCTTTCAATGCCTCCGTCGTTTGCCGAAACTAACCCTTACTCTTTGGGAACAGAGTATAAAAAATAAGTCATCCCTATCCTCCTGGCACGACTTAGATTCTTTCCTCACGGAAAGAATTCAGACTTTAGTTTGCCTTCGGGAGCTCAGGGGTCTTGACTCTGAGAAAAAGCCCGTGGTGAAGGACAAAACTTTGTATTCTACGAATGTCTCTCCGTCACCACACCCTTCTCCATCGAACTGTGGGATCTTCTCGTTTTGTACCACCTTCGTCCTCCATCCCTCCTATTGTTAAAGATCCCTCCTTGGACCAGAATTTGAAAACTTCTCCCTCCACATCGGCTATCGTAAAACCCACAATTAGTAGACAGGTATTTCATACCACCCAAGATAGAAATGTGCTCTTGGGAACTGCCATTGTGAATATCGTTCACCAGGCTATTACGTACCCTGCTCTTATTGACCCATCTTCCGAGACGTCTATACTTTCGGACCGCTTTCGGCAACGACTGGGTATTTCGACGCGTTCTACGAACGCTGGAGTTTCAAGCCTAAACTGTACTCTACTGGACAATTCAAGAGAAATTTGTTCTCTTGAAATCGTTTCACCATTAGATCCATCGCACGTTTTAAAAACGGTAGCCCATGTTCTTCCGAACATTTCTGGAAACTTTCCATCGCCTTCGCTTGCTACCATGCTCCAATCTCGCCACGCCAATCTGCGATGGGCTGATTCTTTGGATAATCGTCCAATAAACGTTCTACTTGGTGCTGATTTGTATCCGAAAATTTTCTTGGCTGAACCCCCTCGAATTTTGCTCGAGTCACTACTGGCTCAAAATACCATTTTCGGTTATGTTGTAACTGGACCAATTCCATCCGCCCTTTTTAACTTTTCTACAAGCCCAGCCGCGGTATTCACCCCTGGCAATAGAACATGTAATACGGAAGCAAGAAATATTCTGCCTTTCGGGAATTTCAATCGTTGGTCTGAGAACCGAACTTGAATTCAATCGTAGGTTGATATCTGCTTCATTACTTGCTAGACTCACTTTCGTTTGTATTTTTCATCGCACCTCTACTTGAATTTGTTTGTTGGTCACATTTTGACAACTGCCTCGCTTTTTATAAACGGTCTTATCTTGTGAATTTATAAATTATTTAATTCGAATTAATAGACATTTTCTTGATCGGGTTTCTACGAACACGTATTTTCTTGAATTCATTTGAAACTTGCCTTTTGTATCTCTCGACCCTTTATTTTTGTCGGAGTCTATATAAACTCAAACTTATTTTGAAATCGAAACTAACAATGTTAGCATCACCTCGCCTATATTAATTATTTACAAATTCTTAATACAACATTGAAATACGAATTGAATTTGTTTAATGCTCACTAGGAAACTGAATTCACGTTCCTTCCTAATTTACTAACTTAATATTCGTTATAGTTTACTTTTATAATTTTGCAACAGAGCTAGATGTTGCAAGGGGGCCGGTAATGTTTAAGTTCGTAACATTGTCGCGCAACTTCACCAGCCTGTGTATCTCCTTCGTTGATTGGCAATCCTGGCGGGTTGAAGGAGAAGAAGCGTCTGCTACGACACTCCCAGGACGATATTCGCTTGTACGGATTGTGAGAGGGCTTTTCAGCGTCTGGTGCTCTCCTTCGACTCTCTTGGGACGAATTCGCTCAGCACGGATCGTAGAGGGATGAAAAGAATCTCTCTACAAACTCTCTCAAGACGATATTTGCATGGCACGGATTGTAAGGAGAGAATTCCAGCGTTGTATCTCTCTCCGACTCTCCCGGGACGTTATTCGCATTGTGCGGATGTAGAGAGAGACTTCACGCAAGCAGAGGCTGTTGCGGATTTTCGACTTCTTGCTTCATCTGGCTCTCGTATTGAAACTAGTCTTTGTTAAGCCATACAATCGCTCACATCACTAATAGTCGTTGTTTCGCGCTCGCGCATACATATATCTTGTCGTTTTGCTATCGTGCCGTGTGGATCTCTACGGATCCTACGCATCGCTACATGGTAATATACGTTATCATTAATACGAAATAAAGCTCTGCCTTTATCACTATCGAAAATACTAAACTCTTGTGATTTATTTATTTTCCTTTTCTATTTCGCCCTTTGCATTACTGCAACGCCAACGTCGCTCACTACACTCGCATGAATAAATGCATACGTAAACACACACACATCGTTCCCCTTAATACCTGGTTTGGATGTTTTGAAGACTTACAAACGTCACAGCCATTGACGTATTGCTTAACATCTGCTACCAAATTTGGCCAGTAATAATACCTGCGTATTCTTTCCAGGGTCTTGTTTATGCCTCCATGTTCGGATAAAGTACTATCATGGGCTTTTCTCAGAATCTCATGAACCATCTGCTTTGGAATCCACAACTTATAAGCTAGATCATCATGTAATCTATCACCCGTCGAGTGTTCAGTCCGTCTATAGAGATATCCGTCTACTACTTTTAAGTCTGGCATTTTGGCAATATTTTCCTCAACCCTCTCTATTAATTGCTTATATTCATCTGAGTGAAAATGGGTGGAATCCAAATCCACAAAAACCCCAGTATCACTAAAGCCATCGGACGGACAATTCACGTCTAACGTTAAAAAGGACAAGTCGTCAGTATTGTTTCGAGAAAGAGTATCCGGAACTACGTTCATACTACCACGCCTATGTTGAACGCTAAATTTGTAAGCCTGCAGCTTTAAAGACCATCGAGCCAATCGAGTGCTAAGATCTGATTGAGACATGAGCCATTTCAATGAAGCATGGTCCGTAACGACCGTGAACTCTTGTCCTTCTACGTAGGCTCTAAATTTCTTAGTGCTTAACAAAGCAGCTAAGCATTCCTGTTCGGTAACCGAATAGTTACGTTGGGCTTGGTTCAGTTTCTTCGACATAAAGGCGATAGGAACTTCATCACCCTCCGCATTCTTCTGTACCAATACACTTCCTATTCCAGTTTTACTCACATCGCAATGTATGTAGAACGGTTGCGAAAAGTCAGGACTGTGTAAGACTGGTGCCGTACTCATATAGATCTTTAAGGCCTCAAAAGCTTCCTGAGCTTGTCCGGTCCAAACAAATTTTTTCTTTCCTTGGAGCAAATCCGTCAAAGGCGTAGTAATCGAAGCATAGTTTCGGATAAACTTCCTGTACCACCCTGTCATTCCCAGAAATCGACGAAGTTGTTTTACAGATCTCGGAACTGGGAAATCGGTTATGGCGGACAATTTATCCGGATCTGTGCGAATAACCCCATTCCCCACCAAATGTCCTAAATAACTAACTTCACGGACGCAAAATTTACTTTTTTCTATGTTAATTGTCAAACCTGCTTCGCGAATTCTACAAAAACCTCGGATATAAGCAAAGGAGGTATAACTTTATCCATCAGCCTCGACATCGTTTGAGGGGCATTACATAACCCAAAAGGCATTACATTGTAATGATATAATGGCCTCCCTGGTACTGTGAATGCTGTTTTCTCCTTGGAATTGTTATCTAGCGGAATCTGCCAAAAAGCATCTTTGAGGTCTAAACTCGTAATGAATTCCGCTTTTGGAAGTCGGATGAGGATCCCATCTATCTGAGGCTGTGGATATGCATCTCCAATGGTCACTGAGTTTAATTTTCTGCTGTCTAGACAAAGTCGATTTTTATTGGGTTTACGATGGAGAACTACTGGTGACGACCAAGCACTGTTAGACTCCTCTATGACTCCTAATGCTAACATCCTATCTAACTCGGAATAAATAAGTTTTTCTATTGCTGGAGATACAGAAAAATGACGTTGTTTTATTGGCTTATTATCGCCGGTATCAATAACATGACATAATAGTGATGTTTTACCGAGGCCCTCTTTTGCAAAAGACGGCAGGGTGTTAATGACTTGTTGCAAACGTCAGAAACTTCCCCGACAGTAGGTGCTAAATTATAGGAATTAGCAGATAATAAAACTGCTGGTAAAAGATCAAAAGATTCCCAGAAATCTATGCCTAGGAATAGATCCCTATTCAAGCTTGGAATTATGAAAATGGTAATGGGTCTCTCTAGGCCCTTGAAGGATATACTAGTTTCGACGAAACCTAAAACTCGTTGGTTGGTCCCATCCGCCGTTTTGACCGAAGAATTTAATTTTCTGTACGGTAAACCCGATGACAAATAATCACCAGCGGTCATATCACCTATACAACTTATTGAAGCTCCAGTATCCAACAAGCCTAACATTTTTTTACCAAATAGAATAACCTCCGCATTCTGTTTATTCAGAACTGAGCAAATAATTTTCTTCTTAAAATTCCTGGCCTTTTGCCAAAAAGAGCGCATTCTCAAAGCAGACCGATTATGTTTAGGGCTGGTTTCAAAGATTCGATTCCTAACATTATAATATTTTTGTAATTTAATATGAAGTGGTGTAAAAGAATAGTGAGATTCATCGTTGTACCGCCTTCCTCTGTTTTAGGCAATGGGTCAATTTCGATGTTTCCATTCGACCCCTGGTCACAACTACTTTTCTCACTTTCGAGTAATTTTGAAATATTTTGGGGATCATTAATATTATTTGAGGTAGCTCTTCTCAAGAGAGTTATCTCATTTCCGAACCCTGTGTTTTGTTTCTGGATGCACTTCTCTGTGCACCCAAACGAGAGTTTTTGAACAAATCACACAATTCGGTTTGTATACATTAGCAGTCCCACAGCCGTAACAAAATACAGTTCTTTCCGACTGACAATCGTGGTAGCGATGACCAGTTTCATGACAATTCCAACATTTCAAATTTAACTCTTCTATTCCCAAAGTAACCTCATCTAGGTTGTACATTTCGGTACAATTTCGGATATCTTTTTAAGACAAACCGATTTCGTGGAATTAAAACCTTTTTTTCCTTACGTACATCCTGAAGAAAAAATTCTCTGCGACAGCATATGTCGCGAAGCTCTTGCACCGAATTGATTCTTAAATTGAGTATCTCATGGTGGATCTCTGGAAGCAGATTTCTTCGCAGTATTTCCACTAAAGTAATGTCAGACAGGGCCTCCTCTAATCTATCAGTCAAGTCAACGATAGCTTCGTAAAAACTATCAAAGTTTTCATTGGGTTTTTGCTTTCTCTCCCTAATCATCTCTCTATAATCGACATCAGTACGTGAGTCTTTGTATTGCCTCCTCAAGGCCTGGCACATATGTGGCCATGAAATATTTAGAACCGATTTATGGTATCGCCAGAACCATTCTCCAGCTTTCCCTTCAAATAAGGAGCCAGCATTATGACAAAGTAAAGTACCCTGCAATGTTTGGTTGGTCAAAGCCTCCACCCTATAAATAAACTTCTCAACTGATAAACTATTAGGACCTCCAGTGAATTTCAATTTCCAATTGGCAATAATTTGAAGCACCTTGTCAGGACGTACACCTAAATCAGAATTGGATGGGGAACCTAAAGCGGAAGCATTTAAACCAGAATTGTTATGAATAGCATCCGATTTAGAAGCACCATGGGTATTGTTAACATTACTGCTGTTGGGTGCAATGCCCAAAAGCTGTTGGAAAGTTTGTTGTTCCACAGCAGGAAGTGTATGCATTTGAGGTGTCGACCTTTGATTAGCACTAATAGGATTTGTCATACTCGGAGCAACTAAATTCAATCTTGCTAGACTGGCTTCAATACTTTTCTAAACCATTGCCGTCATGTTCGCCAGCATTTGGGTTTGTTGTCCAGAAATCACTGACACAACAAAATCTCTCATACAATCGTTTGACGTTCCCGCTGTGGGATCAGTGTTAGTATCTCCAGAGGATGAAGAATTAATCGCTTGTCCAGAGGTTCCAGCTGCCTCCTGAGCTTTTGTTTACGACCTGGTTGTCCTTGGCGAAAGGGAATCATTGCTCACCCGTGCATTACAGACTGGACAGTAAGGTCTTGTTTTAATTTGGACAGACACGACTTATGGAAAACATGACCACAAGGAATACGTTCCCTTTGACTATGTGAAGCAATTATACTATTGCAACCATCACAATTTATACTTGTAACCTCGGATGAGGATCCATGGTCAGCGGAGGTTTGTAACTGAGACATGGCAAAATGACTTACTAGTATACAAAAGTGGAAAAGGGATTAGTACCCTATTTTCGCTGCTGATCATTCGCAGTGAACGGACGTGTTTATCACATAGCGGATAGTTACCAGTACCTATTACGCAATAGCAAAAATCTGTACAATGTCTGTAAGGCCTACATCGTAGTACCTATTACGGTCTAATACAGACAAAATAAAAATAAATTCTCTTGACGGGGATGCCTTCGTGTTCCGATGGAGCGCGGTTCCCCAATCGTCCGACTGTCCGTCCGTTGGTCTTGGCCAAAGCCGACCACTCCAAAAATGGTGAAAAGTACTCACAACAGGTGGTGCGGTGAGGGGGAAACGTCATGTCCGACCGTCAAAACGGAAGCACAATGAGCATCGTGTAGCGCTCAGAGTTTTGACGAAGTTGGAGGCTGTTGAGGTTTCGGCTCTTACCGAAAAACAAACAGAGTCACTTACCTGGGCTAAAGGCGTCATAGATGCTTCTAAGGCCAATGAGTCGGCTGAAAGAGCCACAAATTCAGCTGTGTTAACGGCTAATAACGTAAAACGAATCAGATCACCTGATGAACACCTGCCTTCGAAAAAGGCAAGAGGCCTTAATGTCACCATCAACAGGACACTCACCAAGCCCTTCAATCAAGTGGCGAAGGAGAGTCTAGTGATGGCTGTTATAGACAGAAGTAGTGAGGATGGATCCATCCTCAAGGACAAATGGAGTTATGTACAATCAGCCATTATGGCTCATTACCTACCAATACACCAATCTGCAACGATGCAGGATGGCATCAGCGGAGAGTAAAGCTCTTATATTTCGGTGATGCCAGATCAGTAGACCTGTATAAGGCTGCTCTGAGTCGAGCAGGTGAGGTGTGGCCGGGTGCTCAGTTGGATGTTGTAGAAAAAAACAACATCCCTAGTCACCCTAGAGCCATCACCTGGGTTACAGAAGAGCCCTCCAACCCGGCTGACATCTTAGAAATAATAAAAGATTCCAATCCTGGTCTGCCGGCCCATAATTGGAGAATCAGAAAGGTGGGTGAGGCGGATGGTAAAAAGCGGCAGGTCAATCTTATCCTAAACGCTGAATCCACCTCCCATATACAAAGTGCGAGTGCAACCCTACAATATGGCTTCGAGACTATAGTCTTGAAGATATACAAGCAGGATACCCAGCTTTAAACTGCTTGTGGCCAACTGTGAAGGCACTCCAAGAACCTGCATTTTGGCCAGGAAAGATCTAAGTATCTTTCTCCTGACTAATTTAAGTGGTAAAGACCAAACAGCTGCTAGCCTGGAGATCGGTAATCGCATATATTGGGTGGTCTCCAGCTACTTGCCTTATGAATCTGTAGTACCGACTGCTCTATTCAGGGAAGTAGTAGAAGAAGCAACGTCTGACGAGCTCGAGCTGACTATTGGCGCAGACACGAACGCTCATCATACTATCTGGGGTAGTACGGATATAAACAATAGGGGTGATTCGCTTCTTGACTTTATTCTAACTACCAACCTTAGTATTTGTAACATAGGTAATAAACCGACCTTCACAACTAAAGACAGACAAGAAGTACTCGACGTAACGTTTGCTACTGACCGGCTGTCAGACAAAATTATTGGGTGGAATGTACTGGACGACCACTCATTATCAGATCACCATTATATTGAGTTCAAACTCGCGGAAAAAGCGCCTAAACCCGCCGTCCACAGAAATGTAAGGAAGACAAAGTGGCATCTGTATGAGAAGAATTTCAAGAAAGTCCTCAACTCTAAACTTCTGTACGAACCGAATGACAAAGCCGGTCTGGATAATCTGGTCGATCATATTACCATATCATTCAATAGATCCCTTGAAGAAGCCTGTCCAAAAACAATGTACAAGGGTAAAACTAAACCCCAATGGTGGACTTCTGAGCTAACGGCTATGAAAAAGACCTGCAACAAGCTATTCAATAAGGCTAAATCTACTGGGGTCGCTAATGATTGGGATGCCTATAAAGGGCAACTCAAGATCTATAAGAAGGAGCTTAGAAAGGCGCAAAGGCGCTCTTGGTATACCTTCTGTGGTGAAGTGGAAAAGGTCTCCGACGCCGCTAGGCTGGGGAAGATGTTATCTGCTTCACCCTGTACAGTGGGATATTTACAGGATGAGGCAAATAACTGGACCAAAAACAGCGAGCAGTCGCTCAATGTACTGCTCGACACACATTTCCCGGGGAACTCTGTAACAGAACCCGAGGATCAGCAGGACCAACAAGAGTACGTGTGGACTGCGAGCGTCGCTAGCTTCTTGACTGAGAGATCCAGAATAAGCTGGGCTATTAACAGCTTTGAGCCCTTCAAGTCACCTGGACCAGATGGCATCACTCCAGCAGAAATGCAGAAAATGTTAAAGTACATTATCCCCTGGCTGGAGAAAATTTATGTAGGCTGTATCAGGCTTTCATACGTCCCGAATCGATGGAGGGATACCAAAGTGGTATTCATACCTAAAGCGGGAAAGATATCACACACTAGGCCAAAAGACTTCAGACCAATTAGCCTATCCTCCTTCCTATTGAAAGGTCTGGAAAGACTTTTAGATCATTTCATTAGGGAAAACCTGGATACAAAACTCCTGTCGGGAAACCAACATGCTTACAATAAGGGCAAGTCTACAGAATCAGCCCTGCACGAACTTGTGAGCACTATCGAATCGTCCCTGCATTTCAAGGAATTCACCATGGTGGCATTTCTTGACATAGAATGGGCTTTTAACAACATTCACTCAGATGCGGTAATTGCGGCACTCTCACATCTAAAAGTTAACACTAGTTTGATTAGACTAATTCAAAGTCTGCTCACCAGAAGACGCATAACAGCATGTCTAGGGTCCACAACTCTAACAAGGTATGTAAACAGAGGGACCCCGCAAGGACGAGTATTGTCTCCACTAATTTAGAACCTAGCGGTGAATGAAATCCTGCTAGATCTAGAACGTTGTGGCTGCAAGGTCGTGGCATATGCGGACGACGTGGCAATCGCAGTGAGTGGCAAATTCGTAAACGTCCTCAGAGACATCCTACAGGTGGCTCTGAATAAGTTGGCTAGATGGGCCAGAAGCAGCGGTTTGGGCGTTAACCCCAACAAGACAGAATTGGTTCTTTTTACTAGGATGAATAATGTCCCACATGTGGACCCTCCACCTCGGATAAATGGAACAGATATAGTCTTTTCTGAAAGTGCAAAATTTTTAGGAATAATTCTAGATAGGAAAATGTTATTTAGACTTAACGTATTGGAATGTGTAAGGAAGGCCAACGTCGCCTTATATTCCTGCAAAAAGGCTGTAGGGTCGCGGTGGGGACTCTCTCCTAAAATCGTCCACTGGATATATATAGCAGTAGTTCGTCCAATACTGTTATACGGTATTGTGGTATGGTGGACGGCAACTGACAAACTAACCATTACCAACCTACTAACAAAGGTTCAGAGAACTGCCTGCCTGAGCATAAGCGGAGCCTTAAGGACTACAGCGACCGAGTCTCTACAAGCCCTACTCCATATACTGCCGATTAATATTGTGGCGAGAGAAGTTGCAACCAAAGCGGCAATAAGATTAAACTGCCTATCAATGTGGAGGTACAAGAACTATGGTCACATGAGGATATCAAAGTGTAGTGCTATGGTAACCGACCGAGTGGACTATATACCAACTGTGTACACCTTCGAGAGAAATTACATCACTATGATTCCCGCCAGAGATGAATGGGTCGGCAGAATACCAGGTAATAGAAACCATCTCCACTTTTACACGGATGGTTCGAAGCTTGATGAAAAGGTTGGCTTCGGAGTACACTGTGAAGAACTTAGTCTGGATATAGCTCACAGACTACCAGATACCTGCAGTGTCTATCAAGCCGAAATAATGGCAATATGGGAAGTCGCCAAGTGGCTGAGTCGCAACATAGTAACCAACACTGGAGTTGTCATTTACTCGGACAGCCAGGCTGCCATCAATTCTCTGGAGGCAACATCCCTAAATTCACAAACAGCCCTCGACTGCCGCAGATCTCTTAACGAGATGGCTGAGCAGTTTAATATACACCTCATATGGGTGCCTGGGCATAGGGATATCCCGGGGAACTGCAAAGCCGATGAACTTGCTAGGAAAGGGACGACATTACAAATTCTCGAAGAATTTGCATATATTGGTGCGCCACTATCCACGTGCAAGCTTTGGCTTAGGCAAGAGGCACTCCAACGAGAGATGGACAGAAATCGGCACCTGCAGGGTAGCTAGACAAATCTGGCCAAGGTATGCCTGAGAAGGTCAAAATATCTCCTCGCACTAGAGAGGAAACGATTGTCTACGTTAGTACAGGTTCTGACGGGACACTGCTTGATCGGCGAACACGCCAAAAGATTTGGTATTGACTCCAATGACTTCTGCCGAAGCTGTGGAGATGAGGAAGAAGTGGAGAGCATTGAGCACTTGCTTTGCGACTGTCCCGCTTTGAGTAAACGACGACTGGACATACTGGGGTCGGCCTTTATAGGCAGACTAACAGATCTTTCCAGTACTGATATTCGTACTATCGATACATTTATATATCAAACAGGTTGGTTTCGATGAGGGGCATTTCTGCCCGTGGTAAAACTAGGGACCTAAACTGGTCTATGTGAGCTTGTAAAAAAATACGGCTGCCACCCTAACCTAAACCTAAACCCTATTAAACAGAATTAAGAAAAAATTTAGATCGAAACAAAACAGTGATATTAGGTATTATAATATCAATATAATTCAATCATAATATGAAAATATCTCAGTTATAGAGCTACAATCCAAAAAAATATAGCAAGAAATGTAATAAAAATTGCAAGATAAAAAAATGGCGATAATGATTTCTTTATCGTATTTTTTTTCTTTAGAACTCAAAAAAAAAAAAACGATGGGAAAATAATAAGTTTTTATACCGTTAATAAATCCAGTTAATGACTTCCTGTTTGAAACCTTTTTTTACTACTGTATAGGAACCCGTGATGAAATAGCCTAATCAGACAAAATAAAATTAGAGGAAATGAAATGAAAAACCATATAGGATAAACGTCATAACTCTGATGTTTATTATTCCAAATATAGTTATGTAGGGTGAATGACGTCAGTTCCACTTCATAAAAGGGTTAGGATTAACATACCTATCCAAAACCTAAATTCCAGCAAATAATCAGTGTCAATGAAATCTTCACATTAGTCGATATAGGAAGATATCGCTACCTTCGGGCAGTTATTAAAAACCTACATGTTTTTATCAAAAACTGTATCCACAAAATTAAAGAAATCTTTGAAGAATTGAAAAGAAAAGAATAGAATCAGAAAACAAGAAGAAGGGGGCTCACAATCACGTATAATTTTGTAATAATAAATAAAGCAAGGTGTAAATTTTAATACCAGATTGTGTAGTGGCCCCACGTTTGGGCGCCAATTTGTAGCATGCAAGGTTCCATGATGTAAAAGAAAACAATTTCTGGGTAACATGTCCTGAGCGGTAGCACGCGATTACACCAGCCTTTTTCTCGTCGATAGGGGGATTATAGCTCAATGTTACTTTTTTCTTTGGCTACAAATAAATTTCGCGTGCTATAGAATGATAGAAAGGATGAAAGATAGATATTGTCTGACAGGTGTGTGACTGATACTAATGATGGTAACGTATCAGCCCGAGATAAGCCCTCCCAACCTGATCACAAATTATAGAATCCCAAAAAACACCCATTTAACTCTGTGGTCCCTAACAGAAATTCACCACGGGATACCTTAGTAGCTGGAGTCAAACAGGAAAGAAGTTCAGCTTAGTTATTCATCATTAATGATTTATTCAAAAACAATCTCATTGTACTTTAATAGGAAATAAAAATAAACTATAAAAATGTTTGGAGTAAATAGGCCGAGAATTCATTAAAAATAATCTTATTTTTAAGGCCGCAAGAAAATCATCGCAAAAAAAAATAATTCACTTTTTATCGGGATAATAAATATTATAGTTTCCATCTGATACTTAAATATTAATATTATACATAGCAATAAAAAAACAGAATTTATAGAACTCAAATGAAATAATGTGTCGGTAACGTGGTTATTCAATGCCTCATGGCAAAAGAAGTAAAAAGATTTCAAAATTATAACTTTTTCCTTCCTACGATCGAATCAACGTTTATTCTGGCATGAATTTAATATAAAAGTAACACAATTCGGACTAAAGCCGCCAGTGGTAGCGAACGGACGTGTTATTGCAGAGCGGATAGTTTTTTTTTCAACCTATTACGCAATACTTATTCACCTACCTACTACGCAACCACAAGGTGTTGTTCTTAAAGTGGGGGTTGAATTTGTTGCATCGGTCTCAGGACAGACATTTCGGAAGTAGTCTGGAAGGCCAACATCGACGTACCTATTACGGGCAAATGCTGGCTATGGGGGTCTCTCCCAAAAATTTATGATTAACCCTGATGAAGTAAATGATATTACGGTGCAGGGAAAAATAAACCCAGTACCGGCGGAAAGCGTTGATTTACTCGCGAGTCACGTGTCGTCGTTATCAAACAATCGTGAGCAAGTAACTTCTACGGGGTTGGGTGCCTCGGATTCCGTAGTCGAAACAGATACAAGAGCACATCTAGCCTTTGGCAAAATAAACGATGAGGAAGATAAAGAAAACCCAAGGGGGGCTCTAAGCAACCCCAGCTTTTAAAAGCTAGTGGGAACTCGGACTCTGAGTCATCAAGTGATAACAATATTACTATTGTTGAAAATCGGAAAAGACTGTCGGGGGTACAAAGAAGGAAACTGAAAAAGATGAAACGACAGAAGATATTACAGGATGAATGTGACTCTTCTACATCTACTAAAAGAGTCAGATCCCCCGAAGAGCATAGCGATGCGAAATCAACTAAGAAGAAAAAAAGCTCACCGACACCCAGCACTTCGGAGAAACCTATTCAATCTACCAAAAAAGGAGTTTCTAGTCAGAATCCGTTAATGGTGGGAGGTGAAGTTGATCGATTTGTTGAGAAGGTGAGTAAGTCCACCAAACCATCCATAAAAGAGGGGGCCTCAAACAAAAAGACCCATTCTAAAGGAAAAAGCAATGTGGCTATAAGAAAGGGTAAGGAACCACCATCTTATTCCCAAATAGCCAAAAAGCATATTCAGGACGAACTACACTATGCCATAATTGATAGGTTAGGTTAGGTTAGGGTGGCAGCCGTATTTTTTATACAAGCTCACATAGACCAGTTTAGGTCCCTAGTGTTACCACGAGCTGAAATGCCCCTCATCGAAACCAACCAGTTTGATATACAAATTTGCCGATATTACGAATCGGTACTGGAAAGATCTGTTAGGCTGCCTAGAAAAGCCGACCCCAGTATGTCCAGTCGTCGTTTACTCAGAGCGGGACAGTCGCATAGCAAGTGCTCAATGCTCTCCACTTCTTCCTCATCTCCACAGTTTCTGCAGAAGTCATTAGAGTCAATACCCAATTTTTTGGCGTGTTCGCCGATCATGCAGTGTCCCGTCAGAACTGATACTAACGTAGACAATCTTTGCCTGTCTAGTGCGAGGAGATATTTTGATCTTCTCAGGTCATACCTTGGCCAGATTTGTCTAGCTACTCTGCAGGTGCCGATTTCTGTCCATCTTTCGTTGGACTGCCTGATTGCCTCTTGCCTAAGCCAAAGCTTGCACGTGGATAGTGGCACACCAATATATGCAAATTCTTCGATAATTTGTAATGCCGTCCCTTGTACTCCGAAGCCAACCTTTTCATCAAGCTTCGAACCATCCGTTTAAAAATGCAGATGGTTTCTATTACCTGGTTTTCTTCAAACCCATTCATCTCTCGCGGGAATCATAGTGATGTAATTTCTCTCGAAGGTGTACACCGTTGGTATATAGTCCACTCGGTCGGTTACCATAGCACTACACTTTGATATTCTCATGTGACCGTAGTTTTTGTACCTCCACATTGATAGGCAGTTTAATCTTATTGCCGCTTTGGTTGCAACTTCTCTCGCCACAATATTAATCGGCAGTATATGGAGTAGGACTTGTAGAGACTCGGTCGCTGTAGTCCTTAAGGCTACGCTTATGCTCAGGCAGGCAGTTCTCTGAACCTTTGTTAGTAGGTTGGTGATGGTTAGTTTGTCAGTTGCCGTCCACCATACCACAATGCCGTATAGCAGTATAGGACGAACTCCTGCTATATATATCCAGTGGACGATTTTTGGAGAGAGGCCCCACCGCGACCCTACAGCCTTTTTGGAGGAATATAAGGCGACGTTAGCCTTCCTTACACGTTCCAATACATTAAGTCTAAATAACAGTTTTATATCTAGAATTATTGCTAAAAATTTTGCACTTTCAGAAAAGACTAGATCTGTTCCATTTATCCGAGGTGGAGGGTGCACATGTGGGACTTTATTCATCCTAGTAAAGAGAACCAATTCTGTCTTGTTTGGGTTTATGCCCAAACCGCTGCTCCTGGCCCATCTAGCCAATTTGTTCAGAGCCACCTGTAGAATGTCTCGGAGGACGTTTTCGAATTTGCCACTCACTGCGATTGCAACGTCGTCCGCATATGCCACGACCTTGCAGCCACAACGTTCTAGATCTAGCAGGATTTCATTCACCGCTAGGTTCCAAATTAGTGGAGACAGTACTCCTCCTTGTGGGGTCCCTCTGTTTACAAACCTTGTTAGAGTTGTGGACCCAAGACATGCTGTTATGCGTCTTCTGTTGAGCAGACTTTGAATTAGGCTAATCAAACTAGAGTTAACATTAAGCTGTGACAGTGCCGCAATTACTGCCTCTGAGTGAATGTTGTTAAAAGCCCCTTCTATGTCAAGAAATTCCACCATAGTGCTCACAAGTTCGTGCAGGGCTGATTCTGTAGACTTCCCCTTATTGTAAGCATGTTGGTTCACTGACAGGAGTTTTGTACCCAGGTTTTCCCTAATGAAATAATCTATAAGTCTTTCCAGACCTTTCAATAGGAAGGAGGATAGGCTAATTGGTCTGAAGTCTTTTAGCCTAGTGTGTGATATCTTCCCCGCTTTTGGTATGAATACCACTTTGGTATCCCTCCATCGATTCGGGATGTATGAAAGCCTGATACAGCCTACATAAATTGTCTCCAGCCAGGGGATAATGTATTTCAACATTTTCTGCATTTCTGCTGGAGTGATGCCGTCTGGTCCAGGTGACTTGAAGGACTCAAAGCTATTAATAGCCCAGCTTATTCTGGATCTCTCAGTCAACAAGCTAGCGACGCTCGCAGTCCACTCGCACTCTTGTTGGTCCTGCTGATCCTCTGGTTCTGTTAGAGAGTTCCCCGGGAAATGTGTGTCGAGCAGTACATTGAGCGACTGCTCGCTGTTTTTGGTCCAATTATTTGCCTCATCCTGCAAGTAACCCACTGTACAGGGTGAAGCAGATAATATCTTCCTCAGCCTTGCGGCGTCGGAGACCTTTTCCACTTCGCCACAGAAGGTATACCAAGAACGTCTTTGCGCCTTTCTTAGCTCCTTCTTATAGATCTTGAGTTGCTCTTTATAGGCATCCCAAACATTAGCGACCCCTGTAGATTTAGCCTTGTTGAATAGCTTGTTGCAGGTGTTTTTCATAGCCGTTAGCTCAGAAGTCCACCACTGGGGTTTAGTTTTACCCTTGTACCTTGTTTTTGGACAGGCTTCTTCAAGGGAACTATTGAATGATGTGGTGATATGCTCGACCAGATGATCCAGACCGGCTTTGTCATTCGGTTCGAACAGAAGTTTGGAGTTGAGGACTTTCTTGAAATTCTTTTCATACAGGTGCCACTTTGTCCTTCTCACATTTCTGTGGACGGCAGGTTCAGGCGCTTTTTCAGCGAGTTTGAACTCAATATAATGGTGATCTGAGAATGAGTGGTCGTCCAGTACATTCCACCCAAAAATTTTGTCTGACAGCCGGTCAGTAGCAAACGTTACGTCGAGTACTTCTTGTCTGTCTTTAATTGTAAAGGTCGGTTTATTACCTATGTTACAAATACTTAGGTTGGTAGTTAGAATAAAGTCAAGAAGCGAATCACCCCTATTGTTTATATCCGTACTACCCCAGATAGTATGATGAGCGTTCGTGTCTG
The DNA here is from genome assembly GCA_963930755.1 of Eudasyphora cyanicolor. Lineage (NCBI taxonomy): Eukaryota > Metazoa > Arthropoda > Insecta > Diptera > Muscidae > Eudasyphora > Eudasyphora cyanicolor. The sequence goes on along the minus strand of OZ005737.1, from coordinate 115,810,012 downwards.
CGCCAACAATCTGCTCGACCTCGTCAGATGTAGCTTCTTCTACTAATTCCCTGAATAGAGCAGTCGGTACTACAGCTTCATAAGGCCATGGAGACCACCCAATATATGCGATTACCGATCTCCAGACTAGCAGATGTTTGGTCTTTACCACTTAAATTAGCCAGGAGAAAGATACTTAGATCTTTCCTGGCCAAAATGCAGGTTCTTGGAGTGCCTTCACAGTTGGCCACAAGCAGTTTAAAGTTGGGTGTCCTGATACCGCACACCCTTCCTCCCACTGAGTAGGGCTCCTGTATCAGGACGATGTCTACTGCACCTGTGGACAGGCGCAGCAATAGAGCCGCTGAGGCTGCTTTAGCGTGATGGAGGTTAATCTGTAAAATTCTTACCATCATTGGTAATTGACAGATTAACTTCCACCCCGACAAGGGTGTTATCGAACTCTTCGTCCGTATCATCGAGAAGCGTGTCCCCGCCAGATGCGTCAAAGAGTCCGGAGACTCCCCTCAGCCCCTCTGTGTCAGAAGTAGAGCTTTCGTCCTCAGAGTTGGACGTTATAGATCTTCTGTTAGAGTTGGAGTCACCCGAAATAATGGGCGTGGATACCTCCGCACTTCCAGAAAGCTGTGTATCAACCGCGGTGGACGACTCACCTTCCGCAGTGGGAACTATATCCTGCTCGTATACCTTCAAGACTGTAGTCTCGAAGCCATATTGCAGGGTTGCACTTGCACGTTGTATATGGGAGGTGGATTCAGCGTTAAGGATCAAATTGACCTGCCGCTTTTACCATCCGCCTCACCCACCTTGCTGATTCTCCAATTATGGGCGGGCAGACCAGGATTGGAATCTTTTATTATTTCTAATATGTCAGCCGGGTTGGAGGGCTCTTCTGTAACCCAGTTGATGGCTCTAGGGTGACTAGGGACGTTGTTTTTTTCGACAATATCCAACTGGGCACCCGGCCACACCTCACCTGCTCGACTCAGAGCAGCCTTATACAGGTCTACTGACGTGGCATCACCGAAATTAAGGAGCTTTACTCTCCCCTGATGCCATCCTGCATCGTTGCAGATTGGTGGTGTGCCCGGCATCTCTCTACGGACATCGAGGTAATGAGCCATAATGGCTGATTGCACATGGCTCCATTTGTCCTTGAGGATGGATCCATCCTCACTACTTCTGTCTATAACGGCCATCACTAGACTCTCCTTCGCCACTTCATTGAAGGGCTTGGTGAGTGTCCTGTTGATAGTGACATTTGGGCCTCTTGCCTTTTTCTAAGCAGGGGTTCATCAGGTGATCTGATTCTTTTGACTTTATTAGCCGTTAACACAGCTGAATTTGTGGCTCTTTCAGCCGGCTGATTGGCCTTAGATGCATCTAAGACGCCTTTAGCCCAGGTAAGTGACTCTTTTTGTTTTTCGGTAAGAGCCGAAACCTCAACAGCATCCAACGTCGTCAGAACTCTGAGCGCTATCCGGAGCTCATTGTGTTTCCGTTTCGACGGTCGGACATGACGTTTTCCCCTCACCGTACCACCTGTTGTGAGTACTGGGGGGAAATTTTCACCATGTTTGGTGTGGTCGGCTTTGGCCAAGACCAACGGACGGACAGTAGGACGATTGGGGAACCCCGCTCCATCGGAACGCGAAGGCATCCCCGCCAATGAATTTTTTTCTGTATTAGCCCGTAATAGGTACTACCATGTAGGCCTTCCAGACTTTGTACAGATTTTGTTTTGTTTTTGCGATTGCGTAATAGGTACTGCGTAATAGATTTTAACTATCCGCTCTGTGCTAAACACGTCCGTTCACTACGACTGATCAGCAACGACCCTGCCATAATTGATAGCAGTAGTGCGTCTGGGAGAATTCCCGAAGAGCAAAAGAGCATCTTCGAAGATTTGTTCTACACAAAGGTATTGGACCACATTCTCGAATCTAATGATGGACCAACAATCCAAGTAATGAGTTGCACGTTTGAGAGGGGCGTTTTGATGCTGAAACTGGCAGCACAATGCTGTGTCGATGTCCTCGGAAAACTAGTGGAGAGCGTCCCCTCACCTTGGGACGGCGCAAAGCTGAAACTGGTAAGGAAAAGCGACATCCCTGTACTCATAAAAACATCTGTCTATGTCAGAGGATGGGCAAGTAAGGTACCGTCAGAGCGCATACTCAGCGTCATTGGCAAACAAGATTCGAACCTTAAAGTGGGGAAGTGGGAAGTCTTCCACAGGAAAAATGATCCCGATGGTTCTCTCCTGGTGGTAGACCCGTATTCCAGGGATAGCCTTGTCAAGACAAAAGGCATGGCATTTTTCGGGATTTGGAAAATCTTCTTTAAGATTGGAAAAACCCCCATTGGCAGGACAGTTAAGTCGAGCCCAAACACGAACGTACCGCCTGCAGTGACAAACGAAAATAGTGAACAGAAAGAAGCGAGTGAGACAACTCCAAAAAGTGAGGTGGAAGTGGTCGATAACATCGCCAATTTGCCGATAACATCATCAATTTTGCAGAAAGTTCCCAGCAAAGGTGGTGATAAGGATATGAAGAGGAGCACAAAAACTCAAAACAAAGAGGGAGCGACAAAAAACAAAACCGCCTTCCAAAAAGAGGTCGATAACATCACCAGATTGCCGATAATATCACCAACTTTGCAGAATGTTCCCAGCAATAGTGGTGATAGGAATAGGTACATAACGAATCAAAACCAGTCGCCTCTCAACTCTCGTTGACATTAGACTAATTAGTGCCGGTCGCATCTTTTTTTCATTCTCTTTGTTTACAATAACAACAAAAACACAGTTAACCAAACTCAATCATACAAAAGAAAAACAACATTCTTTATTGTTTTGTTTCTTTATTTCACAATAACAAACAGTAAAACTTAATTGTGACACCGTAACTTACTTCAAAATGGATGACGAGGATCCACCTCCTCCGTCAGATCCGAGGAGACAACAGAACATTCTGTTGAATCCGGAGAGTAAAAAATTTAAAAATAACCAGCCCATACAGAGTAGTGGACAGCTTCTTAAACCACAATCTGCTGTACAGTTGAAAGAAACAAAAAACAACTCTAATGATCCAGGTGCCAGTACATCAGCTGCTGCAATGGAAGAAACTGAAAACGTTTACAATTACAGCATTTATGAAAACAAACAAATTTTGTACCCTGATCACGATCCAGGTCCCTTTTATGTTCTGGTATCATCAGAAGAACCCATCAGTTCAAGGAGGAAAAACTCTGAACTTCATTTATATGCCAAACTTAAAAAAGCCAATATTAGTGTAATTACATATCAAAAAATATTGCATTTAAAACATTTAGACTTGCATTTAACAACTGCATTTCTGCCAACAATTTCGTCCTCAACACCTCTCTGCAAGGTATTGGTTTAAAAGCCTTTATTCCAGATCACTTTGCGCAAAAATTCTACGTTGTTAAATTTGTTCCTCTTGAGTTCACCGGTCAAATGATAATAGACAGCATAAACAGCAGCGATAACCAGTTTGAAGCCGTATCTGTTTTTAAATTCAACAGAAAGGATGACAATGGTAGATATGTTCCATCGGAAACCACTAAAGTAGGCGTAATATCTGAAAGCAAGGTAACATCTATTAATATGTTCAACACAAAAGCTTCAGCCGAACTTTATACGACACCTGTTCGCCTTTGCAAGAACTGTGGAAGACTAGGTCATATTGCAAATCGTTGGCGTTCGAGGAAGAGGTGCCTTTTCTGTGGCCAAAACATAGTTTGTCCAAACAACTGCACTGAGGTAAGATGTGATTTCTGCATGACTACAACCAAATGCCATATACCGTGCATAAGTCCAAGGTGCATTCTTTGCAATCAAAATGATCACACTTCTTTAGACTCCAGCAAGTGTACTAGATATGAAAATGAAAACAATATCAGAGAAATTATGGCCATGTCAAATCTGTCGAGGAAAGAATGTCTTCAAGCTTACCCAACGAATAATTATTACGCCATTTTAGACGAGCCACAATATGAAAATGCTTTTCCTCTAATCTGCAATAAGTCAAAGCCTGCAACTAGATCTATGGAAGAAGAAATTAATAGAAAAATCACAAAAATTAAATACAACAAAATAGCTGCAACTATCCCAAAAAGAATTCTGCCAACAGCTGAGCCTGTTGTATGTCAGCCAACCAAACCAATATTTGAATATCAAAACTTCACAAAAGTATCAGATCTTGAAAGAATTGTGTCTTCCTTTACTAGACAAATGTCTTAAATTCTTGCAGCTGCAAATTGTCCAGAAGGACTTAACATTTTAAATCATTTCCAAAATGCCCTAAAAACATCGTCTCAATCAGTAGTAAATTCGAATATAGATAATATGACACTCACGCAAAACTATGAAAGTCCTACAACATAATATTCAAAGTTTAACAAAGAACAAAAGCTATCTAGAAATTTATCTGAATAAGTACTCAATTGACATTTGTTGCTTAAGTGAAATTTTTAATATTGATGAAAACTTAACTAATTCATACATAAAAAACTACAAAATGATATCAAAAAAGAGAAGTGATAACTATGGTGGTGTAGCAATAGTACATAAAAATAATATCTATATAAAGAAATTATCGTTTCCAACAAATCTAGACATATTAATATGCCAAACCACAAACTTATCGACAAACTTTACTTTGGTTTCGGTATACTTCCCTCACTCGGTCAAATGTAATATACTAAAAAATGAATTAAATAAACTTCTAATATTTCTGGAATGGAAACCAAATGTTATAATCACGGGAGATTTTAACGCAAGATCTAGAACATATGGCGATGTATTTGATTCTATTAGAGGATCAGCAGTAAAAACGATTATGGAGACATCTGTTTTCCGCTGTTTAAATGATGGCTCTTCGACATTCAAAAAGTCATTCTTTCTGGATAGAATTCAAAAGCTTGATACTCTCAATAAAAAAGCAAACACGAAAAGTCTTTTTCGGTATGTAAAAAGCTGCAAATCTTTCTTTGAACCAATTAATAACTCTAAATGGTGCCCCGAAAATGATGAACAATTCCTAATTCACCTTAAAAACCAGGTTCCTCACAACAATCAAGTTATGGATCCTATTACGTACATTGGAACGTCAAACGATTTCTCCTTTGAAGAACTTTTAAATGTCCTCGCAGAAAAGAAAAAAACATCTTCAGCTGGTCTGGATGGCATAACATATGAAATGGTAAACCATCTTTCAAAAGAGGGAAAATGCAAGCTATTAGAAGCCTTTAACAAGCTATGGAAAAACTGTTCAATTGTTGATGAATGGAGGGAAATAAAAATAATTCCTATACCGAAAAAGGGTAAAAATCTTGAAATATTGACCAACTTCAGGCCCATTGCTTTAATATCTGTTCTAGCAAAAATTATGAACCTTATGGTTAAGCAGAGACTAAATATATTTCTAAATCAAGATCATATACTACCAAACAGATCCTATGCATATAGGAAAAACGTATCCACTTCAACCTGTATCAACGATATTCTTCACACCAAGGAAAACAATGAAAAAGTAATTCCACTTTCAATGGACATCTCTAGCGCTTATGAGTGTGTTGACATAAATGTTCTACAACAAATTCTAATCGAACTAGAAATTCCAAATCCTTAATTTAATGGATCCTTAATTTCTTGTCTAAAAGAGTACTCAGAATGGGCAAATCATCACTAGATATATATAATGGCATTCCACAAGGCAGTTGTCTCAGTCCAACTATTTTCAATATCTACACAATGGGCCTACATGGCATCGCTGATAATTCGACACATCTGTTCCAATATGCCGATGACTTTATCATTATGGTCACCAACAAAGATTTCGAAACCGCAAACTCGATATTGCAAAGAAAGTTAATAAGTTTTTCGTCTCTTCTTAGAAGACTTAACTTAAATCTAAACATAGAAAAAACTTCAGTAATGTATGTGGCTAAAGGAGGCAGGAAAACCCCGAACATTTCACTAAACGGAATCAACATCAAGGTGGTAAATACTGTTAATTTTCTTGGCAGGAACATAAAAAACAGCCTATCTCTAAAAGAACATTATGAAGATGTAATTGATTCATGCAAAAACTCCCTAAATGCACTTAAACTAGTTTCTGCCACTAAACAAGGCATACACCCAACAAAGGCAGTAAATCTCACCAAATCTATAATACTTTCGAAAACTGAATATTCAATATCGTCAATGGCGCACAGTGGAAAATGGTAGTGTAAGGCCTGATCAAAAATACTTTTCACAAACATTGAAATTATTAAATTTTTTTAATACTATTTCAGAGGTAAGACATCACGTCATGATTATCTGCAAACATTTCCGAACATTTTCATCGGAAAAGGCGTTAAAAGTACCACTATTTACAGATCTTCTGATTGTTAAAAAAATATAAAAATTCTGAACACTCATATAAAAATACATGTACCCGGCGTGTAACATACTTTAGAGCATAAATTGCGGATTTATGTGTAGGAAATATTCTAACGAATCGGATTCAGTAGCAAAATGTTTAAAAAATTAACAGCGAATATTCGCTGTATGCAATATACTATTTATGTAAATGTTTCTTGAATTCAACAACTTCAGCTAAGGTTTTAGTTGTTAGCTCCGTTTGCCTAGGTTCAAACTTTTGCATAATTTCAAAGCTACGTTCCTAACCTAAGTTGTGGCAAAAAATTGGCTGCTCCTTTTTGCTCCTTTTCAAACGGTGTGCAAAAAATTGGTTTAACATGGTATTTTCCGAAATATTTTTTTAACAATATATTATTCCTAATAGTAGCCGACGCATTTGTTGTCAAATATTCATTCATAATATATGTCATTCATTGAGCTATTACTTCAATTTTGAAAATGTTGCACTTTAAGTGTTCTCTACACGATCTGGTTCTTGTCTATATAAACAGTTATAGAAATGTGCAATCTATTGAACGGTTTGTGCGCGAGAATGGAAATTTGAACGATGAAAATGTATCATATATAATTAATCATATTCAGAAGGGTTTAATACCGCATATAAATGATCGATGTCTAAAATCAGGAAGGCAAAAAGATAAATTTTTTAAAAATAACGCAAATTGGTTAAATAAAGAATATTGTGTAAATGTGCCCATCGCTATGAAATCCATTAATCTCTTAAGGAAAAGGGGAAGACCTTTACTGCCATACGAAAAATCGGCTGATTCAACGAAAAGACGGAAAAATGTTTTTCTTTTGGAAGACAATGGCCTACAACATATTCAGACTGCATACAGTCAGAAACTTCGTGCAATTGGAGAAATAGAAGAAGCAAAACTTGTAGAATTAATAAGGTACATGGAGAAGTCGAAGAAGCAGGAACTACTGAAAACCCTAGAGAAGCATGAGGAAGTTAAACCTCTGGATGGCACAGAAGCATTGAGTGTATTTCTCGATCTCGACTTAACTAAAAGTCAATATACCCATTTTAGAATTATCATGCTCAATAATAATTGCCCACTTATGCCACCATACTATAAAATATAACAAAGAGAAAAACTTAATTGTTATCCAAATTCTCTTGAAATTGGGAATACGGTAGCAAAAGTTAAATCTTTGCAAGAACTACTTGACCATACTGCCAAACGAATTTTAATGATTGACAATGTTGAGAACAAAAATATGCGTAAGCTCACTCTAAAATTGCAAATGGGGATGTGATGGCTCCTCGGGTCAAAGTGAGTATAAGCAATTTCTTCCTGAGGAGTCTGAGAATATATCTGATGGCAATTTGTTTATTACTTCATTGGTTCCTATAAAAATTATTGATAGAGAAGGTGGCTCATTAGTTTGGCAAAATCCTGTTTCTTCTTCAGTGCGTTATTGCAGACCCATTTCGATTGAAATGTGTAAAGAGACTCCTGAAAAAACCAAAGAAGTGGTTCAAAATATCGAGAGCCAAATAAAGTCGTTGTTGCCAACATTTATTAACTGCGGAACGCATGAACTCGAAATAAGTCATGAACTCTTACTAACAATGGTTGATGGTAAAGTTGTTAAGACACTAACAAACACGACGTCTTGTGCAGTATGTACTATTTGCAATGCGAGTCCAAAGCAAATGAATGATATACCAAGTACCATAAAAAGAACTGAAAATGAAAACGCCTTGCAATATGGAATGTCAACCTTACATGCATGGATTCGGTGTATGGAAATGATTTTACATCTTTCTTATAACCTGGACTTCCAAAAGTGGTCAGCAATTTCTAAAGAACACCAGGTATTAAAAAAAATTGGTGCAGGGAAGTGGAAACAGCAACGACGGGAATACTGCACGAAGATTTTTTTCCAATGCAGAAGTCAGTGCAGAAATAACAGGCATAGATGTACAGCTAATACGAATGTTGTACAATATTCTACAAGCTTTATCATGCGGTGTCATGATAGATGGCGAAAATTATAACAAGTATGCTCTCCAAATAGCAAATCTATATGTGGAAAAATATAAGTGGTATTATATGCCATCTTCTGTCCATAAATTATTAATACATGGAAAAAGCATTCTAAATCATTTCTCTATGTTGCCAATGGGTCATTTGTCAGAAGATGCCCAAGAATCGCGTAACAAAGATTATAAAAACTACCGATTGAATCATTCCAGAAAAAATTCAAGGATAGCGACAAATGAGGATGTATTTAAGAGACTTTTATGTACTTCAGATCCTTATATATCTAGCATCAGAAAAGAAACACGCAAAGCCTGTAGAGATCTTGATGAAGACGCGGTGTTGTTATTGAAAATGCCCCACACAGACAATTTTAATTTATAAAAATATTGTGTTTTTTTCACAAAAAATAAAATTGTGTTTCAACTTTATTTTCTCATAATTTTAATTTATCCTTATAAATGAATTAATTTTTATTAACCATTAAAGATGCAAATTGCATACCAAATTCCAGAAAACTAATATTTCAACTTGGACCTTTCAATTCGGTCAAAACTGTGGTACAGTTTCAGAAAAAAATAAAAGTACAGATTTTGCAAGCTTACTACTGGATATGTAGTGGTGCGAAATCCGAAATATGTTCACACTTCCTTTTAAATATTGTCTATATTATGTGTGCAAATTTTTAAAAATATATCTCTCAAATTAACAAAGTTATTGATTTTCGATCAGAAAATGACGAAAATTTTCCACTGTGTGGCGCACCGGCCGACCTATCTTAATAAAAAGCTAAACAGCTTTCAAAACCAAATCTTAAGAAGGAATCTAGGTCTAACTCCTTGAACCCCGGTCCATGTTGTTTGTGCACTGGCCGGAGTACTTCCTACCAATTTGAGAGCACAATTCCTTACAGCAAAGGAAATAATAAGACTTAAGATTTTCAACAAGGCCCTTTTCAATAATTTTACAAACAAGCATAGGTTTCACATACATCAAATTTAAAGATATATTTGACAAATTACAAGTTGGTTCTGTGGTGAATAAATCCACAAAACTACAAATAAATATCAATGTCTTCAATGTGGCGAAAAATTAAATGGCGACAGAGATAATAAAAGCAAAATTTTCGGAAATCATTAATAACTTAAAAATTGAAGGTTTCTCTATTTGGGCAACTGACGCCTCTGTAGGCAATGCAAGTACTGGCTGTGCAGTATGCAACATTTCCTGTAGACAAAACTTTGTTTTCAGGATACGAGAAATTATCTCATCACTTTCTGGCGAACTTCATGCTATAGAAAAAGCTATAGATCTAAGCATAGAGGACGGAATCAGCAAGGCAGCTATATTCACTGACAGCAAAAATTCATGTCTCCTACTCATGAACAATACTACACATAAATACACTGTCACCAATATAATCGACAAAATCAACAAATCAAATATAATAACACTCACTATAATCTGGACTCCATCACACGTTGGGATAACTCCAAATGAAACTGCAGATTATTTTGCCAGACACGGCGTGGAATCCGGTTGCCACATACACCATAACCTCTCAGCAACAGACTCCCAGAATCTCATTGAAAATACCCTATGGAATGAATGGGTCAATGATTACAAAGAAATATCAAAAGTTAAAGGTATTCACTTTTCCCAGTTTTTTCTCTCACCACCCAAAAAACCATGGTATAAGAACTTCCAAGCACGCCTGAAAAGATTAAAATTATAAATAGACTGTATACGGGACATACCTTCAGTAAAAAATACTTACACAAAATGGGTATCCAGAACAGCAACCTATGCGAAGTGTGCAATGCTGTGGAAGATGAAATCCACCTTATCTTCAGCTGCAAAAAATATGAAACAAATCGTATCAGTACAGTATATTTGATTGCTACACAAACTTACCTCAACTCTTAAAAACAAAAAACCACGAGCACTTTAATGAATTACTGCAATTCATTTGTAAAAACAAAATGGAGATATAAAAACACAACTACCAAATACTACACTCTTTAATGAATGAATACACAAAATGCATCATCCATTCACAAATGGATTAAAACAATAACTATAAATACCAAATACGGCCACAGTGATGTGGTTATCCAAATATATTCACAATGGTCCAAGTAACCATCTAATCAGCCCTGGTGAATGAACACTGAAAGTGTTCCACAAACACAATCATATGAACTAAAAAAAAAAAAGAATCAAAACAAAGAGGGAACGACAAATTGTAACACCCCCTCCCAAAGAGGTCTACTTGAAGAGTGTGTAATAGGTAGTAAACGAAAGGAGGAGAAAGACTCACTACCAAATAAAGAGGGAGTGCAACCAAATAGGATAGACGACTCCCAAAGGAAACTTTTACTGGAAAGACAATGATTGAGGTCATCCAGAAAAACATAATAATGATGAACATAATAAATAAAGGCAGGGTTCATGTTGCTTTGGTCCAGGAACCGTGGACTACTAGTAACAAAGTTACTGGATTAAACCATATGAACTACAATCTTTTCTACGCTAACACAGGTACTCGTCCAAGGACTTGTATTCTGTGCCATAAAAACGTATGCTATCTTTTCTCTCCAGAGTTGTCAACATCGGACGCAACTGTGCTGATGCAAGGTAATGGAAGTATGTACCTGGCGTCAGTATACCTGCCATTCGATGCGCCGACATTGCCACCTACGTCGGAATTACAACGTCTGGTAAGGGAATCAAAAAACACAAGTAATGTGTTACTAGCTGGTTGTGATGCCAACTCACACCATATTGCTTGGGGTAGTACTGACACCAATAAAAGGGGACAAGCCCTTATAAAAGTTTTGAATACTAACGATCTCCTAACTCTCAACATAGGGAACAAGGCGACCTTTGTTAACAAAATTAGGGAAGAAGTATTGATATAACGATATGCTCTGAAAACCTCATTGATGAGATCCATGAGTGGAGGGTTTCGGATGAACACTCCTATTCGGACCACCGTTATATAAGGTTTAAAATTGCACGGCCACCGCCTAACCCAATATGTTTCCGTAATAAGGCTAAAACCGACTGGACCAAATTCGGCAATCTACTTAGAAATTGATTGGGCCAGCCTAAACACGATTATCCAAGTACAGAAGACATTGATATCAATGTGAGGAGGATTACAGAGGCCCGCTTCGACCCGCTGGATGACAGGGCAAATTCGCTCGATTGGCAAGGATGTCCGCAGACTTTACAACAGAGCTCGACGTAAAAAGCTATCAGTATATTGGGATGACTACCACAGAATGCTCAAAGAATACAATAAAATCATTAGACTGGCGAAACGTAACTCCTGGAGACTTTTCTGTAAGCAGGTAGATAGCGTTAACAGCATGTCCAAAATAAAAAAGTTCCTCTCAAAAACTCATATCCAAACCGAAACACTGGTGGATGAAACGGGTAAAAGGATGGAAACTATAGATGATAATGTAAGGCTTTTGATGAAAACTCATTTTCCGAGTGGTAATGCTGGACCAACAGAGGAACAGTTACAGACCGAAAATGTAATGCACCAAGTACCTATTCCGGATGCTATGGTTAAAGAAGCAATAAAAACCGGACGGAATATTTCCAGCGCTTCTTCAGAATGAGGTGGATCTGGTATCAACTCATCTTGTTGGAGTTTTCACTGCATGCCTAACTCATGCATATACCCCAAAAAATTGGCAGGAATCAAGGGTGGTCTTCATACCTAAGCCTGGCAAGGCGAGTTATACGATCCCAAAGGCTTATCGACCTATTAGCCTAACTTCTTTCCTCTTAAAAACTATGGAGCGAATAATTGACGACATGATCAAAAGTAAGATAGCCGATGAGAAGCTAAAATCCAAGCAACACGCATATGTTAAAGGAAGATCAGTGGAAACAGCTCTACATGAGGTAGTACACCACATAGAACAGTCCTTCAGTGAAAAATTGTACACACTTGCCGTTTGTATAGACATTGAGGGCGCTTTTACCAACGTTCAGACCGATACACTTATCCAGTCCTTAGACGAGTTTCAGGTTGACCGGGCGTTGATAAACTGGATCAACAATATGCTAATGAATAGGTGGATTATTTGTGGGTCATATGACGTAAAAATCAGAGACAAGGTAAATCGTGGTATACCTCAGGGGGGCATTTTATCGCCTCTCCTATGGGTTATGACGATACACAGTCTCCTTAAAGCCTTCACCAATGAAGGACTTAAACCAGTCTGTTATGCAGACGACGTTATAATACTTCTAACGGGCACACATCCAAACCAACTATGCAGAAGAGCTGAGGAGGCACTTAACATAGCATATAACTGGGCACAACCAAGGGGACTAAATGTCAATCCAGACAAAACAGAAATATGTCTATTTACAAGGAAAAGGAAGATTCATCCTTTTACCGTGCCTCGTTTCCTGGATAAGAATATTGCCATATCTAAAAAGATAAAATACTTGGGAGTAATCTTGGATCAGAAACTGTACTGGAAAGATCATATTGAAGGAAGAGTTTCAAAGGTCCACAGATGTTGGTCGTTGTGCAGAAGAGCTATAGGTTCAAAATGGGGACTACGTCCAAATATGACACACTGGCTTTACATGAGCGTGATTAGACCAATAATAACCTACGCCTCTGTAGTGTGGTCATCAATGGACAAAAAGTACAACGTAATACCATTGCAAAAAGTGCAACGTTTGTGCTGTCTAGGCATAAGCGGAGCAATTAGAACCGCACCAACAAGAGCGTTGGAGACTATACTGCACATCCAACCAATAGATATCCGTATAAAGTGTGAGGCAGCCCTCACAGCAAGACGTCTACAAGTGATGGGTGAATGGATAAATCGAGACCACAATTCGTACCATCAGAAGATATTACAATCACTGGTCGGTCATATTCAAACAACGGAAATCTCCGACCGCATTCCTGAAGTGCGACGCTCCTGGGAAAACGGAACACTAGCTCATGCGCCAGTGGGAACCAGCTGCTACACTGATGGGTCCAGGCTAGGAGGAAGGACGGGTCTGGGACTTTTTATTGATGAACCAGAAGTCGAATTTTACTTCCGCCTCCCAGACCATAACACAGTATTTCAAGCAGAAGTTCGAGCAATCACGGAGTGTGTTAATTGGCTCAGTAATACCACAAAGCCTAAATATGCCAACATATTCACAGATAGCCAAATGGCAAAGCAATAACATCGGAAAAAGTCAAATCCAGAACAGTGTTAGACTGTAAAAGAACGATAAATAATTACTCATGGTCAACTGCGTATTTTCTGGGTACCGGGACACAACGGAGTGATTGGAAATGAACGAGCAAACAGCTTGGCTTCAAAGGGCAGAGAACTTCGAGTAACATACTTGGAAAATTGGAAACCTTTCGAAGCCACGAAGGATGAGTTGAAGCGCTGGGCAGTGATGGCTCACAAAACTGTGTGGAATATAGCAACTGTAGGAGCAACTGCAAAGATACATACTGTGGGGTGACCCAAATGAGAAGAAAACCAGTAGTTTTCTGAAACTAAACAAGATCGAGATTAGTAAGATGATAAGTGTTCTAACGGGACACTCAAGCTTACAGGCACATCTTCATCGCATAGGACTAGCAGAAAACGACGAGTGCAGGGCATGCAGGGAAAACATCGAAACGATAGAACATTTTCTGTGTCACTGCCCAGCTTTCACACATGCAAGATCCCGATATTTCGGTTCCGACATATTGCCAGACTTGACTCATCTCAGAGGATATGACTGGAAGATACTGAGAAAATACGTGTCTAGTACCGATTTTCTGTAATCCGTGGGGTATGAAAATCATAAATAAGGAGCGCACAACAGGCCGAACCACTGGCTTAAGTGTATGTCCATGGACATGAGACGTTTTAAACGTCTCCTCTATTCAATTTTATTCTATCCAAGAATTAATATAAAGACGCACTGTGAGAAAAATTCAAAATAAAAAATTTATTTTTTTTTATTTTGAATTTTTCTCACAGTGCGTCTTTATATTAATTCTTGGATAGAATAGAATTGAATAGAGGAGACTTACATACTTTAATCCGCTCCTTTGAGAAAGATCTTCCGCAAAGCCGCTAGTGGTATAAAAGGTGAAGCAGCAAAAATCGATGATTATTTACATTGCTTCTGAAAAAGAACTTTAAACTCAATAGCACTTCTCTATTTACGTAAATTTTTGGCTACTTCGTACTATTTCGTTACACAAGTCGCAGTTTCTGTTAAAAATTATATTAGATTTGTTTACAGAAATGAGAACAGCTTAACAGAAGGTTCCGCTGTTAAAGTTCAAATTTACATTACAAAGCATTACACTAATTATTACGGTCATAATGAGTTCCGACATAATGATGATAATCATAATTAGCGAATTTAGGGAATATTCAAAGCAAACTGTACCACATTACAACAACAATTACAAAGCAATGTAATTTGGTTCGATTTGTTTAAATTTCGTCTGGTTTTTTTTCTCATCGTATGCTGCCAATGTAAAAAAGGGAAACAAGAAAATATGCAATTTTTCGCAGAAATTATTGAAGTTATTTATTAGATTTTACACAACAAAAGAAGGCAAATTTGAAGGCACGATTGGTTTCTTTCGGTTTAAAGGATTTTAAAAAAGAAAGCCGACATTTTTCTTCGATTTTTACCGCGATTGTTACACTGATACTCAAAAACTTATATTTTAATATGATTTAGTTGCACTGACTGCCTTACTGCCCTCTTCACAGGGTTTCCCCCGATGACTTCACAGGCCTAATCACCGCCTTTTTCACTGGTTCGTTCACCGGTTTGTTAATGGACTACTTCACTGGCTCACCACTAAATCAGACTGACTGCGAATGCTCTACCGTAGGGTTGACAGCAGCAATTTTATGAGAGCGATTAGTTACTGAGCATCCTCTTTCTGACGATTGGTTGCTACTCAATCTATGCTAAACTTATCAACTCCTGATAAAATATGACAAATTGATCAATTTCAAACAAAGAGATAAAGCTCTCCGATCGTAGCAAAATGGCTCAGGGAGAATGACCTTGTTTCGTGTGTAGTTATTAACAAAAAAAGAATGTCAACGACCACCAAGGCGTCCTTGTTCTGCCTGTACACAAATAATGTTCACGTTGCCACTTTTTTAAGCTAATGATTAACACAACTAGGCTTGTTCTAGCCACACAAACTTCAGCAAACTTTTATTTTTCCGAAATGAACGAATATAAGCAATCACCGGAAAACCACTTGATGATACGCAGGTTAATATCAGAAAGACCTAAGGCAAGCAACCGTAGACGAAAGGAAACCTCGGGATTGAAAATCCTAACATTAGTTTTCCAACCAAAATGAAAATGGCACACAAACGAACGAGAGGAAAAACGTCAACATAACGAAACTTGAAACAACGCCAAGCATGAACGGTATGAGATATAGATGGCGTGTAATAACTCCAAATAGTTAACAGTGATGTTGTACGACACAACAGGAAATGAAACTGTACGGTGCAAGCGCCATTAAAATAATTTGTATGTTGAACAATATGCAGCAACAGGAAGTAAAATTGCAAGGTGCAAGCGCCATTACATATTTATGTAAATAAACTCATATATTACAATAGCAATAGTGTGATATTATTTGTATTACCACATTTTCCATGCCTTTATCTTATTTGAGTGCACTATTAATCCAACTTACTCAAAACAACTCTCGACCACTGTTTTAATGCTCTTCTTAATGGCATAAATGCAGCCATTCAAACAGTTCAGGCATTGACATACCATTTCAAATACCCCAATGTCTATCACAGATATTTCAACACTATAATGTCAGCCTCTTGGAGCCTGGTGCATTTCCGCTGTGTGTTCGCTATCGTTGTTTATATCCTCGTCGCTGTTAAGAAACAACTGTAGTGAACGATTACTGAGATTCTCACGACAAAGTTGGGTCCGACAACGTTTCTTATTGTGAGCCATAAGACCTGCAAAAAATTCCTCAAATTAATTGAATCGCTCTTTCTCACTCGCCAACTTACGTCTGGTGTAAGGGATTAACATTAGCTGTCTGCTGTTGCATGACATTGTCAAGAGCTCTCTTGTGTAAAGGTAATGTTCGTGGCCTTACAGTCGTCTTAAGAAATAGCGATTCCTGTCTTTTTGTGATATCCGATGCTGCAACGGCAGACAGGTGGTTCAAACACTTTCCCGATGACCTTTCCAAAATGGTGTTTGGTGTTGCTGGCGTATTGAACAATCTCAGAGCACGCACCTTACGATATGGTGGCGAAATTGACACCGTTGTTTGTGTCTTATCACTGTATTTTTTTCACTGGCTGCTGTGCTTCGTTTTGATAGTGGGCTAGGACTGCCACTTGTTTCATCGTCGTCGTCACGACTGGGCGAAGCAAATCACAACTTTCTGGGCAAATCGTTGTACAGGCGGGAGTTGATGAAGACGGTGGACACATTTCGATCTCCAGTTGCTCAATTGAAGTTCCACCACTACTGCTTTGTTGTCGCGAACGAAATGCCATTTTTCGCTGGAAAAAAGGCTTGCTGTGGTTGTTGTTGTTGTAGCCCCTATAGGAAAATTTGTATGTATGGAGATTGGGAAGAATAAAGAGTGAAGAAAGAAAAGTGGTTAAAATTAAAGATTGACATTAAGCTTCCACATCCAGTTCGAGGAAGCGAGCTGCCTCTATTGGATGTGTCCAGAGTGACAATGGTGTCAGGTGGGTCGGGTTTGCGGGACACTCGAAGAGGTGTCTGGTGATGTGCGGCGAGTGGCCACACTTGGGACATTCATCCCGTACCGCCGGGTTCAGGACGGAGATATAGCTGTTCAGGTACCTAGAGATACCAGATCTGAGCTGGGAGAGCACAGATCTGGTCTCCCTAGGTAGCTGCCTCTCATCGTCATGTATAGGCGGTGGTCTGCCTCCAAGTACGATGCTGCTTGGGTACGATTCGATGGCTTCTTGAACCATTTCTGTGTGCACCTGTTTCAATGCCTTTGCTATGCCTTCATCTGTTCTGTCCGTTGTTAAATGTCTCTCCGATAGATACCGGGTTTCTTTCCTGAAGTCAAACCGTATGGGTACGGTTCTTTCGGAAAGCTCTCTCCTACTGGCGGCAAAGGAGGGTGCAGTGTTGTCGTGCCGATAGAAGTTGGCTCTCCTGTTGCAGGTGCACTTCAAGTGTCTTGGAATGACAACCTGTGGGTACTCTCAGTGACGCATTCTGTGTCGTTTGGAGTTTCCTCCATTGCGTATCACTTAAACAGGGAGCCCATACCGGGGCTGCATAATCAATCAAGGGACGTCCTATAGCCTTGTAGGTTAATAGGATTGTCTCCTTGTCTTTTCCCCATGTGCTACCCGCCAGGGCTTGTAGGATCTTGTTCCTATTCCCCTCGTTTTTGGCCACAATCTCAGCGTGTTTACAAAAGAGGAACATGTTATCGTATGTAACGCCAAAAATTTTGGGGTTCTTGGTCGTTGGGATCCTTTGGCCACGTATGTGGATTTCGAGTTCCTGGTTCACTTCTTTTGTCCACGACGTGAGTAATGTGGCTGTCAACTTGGGGGCAGAAAGCATGAGATTCCTGTCAGCAAAGAAATTTCTCAGTGCGGGAAGATATTTATTGATCTTTTCTTCTAGCTCCTTAATATTTCTACCCACGGACAGGATGGAA
The DNA here is from genome assembly GCA_963930755.1 of Eudasyphora cyanicolor. Taxonomy (NCBI): domain Eukaryota; kingdom Metazoa; phylum Arthropoda; class Insecta; order Diptera; family Muscidae; genus Eudasyphora; species Eudasyphora cyanicolor. Next base: position 115,791,849 of record OZ005737.1, on the reverse strand, counting down.
CAATCGTCCGCATATGACACCAGGGTGATATCTGGTGGGGGTAGGGGAGCTTTGGTCACGTAGTAATTGAAAAGTAGGGGAGAGAGAACTCCACCTTGGGGTACGCCTTGTTTGTTCTTCCTTAGTGGCGACCTCTTTCCTCTGAATTCTACAAAGGACTGTCTGCCGGCCATGTAGTTAGTCAGCCACCTCTTGAGTTGATTAGGGAGTGTGGTCTCCATAACATCACTTAAGAGGGTGGTGTGACTAACCGTATCAAACGCCTTAGACAGATCCAATGTCACAAGGATGGAGCGTTTATGTGGCCTTTTACTATTCAGTCCCTCTGCAATCCTGGCTGATATTTCGCAAAGAGCGGTGGTTGTGCTCCTGCCCGAGCGAACACCATGCTGATGCTCAGCCAGGGGGAGATGTACTGCAAAGCTGGGCAGTAGAATTGCTTCACTACAGGGGATAGAATAGTAATTGGTCGGTACGAGCTTCCTTGTTGTACCGGTTTTCCTGGTTTCGGCACTGGGACAATCTTCCCCAGTTTCCACATGTCTGGGATTTCAAAGGTGCTGAGGCACAAACTGAAAGTATGGGCAAGGAATGTTGCTCCATCCCTTCCGATGTGCTTCAACATCTTTGTTGCCAGACCGTCTGGACCAATAGCTGTGGAGCTCTTGGCGGCTTTTATGACCTTAAGCACATTATCCAGGGTAATGGTTATGGGGTTGTCTGGCCTGAGGGTACGGGAGGCTCGTCTGAGCCTTCTGCTTGCACGGTCCGGTGTCATTGGGTGCTCGACAAATTGTCTGCAGAAGGCTGCTGCGGCACGGGTTTCGTCCTTGGGAGTTTGGTCACCAAACGATATGCGTATGCTATCGTTTCGCCTGGGGTTGGAGAGGTTTTTGATGGTGGACCACAGTTTCCAGGATCCGAGATCAGACTCTTCAACGTGTTTCCGCCACCTGTCTCTCTTGTGGGCGGTCACTAATATGTCGATCTCTTTATTGAGACTGAGGATCCTGGAATCTGCTGGGTCATTTCTCCTTATTTAATCCCTTTGTTCTGCCAACTTGTATGCATCCGTAGGGAAATTTGGTCGAATGTTGGGAATTCGACCCGCTGGTATGCACCTATTACACGAACGTGTTAGTATTTGCCGGAAATTTCTCTCTCCGGCGGGCGCTGCGATAGCAAACTCGTCTTCGGTGAGCTTGGTAAACAGTTCCCAGTCTGCTTTACCAAAATTCATAAACGTTCTGTCCTCGGAGGCGATGAAGTCCGTTCCGGTATGTAGCCTAACAGTAATGGGGAGGTGGTCGGAGTTGAGGGCAATGTCCACGTGCCAGGACGCGATTGCCGCCAAATTCGAGCTCACTAGTGTGACATCAGGGGAGCTTCGGCAAGTTGCCGTTATTCGCGTGGGGTGGTCCTCATTGATGGCACAGAAATGTGAGTCATCCTGCGGTCTGCTATGTGCTCTCCTTTGTTGTCACAGCCGAGTTCAGAGAACCAGCTGTCATGGTGTGCGTTCAGGTCACCTAGCAGAATAGTATTATCATCGTTTAGGTATGGGCCTAACGATGGTTTGTATCCTGCTTCGCACACTGAGTCGGGAGGGATATATACATTGAGTATTTTAATCTCTACCTCGCCGGACAGCAATTCCCTGTATCTCAATGTGAGCATCGATGGTAGATATTGGCAGTGGCTTGTATGATACCGAATTATGGATGAGGAAGGCAATACCCCCGCCGGCATTTCTGTCCCTGTCTTGCCTAAGGACAGTGTAGCAGGATGAGGTGGACAGGCGGTTCCTGCTGGACAGTTTGGTCTCTTGGACCGCTGCAATGGGTATGCGCTTCCTATGCATAAAGTCGGTTATCTCGGTGATCTTCCTAGTTAGCCCGTTACAGTTCCACTGGAGTATTTTGAGGCTATCTGCACTCGTGGGTGGGCTCACAGTGGTTGCGCTCGCGGCTCTAGCAGATAGCGGCTGCACATCGTTTGTAGCGGGTGGAATAGGAAGATTTTGGGCTATTGGAGAGTTTAGAGTTTGGGTCTGCTTTGTTGGAAGGGTCCTTCGGCAGCAGGGTCCAACAAAGTCAGGGGTGTACTGTGCCGTGTTCCTGAGCCCAGAGCATCTTAGATGCGTTTCGGTGCTACAAATGGAACATTTTACAGGTTTTGCTGCCTTAGTAAAGGTTTTCCTGCAAATGCGGCAAGCAGTTCGGTTTGTGTCCGTATTTGTCCTGTTATTGTTAGTATGTGTGGTAGGGGGTTGTGTGTGTGAGTGGGTGGTTTGGGGTCGTTGATTGTATGGGGGAGGGGTGTGAAGGTTACTTGTTAGGGGAGGTGATGAAGGTTGGATAACTACTGGTTGGTGTTGGGGGGGTGAGTAGTTATCTGTGGCAGTGGCATTGGCGCAAGTGCGGCACAGACTGGACATCGGAAGTTCGAGGAGTGATCCTTTAATTTCTTCAGTCCAGAGCAGCGGAATTGGGCCCAAATTTGGCATCCTCCGCACAGCACCGAGTATCCTCGTGTGACCTGCTTCGAACAGACCGGACACACATAGGTCACTGGTCCTGGATTACGCTCAATGTCACCGGCGCAGAGGAGCAGGAGGCTGAGCAGGCAGGCCGGTGTTGCCTGCTCAGTTAGGAGAAAACCAATGAATAGGTGTAGGGGAAAAGAGAAGGAATAAAGGTGATAGAATACATACTTGTTTTCCTGTTTTGGGGAAGTTGCAGTCCTTGGGCAGGGATGGCCCTGCGTCAACTCCGGTACAAAGAACCGACTGCTGCGAGAGTTGCTTGCTGTGGTTGTGAATGCTGTTGTGACGTGCCACTTGCCAGTTCTTCTAAGGGTTTTTGTTTTAAATACCTAAGAATTTACATGAAAAAAGTACAAGTAATATTTACCTAAATACATCAAACTGTTGAATTTCTCGCGGCCAAAAAAATAAGAGTAACAAAGTTACAAAACGAAAAAACTGGTGTGCGATTTTTTTCTTCTATACGAAACGTATACATTGTCGCTGGCGACGGTGACTGTGCAATCGCTCAATTTATAGCGGTGCAAAATGTCAATTTCTCACGTTGAAATAAACACAGTACCACAAATGAAAAATTTTCACTCATTTGTTCACAACTTCGGTTATTGTATGGGATTTCACCGTGAAACGGGAACATAGTACAGTGTTTTATTTAAAAATATTCACTATTTAAGAAGGTATGTGAGCACTTCGTAAAATGCAAAATTGACTATCATAGAGCCAGCGTAAATTGTATGACCTATCATACTTTAGAAATCTATGATTTTTTCACTTCATGGTAACCTTACCTCCACAATTTCATACAGTTAAATTAAAAACTGTAATGCTAGTTCCCATTGTCCTAAGGACAACTATCCACTAGGTGGCCACTTGGTGAATGACCATTGCTGCCAGAAGATTGGCTTTGCCGGTATGCTGGCGTTTCGCGCGGCTAAGCTAGTCGGATGGGGGTGGTTCTCGCCAACCATTCTGACCTTTGGACAACAGCATACAAAAAAAGAAAATCATACCGGTCGTTGACATCCATAAAAAGAAAAAAGGAGATGAAAAGGGATCCCGAAGCAAGATAAAGGAGAGAAAATAATGGAAAATGAAAGGAAAGAAAGAGAAAAGTAACTAAAAATGAAAAGAAAGGAAGGACCTACTCGGAGACACTCAGAATTGGCCTGGCTGATGACTTGCCAGGACTAGGCCCACCCTCTAGAGATCGAACCGACCTCACCATGATACTTTCAACATATTCTTCCTTGGTATCCCAAGTCTGCATCTCAACTTATGTGCCTTTAACCTCTCTAGCTACCACGGACCAAGCTATCTAGCCCATAAAAAACATCTTTAAAATTTTCGTTTCAGAAATAGTACAATGTGTTGCTTTATTGCGAGCGAAATTTCATTCGGTGCAATTTTAACTTGCTCAAGTTTCACCATTCATGGCGATAATAATATAAAAGGTAAGTTTTGTATACGAGTATAATTTAAAATTCTTTTAAAATTAACTTTCAAAAGTTAATCACAAAAAACTATTAAAAAACCCAATTCCTTATTGTTTGGGAAAAGAAATGACAAAGGCTATATGTTTAGTTTAAGTTAAACTCTCGTATTTTAAATAAAAATTTCAAAATTGTTTCTTAAATTTTGTCTTCGAATTATTTGGTTGGTAATGGTGAGTATCGAAATAGAGCCACTTGACCGTCTTCTTCTATGTCAGCAGGAAAAAGGGCCGACATTTTCCAATTTTCCACTGACCAAACCTTTGCTTTCATACTTTTCTTTTTCGTTCCTGTTTTCAGCCTGCCATCAACAATGCATTTTTATAGCAAAACTGCTGTTCCTATTTGATGCTTCTTCTTCCCTCTTCTAACATTCATTCACCTAATTTTATTATTCTTCTTTTTCAAATCATTAATCTTTATAGGGCGCACACTACAAACCCAACCATCATGTAGGCTTCAAGCAAAAGGATGGGAGGGAAAAAGTGCGTTTATTTTGCTAATTGTCGTTGTGTGAATCATCCATAGACTGATCTGGCAGAACCTGAACTGTCTTCCCTATAAAAGTACAGCGCGGCAACCCCTAATCGGACGATAAGTTGCACAATTTTTACTTTTGTACCAAACGAAAACAATTTCCGCGCGAAAATATCACTCAGTACTGGTTGCTCGAAAAAACGTATGGCCGACGTATGACCGCTACGTAGAGCGACTAATTAATCATTAATCAGTGTACACTACCTTTATTAATTGGTACCATGGTCCTATGACAACCCGCTGTGGCTGTCAATGACGTTTATTTCAAAACCATTCATTGTTAAATTGGACGGACGGAACGAAGCGGCTGACAGAAATAAAAGGTATGTATTTTATAAGTACATAAGTGAAATTAAAAATTTAATAAGTGTAGTTGAAAAGTGAACTGAATAATAAAACCTAAAGTGTGAGTGATTCGGAAGTGAAAGGTCGCCGGGCTAAATTAATTATAAAATGTTAAGTGAGAAAATAAAATGAATGAAATGCATTTCTATGGTTGGTGCATAAAAGGGAACTGTGAACAAATTAATGTAAATAAATACCGCCGATTTTATGGGCTCAAATCGGCTAAAAACAGCCGCCGAAGGAAAACGGCGCGCAGACAATTTACGTCAGCCGTCGTGCAACATTAATTTTTGGCCATGAATTTTTTTGCTATAATTACGAAAGCTGACAAGAAACAAAACAAAACTGTGTTCTCAGTTTTTTATTTTCTGGTCGATTTCGCGATTAAAAGGATTAAGGATATAATAATTAAAATTTTGTTGTCATTTGCATTGTTTTCTATATACTATTTTTGTTTTTAGAAATGGGTCCAGAAATGTTGCAAAATTGACCTAGGAATTTATAATCTTTCATTTTAATCCTCCATTATCCTTTAAATCCACGGTGAAAATTTTCTGAAAAATATGTATTGCGGATCTAACTATTTTTCAATTCATATCCAAATTTCAGCATTCTATGTTGACTAGTTTGCTTTTATGAATTATTTTAAATATACGTTGAAGGTTACTTGGCTATTAACAGCTTTGAGCCCTTCAAGTCACCTGGACCAGATGGCATCACTCCAGCAGAAATGCAGAAAATGTTAAAGTACATTATCCCCTGGCTGGAGAAAATTTATGTAGGCTGTATCAGGCTTTCATACGTCCCGAATCGATGGAGGGATACCAAAGTGGTATTCATACCTAAAGCGGGAAAGATATCACACACTAGGCCAAAAGACTTCAGACCAATTAGCCTATCCTCCTTCCTATTGAAAGGTCTGGAAAGACTTTTAGATCATTTCATTAGGGAAAACCTGGATACAAAACTCCTGTCGGGGAACCAACATGCTTACAATAAGGGCAAGTCTACAGAATCAGCCCTGCACGAACTTGTGAGCACTATCGAATCGTCCCTGCATTTCAAGGAATTCACCATGGTGGCATTTCTTGAAATAGAAGGGGCTTTTAACAACATTCACTCAGATGCGGTAATTGCGGCACTCTCACATCTAAAAGTTAACACTAGTTTGATTAGACTAATTCAAAGTCTGCTCACCAGAAGACGCATAACAGCATGTCTAGGGTCCACAACTCTAACAAGGTATGTAAACAGAGGGACCCCGCAAGGAGGAGTATTGTCTCCACTAATTTGGAACCTAGCGGTGAATGAAATCCTGCTAGATCTAGAACGTTGTGGCTGCAAGGTCGTGGCATCTAGAACGTTGTGGCTGCAAGGTCGTGGCATATGCGGACGACGTGGCAATCGCAGTGAGTGGCAAATTCGTAAACGTCCTCAGAGACATCCTACAGGTGGCTCTGAACAAGTTGGCTAGATGGGCCAGAAGCAGCGGTTTGGGCGTTAACCCCAACAAGACAGAATTGGTTCTCTTTACTAGGATGAATAATGTCCCACATGTGGACCCTCCTCCTCGGATAAATGGAACAGATCTAGTCTTTTCTGAAAGTGCAAAATTTTTAGGAATAATTCTAGATAGGAAAATGTTATTTAGACTTAACGTATCCTGCAAAAAGGCTGTAGGGTCGCGGTGGGGACTCTCTCCTAAAATCGTCCACTGGATATATATAGCAGTAGTTCGTCCAATACTGTTATACGGTATTGTGGTATGGAGGACGGCAACTGACAAACTAACCATTACCAACCTACTAACAAAGGTTCAGAGAACTGCGTGCCTGAGCATAAGCGGAGCCTTAAGGACTACAGCGACCGAGTCTCTACAAGCCCTACTCCATATACTGCCGATTAATATTGTGGCGAGAGAAGTTGCAACCAAAGCGGCAATAAGATTAAACTGCCTATCAATGTGGAGGTACAAGAACTATGGTCACATGAGGATAGCAAAGTGTAGTTTTATGGTAACCGACCGAGTGGATTATATACCAACTGTGTACACCTTCGAGAGAAATTACATCACTATGATTCCCGCCAGAGATGAATGGGTCGGCAGAATACCAGGTAATAGAAACCATCTCCACTTTTACACGGATGGTTCGAAGCTTGATGAAAAGGTTGGCTTCGGAGTACACTGTGAAGAACTTAGTCTGGATATAGCTCACAGACTACCAGATACCTGCAGTGTCTATCAAGCCGAAATAATGGCAATATGGGAAGTCGCCAAGTGGCTGAGTCGCAACATAGTAACCAACACTGGCGTTGTCATTTACTCGGACAGCCAGGCTGCCATAAATTCTCTGGAGGCAACATCCTTAAATTCACAAACAGCCCTCGACTGCCGCAGATCTCTTAACGAGATGGCTGAGCAGTTTAATATACACCTCATATGGGTGCCTGGGCATAGGGATATCCCGGGGAACTACAAAGCCGATGAACTTGCTAGGAAAGGGACGACATTACAAATTCTCGAAGAATTTTCATATATTGGTGCGCCACTATCCACGTGCAAGCTTTGGCTTAGGCAAGAGGCAATCAGGCAGTCCAACGAAAGATGGACAGAAATCGGCACCTGCAGGGTAGCTAGACAAATCTGGCCATGGTATGACCTGAGAAGGTCAAAATATCTCCTCGCACTAGAGAGGAAACGATTGTCTACGTTAGTACAGGTTCTGACGGGACACTGCTTGATCGGCGAACACGCCAAAAGATTGGGTATTGACTCCAATGACTTCTGCCGAAGCTGTGGAGATGAGGAAGAAGTGGAGAGCATTGAGCACTTGCTTTGCGACTGTCCCGCTTTGAGTAAACGACGACTGGACATACTGGGGTCGGCCTTTTTAGGCAGCCTAACAGATCTTTCCAGTACTGATATTCGTACTATCGATAAATTTATATATCTAACAGGTTGGTTTCGATGAGGGGCATTTCAGCCCGTGGTAACACTAGGGACCTAAACTGGTCTATGTGAGCTTGTAAAAAAAATACGGCTGCCACCCTAACCTAAACCTAAAACCATACTTTGAAGATACAGAATTTAAAACATTTATTTGATTGCGTATTTCGAACAATTGCTTATATTGGTTTCGCGAAGGATGAAAATTTGCAGTCATGTTTACAACTTTTTTGTTCCACTTTCTAAAAACAAAAGTAGTATTTAGAAAGCACACAATTTCCGCTTTCATTTGATATCCTTATCGTCTATCTAGGACTGCCAGAAAAATTACAACAACATTTAGTATGATTATATCCGTAACCTATTTAAACGCGAATTCGACCAGAAAATAAAAAACTGAGAACAAAGGTTTTTGTTTCTTGTCAGCTTTCGGAATTATATAGGCATTTTCATGACCAAATCTTTTTTCAATTTTTTTCGCATGTTGTAATATCACAATAATTTATTCTAATATCACAATTCTTTATTGGGAATTTGAGTTTCGTTGAGAATTGGTGAATAAATTCTCAATGTTTTCAATTTTAATAGAAATAGAGAGTCAGATTTCTAAGTTACTCCTCACAATAACATTTCAAAACCAGTAAGGAAAGGCTAAAGTCGGGCGGGGCCGACTATATAATACCCTACACCACTCTCGTAATATTGGATAACTCTGATATATAAATTTTGTAATTCATCTACCATTCTAAATTTCAAAATGATTGGATGTAAAATACAGCTTCTACAGGACTAAAGAGCAAAATCGGACGAAACATATATATGGGAGCTATAGCTAAATCTTAACCGATTTTCTTCATATTCGGCAATGTTGGTTCATGGATCAAGAAACTCTACCATTCTAAATTTCAAAATGATTGGATGTAAAATATAGCTTCTATAGAACTAAAGGTCCAAATCGGACGAAACATATATATGGGAGCTATAGCTAAATCTTAACCGATTTTCTTCAAATTCGGCAGTGTTGGTTCATGGATCAAGAAACTCTACCATTCTAAATTTCAAAATGATTGGATGTAAAATACAGCTTCTACAGGACTAAAGAGCAAAATCGGACGAAACATATATATGGGAGCTATAGCTAAATCTTAACCGATTTTCTTCAAATTCGGCAATGTTGGTTCATGGATCAAGAAACTCTACCATTCTAAATTTCAAAATGATTGGATGTAAAATACAGCTTCTGTAGAACTAAAGGGCCAAATCGGACGAAACATATATATGGGACCTATAGCTAAATCTTAACCGATTTTCTTCAAATTCGGTAGTGTTGGTTCATGGATCAAGAAACTCTACCATTCTAAATTACAAAATGATCGGATGTAAAATACAGCTTCTTCAGGACTAAAGAGCAAAATCGGACGAAACATATATATGGGAGCTATAGCTAAATCTTAACCGATTTTCTTCAAATTCGGCAATGTTGGTTCATGGATCAAGAAACTCTACCATTCTAAATTTCACAATGATTGGATGAAAATACAGCTTCTATAGGACTAAAGGGCCAAATCGGACGAAAGATATATATGGGAGATATATCTAAATCTGAACCGATTTCAACCAAATTCAATAGCGATCTTAACAGTTGCGAAATACTCTAAACTGCAAAATTTCAGAACGATCGGAGTGAAATTGCGACCTGTAGTCGACGAACAACTTTACATGGACAGACGGACGGACGGACGGACAGACATGCTTAAATCGACTCAGCTAGTGATTCTGAGTCGATCGGTATACTTTAAGGTGGGTCTAGCTGTGTTATTTTCAGGTGTTACAAACATCTGCCATGAAACAAACTTATAATACCCTGTACCACAGTGTGGTGTAGAGTATAATAATAATGACGCATTTATTTATTTCTACTTTAACTTTAATGATCTAATTTATATTGGGTGATTTTTTGGCAACTTTCTTTTTGGCTACACTGTTTTTGGCAGCTCAGCTGTTCCGGGTAACATGTTGTGAAACATGTTCAGTTTGGTTTATTATTTAACCATAAATCGACTTAGAAACGAACAACGCTTCTAAATTATTGAATTTTACTTATTTTTATTGACATTTTTTGAATTTTGAGTTCGGTGAACAGTTTAGTTCACGTTTGGGGCCGGTCAAATGGCCTCCGGGGTCGATTAACACCTTAAGATATTTTTTTTTGTGGGACTATGTTAATGCTCATGTCTATAGGGACAATCCCGCAACGGTTGACGCACTGGAAGCCAATATTGAAGAATTTATTCGTGAGATACCGGCCGATATGTTGCCAAAATTGGACCTAGCGTATGAACCATTTGAGGCGCAGCCGCGGTCAACAATTACATGAAATCATCTATAAACATTGGACCATTATATGGACCGTCCTATCGACTAAAATAAATATTTCGTACATTTCTTAAAATTCTATGTTGCTTTTTTTTAATCGAATACTAAAGCTCTTAAAAATCACTCCTTAAATATCATCACATTCGAAAGTGCTTATTTAAAAATCTTACAAAAACCAAACGTAGGGCCTATGTCCCGCATCCATTTTGTATGTAATCTGAATCTTCGACAGCAAAAATCAAGTAATTGGCGACCCTTTGCATAAATGTTATAAATCCCTTTTGCAGCGGTATTCATCAAATTTGTGTATAAATGGTATTTATTACGATACGAAACAGATGCTGGAATTAGGTCTCAGAATTGCTCAAAAACCAGCCGAAATCGAGCCGCCGACGACAGGCCCGAAAACAGCGAGCCGCCGCCGAACTCAAAACAGGATCGACTTCGCACTCTGCTCGTGGTTTTGGCGGAAATATGTCCAAATTCACACTAGCAATTTTTTTCTGCAATTTTTTTATGCAATTCTCTTTTGAAGCTGCATTTGCGTTCAGACAACGTATTATGTTTCGACAATTTTATTTTCGTCGTTCATTAAAATTTATTAAATTTGAACCGAGCACAAAACTACGAATATTAAATAAAAAGGAATGCGGAAATGTCAAAAAAAAAATCACCACTTCACAGCGAAAGAAAACACAAAACGCATTGCAAAAAAATTGCAAGTACGGAAGACTTTTTTCTCCCCCCTTACTGACTGTCCCTCTCCCACAAGCACTGCAATTCAGCGGGGGAAAATTGCAAGTATGAATACGGACTATGCCAAGTACGAAAATCGAAAAACTGAATTAAAGTTCAAAATATACCGATTTGGAGAATTGAAAAGAAAATAAAAATAAAAGAAAAGTGGAAATGTAATGTATGGCGAAATTAAATGTGGACATAGAATTGTTGGAAGAGTGAATAAAAGGAAAATAAAAAATTTGAGGTGAAAATCGAAATCAAAACAAAAACGGACAGACGGACAGACGGACAGACGGAAAGTTCAATTAACTTAACGTAAAGCAAAAGTTAGTGATTTAAGTGAATTAAATGTGTGCTTAATAAAAAGAAAAGTGAAATAAAAACTGATTGGACCGGAAAATTATATTTTATTAGTAAAACAAAAAGTGAAGTGGAAAAATAGTGATTTTTTAATGTGTGTTTACCCAAAGGAAATATGAAATAAAATATGATTGGGCTGCAAAATTTAAAACAAAATGTGAAATGGAAAAATAAAATGAATTTTCAAAAAAATAATATTTCTCTGGAAAATAAAAACAAATTTTGGTAAATTTAAACGGTGATGTGAAGTGAAAATATTTTGAAAAATTAAAGTGAAGATGTGAGATGGAAAAAGTGAAATAGATAAGTGCTTCGACTAAAAATTAACGTATTTTTTTTTTGTTTAAGCCCAAATTTAAGCCGACATAAACCAATTAAAGGAATTTTACAGAAAAATATGAAAACCGAGGTTGGTGACATTTCTTATTTCTTTAAGTGAATTTAAATGATTTTTTCTTCAAATGGTTCTAGAGAAAAAAAATTAAACAAAAATAGCAATGATTTTGTATAATTTTTTCTTGTTTTGTTTTCTTTTACTGTTTCTACGAAATAAAAATTCAGATTTCAAATAAAAAAAATTTAAGTGCTAATGGTTTTTTCCTTCTTTTGTTTCTTCCAGAACTAATGTGAATTCCAGCCAATGAAAAGCCCTAAGGAGGAAACCAAAACAGACTAAGTGCTACGGGATTCAATATTCCCTACACTATAAGAGGTACGTTAACAATCCCATAATTCAATTCAAATATTCAAATCCCTTTAAAACTTAACATAACTAATACCTAACAAATTAAAATCTAATCAAAATTCAGTTTATATGTGCTAATTCAAATTTAATTGTTTTTTCCTAGATTCTACTTAAAACTACTGGAACAGGAGAATCGGGCGAGAAGGAAATGCCAGCGAGGAAGCAGATACGTGACTGGGAAATTTTGGAGGTTACCTCTAGTAGATTCATTTCGGTAAGTGCAATTTCTACTACAATTAGTTTAGTTTTATTTTGACACCAAAATCTGAGGACGATTTCTTTAAGCGTCTAACTTACTGGCTTTAAGTAATTAAAAGGTAAACTTAGGTCTGTATCTTTTTATACGGTCTGTTTCGGGTTTTCTTTATTGTAATTCTGGTTGGGATTTCTATTGAGATTATTTCCACGGCTTACAGCGACGAATAGAGAGAAACTAGCATATGAAGATGCGAATAATTTTCGTGGTTATGGTGGTTAACTTCGGTATGAAATACTTGTGTGGACTTAGAAAAGACATTTGTCTGTCCTTTAATAGGATGAAATAAGTCACACACAAAAACATAATCTCTTACCCAATCCTATTTGGCGCGACTACTAGATCGAATAAAGCCGGATACAACGCTTTCTTCTACTTTGGCATTTAGCTCAAAATGTGAACTCGGGTTCAGCCCTTGTATAGGTGACCGCCAGTACCGCACACTCATAAATCTTTTGTTGTACTCCAGGATGATTCGGTCTGGCAGTCGCTCCAAATGACCAGTGATAGAGTAAACTTTACCTCGATTTTTCTTTCGGTTTTTTTGTGTAATCTGAAATAATGATAGCGTTAAAGATTAAAAGAGAAAAAAAGAAGGATACAGATTAAAAAAATAAATAAGGCGATAAAGATTAAAAAAACGCGTTACAGATTTAAAAAAAAGCATTAGGGATTTTTTTTAAAGAAGAGCTTTAACGATTTCTTAAAAAAAATAAAAAAAGAAATGACTTCGTTTGACGAATGAAAAATGAAATGTAATAAGGTTAGGGTGGCAGCCGTATTTTTTTTATACAAGCTCATATAGACCAGTTTAGGTCCCTAGTGTTACCACGGGCTGAAATGCCCCTCATCGAAACCAACCTGTTTGATATACAAATTTATCGATAGTACGAATATTAGACTGCCTAGAAAGGCCGACCCCAGTATGTCGTTTACTCAGAGCGGGGCAGTCGCATAGCAAGTGCTCAATGCTCTCCACTTCTTCCTCATCTCCACAGCTTCTGCAGAAGTCATTAGAGTCAATACCCAATCTTTTGGCGTGTTCGCCGATCAAGCAGTGTCCCGTCAGAACTGATGCTAATGTAGACAATCTTTGCCTCTCTAGTGCGAGGAGATATTTTGATCTTCTCAGTTCATACCTTGGCCATATTTGTCTAGCTACCTTGGAGGTGCCGATTTCTGTTCATCTTTCTTTGGACTGCCTTATTGCCTCTTGCCTAAGCCAAAGCTTGCACGTGGGTAGTGGCGCACCAATAAATGTAAATTCTTCGAGAATTTGTAATGTCATCCCTTTCCTAGCAAGTTCATCTGCTTTGCAGTTCCCCGAGATATCCCTATGCCCAGGCACCCATATGAGGTGTATATTAAACTGCTCAGTCATCTCGTTAAGAGATCTGCGGCAGTCGAGGGCTGTTTGTGAATTTATGGATGTTGCCTCCAGAGAATTGATGGCAGCCTGGCTGTCCGAGTAAATGACAACGCCAGTGTTGGTTACTATGTTGCGACTCAGCCACTTGGCTACTTCCCATATTGCCATTATTTCGGCTTGATAGACACTGCAGGTATCTGGTAGTCTGTGAGCTATATCCAAACTAAGTTCTGCACAGTGTACTCCGAAGCCAACCTTTTCATCAAGCTTCGAACCATCCGGGTAAAAGTGGAGATGGTTTCTATTACCTGGTATTCTTCTAACACATTCATCTCTGGCGGGAATCATAGTAATGTAATTTCTCTCGAAGGTGTACACAGTTGGTATTTAGTCCACTCGGTCGGTTACCATAGCACTACACTTTGATATCCTCATGTGACCATAGTTCTTGTACCTCCACATTGATAGGCAGTTTAATCTTATTGCCGCTTTGGTTGCAACTTCTCTCGCCACAGTATTAATCGGCAGTATATGGAGTAGGGCTTGTAGAGACTCGGTCGCTGTAGTCCTTAACCCTTCGCTTATGCTCAGGCAGGCTGTTCTCTGAGCTTTTGTTAGTAGGTTGGTGATGGTTAGTTTGTCAGTTGCCGTCCACCATACCACAATGGCGTATAGCAGTATAGGACGAACTACTGCTATATATATCCAGTGGACGATTTTAGGAGAGAGGCCACACCGCGACCCTACAGCCTTTTTGCAGGAATATAAGGCGACGTTGGCCTTCCTTACACGTTCTACGTTAAGTCTAAATAACAGTTTCCTATCTAGAATTATTCCTAAAAATTTTGCACTTTCAGAAAAGACTAGATGTGTTCCATTTATCCGAGGTGGAGGGTCCACATGTGGGCTTTATTCATCCTAGTAAAGAGAACCAATTCTGTCTTGTTTGGGTTTACGCCCAAACCGCTGCTTCTGGCCCATCTAGCCAATTTGTTCAGAGCCACCTGTAGAATGTCTCTGAGAACGTTTTCGAATTTGCCACTCACTGCGATTGCCAGGTCGCCCGCATATGCCACGACCTTGCAGCCACAACGTTCTAGATCTAGCAGGATTTCATTCACCGCTAGGTTCCAAACTAATGGAGACAGTACTCCTCCTTGTGGGGCCCCTCTGTTTACAAACCTTGTTTGAGTTGTGGACCCAAGACATGCTCTTATGCGTCTTCTGTTGAGCAGACTTTGAATTAGTCTAATCAAACTAGAGTTTTCTTTTAGATCTGACAGTGCCGCAATTAATGCATCTGAGTGAATGTTGTTAAAAGCCCCTTCTATGTCAAAAAATGCCACCATGGCGAATTCCTTGAAATGCAGGGACGATTCGATAGTGCTCACAAGTTCGTGCAGGGCTGATTCTGTAGATTTCCCCTTATTGAAAGCACGTTGGTTCACCGACAGGAGTTTTGTATCCAGGTTTTCCCTAATGAAATAATCTAAAAGTTTTTCCAGACCTTTCAATAGGAAGGAGGATTGGCTAATTGGTCTGAAGTCTTTTGGCCTAGTGTGTGATATCTTCCCCGCTTTAGGTATGAATACCACTTTGGTATCCCTCCATCGATTCGGGATGTACGAAAGCCTGATACAGCCTACATAAATTTTCTCCAGCCATTGGATAATGTACTTCAACATTTTCTGCATTTCTGCTGGAGTGATGCCGTCTGGTCCAGGTGACTTGAAGGGCTCAAAGCTATTAATAGCCCAGCTTCCAGTCCATTCACACTCTTGTTGGTCCTGCTGATCCTCTGGTTCTGCTAGAGAGTTCCCCGGGAAATGTGTGTCGAGCAGTACATTGAGCGACTGCTCGCTGTTTTTGGTCCAATTATTTGCCTCATCCTGCAAGTAACCCACTGTACAGGGTGAAGCTGATAGTATTTTCCTCAGCCTTGCGGCGTCGGAGACTTTTCCACTTCGCCACAGAAGGTATACCAACAACGTCTTTGCGCCTTTCTAAGCTCCTTCTTATAGATCTTGAGTTGCTCTTTATAGGCATCCCAAACATTATCGACCCCAGTAGATTTAGCCTTGTTGAATAGCTTGTTGCAGGTCTTTTTCATAGCCGTTAGCTCAGAAGTCCACCAGTGGGGTTTAGTTTTACCCTTGTACCTTGTTTTCGGACAGGCTTCTTCAAGGGAACTATTGAATGATGTGGTGATATGCTCGACCAGATTATCCAGACCGGCTTTGTCATTCGGTTCGTACAGAAGTTTGGAGTTGAGGACTTTCTTGAAATTCCTCTCATACAGGTGCCACTTTGTCTTTCTCACATTTCTGTGGACGGCAGGTTCAGGCGCTTTTTCAGCAAGTTTGAACTGAATATAATGGTGATCTGAGAATGAGTGGTCGTCCAGTACATTCCACCCAATAATTTTGTCTGACAGCCGGTCAGTAGCAAACGTTACGTCTAGTACTTCTTGTCTGTCTTTAATTGTAAAAAGCCAAGAAGCGAATCACCCCTATTGTTTATATCCGTACTACCCCAGATAGTATGATGAGCGTTCGTGTCTGCGCCAATAATCAGATCGACCTCGTCAGACGTTGCTTCTTCTACTACTTCCTTGAATAGAGCAGTCGGTACTACAGCTTCATAAGGCAAGTAACTGGAGACCACCCAATATATGCGATTACCGATCTCCAGACTAGCATATGTTTGGTCTTCTTTACCACTTAAATTACCCAGGAGAAAGATACTTAGAGTGCCTTCACAGTTGAAATGAAATGTAATTAATGATGGAATTATCTGAAGCTGGTCTTGGAAATTCATGGGATGGTCCAGCAAAACGAAACTTGGCAGTAGAAAGCAATGGAGGAGGTTCGAAAACCAACCCGAAGTGATAGAAGGGAATCCATACTTGGACTTAACCTTGGATTGGCTTCTGGAAAGTTCTTCAGGAAACTTGGTGGAAACTATACCATGGCGACTCTGTGGATTGGAGTTCCAGTGCGGATGAATTTCCTGTGTTTTTTGGAACAGGTCTCTTCCAGACTAGGATACTTGAAAATTATGACCGCATGAATGCTGTTCTGGAGAGCTCCTATCAAAGCAAGGATATTCACTTCTAAAAGACAGTGGGAGCAACATAAGGACACTTATTGTACATATATTACTGATTGTGAGGATACTCATTTACGTGACTATAAATACCAGACAAATAAATAAAATGAGAATGAAATATATGGCGTTTATTTTTTCCTTTCTCTTATTAAACATCCCGCTTTACAGAAACAAAATTTTAAATGTAAATTCTATCACAGTCTGGTGCGAATGCAAAATTGAAATGCTATTTTATAGCCATTTTGACAGAAAGCTATGACTTAAAAAAAATGAGTTTTTCGAAACAAATGTTCATTATTGACTTGTGGTATTATCGAATTTATTGATGAGCTTTATAATTATTATGTTCCTTGTCACTGGAATTTTAAAATTCCTATTCCGTTGTGACAAGATGAAAGTTTGTTTTCTTTTTACCAAACTTTGGAAACTTTGTTGCGAACTGTGGTCGTCAGATGCTTCTTGAACTGTCTTGTTGATGGGGATATAAATCGTAATGCCTAATAAGACTTGATTAGTGGCATGGTAAGGTTATGATTTGCAATTCCGTCGGTTTTCGCCTATTGCTTCAAATCTTTTCCATGGAAGATTCCCAAGGGTTTCCCCTGGAGGTCTTCCACTACATATAAATTATTTCCAATAGGACGAATGATGTGACATTTGAAAAACTTTTTGTCTAGTTTTGAATTGTAGTTATCTTTAAAGGAGCTTTGACGGAAGCTTCTTCTGAAAACTTCTTGTCCCGGGACAAACTTCACCTTCCTACACCGGAGGTTATATGTCTTTTCATGTCTCATATGAGCTTTGTGTAGACACTCTCTAATTTTTTCCCTAACTAGGTCCATTTTTACGGAATGGGGAAGTACTTCCGTTTCTGAATCCGCTAGTATTTGTAGTTTTTTTTGCTATTTTGTAAACGCTACCATGGCTGGTCATGTTGACACAAAACAGGGCATAATAGGGGGTGAGACAAGTAGAGCTGTGCACGGAGGATCGCAGCGAACATTCGATTTCGGACAAATACTTGTCCCAATCGCGGTGGTCCTCCTGCAAATAGGCTCGTATTACCACTAATATAGACTGGTTCACTCTCTCTGATGCGTTGGCTTGGGGGGATTGGGAAGCAGTTCGCATGTGATTGATTCCGAAGTTTTTCACCATATCGGCGAACTCCAGGCTGACAAACTATTTTCCGTTGAATAAAAATATTCTCGAATTCTTTTCAAAGTTTTGTGGAACCCTCCATGAGAAACTTGTGGTGTACAGTGGGCTTTCCTAACTAGCTCATCCGTGAGTTCAATTGGAACCCAGAGTTTCCAAGAAAAAACCCCATTTACCGGAATACCGTCATAAGGTCGAGTTCGCTTGTAAACCAGGCCGTCGACTACTCGGATATCCGGAAATTGGGACGCTTTCCCACTAATTTTCTTGACTAGATATTGGTTCTCATCTGATTTAAAGGCTGGGGAATCAAAATCTATCAGAAGATCTATGTCTGCCGAAACCTCTTCTATCGGGAAAGGGTATCAGGTACTACGTTCTGTGTGCCTTTCCTGTGCTCAATTTCAAAAGAGAATGATTGCATATGAAGGCTCCACGTCGCCAACCTACCGCTTAAGTCACGCTGCGACATAAGCCATATGAGACTGCTATGGTCCGTAATGATCGAAAAAGGCAGTAGCTCAATGTAGGGGCGGAATTGCTTGATCGTAATCACCACAGCCAGACATTCCCTTTCCGTAACTGAATAATTCCGATGGGCGGACGTCAATTTTTGGGAAAAATAAGCTATGGGATGCTCTCCCTCTGCTTCATCTCTTTGAAAGAGCACGGCACCTATAACCACGTCCGAGGCATCGCACTGGACGAAGAAGTGTTTAGTAAAGTCCGGGTGAACTAATACCGGGCTAGTAACTAGCGCTTCCTTCAATCTATCAAATGCTACCTTGGCCTCATCTGAGAAGTGGAACGTCTTCCCTTTTTTGAGGGTCTCGAAGATGAGGGCGGCTTAGCTACGTTAATGGTTAACCCTGCCTCAGCCAGACAATTGGACACTCTGCTCAGCAATTCTAGGTGGGTGTCGAAATCTGGCGATACCACCAATAGATCATTCAAGTAGACAAGAACTCTTTCACGAAGTGCGGCTGGGATAACCTTATCCATTAAACGGCATAACATCTGGACAACGTTACACAGCCCAAAAGCCATGACCGTGAAATGGTAAAGGGGTCTCCCAGGCACAGTAAAAGCAGTCTTTTCTCTACTTGGCTGATCCAGGGGTATTTGCCAGAAGGCATCCTTTAGATCGACAATCGAAATATAATAAGTGTCTCCCAGGCGGCTAAGAAGACCCTCGATATGCGGGAGCGGATAGGCGCCCTGTCGGAGCATTGAGTTTACAAGCGTCCAGGCACAGCCGATTCTTCTCGCCCTTTCGGACAAGCGTCACCGGATGACTCCATGGACTCTCGCTTTCCTCAATGACTCCTAAGTCAAGCATCCTATCCAGCTCCGCATACATGAGCTTCTGCACCGCTGGGGAAACTGGCTAGTGCTTATCTTTCGCCGGAATTGCGTCGCGAGTTTCAATTGTATGGACCTCAATTCCTGTTTTCCCAAGTCCAAGCTTGGTAAAACAAGGAAACTTGCATTGTCGCTGCTGGTCTGACAAGGAGTGCAGTTTGATGTCATCATCAGTCTTCTCAGCTTCGGCACAGAGACTGACTTCGTTGGTAGCTAAACTATCGACATGAGCAAAAAGACCGAAACTTCTCATGAAGTCTACCCCTAGGAATAATTCCCTACTCAGAGAAGGCACAAGGTAGAGAGTTAGATCGTACATTTTTTAGGGTGAAATTTTAGTTTTCACCCTGCCAAATATCTTATGCGGGCTGCCATCCGCAGTTTTGATAAACGAGTGAAAGATATTAACTTCCAACCCGGCTCGTTCCACAAAACTAAGACAGTCTTTCCCCAGACATGAAACGGTAGCGCCACTATCTAACAACCCCTAGATTACTTGACCGTTAATTAAAAGCTTCGTGTAAAAACGGTTGTCATCACCCTCGTATAGAGTCGCCGACGCTATTTCCTGCCTGATACGTTTCCTACGTTTGTATCTTTCCCTGGCTTTCTTAATCCGATTCGTCACAGTTCCAAAAATTCTCTCTTTAGCCTCTTTATATTCCCTAACGCGGACATGAAGAGGCTTTAATTCCCTAAGTCTATGTTCTAATTCTACTCCAGTTCTTTCTAAATTCTTCAAAATCTTTACCTGCTTAACTCTACTTCCTACACTACTATCTACTGGGTTTAAACAGCCGTGGACCTCACCTCCCCAGTTCGAGATGGGCTCCGCTGTCGGTTTCCCCGAAACTTTGGACAGTCTAGCACGGTCACTCCATCATGCCCACACTTATAGCAGAAGTATTTGCGCGCCGCCTTACAGTGAACCCAGCTATGACCCTCCAATCCACAATTCCAACACTTGTATCTCGTTTGCGGTGTCATTGCATCCACCTCCATGTCCTCCTGGAAATCCTGTTACTCCAAGGCTATTTCGTGGACTCTCTGTGGGAAATATTGTCGTTGGTACTGCTGCCTCAGAGAAGCAATCAAATTCTCGGCGCTTTTCGCTTGCCGGTAAAACTCTCCCAGGTTTCGCATATTGGCCGAAAATAACATCTGGGCGAGCGATGGCTTAGGATTGCCCCTCATAATTTCCACCATCTCGTGTTCTTGGTACGGCGTCCTCAGCCTAATAACAGCATTGTAAAAATTCTCAAATGCCTCTTGAGGAAGCTGTCGACGATTGAGTATCTGGGTTTGAATTTGAAATTCATTTTCGTAACGTTGGTATTGGCTTAACAAGGCTTGCTCTATTTCACTCCAAGTACGGAACTGCACGAACTTTCTATGGTTCCAATACCAGTCCAGGGCTGGATTCTCCAAGAGCTGGTGAAATTTTGTGACGAACTCCTCCTCCGGACAATCATAATCCCGCTTTAATTGTCCCACTCGAAAAATAAATTCTTGTACATTCATCGTTTTGTCTGTACCATCGAATTTAACTCCCACTTGGCTAAGTTAAACCGTCCTGTCGACTCCGAGTAAGCGCTGCCTCTTGGTCGTGATAAACCAGCTGGTTCTGATTGGACCACTGTATTGGGTTGATGTTGATGGCCATAAAACGGCTGCGAGTATGGTGGAAGCTGGTTTATACCTTGAGGGGTGTTCCACTGACGACCTGCTTCAGGCGGTGAAACAAACGCATTTTTTACTGGAACTCGTGGCATTGGTGGTGGCGGCTGTGTGTAAGACACACCTGAACAAATATTTGGAGGCTGCGATGCTAAGGAAACAGCTCGAGTAAATGCTGGTGGAGCCTGCACTGGCTGGTATTGTGCATACACAGTATTCGGAGGAAAACTGTAGTGTGACGGCAAAGCATCCTGCTGTATTTTAGTTTGTATATAATATACCCCCAACGAACGTCTTGTGGCTTCGAAAATTCGGGGTATCAACTCTCGAAGTCGCCAGTGCTAACCCCTACCGGTAACCCAGTGCTAACCCCTACCGGTATAATCGGATCATCTGGTCTGTTTTGTGGCTGATTTAGAGCTGTTAGGTTGCTATAATCTGCAAGAACCTTGCGACCAAAACGATGCATTAATAGATTGGGAGCCATCCCGGAAACAAGATGGAACTGAAGAAGCTGCAGACGAGCTTTTTGGAACGGTGTTGGTGGCTGTGGTTGGAATTGTTTGTGTGGTAATGGTCATGGCTGGCTGGCTTGTCGCGACAATTGCTGAATCGACCGTACTACCCTGCCCAAGGATGGGCCGACTGGCTTGGTCTCTATCTTGGGAACGCGTATTGACCATGATGCTGCACTAAACTAATCGATATGCAAAAAAAAAGAAATCCAAACTTATTCAAATTCCAACTAAAACAAATTGTACTTCAAAAACTCTATAATGGCACTGTCGTGGTAGCTTCGAGGAAAAAAAACAACGTAAGTAGAACACAAAACATATTCTGAATGTATAAATCTTGAATTAATTCCTTCTTATCAATTTCAGAGAGTAATTCGATAATTTTTGGAAAGAAAATGGAGATTAGTTGTGGGCGTAGTCAGAGCACTCCGGCACAATTGTAGTCTCTGGACAAAGCCTTTCCGCTACAAGACTAGCGAAATTTCTCCAATATGGCCTTGTCTATCGATCGAGTCGGAAAAAGGACAAGTTCGCTCATCTTCAAAGAAACAACTAACCTTTGGGCTATTGTGTGGCTAAAAGTAGAATCTGTGCTCCTAAGACCTACGTATCGTCCCCCTCCTCCATAAATATCAGCTTCGCGCTCAGCGGCATATCCACCTGTGGAAAGCGGGACTGATACTCCTGGAAAAGGACTCCGACCGCAGACTCCAGGAAACAGAAAAAGATTGAAAGGAAAAGGTACCAGGGACTCCTTTCCATGAGACAATTAACCGAAAGGCTTGCCGTACGATTAAGCTCTCCTAGAAAGGTGTACCCTAGACGGCTCGCCTCCTAACTCCTGCGTAACAGCGCTTCGAGGACTCTTTAAAAACTCGAACGGGACTACGCTTTCGTAAGAAAACGAGGACCTATATTCTAACGAAAATTAGAAGAAGAAAGGACGAAGGACTTGCTTCGGGCCCGACGTTTTGGCGCCATTTTTGTAATGCTAGTTCCCATTGTCCTAAGGACAACTATCCACTAGGTGGCCACTTGGTGAATGACCATTGCTGCCAGAAGATTGGCTTTGCCGGTATGCTGGCGTTTCGCCCGGCTAAGCTCGTCGGATGGGGGTGGTTCTTGCCAACCATTCTGACCTTTGGACAACAGCATACAAAAGAAGAAAATCATACCGGTCGTTGACATCCATAAAAAGAAAAAACGAGAGGAAAAGGGAACCCGAAGCAAGATAAAGGAGAGAAAATAATGGAAAATGAAAGGAAAGAAAGAGAAAAGTAACTACAAATGAAAAGAAAGGAAGGACCTACTCGGAGACACTCAGAATTGGCCTGGCTGATGACTTACCAGGACTAGGACCACCCTCTAGAGATCGAACCGACCTCACCATGATACCTTCAACATATTCTTCCTTGGTATCCCAAATCTGCATCTCTACTTACGTGCCTTTAACCTCTCTAACTACCACGGACTAAGCTATCTAGCCCATAAAAAACATCTTTAGAATTTTCGTTTGAGAAATAGTACAATGTGTTGCTTTATTGCGAGCGAAATTTCATTCGGTGTAATTTTAACTTGCTCAAGTTTCACCATTCATGGCGATAATAATATAAAAGGTAAATTTTGTATACGAGTATAATTCAAAAATTCTTTTAAAATTTACTTTCTAATGTTAATCACAAAAAACTATTAATAAAACCAATTCCTTATTGTTTGGGAAAAGAAATGACAAAAGCTATCCGTTAAATTTTGTTTGTTTTCTTTTGTTATAAGTTGATTTTAATTTAATTTGCTAATTCTTGAGCAGAAAATCTATTTCATTTGAGTTGCGCTTTCTAATATATTTTTTGTTGGGGTGAACACGATTTTGCCCTTACTTCGATATCCCCGACGCTAATCACTTTTTATTTGTATTTGTTTCTTTATTTAGTCCTGTCCGTCTGGTCGTACGCAGTCACCGTATGTTGTTTGTTGTGGACACTTAGAATACCAGGCATCACAGGCTTGGTGATGCAATTCTGCGCCTCCAACGTTGGACTGGTCATCGGGGGCTCTCTCGTGGAGTTGTATTGTGATGTGAAAAATATGTATGTATGTGTGTTTATTTAAACTTTGTTTACTTGTGTTTCTTTTGTTTAGTTTAAGTTAAACTCTCGAAGTTTTAAATAAAAATTTCAAAACTGTTAGTAGAGCCACTTGACCGTCTTCTTCTATGTCAGCAGGAAAAGGGGCCGACATTTTCCACTAACCAAACCTTTGCTTTCATACTTTTCTTTTTCGTTCCTGTTTTCAGCCTGCCATCAACAATGCATTTTTATAGCAAAACAGCTGTTCCTATTTTATGCTTCTTCTTCCCTCCTCTAACATTCATTCACCTGATTTTATTATTCTTCTTTTTCAAATCATGAATCGTTTAATATTTAAGAATAAATACCAGATCTTAACTTTTCCACCATTATTTATTATTAATATTCATATGCAAGAAGTTATTTCTATACGAATACTTCGTAAAATGCCCAACTGATTATCACACCAGGAAAATAATTGGTTGGAATTCGATTGTAACAATAAAAAAATAGTAGTAGCAACAAAAAGTACATTGCCTACACCGTGTGTCGGTTGTATTTATATATAAATAGTTGAAACAACAATAATAACATGGATACGATCAAATGAAAATGATTGCAACTAAATCGATGGTTGTATCAATCGAATTAAGATGTTTTTTTCATTGACACTCGGTTAGTTGTGGTAACCAATTTTAAATTTTCATTATAGTACCATATGATAGATTTTTGGTTGTGACATCCAATGTTTTATTCTTGACAACAGAAATTTTATCAATAGCCCAAAGATTATTATTGCAACGAATAATTGGTTAGTACAAAAAAATATTAGGCCCCTATTCATAAAAATGTAATGAAGGTTTGAAGAACGCTTTAACACTGCTAAAACGTTCCTCAAACCTTCTTTAACTTTTTATGAATAAGGCCCTTAATAAATAATGTTTTTTGGTTATCCCAATAATTTCCCAAATTAAGAATAATCAAAAGGATTTTGGGAAATACAACCGAAAGATTGGTTGCTGTTTTTTTGCTGATACATGACAAACAAAAAACAAAACTACTCGACATAAATAAATCTTCAACATTTTGTTCAAGAACGGTATATGTAGTCAAAAATAATCTCGTGTGGATAAAGCTGAGTATAGATGATTGCCAGATAGGCAAACGTTATCAAACCCGTTAAAGTGCTGCAAATATACGGACAATGTCAGATTGTTAGGCAAAGGTGAATTGACAGTTCAGACGATTGGAAGAAAACATTACAATTTCATATATTTACAATATATTTTGTAAATATTTATATGCAGGATTGCCAATAAAACAAGTAAGAAAGTTTCAGTCGGGTAAACCGACTAAGGTATACCCTCACTTTGTGAGTAATGTAATATTGAATATTACTCGAATTATTCTGTCAATTTGTGTGGGAGGTACCAGATGGGGTTTATCAAATACACCTTTTTTTGCTGAACATTAGATACTTTAAATTCATTGCACTGTGCCGACTTATAAGCATTTATGTGCACTGGTATAAACGTTACGAGACATTAAATTGTGGTATGATTTGGGCATTTTGTGTGGGAGGTACAAAGAGGGGCGTGGTAATAACGCCCATTTTTCACTGTACAAAATTTCAAGTATTTTTATACACTGGGTTTAATGTTATAACCTGTTAACTTTTGGTACAAAAAGGTACCTTTGTGTGGCAGGTACCAAAAGGGGCGTGACAACAACACCCATTTTTCCCTGGACTGTAGGCAATATTAAAGCATAATACTGTACAAAATTTCAAGTATTTTTATACACTGTTATTAATGTTATAAGCTGTTAACTTTTGGTGCAAAATGGTGCATTTGTGTGGGAGGTACCAAAAGGGACGTGGCGACTTCGTCCATTTTTCTCGAGTTGATAGCGACTAATAAGCTAATACTATGTGTGGAATTTTAAAAGATTCGAATAAGTAGTATAGCAGTTATTAAAGAATCAATATTTCACAACATTTTAACGCTTTGTGGGGGAGGTACTAGAAGGAGTGGACCAATATGGCCCATCTTCGAACTTAGCCGGAGATAGAAAAAAATATTACCACATACCAAATTTGAGGTCAATCGGTTACTCCTTTCGAGAGTTATCGTGCGCACCAGCCAGCAGACAGACAGACACACAGACAGACAGACGGACGGACATTGCTCATTCGACTTAAAATGACCCAAAACGTATTTCCTCCGAACATACTTGGGGTCTTAGGTCACTCCTTCGACGTGTTACACTTTTTTCCGTAGCAAATGATATATACCCTCGTCACACTAAAGTGAGGGTATAAATACATTATAGACAGTGTTGCAAATAAAATGATTTTCTGGCAATGGCGCCGTTGTCACATGCATAAACTTCGCACATATAACAATCAAATTATCTCGCAATGACTTTTCTGCTAACGTTGCAAAACAAAAATTGTATGTTCACACGGTTGTAAATTCACAGGGTTTCATTTTTCCGCCATTTTTCTGGCAATGTTGCCCGATCTGCAAATCGTCAGTGCTTACCTTAACACATTTAGACTTTGAGGAAACCAAACTGTATTCTGTGTGTGTTGTTGTTTTACACTCAAAGAGTTTTGTGAGTATCATTAGCAAAAATTTTTGTTGTTTCAACAGTCTGTGTCTGCTGAAAAAGGGAAAGCAGACTTCGTCTGTTATTTTAACAATGGTGGTTATTTTATCACACTAATTTGCCTGATACTATAGCAAACTAAAACTGTCGTCTTAGCAAACAATTTTGCTCTTATTTAACAGAAAAAAGCGGCTGGAAGAACAAACTATTTTTGCATATGTACCTCTTTTTTTAATTTAATAAAAGAAATACAAAAGAAATACAAAGGATTCCAACCTGAAGTTATTCAGCCCATGTATTGATAAGCGTTTCGAACTGTATGTACGCTTGATCTAAAAATATAAATGAAAAATAAATCATTTAGTAAAATTGAATAGCAATAGGAGTATCTACAAGCAATACTTACCGGTGACTGGCATTAACAATGATCTTCTTTTTGTCCGAAGGATAAATATAAAAAACATAAATCGTACGACTTCGACGCGAACCCTGCCATGTTAGACACGGAAATTGTACATGTCCAAAGCCATATCATTGAGCAAAATTATCTTATCCATTACATCCAAATTAGATAAAATTATCCTGAGTTTTTTTTGGAGCCATAAGGTTGCTTCGTCATTCGGATATTAGCGACCATCGTTGGAGCATATGGAGTAAAAAATCAATGTTGCCATTTCGGTAAAAAAATCACAAAAAAGAGAAAAATTACTTACGAGTTGTTGTAGGTATTTTCATTAGAGTCACTCTTCCAAGAGGTGTATGCGATTTGGAAAAGTAGACAAGGAAATAAATTGCTATTCCATCCACGTCACAAATTATCTGAATGTATATATATGTAGTCTGTAGGAAATTTCAGATCATCTTTTATAGCCGAATTTAAATAGAGGGTTTTAATAGGACACTGCTTGGTGAAAGTTTTGAAAACAAACAGAAATAAGTATATAATCATAGTACATTTAATGTTTAATTTGTGTACGCTTACCTGTTGCGTCTTGATTAATTCATAACATGGTTCTTTGTGTGCATTTGTGTACGCTTGATCTAAACATATAAATCATTTAGTAAAATTAAATAGAAAGTCCCGATTTACACTGGCTGAATGTTCATCAGATTATTGTCGTTTTGTAGGAGAGAGAGGCAGTCGGCAAGAGGGGGAAAAACACTCCCGTACTCGGGCTGAACGTTTTGTGTTTTCCACTCGCACTTTGAAACAACAACAATTCACACAGGAATATCCGAAACAAAATTACGTGTCTAAACGCAGAGGCAAGTTTAAAAGAGAATTAGCGGATAATCTGCTGAAAAATTATCCTAGTGTAAATCGGGACCAATAGGAGCATCTACACACAATACTTACCGGTCACTGGCATTAACAACTATCTTCTTTTTGTCCGAATGATAAATATAAAGAACATAAATCGTACGACCTTTGGTTATATTTAATGTTCTCCAAGACCGTACGATGATCAGTGACATCTACACGTTAGCCAATTGGGTCTATATACATGGTAATTGTACATTAGGGCGGGCCAATTTGTATGGAACCGAAAAATTCGATTAGAGCCGCCCCTAGGATGATTCTAAGGACAATTCTAAGCAACTTTGGTGAAGGAACCATAGGTCTATCTCGATTTTCGAGTCTCCCACTTTTCAAAAAAACATTTGGTTCGAATATATTTTTTCCACCTACAAATTGGTAAATTCCGGTAAAAATGGTGAGAATTTTATTTATATTCAAATATAAAATTTTGATTTGAAACGAAAAACGAAAAAAACTGTTTTTAATTGACTTACTTAAAATTAACAACAATAAATGTCAGAGATAAAAAGTCCGCAAAGCAGCAGAAACAATTTTGGTTTAAATTAAAATATGCATGAAACGCCCTCTGGCGGTGGTCATAGGTAAAAATAAAGATCAGAAATGAATTTCTCGACCCCAAAAAACCCCCCTTATACACATAAAAAAGATAATATAACGATGAATAAAAAATCGAATTTTGAATCAAAATGATGTTATAGGGAAAAACTCATTTTTTGAAAAGTGGGAGACTCGAAAATCGGTTCCTTCACTAAAGTTGCTTAGAATTGTCCATAGAATCATCCTAGGGGCGGATCTAATCGACAAAAAATTTAGCCCGCCCTATTGTACATACATGTCCAGAGCCATAGCATTGGGCAAATTATCTTATCGATGGATTACATCCCAATTAGACTAAATTATCCTGAGTTTTTTGGAGCCAAAAGGTTGCTTCGTGATGCTGATATAAGCGATCATCATTGGGGCATATGGTGTAAACATATCAATGTTGCCATTTCTGGTGATACAGGTGTAATTAATGAAATAAGTAAACAAATCACAAAAAAATGACTTACGAGTAGTTGCAGATATTTTCGTTAGGGCCACACTTTTAAGAGGTCTATGAGATTTGGAAAAGTAGACACGGACATAAATTGCTAGGCCATCGCTATCACAAGTTCTCTGTATGGACAGCATATATTTGCTAGGAAATTTTAGTTCATCTTTTCTAGCCGTATTTAAGTAGAGGGGTTTAATAGGACACTGCTCGCTGAGAATCGTGAAAACAAACAGAAATATGCCTTTCGGAATCATAGTGAATGTACGCTTTCCTGTTGTGACTTGATTAATTGATACGTGGTTCTTTGTGTGCCACATCCCTTATGCATTTCATTATGAAATCGTAAACACCCATCCAGAATTTCGCCTTTCGGGAAATATTAAAACGATTTCTTTCTTTAGTCATTTGTAATAAGGCGTTCACACCAACCCGTTTTGGCTCATTTGTTTTGGGAAAACATCTCACCGTCACATGCATAAACTTCGCACATATAACAATCAAATTATCTCGCAATGACTTTTCTGCTAACGTTGCAAAACAAAAATTGTATGTTCACACGGTTGTAAATTCACAGGGTTTCATTTTTCCGCCATTTTTCTGGCAATGTTGCCCGATCTGCAAATCGTCAGTGCTTACCTTAACACATTTAGACTTTGAGGAAACCAAACTGTATTCTGTGTGTGTTGTTGTTTTACACTCAAAGAGTTTTGTGAGTATCATTAGCAAAAATTTTTGTTGTTTCAACAGTCTGTGTCTGCTGAAAAAGGGAAAGCAGACTTCGTCTGTTATTTTAACAATGGTGGTTATTTTATCACACTAATTTGCCTGATACTATAGCAAACTAAAACTGTCGTCTTAGCAAACAATTTTGCTCTTATTTAACAGAAAAAAGCGGCTGGAAGAACAAACTATTTTTGCATATGTACCTCTTTTTTTAATTTAATAAAAGAAATACAAAAGAAATACAAAGGATTCCAACCTGAAGTTATTCAGCCCATGTATTGATAAGCGTTTCGAACTGTATGTACGCTTGATCTAAAAATATAAATGAAAAATAAATCATTTAGTAAAATTGAATAGCAATAGGAGTATCTACAAGCAATACTTACCGGTGACTGGCATTAACAATGATCTTCTTTTTGTCCGAAGGATAAATATAAAAAACATAAATCGTACGACTTCGACGCGAACCCTGCCATGTTAGACACGGAAATTGTACATGTCCAAAGCCATATCATTGAGCAAAATTATCTTATCCATTACATCCAAATTAGATAAAATTATCCTGAGTTTTTTTTGGAGCCATAAGGTTGCTTCGTCATTCGGATATTAGCGACCATCGTTGGAGCATATGGAGTAAAAAATCAATGTTGCCATTTCGGTAAAAAAATCACAAAAAAGAGAAAAATTACTTACGAGTTGTTGTAGGTATTTTCATTAGAGTCACTCTTCCAAGAGGTGTATGCGATTTGGAAAAGTAGACAAGGAAATAAATTGCTATTCCATCCACGTCACAAATTATCTGAATGTATATATATGTAGTCTGTAGGAAATTTCAGATCATCTTTTATAGCCGAATTTAAATAGAGGGTTTTAATAGGACACTGCTTGGTGAAAGTTTTGAAAACAAACAGAAATAAGTATATAATCATAGTACATTTAATGTTTAATTTGTGTACGCTTACCTGTTGCGTCTTGATTAATTCATAACATGGTTCTTTGTGTGCATTTGTGTACGCTTGATCTAAACATATAAATCATTTAGTAAAATTAAATAGAAAGTCCCGATTTACACTGGCTGAATGTTCATCAGATTATTGTCGTTTTGTAGGAGAGAGAGGCAGTCGGCAAGAGGGGGAAAAACACTCCCGTACTCGGGCTGAACGTTTTGTGTTTTCCACTCGCACTTTGAAACAACAACAATTCACACAGGAATATCCGAAACAAAATTACGTGTCTAAACGCAGAGGCAAGTTTAAAAGAGAATTAGCGGATAATCTGCTGAAAAATTATCCTAGTGTAAATCGGGACCAATAGGAGCATCTACACACAATACTTACCGGTCACTGGCATTAACAACTATCTTCTTTTTGTCCGAATGATAAATATAAAGAACATAAATCGTACGACCTTTGGTTAAATTTAATGTTCTCCAAGACCGTACGATGATCAGTGACATCTACACGTTAGCCAATTGGGTCTATATACATGGTAATTGTACATTAGGGCGGGCCAATTTGTATGGAACCGAAAAATTCGATTAGAGCCGCCCCTAGGATGATTCTAAGGACAATTCTAAGCAACTTTGGTGAAGGAACCATAGGTCTATCTCGATTTTCGAGTCTCCCACTTTTCAAAAAAACATTTGGTTCGAATATATTTTTTCCACCTACAAATTGGTAAATTCCGGTAAAAATGGTGAGAATTTTATTTATATTCAAATATAAAATTTTGATTTGAAACGAAAAACGAAAAAAACTGTTTTTAATTGACTTACTTAAAATTAACAACAATAAATGTCAGAGATAAAAAGTCCGCAAAGCAGCAGAAACAATTTTGGTTTAAATTAAAATATGCATGAAACGCCCTCTGGCGGTGGTCATAGGTAAAAATAAAGATCAGAAATGAATTTCTCGACCCCAAAAAACCCCCCTTATACACATAAAAAAGATAATATAACGATGAATAAAAAATCGAATTTTGAATCAAAATGATGTTATAGGGAAAAACTCATTTTTTGAAAAGTGGGAGACTCGAAAATCGGTTCCTTCACTAAAGTTGCTTAGAATTGTCCATAGAATCATCCTAGGGGCGGATCTAATCGACAAAAAATTTAGCCCGCCCTATTGTACATACATGTCCAGAGCCATAGCATTGGGCAAATTATCTTATCGATGGATTACATCCCAATTAGACTAAATAATCCTGAGTTTTTTGGAGCCAAAAGGTTGCTTCGTGATGCTGATATAAGCGATCATCATTGGGGCATATGGTGTAAACATATCAATGTTGCCATTTCTGGTGATACAGGTGTAATTAATGAAATAAGTAAACAAATCACAAAAAAATGACTTACGAGTAGTTGCAGATATTTTCGTTAGGGCCACACTTTTAAGAGGTCTATGAGATTTGGAAAAGTAGACACGGACATAAATTGCTAGGCCATCGCTATCACAAGTTCTCTGTATGGACAGCATATATTTGCTAGGAAATTTTAGTTCATCTTTTCTAGCCGTATTTAAGTAGAGGGGTTTAATAGGACACTGCTCGCTGAGAATCGTGAAAACAAACAGAAATATGCCTTTCGGAATCATAGTGAATGTACGCTTTCCTGTTGTGACTTGATTAATTGATACGTGGTTCTTTGTGTGCCACATCCCTTATGCATTTCATTATGAAATCGTAAACACCCATCCAGAATTTCGCCTTTCGGGAAATATTAAAACGATTTCTTTCTTTAGTCATTTGTAATAAGGCGTTCACACCAACCCGTTTTGGCTCATTTGTTTTGGGAAAACATCTCACCGTCACATGCATAAACTTCGCACATATAACAATCAAATTATCTCGCAATGACTTTTCTGCTAACGTTGCAAAACAAAAATTGTATGTTCACACGGTTGTAAATTCACAGGGTTTCATTTTTCCGCCATTTTTCTGGCAATGTTGCCCGATCTGCAAATCGTCAGTGCTTACCTTAACACATTTAGACTTTGAGGAAACCAAACTGTATTCTGTGTGTGTTGTTGTTTTACACTCAAAGAGTTTTGTGAGTATCATTAGCAAAAATTTTTGTTGTTTCAACAGTCTGTGTCTGCTGAAAAAGGGAAAGCAGACTTCGTCTGTTATTTTAACAATGGTGGTTATTTTATCACACTAATTTGCCTGATACTATAGCAAACTAAAACTGTCGTCTTAGCAAACAATTTTGCTCTTATTTAACAGAAAAAAGCGGCTGGAAGAACAAACTATTTTTGCATATGTACCTCTTTTTTTAATTTAATAAAAGAAATACAAAAGAAATACAAAGGATTCCAACCTGAAGTTATTCAGCCCATGTATTGATAAGCGTTTCGAACTGTATGTACGCTTGATCTAAAAATATAAATGAAAAATAAATCATTTAGTAAAATTGAATAGCAATAGGAGTATCTACAAGCAATACTTACCGGTGACTGGCATTAACAATGATCTTCTTTTTGTCCGAAGGATAAATATAAAAAACATAAATCGTACGACTTCGACGCGAACCCTGCCATGTTAGACACGGAAATTGTACATGTCCAAAGCCATATCATTGAGCAAAATTATCTTATCCATTACATCCAAATTAGATAAAATTATCCTGAGTTTTTTTTGGAGCCATAAGGTTGCTTCGTCATTCGGATATTAGCGACCATCGTTGGAGCATATGGAGTAAAAAATCAATGTTGCCATTTCGGTAAAAAAATCACAAAAAAGAGAAAAATTACTTACGAGTTGTTGTAGGTATTTTCATTAGAGTCACTCTTCCAAGAGGTGTATGCGATTTGGAAAAGTAGACAAGGAAATAAATTGCTATTCCATCCACGTCACAAATTATCTGAATGTATATATATGTAGTCTGTAGGAAATTTCAGATCATCTTTTATAGCCGAATTTAAATAGAGGGTTTTAATAGGACACTGCTTGGTGAAAGTTTTGAAAACAAACAGAAATAAGTATATAATCATAGTACATTTAATGTTTAATTTGTGTACGCTTACCTGTTGCGTCTTGATTAATTCATAACATGGTTCTTTGTGTGCATTTGTGTACGCTTGATCTAAACATATAAATCATTTAGTAAAATTAAATAGAAAGTCCCGATTTACACTGGCTGAATGTTCATCAGATTATTGTCGTTTTGTAGGAGAGAGAGGCAGTCGGCAAGAGGGGGAAAAACACTCCCGTACTCGGGCTGAACGTTTTGTGTTTTCCACTCGCACTTTGAAACAACAACAATTCACACAGGAATATCCGAAACAAAATTACGTGTCTAAACGCAGAGGCAAGTTTAAAAGAGAATTAGCGGATAATCTGCTGAAAAATTATCCTAGTGTAAATCGGGACCAATAGGAGCATCTACACACAATACTTACCGGTCACTGGCATTAACAACTATCTTCTTTTTGTCCGAATGATAAATATAAAGAACATAAATCGTACGACCTTTGGTTATATTTAATGTTCTCCAAGACCGTACGATGATCAGTGACATCTACACGTTAGCCAATTGGGTCTATATCAGTGTTCGGCGGCTGGTTAGGCCGAGCCCCGAACGCAATCGGGTTTTCACACGTACACAACACGAACAGCATAACAAAGAGCACAAAAGTAAGAAAAAAATGTGTCAGTCGCTCATCAGCGTTCAACAAAGCAGGTTTATGTCGCTTTTTATCGGAAAGTTGGTACACTGAGAAATTATACATATTTCCAAAGCGGAGCAAATATTGAGCATCAAAATGTGCAATCGGCATATGACAAAATGTGACAATTACATAACACAATGTTCTACTTCTATTTTAAAACTAAGGACTAATTAATGAATTTTTAACATTTACTTTATTAAAACATTCGTAGTTTTCAAATTTTAATCTACGGCAAAAATAAACTTGCACATTAACTTTACTTCTATTTAAAAATGAAGGACTAATAAACTGAATTTTCAACATTTACTTTATTAAACCATTCACATATTTTCAACGGAAAAAATTAACTTGTACATTAATAATATTTGTAAAATTTTTCATTTTAATCAATAAAATTTTGTTTGTCGAAATCATTGGTAGTAATCAACTGGAATGAAAATTATTTTTATTTAATTAAAATATTTTTTTCAATTCTTTTAAAATAAAAACTTTGATTCTAATTTGCAACATTTACGTTATTAAAACGTTCACACCAATTCACATTATACTTAGTCAGTAAAAAAATAATTTTCCACTCTGTATAACACAGCACATAATAACAAAACCAACAATTTTGTTCAGTGCAAACACATCAATACAGACACAATTTTGACACGTTCTCTTTACGCCGAACACTGGTCTATATACATGGTAATTGTGCATTAGGGCGGGCCAATTTGTATGGAACCGAAAAATTCGATTAGAGCCGCCCCTAGGATGATTCTAAGGACAATTCTAAGCAACTTTGGTGAAGGAACCATAGGTCTATCTCGATTTTCGAGTCTCCCACTTTTCAAAAAAACATTTGGTTCGAATATATTTTTTCCACCTACAAATTGGTAAATTCCGGTAAAAATGGTGAGAATTTTATTTATATTCAAATATAAAATTTTGATTTGAAACGAAAAACGAAAAAAACTGTTTTTAATTGACTTACTTAAAATTAACAACAATAAATGTCAGAGATAAAAAGTCCGCAAAGCAGCAGAAACAATTTTGGTTTAAATTAAAATATGCATGAAACGCCCTCTGGCGGTGGTCATAGGTAAAAATAAAGATCAGAAATGAATTTCTCGACCCCAAAAAACCCCCCTTATACACATAAAAAAGATAATATAACGATGAATAAAAAATCGAATTTTGAATCAAAATGATGTTATAGGGAAGAACTCATTTTTTGAAAAGTGGGAGACTCGAAAATCGGTTCCTTCACTAAAGTTGCTTAGAATTGTCCATAGAATCATCCTAGGGGCGGATCTAATCGACAAAAAATTTAGCCCGCCCTATTGTACATACATGTCCAGAGCCATAGCATTGGGCAAATTATCTTATCGATGGATTACATCCCAATTAGACTAAATTATCCTGAGTTTTTTGGAGCCAAAAGGTTGCTTCGTGATGCTGATATAAGCGATCATCATTGGGGCATATGGTGTAAACATATCAATGTTGCCATTTCTGGTGATACAGGTGTAATTAATGAAATAAGTAAACAAATCACAAAAAAATGACTTACGAGTAGTTGCAGATATTTTCGTTAGGGCCACACTTTTAAGAGGTCTATGAGATTTGGAAAAGTAGACACGGACATAAATTGCTAGGCCATCGCTATCACAAGTTCTCTGTATGGACAGCATATATTTGCTAGGAAATTTTAGTTCATCTTTTCTAGCCGTATTTAAGTAGAGGGGTTTAATAGGACACTGCTCGCTGAGAATCGTGAAAACAAACAGAAATATGCCTTTCGGAATCATAGTGAATGTACGCTTTCCTGTTGTGACTTGATTAATTGATACGTGGTTCTTTGTGTGCCACATCCCTTATGCATTTCATTATGAAATCGTAAACACCCATCCAGAATTTCGCCTTTCGGGAAATATTAAAACGATTTCTTTCTTTAGTCACTTGTAATAAGGCGTTCACACCAACCCGTTTTGGCTCATTTGTTTTGGGAAAACATCTCACCGTTCACACATGCTGCCTGCTTAATTATGACATTTATTATGTTTTCAAATGGCATATGTCAACTTATGTTAAAATATTTTGTGGGGATTTTTTTGGGGATGAGAAATCTTTTTTTGGGTATTTAGGGGATACAAAATATAAATTTGGGGATTCGGCAAAAGTTGCACAACATAATGTCAAATAACAAAATGTACGTGTGTATGCGTGTACGTATCAGCTGTTTTTGGTCGATTGACAGAAAAGGTTACCGATGTCGGTCGGTGGATGACAGATGTGGAATTGTAATTTTTTAGAAAATGTGTAAAAGTAATATGCTTTTTTGAAAAAAGTGAAAAAAGTCCATCAGAGCTTTGGAAAATGGTAAGAAAGTTCAGGGGAATGAACGTTCCGAAACCACCGACGATTCCTGACACATGAGTTGATCAATTCTGCGACATCCTGTCTGGTCCTTCTGGACCAGTTAATGAGATTTCTATCCCGGACCACCTGTGAAACTATTTTCTACGGAAGAACTGGAAATGGCGATCTCTTTGTCTAAAGACACTTCATCGGGATTGGATGGCATCCGTAATGGCCATATTCGGAATTTCCAACCGGATATCAAGAATACGTTACTGGACCTCTATAACTCCGTCTGGATGAATTGTAGGATCCCAGATTCCTGTATGAAATACAAGGTGACACCCATACACAAAAAAGGGAAACCCCATGTGAATCCTGACTCCTACAGATCGATTGCTGTACTATCCTGCCTTAGAAAATTATTTGAGAAGATGATTTGTCATAGAATTGAACATCACATCGAATCAAATCCCAAATTCAGTAACTCACAATTTGGATTTCGCCGAGGAAGATCCACCCACGATAATGTTTTGACGTTATGGACGGCTTCTCACCTGGCAAGGAGGGAAGGCAAATACACCGTCTGTTTGTTTCTGGTCATCAAGAGCGCATTCGAAAATGTCAATCGCTAATGTTACAAAGAATACAATTTAAGGCTATTAGAATATCGCTTGGCGCAATGATATCCACCCATACCCTTGCCTTGGAACAGGAAGCCAACATCAAGCCGCTTCCTCAGAGATTTTTATTGCTGGCAAATTGCTTGATTAATAAACTGATTTCGAGACGCAATCATCTGCCACAACATACATTCTAATATTTATCGAGAATTACAACGAGACACCTACATTTACCAAGGAATATCACAACAAAATGCACGAATTTAACATTGAGATGAATGACAGGTCGTCATCAATACCCCTTTGAGACTGTGATTTTAAAACCCAATGTAAATTTCATGGAGATTAAGAAGGATGAAATGAGTTCATAGCAGATCAATAGACTCTACGGCGATTTGATAGCTGGGAGATGGAGATCATTTACACGAATTTATACTGATGGTGCGAAAAATCTTCAGAAGACTAGCTGCGCATTTTGGGCGCCAGCAGTGTATATTGAAGCATCATTTTCGCTTCACCCATCGTGCTCCATATACACGGCGGAGGCATACGCCATTATTGAATCACTCATGTTCATAAGGGTTAACGATTGTGGCAGGTATCTAATTATCTCCGATAGCAAATCGGTTTTAGATGCTCTTGATTCCTTCGGGAGCAATCGAACTCATTCTTACATCTGGAGGATAAAACACATACTACGTGAACATGAAGTTTCTGGATACACGATACATTTCTTATGGATACCCTCACATTCGGGTATAGAGGGTAACGAACATGTCGACACACTAGCTGTAAATCACAACGATGCTCCTGACTATCGATGTGTAAGCACATGACAGGGATATGATGATATCCCTTTGGCTGGGGAAATGGGATGGGAGTCCCTACGGTCGTCGCCTTTATTCCCTGTCACGAACTGTGGGTACAACACCCTGGTTCAAAGACCGCAAACTCCCCAGATGTGTCATTACACTAATATGCCGACTAAGATTTGGACATGTTTTATCTGGCGAACATCTCACCCGGATAAATATTCTCCACAGCGATCAGTGTAGCTGTGGATTAATCATCTCATATTCGAGTGTCCGAATATGAACTACAACAACAGAGACACACTTATGGATAAGATACATGAGACAGGCATCCGCCGTCTTGATGTCACGGAAATTTTAAGAAAAGACCAGAACGCGTTATTCCTTGCGCTCCATAAGTTTTTCCAT
The DNA here is from genome assembly GCA_963930755.1 of Eudasyphora cyanicolor. Taxonomy (NCBI): domain Eukaryota; kingdom Metazoa; phylum Arthropoda; class Insecta; order Diptera; family Muscidae; genus Eudasyphora; species Eudasyphora cyanicolor. Next base: position 115,753,709 of record OZ005737.1, on the reverse strand, counting down.
CATTCCAAAACTATATTATGAGAACTTCGGCTCTCGTCAGGACATTTCCTTGAGATTTTCAACAATTCCCTGACGAAACATATTCCCCCTGAAAGGTGGCATCATAGATCTGGTGTCTCGGCCACCTTTTTTACATTTCACAATCAGTGAAATTGGAAGAAGAAGAAGGTATCTTCACGCAGGTCTCGCAATGACTTTTCTGCTAACGTTGCAAAACGAAAATTGTATGTTCACACGGTTGTAAATTCACAGGGTTGCATTTATCCGCCATTTTTCTGGCAATGTTGTCCGATCTGCAAATCGTGTGTACTTACCTTTAAGGTGGGTACTATGTTTTTTCAGCTTGAAAAAATTCCACAAAATGTTATTTCAAGTTGAAAAATTGCATCCCAATTAGACTAAATTATCCTGAGTTTTTTGGAGCCAAAAGGTTGCTTCGTGATGCTGATATAAGCGATCATCATTGGGGCATATGGTGTAAACATATCAATGTTGCCATTTCTGGTGATACAGGTGTAATTAATGAAATAAGTAAACAAATCACAAAAAAATGACTTACGAGTAGTTGCAGATATTTTCGTTAGGGCCACACTTTTAAGAGGTCTATGAGATTTGGAAAAGTAGACACGGACATAAATTGCTAGGCCATCGCTATCACAAGTTCTCTGTATGGACAGCATATATTTGCTAGGAAATTTTAGTTCATCTTTTCTAGCCGTATTTAAGTAGAGGGGTTTAATAGGACACTGCTCGCTGAGAATCGTGAAAACAAACAGAAATATGCCTTTCGGAATCATAGTGAATGTACGCTTTCCTGTTGTGACTTGATTAATTGATACGTGGTTCTTTGTGTGCCACATCCCTTATGCATTTCATTATGAAATCGTAAACACCCATCCAGAATTTCGCCTTTCGGGAAATATTAAAACGATTTCTTTCTTTAGTCATTTGTAATAAGGCGTTCACACCAACCCGTTTTGGCTCATTTGTTTTGGGAAAACATCTCACCGTTCACACATGCTGCCTGCTTAATTATGACATTTATTATGTTTTCAAATGGCATATGTCAACTTATGTTAAAATATTTTGTGGGGATTTTTTTGGGGATGAGAAATCTTTTTTTGGGTATTTAGGGGATACAAAATATAAATTTGGGGATTCGGCACTAAAAAAACTGGCAAGCCTGTATCTTAAACTGAGTATAGACGATTGCCAGATCGGCAAACGTTATCAACCCTGTTAAAGTGCTGCAAATATACGGACAATGACCTGCGTGAAGATACCGAAGTCGGTAACTTTCGATAACTTCCGATAACACGAAACAACAGGGTGACACAGAGAAGCGTAAAGCCGTATTTAGAAACCTGCGTGAAGATACCGACGTCGGTAACTTTCGATAACTTCCGATAACACGAAATAACAGGGTGACCAAAAGTTGCACAACATAATGTCAAATAACAAAATGTACGTGTGTATGCGTGTACGTATCAGCTGTTTTTGGTCGATTGACAGAAAAAGTTACCGATGTCGGTCGGTGGATGACAGATGTGGAATTGTAATTTTTTAGAAAATGTGTAAAAGTAATATGCTTTTTTGAAAAAAGTGAAAAAAGTCCATCAGAGCTTTGGAAAATGGTAAGAAAGTTCAGGGGAATGAACGTTCCGAAACCACCGACGATTCCTGACACATGAGTTGATCAATTCTGCGACATCCTGTCTGGTCCTTCTGGACCAGTTAATGAGATTTCTATCCCGGACCACCTGTGAAACTATTTTCTACGGAAGAACTGGAAATGGCGATCTCTTTGTCTAAAGACACTTCATCGGGATTGGATGGCATCCGTAATGGCCATATTCGGAATTTCCAACCGGATATCAAGAATACGTTACTGGACCTCTATAACTCCGTCTGGATGAATTGTAGGATCCCAGATTCCTGTATGAAATACAAGGTGACACCCATACACAAAAAAGGGAAACCCCATGTGAATCCTGACTCCTACAGATCGATTGCTGTACTATCCTGCCTTAGAAAATTATTTGAGAAGATGATTTGTCATAGAATTGAACATCACATCGAATCAAATCCCAAATTCAGTAACTCACAATTTGGATTTCGCCGAGGAAGATCCACCCACGATAATGTTTTGACGTTATGGACGGCTTCTCACCTGGCAAGGAGGGAAGGCAAATACACCGTCTGTTTGTTTCTGGTCATCAAGAGCGCATTCGAAAATGTCAATCGCTAATGTTACAAAGAATACAATTTAAGGCTATTAGAATATCGCTTGGCGCAATGATATCCACCCATACCCTTGCCTTGGAACAGGAAGCCAACATCAAGCTGCTTCCTCAGAGATTTTTATTGCTGGCAAATTGCTTGATTAATAAACTGATTTCGAGACGCAATCATCTGCCACAACATACATTCTAATATTTATCGAGAATTACAACGAGACACCTACATTTATCAAGGAATATCACAACAAAATGCACGAATTTAACATTGAGATGAATGACAGGTCGTCATCAATACCCCTTTGAGACTGTGATTTTAAAACCCAATGTAAATTTCATGGAGATTAAGAAGGATGAAATGAGTTCATAGCAGATCAATAGACTCTACGGCGATTTGATAGCTGGGAGATGGAGATCATTTACACGAATTTATACTGATGGTGCGAAAAATCTTCAGAAGACTAGCTGCGCATTTTGGGCGCCAGCAGTGTATATTGAAGCATCATTTTCGCTTCACCCATCGTGCTCCATATACACGGCGGAGGCATACGCCATTATTGAATCACTCATGTTCATAAGGGTTAACGATTGTGGCAGGTATCTAATTATCTCCGATAGCAAATCGGTTTTAGATGCTCTTGATTCCTTCGGGAGCAATCGAACTCATTCTTACATCTGGAGGATAAAACACATACTACGTGAACATGAAGTTTCTGGATACACGATACATTTCTTATGGATACCCTCACATTCGGGTATAGAGGGTAACGAACATGTCGACACACTAGCTGTAAATCACAACGATGCTCCTGACTATCGATGTGTAAGCACATGACAGGGATATGATGATATCCCTTTGGCTGGGGAAATGGGATGGGAGTCCCTACGGTCGTCGCCTTTATTCCCTGTCACGAACTGTGGGTACAACACCCTGGTTCAAAGACCGCAAACTCCCCAGATGTGTCATTACACTAATATGCCGACTAAGATTTGGACATGTTTTATCTGGCGAACATCTCACCCGGATAAATATTCTCCACAGCGATCAGTGTAGCTGTGGATTAATCATCTCATATTCGAGTGTCCGAATATGAACTACAACAACAGAGACACACTTATGGATAAGATACATGAGACAGGCATCCGCCGTCTTGATGTCACGGAAATTTTAAGAAAAGACCAGAACGCGTTATTCCTTGCGCTCCATAAGTTTTTCCATCATTCCAAAACTATATTATGAGAACTTCGGCTCTCGTCAGGACATTTCCTTGAGATTTTCAACAATTCCCTGACGAAACATATTCCCCCTGAAAGGTGGCATCATAGATCTGGTGTCTCGGCCACCTTTTTTACATTTCACAATCAGTGAAATTGGAAGAAGAAGAAGGTATCTTCACGCAGGTCTCGCAATGACTTTTCTGCTAACGTTGCAAAACGAAAATTGTATGTTCACACGGTTGTAAATTCACAGGGTTGCATTTATCCGCCATTTTTCTGGCAATGTTGTCCGATCTGCAAATCGTGTGTACTTACCTTTAAGGTGGGTACTATGTTTTTTCAGCTTGAAAAAATTCCACAAAATGTTATTTCAAGTTGAAAAATTGAACGCTTTTTTATTAGGGTCGCATTGCATTTTTGAAGTGTGTGTGTCGAAATGTCACTTTTATATGTATACACATAAGCATGTGCCCTGCAAACATTTGGATGATTGTTAAACAACGTATTGTCCGCGCGATAATTTCTCGATTCTTCCTGACGATGCTTCGGGGATGAATCGTCATGGCGATCCATGGAAGATGGATCAAAATCTTCCTAACAACTGTTGGAAGCCGTTTGGAAGATCGGTCATCCCGACCACGATTCTGCGATGGTTACTAGCGATAATTTGAAGATGATTCGTTCCTCCAACGCTTAAGCGATTGTTTTACGATCGATTAAAAATTAATGCAATCTTCTTAACCACAGTTGAAAGGTGTTGAGAAGATTAATTGTCCGCGCGATTTGTCCTCGATTATTCCTGGCGATTGCCGCGAGATGTTTCTACGATGGACGCGTTTGTGATTTGAGGAATTGTGTTTGTTTTTTATTTTGTTCTTTCGTTTGACGACTAAGGGTAATAAAATCTTTCAATTTCGAAGAAAGTTGCATAAATTGTCATTTAAGTTTTGCAGCTCAATTGTGACGGGTGTTTTTATAATAATAATGCTGTCGAAAGAAGCTAGAGATAAATAAAGATATGACTGGAAATTTGGTACGTTTAAAGATTTCTATATGAATTATTTAGAAATAATAACTCTTTTTCAGAAGCAAGCCATTCTAAGAGTTGGTGGAGATGATTTACCGAATTTTATTGGATTTGCATTTAGACGTATAATTTCAGATGAGTTGGTGATACACTTTTCATGGAAGGGGACTAAAGAGAAACCTACAATACAAAGTTTTTTTCGTTTCCCTAATCAGAGGTAAGGATTTTATTAATCTTCTATTATATTAGTAATGTCTTAATATTTTGAAATAGTTGCATGTCACCAAACATTTCCAGTACAGAGGATACAAAAATCAATTCGGTCATCCAGCAACATTTTTATATTATTCTTTACATTATTAACTATTATTAAAAGAATCGAGTTCAATAAATAATAATTTCAATAATATTTTTGAAAGTTTTTCTTGACGTTGTTTTACTTATCGTCGTTTACGAGTCGTCAAAATGATTCGCAAGCGAATTGCCTCAGCGAATTGCCTCAATGTAAATTTCATGGAGATTAAGAAGGATGAAATGAGTTCATAGCAGATCAATAGACTCTACGGCGATTTGATAGCTGGGAGATGGAGATCATTTACACGAATTTATACTGATGGTGCGAAAAATCTTCAGAAGACTAGCTGCGCATTTTGGGCGCCAGCAGTGTATATTGAAGCATCATTTTCGCTTCACCCATCGTGCTCCATATACACGGCGGAGGCATACGCCATTATTGAATCACTCATGTTCATAAGGGTTAACGATTGTGGCAGGTATCTAATTATCTCCGATAGCAAATCGGTTTTAGATGCTCTTGATTCCTTCGGGAGCAATCGAACTCATTCTTACATCTGGAGGATAAAACACATACTACGTGAACATGAAGTTTCTGGATACACGATACATTTCTTATGGATACCCTCACATTCGGGTATAGAGGGTAACGAACATGTCGACACACTAGCTGTAAATCACAACGATGCTCCTGACTATCGATGTGTAAGCACATGACAGGGATATGATGATATCCCTTTGGCTGGGGAAATGGGATGGGAGTCCCTACGGTCGTCGCCTTTATTCCCTGTCACGAACTGTGGGTACAACACCCTGGTTCAAAGACCGCAAACTCCCCAGATGTGTCATTACACTAATATGCCGACTAAGATTTGGACATGTTTTATCTGGCGAACATCTCACCCGGATAAATATTCTCCACAGCGATCAGTGTAGCTGTGGATTAATCATCTCATATTCGAGTGTCCGAATATGAACTACAACAACAGAGACACACTTATGGATAAGATACATGAGACAGGCATCCGCCGTCTTGATGTCACGGAAATTTTAAGAAAAGACCAGAACGCGTTATTCCTTGCGCTCCATAAGTTTTTCCATCATTCCAAAACTATATTATGAGAACTTCGGCTCTCGTCAGGACATTTCCTTGAGATTTTCAACAATTCCCTGACGAAACATATTCCCCCTGAAAGGTGGCATCATAGATCTGGTGTCTCGGCCACCTTTTTTACATTTCACAATCAGTGAAATTGGAAGAAGAAGAAGGTATCTTCACGCAGGTCTCGCAATGACTTTTCTGCTAACGTTGCAAAACGAAAATTGTATGTTCACACGGTTGTAAATTCACAGGGTTGCATTTATCCGCCATTTTTCTGGCAATGTTGTCCGATCTGCAAATCGTGTGTACTTACCTTTAAGGTGGGTACTATGTTTTTTCAGCTTGAAAAAATTCCACAAAATGTTATTTCAAGTTGAAAAATTGCATCCCAATTAGACTAAATTATCCTGAGTTTTTTGGAGCCAAAAGGTTGCTTCGTGATGCTGATATAAGCGATCATCATTGGGGCATATGGTGTAAACATATCAATGTTGCCATTTCTGGTGATACAGGTGTAATTAATGAAATAAGTAAACAAATCACAAAAAAATGACTTACGAGTAGTTGCAGATATTTTCGTTAGGGCCACACTTTTAAGAGGTCTATGAGATTTGGAAAAGTAGACACGGACATAAATTGCTAGGCCATCGCTATCACAAGTTCTCTGTATGGACAGCATATATTTGCTAGGAAATTTTAGTTCATCTTTTCTAGCCGTATTTAAGTAGAGGGGTTTAATAGGACACTGCTCGCTGAGAATCGTGAAAACAAACAGAAATATGCCTTTCGGAATCATAGTGAATGTACGCTTTCCTGTTGTGACTTGATTAATTGATACGTGGTTCTTTGTGTGCCACATCCCTTATGCATTTCATTATGAAATCGTAAACACCCATCCAGAATTTCGCCTTTCGGGAAATATTAAAACGATTTCTTTCTTTAGTCATTTGTAATAAGGCGTTCACACCAACCCGTTTTGGCTCATTTGTTTTGGGAAAACATCTCACCGTTCACACATGCTGCCTGCTTAATTATGACATTTATTATGTTTTCAAATGGCATATGTCAACTTATGTTAAAATATTTTGTGGGGATTTTTTTGGGGATGAGAAATCTTTTTTTGGGTATTTAGGGGATACAAAATATAAATTTGGGGATTCGGCACTAAAAAAACTGGCAAGCCTGTATCTTAAACTGAGTATAGACGATTGCCAGATCGGCAAACGTTATCAACCCTGTTAAAGTGCTGCAAATATACGGACAATGACCTGCGTGAAGATACCGAAGTCGGTAACTTTCGATAACTTCCGATAACACGAAACAACAGGGTGACACAGAGAAGCGTAAAGCCGTATTTAGAAACCTGCGTGAAGATACCGACGTCGGTAACTTTCGATAACTTCCGATAACACGAAATAACAGGGTGACCAAAAGTTGCACAACATAATGTCAAATAACAAAATGTACGTGTGTATGCGTGTACGTATCAGCTGTTTTTGGTCGATTGACAGAAAAAGTTACCGATGTCGGTCGGTGGATGACAGATGTGGAATTGTAATTTTTTAGAAAATGTGTAAAAGTAATATGCTTTTTTGAAAAAAGTGAAAAAAGTCCATCAGAGCTTTGGAAAATGGTAAGAAAGTTCAGGGGAATGAACGTTCCGAAACCACCGACGATTCCTGACACATGAGTTGATCAATTCTGCGACATCCTGTCTGGTCCTTCTGGACCAGTTAATGAGATTTCTATCCCGGACCACCTGTGAAACTATTTTCTACGGAAGAACTGGAAATGGCGATCTCTTTGTCTAAAGACACTTCATCGGGATTGGATGGCATCCGTAATGGCCATATTCGGAATTTCCAACCGGATATCAAGAATACGTTACTGGACCTCTATAACTCCGTCTGGATGAATTGTAGGATCCCAGATTCCTGTATGAAATACAAGGTGACACCCATACACAAAAAAGGGAAACCCCATGTGAATCCTGACTCCTACAGATCGATTGCTGTACTATCCTGCCTTAGAAAATTATTTGAGAAGATGATTTGTCATAGAATTGAACATCACATCGAATCAAATCCCAAATTCAGTAACTCACAATTTGGATTTCGCCGAGGAAGATCCACCCACGATAATGTTTTGACGTTATGGACGGCTTCTCACCTGGCAAGGAGGGAAGGCAAATACACCGTCTGTTTGTTTCTGGTCATCAAGAGCGCATTCGAAAATGTCAATCGCTAATGTTACAAAGAATACAATTTAAGGCTATTAGAATATCGCTTGGCGCAATGATATCCACCCATACCCTTGCCTTGGAACAGGAAGCCAACATCAAGCTGCTTCCTCAGAGATTTTTATTGCTGGCAAATTGCTTGATTAATAAACTGATTTCGAGACGCAATCATCTGCCACAACATACATTCTAATATTTATCGAGAATTACAACGAGACACCTACATTTATCAAGGAATATCACAACAAAATGCACGAATTTAACATTGAGATGAATGACAGGTCGTCATCAATACCCCTTTGAGACTGTGATTTTAAAACCCAATGTAAATTTCATGGAGATTAAGAAGGATGAAATGAGTTCATAGCAGATCAATAGACTCTACGGCGATTTGATAGCTGGGAGATGGAGATCATTTACACGAATTTATACTGATGGTGCGAAAAATCTTCAGAAGACTAGCTGCGCATTTTGGGCGCCAGCAGTGTATATTGAAGCATCATTTTCGCTTCACCCATCGTGCTCCATATACACGGCGGAGGCATACGCCATTATTGAATCACTCATGTTCATAAGGGTTAACGATTGTGGCAGGTATCTAATTATCTCCGATAGCAAATCGGTTTTAGATGCTCTTGATTCCTTCGGGAGCAATCGAACTCATTCTTACATCTGGAGGATAAAACACATACTACGTGAACATGAAGTTTCTGGATACACGATACATTTCTTATGGATACCCTCACATTCGGGTATAGAGGGTAACGAACATGTCGACACACTAGCTGTAAATCACAACGATGCTCCTGACTATCGATGTGTAAGCACATGACAGGGATATGATGATATCCCTTTGGCTGGGGAAATGGGATGGGAGTCCCTACGGTCGTCGCCTTTATTCCCTGTCACGAACTGTGGGTACAACACCCTGGTTCAAAGACCGCAAACTCCCCAGATGTGTCATTACACTAATATGCCGACTAAGATTTGGACATGTTTTATCTGGCGAACATCTCACCCGGATAAATATTCTCCACAGCGATCAGTGTAGCTGTGGATTAATCATCTCATATTCGAGTGTCCGAATATGAACTACAACAACAGAGACACACTTATGGATAAGATACATGAGACAGGCATCCGCCGTCTTGATGTCACGGAAATTTTAAGAAAAGACCAGAACGCGTTATTCCTTGCGCTCCATAAGTTTTTCCATCATTCCAAAACTATATTATGAGAACTTCGGCTCTCGTCAGGACATTTCCTTGAGATTTTCAACAATTCCCTGACGAAACATATTCCCCCTGAAAGGTGGCATCATAGATCTGGTGTCTCGGCCACCTTTTTTACATTTCACAATCAGTGAAATTGGAAGAAGAAGAAGGTATCTTCACGCAGGTCTCGCAATGACTTTTCTGCTAACGTTGCAAAACGAAAATTGTATGTTCACACGGTTGTAAATTCACAGGGTTGCATTTATCCGCCATTTTTCTGGCAATGTTGTCCGATCTGCAAATCGTGTGTACTTACCTTTAAGGTGGGTACTATGTTTTTTCAGCTTGAAAAAATTCCACAAAATGTTATTTCAAGTTGAAAAATTGAACGCTTTTTTATTAGGGTCGCATTGCATTTTTGAAGTGTGTGTGTCGAAATGTCACTTTTATATGTATACACATAAGCATGTGCCCTGCAAACATTTGGATGATTGTTAAACAACGTATTGTCCGCGCGATAATTTCTCGATTCTTCCTGACGATGCTTCGGGGATGAATCGTCATGGCGATCCATGGAAGATGGATCAAAATCTTCCTAACAACTGTTGGAAGCCGTTTGGAAGATCGGTCATCCCGACCACGATTCTGCGATGGTTACTAGCGATAATTTGAAGATGATTCGTTCCTCCAACGCTTAAGCGATTGTTTTACGATCGATTAAAAATTAATGCAATCTTCTTAACCACAGTTGAAAGGTGTTGAGAAGATTAATTGTCCGCGCGATTTGTCCTCGATTATTCCTGGCGATTGCCGCGAGATGTTTCTACGATGGACGCGTTTGTGATTTGAGGAATTGTGTTTGTTTTTTATTTTGTTCTTTCGTTTGACGACTAAGGGTAATAAAATCTTTCAATTTCGAAGAAAGTTGCATAAATTGTCATTTAAGTTTTGCAGCTCAATTGTGACGGGTGTTTTTATAATAATAATGCTGTCGAAAGAAGCTAGAGATAAATAAAGATATGACTGGAAATTTGGTACGTTTAAAGATTTCTATATGAATTATTTAGAAATAATAACTCTTTTTCAGAAGCAAGCCATTCTAAGAGTTGGTGGAGATGATTTACCGAATTTTATTGGATTTGCATTTAGACGTATAATTTCAGATGAGTTGGTGATACACTTTTCATGGAAGGGGACTAAAGAGAAACCTACAATACAAAGTTTTTTTCGTTTCCCTAATCAGAGGTAAGGATTTTATTAATCTTCTATTATATTAGTAATGTCTTAATATTTTGAAATAGTTGCATGTCACCAAACATTTCCAGTACAGAGGATACAAAAATCAATTCGGTCATCCAGCAACATTTTTATATTATTCTTTACATTATTAACTATTATTAAAAGAATCGAGTTCAATAAATAATAATTTCAATAATATTTTTGAAAGTTTTTCTTGACGTTGTTTTACTTATCGTCGTTTACGAGTCGTCAAAATGATTCGCAAGCGAATTGCCTCAGCGAATTGCCTCAATGTAAATTTCATGGAGATTAAGAAGGATGAAATGAGTTCATAGCAGATCAATAGACTCTACGGCGATTTGATAGCTGGGAGATGGAGATCATTTACACGAATTTATACTGATGGTGCGAAAAATCTTCAGAAGACTAGCTGCGCATTTTGGGCGCCAGCAGTGTATATTGAAGCATCATTTTCGCTTCACCCATCGTGCTCCATATACACGGCGGAGGCATACGCCATTATTGAATCACTCATGTTCATAAGGGTTAACGATTGTGGCAGGTATCTAATTATCTCCGATAGCAAATCGGTTTTAGATGCTCTTGATTCCTTCGGGAGCAATCGAACTCATTCTTACATCTGGAGGATAAAACACATACTACGTGAACATGAAGTTTCTGGATACACGATACATTTCTTATGGATACCCTCACATTCGGGTATAGAGGGTAACGAACATGTCGACACACTAGCTGTAAATCACAACGATGCTCCTGACTATCGATGTGTAAGCACATGACAGGGATATGATGATATCCCTTTGGCTGGGGAAATGGGATGGGAGTCCCTACGGTCGTCGCCTTTATTCCCTGTCACGAACTGTGGGTACAACACCCTGGTTCAAAGACCGCAAACTCCCCAGATGTGTCATTACACTAATATGCCGACTAAGATTTGGACATGTTTTATCTGGCGAACATCTCACCCGGATAAATATTCTCCACAGCGATCAGTGTAGCTGTGGATTAATCATCTCATATTCGAGTGTCCGAATATGAACTACAACAACAGAGACACACTTATGGATAAGATACATGAGACAGGCATCCGCCGTCTTGATGTCACGGAAATTTTAAGAAAAGACCAGAACGCGTTATTCCTTGCGCTCCATAAGTTTTTCCATCATTCCAAAACTATATTATGAGAACTTCGGCTCTCGTCAGGACATTTCCTTGAGATTTTCAACAATTCCCTGACGAAACATATTCCCCCTGAAAGGTGGCATCATAGATCTGGTGTCTCGGCCACCTTTTTTACATTTCACAATCAGTGAAATTGGAAGAAGAAGAAGGTATCTTCACGCAGGTCTCGCAATGACTTTTCTGCTAACGTTGCAAAACGAAAATTGTATGTTCACACGGTTGTAAATTCACAGGGTTGCATTTATCCGCCATTTTTCTGGCAATGTTGTCCGATCTGCAAATCGTGTGTACTTACCTTTAAGGTGGGTACTATGTTTTTTCAGCTTGAAAAAATTCCACAAAATGTTATTTCAAGTTGAAAAATTGAACGCTTTTTTATTAGGGTCGCATTGCATTTTTGAAGTGTGTGTGTCGAAATGTCACTTTTATATGTATACACATAAGCATGTGCCCTGCAAACATTTGGATGATTGTTAAACAACGTATTGTCCGCGCGATAATTTCTCGATTCTTCCTGACGATGCTTCGGGGATGAATCGTCATGGCGATCCATGGAAGATGGATCAAAATCTTCCTAACAACTGTAGCGCAAATCTAATGTCACTGATACCGACACACAGTTAACTAAAAGAGGATATCAAATTACCTCGACATGCAGACAGTCACTGTCCCATGTGAAGGTTGTTCATTGACGTTGGAATTTGACGACGCCAACATAAATGCATATTTTGAATAGGAATAGTACATACATACATATATAAGTAAATATATTAATATGTAAATTAACATTAAGTAAATCCATAAGAATAGTATGTACATACATATATATATATTAATACGTTAATCAGCGTTAAGTAAATCCATTTGAATATGGTATAAAAGGGAGGCATTTCGCTTCCCAAAAATCAATTGTCAATTGTCAAGATATCATCAAGTAATAAAAACGGGCGACTAAAGTTGCCCTCAAAAAAAATACAAACCATTCATTTACTACGTCCAATCATTTACATGGCGATCCTGCCAGGTTATTAGCTCCTGGTTGAGCTACGAACATAACCACAAACAGCTCCCTGCTGAGCTGATAAAGAATAAATTTTTGAAGATACTGATAAAACCTCAGTCCAATCCAAGCCGTGGATTGTGGAAAAAAGGAAAAATTGTCTTGCCTAAAAGATAATGCCAGGACAACAGAAGACGCATCTACCCGGACCACAGCCGTTGACGATCCAGCAGTATCGACTACGCCAGCAACTAGCGACTGAACAAAAATTGACGGCAATACCGCCTACAGGAAAACCAAAACATCGAAGAGGAGGTAAAACTGTGCGGCTAAGGAGGAGATTGGCTTTCCTGAAAAGCATTATAAACGCGGATCCACCACCACCATGGTACCTATCAGGCGAGATGTGGTTAGAGGTTGAAGCAATTGAAAAAGAATTACATCCGGGCAAGCAGAAAATTTAGAATAAATATTATAATATTTTAAAATAATATATGTAAATTTGTCTTGTCTTGGCACTTTTGAGCGCCGACAAGATAGATACGGCCACAAGGCGTTTTTAAGCGCCGGCAATGAAAAAATATAGGTAGAAAATAGAAATAAATACATTTTTTTATTAATTGTATGAAAAGGAAAATATAAAAGGAAAAACCGTAGAAACTAATAATAATTTGTAGAATAATTTTAATTATGGGTCATAGAAACTCAAAAATAAGTAACCCGACTGCAAATGTCGTTAATAATGTGGAAGTGGTCGATCAACTACACAAATAGATTCATTATGGTATATCCTATTGGCCTCGACAATATTGAGTGCAGTAGACTTATTACTGAAACTATACCTCCTGCATAAGAGATCTCTAAGGAAAAGATACACGAGTCGTGCGGATAACTTAGACAAAATCTAAGCACCACGGGACAATTTATGGATTGGGATAAAATAGTTACCCACTGTAGATATATAAGGGAAAAATTTGATAGGTCACACAAATGTCTCAACACCGACAGACCGACTAGTGATGAGACGGTAAATAAACATCTAATAAACCTTTTCCAGAGCCTAGAGGAAATTAGGGTCTTGCTGAATGTAAATTACGGAAAATTCAGCACAGCACATAAAACTGCAGCGGAAAGTTTCTTCTCCGATGTAAGAGGAAGACTGATAAGCGTTGCGGCGAGACGGGGAATAGACATTGAGTTACCAACAACTCATCAGATAGAGATAAAATTACCTTCTTTTCTCGTTACAAATGAACCGATCATGTCTCAAACTCCGATTGAGTTTTTAAACACCGCTTCAAGGTTAGTACCGGAATTTGACGGGAAACCCGAGAATTTGCGATCATTCACAGATTCTCTGAGATTACTGGATTCTCTCAAAGGCACCCACGAAACAGTGGCGGTGAGCCTAATAAAGACAAAATTAAAGGGTCATGCGAGAAACCTCGTTAATGAGGAAACGACTATAAATCAGATAATAAATACGTTGAACAAATCAGTAAAAGGTGAATCAGTGGATGTATTATCCGCTAAGATTCAAAATGTTAGGCAAAATAACAAATCCGCTAACGCATATTGTAGTGAAATTGAGTCGCTGACAAAGTCACTAGAAGGCGCATATATATCGGATGGCCTGCCTTGTGAACTCGCGGCGAAATATTCAACGCAAGTCGCAGTAAAGGCAATGTCAACAAATTGCAACCTTGAGAAGGTTAAACTTATCATGGAAGCAGGTAAATTTGACAATATGAACGAGGCAGTAGGCAAGTTCATAAGCAGCTGTACTGCTGCCACAGGCCAGCAAAATACTGTATTATATTACGGGCAGAGACCCAATAATAACCGCAATCGCAGGAATGACAAAAGATTCCGTGGTAGAGGTGGAAACTACAGGAATCAGAACAATCGCGGGTACAATGAAAACAATGGTAGAGGTCGACAAGGGCGCGGCCGAAATTCGTACAATCGCGGCGCCTGGAACAATAACAATGATAATAATGTAAGAACGACTCACACGGACGAAACTAGTTCGGAAAACCCGAATACACCCCTAAGATAGATGGAAAAGTGTATAACCTTAACCTCAACTTAAGCTCTTTCATACATGTGAAAATAGACCAAACCAATACAACACTAACATTACTGGTAGATACAGGAGCGGACGTCTCGTTAATAAAATTAATACACTTCACTAACGACCAAATTAACACAAATAGGATAACAACATTAAGCGGAATAGGACAAGGTAAAATAAGATCAATTGGAACAACATTTTTCGACCTGAAATTCAAAAATTTCTTAATTCCTCATACTTTTCATGTGGTATCTGATGATTTCCCAATACCTTGTGATGGAATCATAGGTATGGATTTCATTAAAAAGTACAATTGTGTACTGGAATTCAATGAGGATCACGATTACCTTATCCTACGCCCCTTTAATTTCCCACAGCACATCGAAATACCAATATCGAATACATGCAATGACAACATAACGCTGCCGGCAAGGTCTGAAGTCATTCGTCAAGTGAAATTTTTAACCTCACATAGAGAAGTATTAGTACCAAATCAAGAACTTCAACCTGGAGTTTTTGTGGCAAGTACATTAGTAAAATCTGACAGAGCATTTATTCGAATTGTAAACACAAACATACATCCTGTTACACTTACAAAACCCGACATCCAAACCGAAGATATCAATAATTATGATGTTTTAAAAAACAACACTAATAGCGATAATAGAAAATCAGAAATTTTACGAATTTTGAGGGAAAATTTTCCAAAAACCTTTGAAAATACGCTATCTGATCTTTGTTCAGAATATAGTGATATCTTTGGCTTAGAATCGGAAACAATCACAACTAACAACTTTTATGAGCAAGAGCTAAGAGTTAAGGATAAAAACCCAGTATACATTAAGAACTACCGTATACCACATACACATAAGGACGAAATAGACAAACAAGTAGAGCAACTTCTAAACGATGGAATAGTTGAACCATCGCAATCGGAATATAATAGTCCAATTCTACTAGTACCAAAGAAATCTCTGCCTAATTCTGATAAAAAGAGATGGAGACTAGTAATAGATTATAGACAAATAAATAAGAAATTGGTAGCGGATAAATTTCCATTACCAAGGATAGATGACATCCTAGACCAACTTGGAAGGGCTAAGTATTTTTCTTGTCTTGACTTAATGTCAGGATTCCACCAAATCCCATTGAGGGAAAAGTCTAGGGATCTCACGTCATTTTCAACGGGCAATGGTTATTACAGATTCACTAGATTACCATACGGACTGAAAATAGCGCCTAATTCTTTTCAAAGAATGATGACTTTAGCTTTTAGTGGTTTAAAACCAGAACAAGCATTCTTGTACATGGATGACTTGGTTATTTTGGGTTGCTCAGAAAAACATATGCTTTCGAATTTGACTGATGTTTTTAAAATATGTCGAAGGAATAATCTCAAATTACATCCCGGAAAATGTTCATTCTTTATGCGAGAGGTAACATATCTCGGACATAAATGCACGGATAGAGGGATATTACCGGACGATAGCAAATATTCGGTGATTGAGAATTACCCAACACCTAAAGACGCAGACGCTGCAAAGAGATTTGTAGCTTTCTGTAACTATTATCGCAGGTTCATAAGGAACTTTTCCGAATACTCAAGACATCTTACGAGATTATCGAGGAAAGGTGTGCCATTCGAGTGGACAGAAGACTGTGATATTGCGTTCAAATATCTAAAGAAGGCACTAATGAGTCCCACATTACTGCAATACCCGGACTTCGGTAAACAATTTTGTATTACCACAGACGCAAGCAAATATGCCTGCGGCGCGGTGCTGACTCAGGAATACAACGGGAAACATCTACCCGTGGCATATGCGTCAAAAACTTTTACAAAAGGTGAAAGCAACAAGTCCACTATTGAGCAAGAGTTAACTGCAATACATTGGGCCATTGCACATTTCAGACCATATATATATGGAGAACATTTCCTTGTTCGTAGTGACCATAGACCACTTTCGTATTTATTTTCTATGAGAAACCCAAGTTCTAAATTGACGAGGATGAGACTCGATTTAGAAGAATACAACTTTACTGTAGAATATCTTAGGGGTAAGGACAACTATGTAGCTGACGCGCTATCGCGTATAACGATAGAAGACCTTATGGACATGAACAGGGAGATAACCTGCGTACTTAAAGTCACGACGAGGTCGATGACGCGACAGGATAAGGGTACAAATGGAAATAATACCTTGAATAGCCAGCATGAATCAAATAATATGGAAAGGCCCAGTATATATGTTCCTTTGAATAACACTGACGTCAGGAAATATTATAAATTAAAGATTTTCCCCGGTAAATGTTACATAAAACGAGGAAAATCTATAATTGCATATATACAAATCAATGACTTGTTTATAAATGGGAAATTTGACTTAGGACAATTTTTCCCAAGGCTCGATGAAGTGGCCTGTAAACATGGAATTGATAATTTACAAGTGGCACCTAGTGAGCAGATTTTCGAATTTGTCTCAATTGATGAATTTAAAAATATGGGCAATAAAGAATTGATGAATATTAAAGTAGCGCTACTAAATAAGGTGACCCACATTGATTGCAAAGATGCTGAGAATATTCAAGACATTATGAAGAAGTACCATGATGACCCCATTCAAGGTGGTCACTGTGGAATCTTTAGGACAATACAGAAGATTAGACGATATTATTTCTGGAAAAATATGACAAAGGACATAACTAGATATGTCAAAACATGTCATAAATGTCAGACAGCTAAGATTACTAAACATTTGAAAAGTCCATTGATAATAACTCCAACACCAGTAGGAGCTTTTGATACGGTTTTTGTAGATACCATTGGCCCATTTCCAAGATCTATCTACGGAAACGAATACGCCATTACCATAATATGTGACCTGACTAAGTATTTAGTCACCATACCAATACCCGACAAAAGCGCTAAAACAGTCGCTAGGGCAATTTTCGAAAACTTCATCCTAACCTATGGTCCAATGAAGACGTTCATTTCGGACATGGGAACGGAGTACAAAAATGCCATAATTACTGAACTATGTGATATACTCAAAATTCGAAAACTAACATCAACGGCATACCATCACCAGACACTTGGTACCATTGAAAGGAGCCACCGAACTTTCAATGAGTACGTACGATCTTACATATCTGTGGATAGGAGCGACTGGGATGAGTGGTTAAAGTATTTTACGTATTGTTTCAATACAACGCCCTCAACGGTACATAATTATTGCCCGTACGAATTAGTGTATGCGAAACTCCCTAACGGTTTTCATGAATTTAATGAAGTTGATCATATAACACCACTATATAATGTTGACAATTATGCCAAAGAGGCAAAATTTAGAATGGAGGTCGCTCATAAAAGAGCACAACAATTATTGGATAAGAATAAATTAAGGCAAAAACAAATTTATGATAAGAATAGCATAAGTTTCAATTTTAATGTAGGAGATTTAGTATTATTGAAAAATGAATCAGGGCATAAATTAGACCAAAAATACATTGGCCCTTTTAAAATTAAAAAACTACTTTTAAGAGATAATGTTAATATAATAGATGTATCAACAAATAAAGAACAAATAGTACATAAGAATCGGATTAAGTTTTATAATCAATGAACATGAAAAACAATATTACAATTGGATCCAATATAAATAATAACAGTAATAATAAAATTCTTGATTTAAGGAGATTAGATTTATCTTACTTGGAATATGTAAAGAATGATCATAAATTCAACATTATATGACCATTCTTCTGAAAGGCGGAGGTGTAGCGCAAATCTAATGTCACTGATACCGACACACAGTTAACTAAAAGAGGATATCAAATTACCTCGACATGCAGACAGTCACTGTCCCATGTGAAGGTTGTTCATTGACGTTGGAATTTGACGACGCCAACATAAATGCATATTTTGAATAGGAATAGTACATACATACATATATAAGTAAATATATTAATATGTAAATTAACATTAAGTAAATCCATAAGAATAGTATGTACATACATATATATATATTAATACGTTAATCAGCGTTAAGTAAATCCATTTGAATATGGTATAAAAGGGAGGCATTTCGCTTCCCAAAAATCAATTGTCAATTGTCAAGATATCATCAAGTAATAAAAACGGGCGACTAAAGTTGCCCTCAAAAAAAATACAAACCATTCATTTACTACGTCCAATCATTTACACAACTGTTGGAAGCCGTTTGGAAGATCGGTCATCCCGACCACGATTCTGCGATGGTTACTAGCGATAATTTGAAGATGATTCGTTCCTCCAACGCTTAAGCGATTGTTTTACGATCGATTAAAAATTAATGCAATCTTCTTAACCACAGTTGAAAGGTGTTGAGAAGATTAATTGTCCGCGCGATTTGTCCTCGATTATTCCTGGCGATTGCCGCGAGATGTTTCTACGATGGACGCGTTTGTGATTTGAGGAATTGTGTTTGTTTTTTATTTTGTTCTTTCGTTTGACGACTAAGGGTAATAAAATCTTTCAATTTCGAAGAAAGTTGCATAAATTGTCATTTAAGTTTTGCAGCTCAATTGTGACGGGTGTTTTTATAATAATAATGCTGTCGAAAGAAGCTAGAGATAAATAAAGATATGACTGGAAATTTGGTACGTTTAAAGATTTCTATATGAATTATTTAGAAATAATAACTCTTTTTCAGAAGCAAGCCATTCTAAGAGTTGGTGGAGATGATTTACCGAATTTTATTGGATTTGCATTTAGACGTATAATTTCAGATGAGTTGGTGATACACTTTTCATGGAAGGGGACTAAAGAGAAACCTACAATACAAAGTTTTTTTCGTTTCCCTAATCAGAGGTAAGGATTTTATTAATCTTCTATTATATTAGTAATGTCTTAATATTTTGAAATAGTTGCATGTCACCAAACATTTCCAGTACAGAGGATACAAAAATCAATTCGGTCATCCAGCAACATTTTTATATTATTCTTTACATTATTAACTATTATTAAAAGAATCGAGTTCAATAAATAATAATTTCAATAATATTTTTGAAAGTTTTTCTTGACGTTGTTTTACTTATCGTCGTTTACGAGTCGTCAAAATGATTCGCAAGCGAATTGCCTCAGCGAATCGCTTTCAATTCGCCATAACGATGCGGATAATCAGAACTTGCTATCGGCTTGTCTTGGCGAATCGCTTTCAATTCGCCACGGAAAGACTCTTCTAGGTAACGCCCCTGCGATTCGTCTCTACTCTCTCGCAAGCGAATCTTCTTCGTGCATTGCTTACGTTTCTTCTTGGCGAATCGCTATGATGACACAATTGCTCACAGCGATGATTCGTTGACGACGCGCAGATGACAATCGCGACTTCCAGGCGATTCGCGGAAGAATCTACCGCGATCAAAAATGTTTGCTGGGTGCATTTTTTCCTTTTTGCTTTTCTTGAAAACAAACACGAGTTTAAATTAGAATCAATAAGCAATTAAATGGAATAATGCCGACTTAGAATATAGTTAATTTAAATTGCAGAATGGAAATATGGTTGAAGATCATTGTGCTAATGTTATAACTAAATAAATTATTTATTTTGTGTTGATGGCGATGCTTGTGAGGCATCAGAAGCCAGGGTAATACAATGTTACAAATAACAAAATAATTTCCTACTGTTGTACGAATATAAATAAATAAGATGATGTTTTGATGAACCGAAAAATATGTTTTATTATTATTTTTTAAGGATTTACATTATATTTGTGGACATATATAAATTACACTTCCATCCATAAACGGATTTTCTTCTTCCAGCTCCTATGGCTGGAAAGAACTCACTATGTTATTTATAACCATTTAAAAACGAGATCACAGGCACTGCCCAATCCCATTGTCCTACTGCTTCGGTAGCGTTTGCCGTCCACAAAGTTTTTCCAGGCTTTTCGTCACGATTGTTCTAAACAGACAAAAGTAAATGTTAGGCCGGGTCGATTTGTGGGGAGGCAAAAAAAGTCGCCATTGCTCAGTGAAAATCGTATTCTAGGGATCAAAATAAGAAACTTTGCCGAAGGAACCATCTAAAACGAATTCTGATGTCCCGGAATTTGGGTCGAACTTTTGGGTAGGGGCAAATTTTGAAAAATCCCACTTTGACCCATTTAGAGTGCTCCAATCGAGTCCAAACGTATGACCGACGCCCACTAACTTTGGAGGCCCGACCCACCCATTTGGACTCGATTGGAGCACTCTAAATGGGTCAAAGAGGGATTTTTTCCGGGACATCAGAATTCGTTTTAGAGGTATGGTTCCTTCGGCAAAGTTTCTTATTTTGATCCCTAGAATACGATTTTCACTGAGCACTTCACTGAGTGGGGGTCGGTCATACATTTGGACTCGATTGGAGCACTCTAAATGGGTCAAAGTGGGATTTTTTCCGGGACATCAGAATTCGTTTTAGAGGTATGGTTCCTTCGGCAAAGTTTCTTATTTTTGATCCCTAGAATACGATTTTCACTGAGCAATGGGCGATTTTTAAATCGACCCGCCCTAGTAAATGTACATACGTAATTATAAGACAAATTCCACATTATTGCATATAGTTACATGTCCTTCCAGTGTTTTGAACTTTTTTGCTTTGCTATCTAATCGGAATGTCGCTCTTCTCGTTTATTTAATATACATAATGCTCGTATCTTTTTTGGGCAGTAAAAGGGATAATCCCTTGAATTTAGAGGTTTTTAAGGGATATCGTAATTTCAAAAAAGGTATAAATAAGGGATAGTTTTGTATTATGTTTTTCGCTGGAATTAATGAAATAGATACATTTATTAATGCAAAAGTGAACATTAATCGATTTTAAAATTAATCCGTTGCGTTTTCATCGTCGGCGTTACCAGTATTTGCAACCGAATGGCAATGGCATTGATTTCGCCACTTTTGTTCTGATATTTGTCTTTTGAAGCGATTAATCGAAGCAATGTCGGCTTCGTTTTCAGAAAATGGTAAAATTCAATGCACGAGTACTGCAAATTGCATTTTACCGTGAGAATCGCTTTCAGCGTGTTAATTTGCAATCGAGTTTTCTCACTGGTCCAAGATTTGTTCATTGCAGCAAACACTCGTTCCACCGATGCTGTCGTTCCGGGCAAGCATAGAATGTATTCAATCAACTTAGCAATTTCGTAGTATTCACAATTTTCGGCTTGCAGATGATTGAATACTTCCCAACGATTTGTGATTGAAGTATTGTCGTTTCTCCACTTTCTGATTTTATCATCGGTACAGTAATTTTTAACGTACCGGAATTGACCGTGAAGCTTCGTTGCATTTTCATTTGCATCGTACAAACGAAGGTTATTCAATGTTTTCATCACCACTTCGACCTCCTGCCACGTTGGTGTTCTTGTTAACATCGCCCATGCAAAGATTTTGAGTTTTTTCAATGGTTCCGTCCACGAATTCATGTAAGAGCATGCATCGGCTGAAAAATAAATTTCAACTATATAAAACCATTTGTAAGAATAATATGCAAAACGTGTAAGTTACCGAAAAACTCTGTGCATACGGCAGCAAGCAAATCAAAATCATATGCCATTCCGCCAAGTTTTTCTTTCTCTACTGCAGCTCTGGGTGACAAAAAGTTGTCTTCATCACGAGATTTCAGCGCATCTTCGACCTCGTGTAAATATTGTACGACTTCAATCGCCGTAACATCGTCGCTTTCGATTTTCCGTACCGTCTCCGCAAATAATTCGGCCTAACGAAACAGACAAAAACTAATGTATTAGAATTGGATTGAAATTACATAATTATTTCAATTATCTACCTGCTCGACAACAAAAAGTAACCAACATTTTGCCTCCGGATTCAGGAAGAATTCTTTCAGCTTTTTTCCCCTTTTGGTAGTTGCACGAAATACAATTTCAGGGGATCGAAAAGCTCCAAAATGCGTTTAGCGGCTGGACCGAGAGCTAAGAATCGCGTCTTAGCATACCCAAGCAGTCTCGTATATTCGACGTCCGCTTCATCGCAGAAAGCCTTCAATGCCTCCGTGCGTACAGTGTATATGTAGAAATGTGAATATATTTTGACGATAATATGCTCTACGCCGATTGGAAGACCATCGCATGCATTTTTCAATGCGTTGTGTGCGATATGGGCGGTGCAGCCGATGCCAAGCAAATGAGGAAGCCATAATTTCATTCTGTAGAAAACGTTGTTTTCGCCACCACGAGTTAATCCACCAAAGTTCACTTTGGCATTATCACCACAGAACGCGACGATTTTTTTCTCCAAGCCATATTCACGAGCGACAGACAACATGAGATTTGATATTATTTCTGATGTTTCGCCTTTTTCAGAGCTGATATCTAACACCTTTACACGTACGCCAATCGTTGGTATGAAGTATCGGACTAGAACGAGAAACAGTTTAACGTTTCCGTGGTTTGATGCATCTGTGTAAATCGACACATAGTTGCACTGATCCAAATCTTCTTTAAGCGTTTGTTTGGCGTGTGGCGCAAACACACTGGTGATGATCGCTTGGCATTTCTTTTGTGAACACGAAAAATTCATTTTAAAACATGTCTTGAATATTTTAGTCCCACAATCTGACGACTTGAAACTGTGGTTAGCATTTATAACATGGTACGCCCAGACGCCTTCTAGAACTGCTTTTTGTGTATCCAGTGTCGATGAAAAATGCGATGTAATAGTTTGACATGCAGAAGCAGCATTCAGAGCACCAATATGTTTTTTCGATTTCAAGTGTTGAATAATGTCTGTATTGCCGCTTGCTGCAATGGAAAATCGACTGTGGCATTTCTTGCACAAAACATCGCTCTCGGTTTTCGTCGTTTCTATATACGGATATTTTTGACGAAGGTTTGCGTTAAATACGCATTTGCCTTTTGCTGCTTTCGGCATATTATTTCTTTCACAAAATTCACAAGTTAAATCAAAGACAAGCGCATCAAACAAATGCGAAAAAATGACAGTGCGTAAGCGTTTTGCTATTCGCTGTTCGTGGATATTACTCGCCGCATGGTACAATTATGTACAAGGTAGTAGCAGGAGCACAGCTGACTGCTTTGTTTAAGTTCTTCGTTATGTCAAACTAGGTTACTTTGCTTTGTTCGTTTGTGTGTTCACCTCTGGTGTTTGACATAACGAAGTCCTGCTACTACCTGCAGATAATTGTATCATGGACGTTCGCCACTTCGCTGGTTGTCAAATTCAAATTTTCCAGCGTTGGAAATCTTCTGACAATTTCTATGCGAATAAGGGAGTTTCAAGGGATAAAAAGGGATTTTCGAAAATTTCAAGGGATAGCTCTTTCGACACCAAAAAAAGGGATAATCCCTTAAAAAAGGGAGAGATACGAGCATTAAATATACATAATTATTTTCTGTTCCAAAGCTTTGCATTAGTTTTCTTTCAGATAATTTAATATTGTATTCTTTATTAGGAAATGTTGTCGCTATGATTGACAACAATTGAATTTCTCGCGGACAAACATGAATATAAATAAATAAGAGTACAATGCTGGCGGCATTCAATTTGTTGCGGCGTTCAATTCAATTGTAACGGCGCAAAATGTCAATTTCTCACGTTGAAAAAACATAGTACCACAAATGAAAAAATTTCACTCATTTTTTCACAACTTTGATTTTTGTATGGGATTTCAGCGTGAAACCGGAACATAGTACCGTGCTTTACTCTTCAAAGGTTGCTACTGAATGCTAGTGAATGCATATTACGTCTGTCAATATTTTTTAATATGCGTAACAAACATTTAATATGAGATTTTGTCATCTGCTCAAATATGAATATATGTATGTAAAATTGGTTTCAGTAGTAAGCTATATAAATTAAACGCCGCTTCTTTTTTTAATTTTTTTTCCGAAATAAAGCATAAATATGTCCCAATTCACGCGAGGCAATTCGGTGTTTGTAGGAAGTAAAGGCAGCAAAGTGCAAATGAAAAACACAAAACGGATTGCCAGTACTAAAAATTTCTTTCCCCATTATATTCCACATGCCAGTCTCTCCTACGAACACTGAAAATTGCCGCGTGTGTTGAGGGGTCTATGTTCGTTCCGCTTTACACGAGGCAATTTCACCAGCGGCTTAACTGTGTTTGTTGGGGTGGCAGTTCGAAAGGGAGGGGAAAAAACTCTCTCGTACTCGACTGAACGTTTTGTTTTTCATTCGCACTTTGAAACAACAACAATACACATTAGAATAGCCGTTGGAACGCAAAGGCAAGTTCAAAAGAGAATTAGAGAATATAAAAATCGCCGATCAAAATAGCCCCGAGTAAAGGTGGGTACTATGTTTTTCGGCACGAAAAAATTTCGCAAAATGTTATTTCGAGTTGAAAAATGGAACGCTTTTTGACTAAGTCTCATTGTAGTTTGGAAGTGCGTGGAAGGCTTTTTTTGTGGGGCGAAAAAAATTGGCAAGGGGCGTCCAGAAGGCGCACAACGAATCCCGATTTTTAATACTTCATCATATCCATAGCCCAGTTTTATTTCGCAAAATTATACACACACATACGAGTACACATAAATAATAAGTACAATACGCACAGTAAGTCTATTCTGTCCCCCAAAGTCGTCCGTGTTCCGGAAAAATCCTCCCAGCATAAGGTTATCATCGTCCGTAAGTCGTTCCAGTCCACATCGTCCATTATAATCCGTAAAAATTAAGAAGTTTGTGGCCGGCAACGTGTCTCCCACGTGTTGAGCCATTCATGTTGGCTGACTGAACATAACCTCCGCAGTAATAAAGGTTATAACTCGGCGTCTAATTATAAAGTCTTCTGTGGTTAGCTATTACCACGATAGGAGCAAATATATCATTATCTTTCGTTGAAAATCGTGGTGGAAACCTGCGTGGTTCCCTGCGTCCCACAAAAATCCAGTATAATATAGATACCTGGTGGAATAATGAATTGGCATTATCCGATGTTGGACGACTACATTATAACATAAGACTAGCGTTAATTTATTATTTTTAAGAAATGTTTTGTGCTTTTTATTAAGTGAATTAAGTGTTTTGAATATCGAACCGACAATGTTACGTGATAATGTTAATCGCAGTCTAAAGTGTGGCGCTCCCTATGTGAGGTTTTGGTTCGGTATGGCACCAACATAATGGAAATTAAACTCAATCCTCGGGAAGGGTGCGCACGTGAGGCATGCGGAACTAGTCATCAGAAAAGATCACGTGCCGGTTCCTTATTCAAAATGCTTACCTTTTATTTGTGAATTATGCAAGTCCGATTACTATCGTGTATTCTTAGCTTAAGTCATTGCCTAGATTTGGTTTGACAGCAGTTAACATTTCGCTACCCTTTTGCTTGACTTTCGGAAATTATCCAATTATGGACGCAAAATTTTAAATTTTTCACAGCTCGATCCAAACAAACATCGAATACGACTATCGACCCAAATCAAAAATTTATATTTTTCTTTGTCCTTAATTTCGACAATAGACCGATTCGAAACTTGTGGTTAACGTAATGTTAATATTTTTTTTGATTCTCTAATTCCTTAAACTAAAATTAAACAAATTTTTTTATAATTTACCCGTAATTTAAGAATACTTTCATAGAGGCTAAGAAGTTAACAATACTTCTTCTGTTAATGATTAATGCCCGGGTAGAAACCATAAAATAAAGCTTGACCACAGTTCCCCCACCCCTAAATTTCTGAGCTCAGTTTTAGGCAGTGTATCAAATTAATTCAGTTTTTTGTTATTAATCTTCCAGGCATAAATCACATTAGATTCAACACTGTATTTCTTTATAGTCGTAGTAGAACATAAACAGCTAAATATATTTTTTTTTATACATTTTTATTTTATAAGTCATCTGGATTGGATGCAATAAATTATGAATAAATTGATGAACGAAATTTTCAACTAGTATTACTTTAATTTAAATTAAAGGAACGTAGGAGCGAAAGAAAGGCCATAACGAATGCCCCTCCACTCAACGGTTTATTTTGCTTCCGCTGTGGCGAAACTGGTGTGACCGCTCCACAATGCCAAAAATGTCGCCAGGGAAACCGGATGGCGAACGTGATCAGTGGGGATACACGTTCGACCCAAACCTCAGAGTAGGTATGTCTTCGGACAAACCTGACAAGTGTGTTGGAACCTCTCATGAGACATCACTTGGAAAAAATCCCACACTAGCAATTCGTGATACAAAAAAATCTAAACCCAACCTCACCATTCCACATTTGTCTCAGAAAATATACCGAAGGTCGAGAGCGCATATTCAATAGTGAGATATAGACTCCGTAGGCTGAACAGATTGAAGATTGCATCGTCTAGAATATTAGTCGCGCCTACTTCTGACCCCAGGCCATTGACGTTGGCGTTGTTCGACACCGGGGCCACTGTAACCTGTCATCTTGAAGTATATCCCGTTTATAAATGTAATGTAGGTACCGCAAATGGACACAAGGCTCATTGCGAGGGTAAAGTAAAGGTCGAAATAAAATACCAAGATAAAGTTCACACCCTAGAGGTTTACCTCGTTCCATCGCTGGAAAATGAGATGTACTGTGGGGTGGATTTTTGGAAACTTTTCGGGGTAGCTCCAAACCTGATCAGTGCGGTGGACGTTCGTGTCGAATCACCTGATCAGGACTTTCATATTTTTACTGAGGAACGATCGAATGACTTAGAGGAAGCCAAGACTCACTTCCTAGACTATGAGAAACATGGCTTGGGGAAAACTTGGATGGAGGAACATGAGATCGATACGGCTAATTCAATTCCCATTAAGCAACGCCACTACCCTGTGCCACCGGCAGTAGAGACATTGATATACGAGGAGCTGGATCGTATGTTGAAATTGGGGGTCATTGAGCAGAGCAACAGTCCCTGGAATTCCCCAGTTACCCTAGTTCGTAAGGGGGATAAGAAAAGGCGCTGTCTCGACGCTCGAAAGCTCAATGATTGTACAATCAAAGATGCATACCCACTCCCGTATATCGATGCGCTGTTAGGGCGACTTCAGGACACTTAATATATTTCAAGTATCGATTTAAAAGACGCCTTCTGGCAAATTCCTCTATCCAAGCCAAGTAGACCGAAGACTGGTTTCACAGTTCCGGGGC
The DNA here is from genome assembly GCA_963930755.1 of Eudasyphora cyanicolor. NCBI lineage: Eukaryota > Metazoa > Arthropoda > Insecta > Diptera > Muscidae > Eudasyphora > Eudasyphora cyanicolor. The sequence continues at coordinate 115,725,737 of OZ005737.1, read as the reverse complement.
GACATCGGAATTGTGGAATCGGAAAGACAATTTCTCATTTAAGACAGTATTTCTATTGGCCTAAGATGGCGGCCCAGGTTCGAAACGTCAGCAATAATTGTGTAACCTGCAAAGAGGTGAAGGCACCAAATAAGGAATTGCGTCCGCCAATGGGATGTGAAACAGTAACTCACCGACCATGGGAAGATATCTATATAGGTTTCCTAGGACCGTTCCCACGATCAAGGCTCGGCAATACTACTATTTTTGTGGTGCTGGATCATATGTCTAAATTCGTTCTCCTTAAAGCAGTGCAAAATGCAACTTCCAACAACGTTATACGGTTTTTAGAGAGTGATGTATTTCACAAATTCGGTGTGCCGCGAGTGGTGCACTCCGACAACGGCAAACAGTTCGTTTCAGCGGAATTCACAATGTTTCTGTCGAGATATGGATGCAGACATTTCTGTATTCTCCGCAAGGAACGAAGCGGAGCGCGTCAACAGATCGATAGCGTCAGCAATACGCGCGTATGTGGACGCCGATCAAAGAGACTGGGACAAGCACTTGTCCGCCGTCGAGTGTTCTCTACGAACCTCGGTACACACCACTGCTGGATTTTCGCCGTACTTTTCATTGTTTGGAGTGCATATGGTGGCTCACGCTAGCGTTTAGGATAGGGTGGCAGCCATTTTTTTTCTTCAGCTCACATAAACCAGTTAGGTCCCTAGTGGTACCACGGGCTAAAATGCCCTTCATCGAAACCAACCTGTTTGATATACATATTTATCGATAGCACGAATATTGGTACTGGAAAGATTTGTTAGGCTGCTTAGAAAGGCCGACCCCAGTAGGTCCAGTCGTCGTTTACTCAAAGCGGGACAGTCGCATAGCAAGTGCTCAATGCTCTCCACTTCTTCCTCATCTCCACAGCTTCGCAGAAGACATTGGAGTTAATACCCAATCTTCGGGCGTGTGCGCCGATCAGGCAGTGTCCCGTCAGAACTGATACTAACGTAGACAATATTTTCCTTTCTAGTGCGAGGAGATATTTTTACCTTCTCAGGTCATACCTTGGCCAGATTTGACTAGCTACCCTACAGGTGCCGATTTGTGTCCATCTTTCGTTGGAGTGCCTGATTGCCTCTTGCCTAAGCCAAAGCTTGCACGTGGATAGTGGCTCACCAATATATGCAAGTTCTTCGAGAATTTGTAAAGTCGTCCCTTACCTAGCAAGTTCATCGGATTTGCCATTCCCCGGGATATCCCTATGCCCAGGCACCCATATGAGGTGTATATTAAACTGCTCAGCCATCTCGTTAAGAGATCTCCGGCAGTTGAGGGCTATTTGTGAATTTAGGGATGTGGCCTCCAGAGAATTGATGGCAGCCTGGCTGTCCGATTAAATGACAACGCCAGTGTTGGTTACTATGTTCCGACTCAGCCACGTAGCGACTTCCCATATTGCCATCTTTTCAGCTTGATAGACACTGCAGGTATCTGGTAGTCTGTGAGCTATATCCAAATTAAGTTCTTCACAGTGTACTCCGAAGCCAACCTTTTCATCAAGCTTCGAACCATCCGTATAGAAGTGGAGATGGTTTCAATTTCCGGGTATTCTGCCATCCCATTCATCCCTGGCTGGTATCATAGTGATGTAGTTCCTCTCAAAGGTGCGCACCGTTGATATATAGTCCACTCGGTCGGTTACCATAGCACTACACTTTGATATCCTCATGTGACCGTAGTTCTTGTACCTCCACATTGATAGACAGTTTAATCTTAGTGCCGCTTAGGTTGCAACTTCTCTCGCCACAACATTAATCGGCAGTATATGGAGAAGGGCTTGTAGAGACTCAGTCGCTGTAGTCCTTAACGCTCCGCTTATGTACAGGCAGGCAGTTCTCTGAACCCTTGATAGCAGGTTTGTGATGGTTAGTTTGTCAGTTGCCGTCCACCATACCACAATGCCGTATAACAGTATTGGACGAACCATTGCTATATATATCCAATGGGCAATTTTAGGAGAGAGGCCCCACCGCGACCCTACAGCTTTCCTGCAGGAATATAGGGCGATGTTGGCCTTCTTTACACGTGCCAGTACGTTTAGTCTGAATGACAGTTTCCTATCCAAAATTATTCCTAAAAATTTTGCACTTTCAGAAAAGACTAGACCTGCTCCATTAATCCGAGGAGGAGGGTCCACATGGGACATTATTCATCCTAGTAAAGATAACCAATTTTGTCTTGTTTGGGTTAACACCCAAACCGCTGCTTCTGGCCCATCTAGCCAACTTGTTCAGAGCCACCTGTAGGATGTCTCGGAGGATGTTTTCGAATTTGCCACTCACTGCGATTGCCAGGTCGTCCGCATATTCCAAGACCTTGAAGCCACAACGTTCTCGATCTAGCAGGATTTCATTCACCGCTAGGTTCCAAATTAGTGGAGACAGTATTCCTCCTTGTGGGGTCCCTCTGTTTATAAACCTTATTAGAGTTGTGGACCCAAGACATGCTGTTATGCGTCTTCTGTTGAGTAGCCTTTGAATTAGTCTAATCAAGCTAGAGTTCACCTTTAGATGTGACAATGCCGCGATTACCGCATCTGGGTGTATTGGTTCACCGACAAGGGGTTTTGTATCCAGGTTTTGCCTAATGAAATAACCTAAAAGTCTTTCCAGACTTTTCAATAGGAAAGAGGATAGGCTAATTGGTCTGAAGTCTTTTGGCCTAGTGTGTGATCCCCGCTTCCCCGCTTTGGGTATGGATACCACTTTGGTATCCCTCCATCGATTCGGGATGTATGAAAGCCTTATACAGCCTACATACATACTACATACATACATAATGTACTTTACGAGTAACATTTTCTGTTGGAGTGATGCCGTCTGGTCCAGGTGGCTTGAATAGCTCAAATCTGTTTATAGCCCAGCTTATTCTAGATCTCTCAGTCAACAAGCTAGCGACGCTCGCAGTCCACTCGCACTCTTGTTGGTCCTGTTGATCCTCGGGCTCTGTTGATGAGTTCCCCGGGAAATGTGTGTCGAGCAGAACACTTAGCGATTGCTCGCTGTTTTTTGTCCAGTTGTTTGCCTCATCCTGCAAATGCCCCACTGTACAAGGAGAAGTGGATAGTACCTTCCTCAGCCTTGCGGCGTCGGAGACCGTTTCAACTTCGCCACAGAAGGAATACCAAGAGCGTCGTTGCGCCTTCCTAAGTTCCTTCTTATAGATCTTGAGTTGCCCTTTATATTGTACCTTGTTTTGGGACAGGCTTCTTCAAGGGAACTATTGGTGATATGCTCGACCAGATTATCCAGACCGGCTTTGTCATTCGGTTCATAAAGAAGTTTAGAGTTAAGGACCTTTTTAAAATTCTTCTCATACAGGTGACACTTTGTCTTCCTCACATTTCTGTATCAGGTTTAGGCACTTTTTCGGCGCGTTTGAACTCTATATAATGGGGATCTGAGAATGAGTGGTTGTCCAGTACATTCCATCCAATAATTTTGTCTGATACCCGGTCAGTAGCAAACGTTACGTCTAGTACTTCTTGTCTGTCTTTAATTGTAAAGGTCGGTTTATTGCCAATGTTACAAATAGTTATGTTGGTAGTTAGAATAAAGTCAAGAAGCGAATCACCCCTATTGTTTATATCCGTACTACCCCAGATAGTATGATGAGCGTTCGTGTCTGCGCCAATAATCAGCTCGACCTTGTCAGACGTTGCTTCTTCTGTCGGTATTGCAGCTTCATAAGGTAAGTAACTGGAGACCACCCAGCATATGCGATTGCCAATCTCCAGACTAGCAGCTGTTTGGTCTTTACCACTTAAATTAGTCAGGAGAAAAATACTTAGATCTTTTCTGGCCAAAATGCAGGTTCTTGGAGTGCCTTCACAGTTTGCCACAAGCAGTTTAAAGTTTGGTGACTTGATATCGCACACCCGTCCTCCTAATACATAGGGCTCCTGGATCAGGACGATGTCTACGGAACCTGTGGACAGGCGCAGCAATAGAGCCGCTGAGGCTGCTTTAGCGTGATGGAGGTTAATCTTTAGAATCCTTATCATCATTGGTAATCGACAGTTTGACATCCACCCCGACAAGGGTGTTATCGAACTCTTCGTCCATATCATCGGGGAGCATGTCCCCGCCAGATGCGTCAAAGAGTCCGGAGACTTCCCTCGGCCCCTCAGTAACCGAATTAGTGTTTTCATCCTCAGAGAATGACGTTACAGATTTTCTGTTAGAGTTAGAGTCACCAGAAATAATGGTCGTGTGGACCTCCGCACTTCCAGAAAGCCTTGTATCAAGCACGGTCGACGACTCGCCTTCCTCAGTGGGAGCTACATCCTGCTTGTATACCTTGAAGACTATAGTCTCGAAACCATATTGCAGGGTTGCACTTGCACTTTGTATATGGGAGGTGGATTCAGCGTTAAGTATCAAATAGACCTGTCGCTTTTTACCATCCGCCTCACCCACCTTGCTAATTCTCCAATTATGGGTCGGCAGACCAGGATTGGAATCTGTTATTATTTCTAATATGTCAGCCGGGTTGGAGGGCTCTTCTGTAACCCAGGTGATGGCTCTGGGGTGACTGGGGATGTTGTTGTTTCGACAACATCCAACTGGGCACCCGGCCACACCTCACCCGCTCGACTCAGAGCAGCCTTATACAGATCTACTGATCTGGCATCATCGAAATATAAGAGTTTTACTCTCCCCTGATGCCATCCTGCATCGTAGCAGACTGGTGGTTTGCCCGGCATTTCCCTTCGGACATCGAGGAAATGAGCCATTATGGCGGATTGCACATGGCTCCATTTGTCCTTGAGGACGGATCCATCCTCACTACTTCTGTCTATAACAGCCATCACTAGACTCTCCTTCGCCACTTCATTGAAGGGCTTGGTGAGTGTCCTGTTGATGGTGACATTAGGGCCTCTGGCCTTTTTCGAAGGCAGGGGTTCATCAGGTGATCTGATTCTTTTGACTTTATTAGCGGTTAACACAGCTGAATTTGAGGCTCATTCAGCCGGCTGATTGGCCTTAGAAGCATCTATGACGCCTTTAGCTCAGGTAAGTGACTCTTGTTTTTCGGTAAGAGCCGAAACCTCAACAGCCTCCAACTTCGTCAAAACTCTGAGCGCTATCCGGTGCTCATTGTGCTTCCGTTTTGACGGTCGGACATGACGTTTTCCCCTCACCGTACCACCTGTTGTGAGTACGGTGAGGCCACACCATGTTTGGTGTGGTCGGCTGTGGCCAAGACCAACGGACGGACATAGGAGTCGAGTGTTTTAAGTGCGTACCCGCCGCAATGGCCTTACCGCACTGTGCTCTTAACACAGGGTGAATACAATGCGTCTACCAACGCTCCCACACATAAGTGTATGAGTACCAATTCGACTTCATGTTTTGGCATGTCGACCCCTTTCGTTAAGGGCGGAGTCTACCTAAAACTACTTCCATTCTATGGGTCATGGCACCCGGTTGAAATGCAATTCCACATCGAGCTTGCGCTCTCCCCGCGATTTGGGTCTACACCACGAAATGCTGCCCAAGGGGCCACCCCAACAGCCAGGCTGGAACCGAAGTTCCAGAAGCTCCTGGCTCCCGTGGTACCAGATTATAGTCTCCGGTCGGAATTCGTAGCCGAAGCTACTACCAGTTGGTCCTCCAAAAAAAGTCCGGGACTGGTGGCCTATAATTTAGGGTGGGTAAACACCAACTAAAACAAGAATTTACACAACACATAAAACAACAATTAACACAGCCATCCTCACGGGTAACTCACCAGTCACTATCGTGACGCCGCTCCGGACAACACACAGCCACTGAGGATCAGTGGCCCACAAAAACATAAAACAACAATAAACACCAACACCCTCAAGGGTGAACGACAACAAACATCAAACATACAGGTAACAACAGTTACCTCAACACCAGGAACATCAGGAACATCGGGAACATCGGCAGGCATCAACAACGTAGTCTCCGGTCGGAATTCGTAGCCGAAGCTACTACCAGTTGGTCCTCCAAAAAAGGTCCGGGACTGGTGGCCTATAATTTAGGGTGGGTAAACACCAACTAAAGCAAGAATTTACACAACACATAAAACCACAATTAACACAGCCATCCTCACGGGTAACTCACCAGTCACTATCGTGACGCCGCTCCGGACAACACACAGCCACTGAGGATCAGTGACACACAAAAACATAAAACAACAATAAACACGAACACCCTCACCGGTGAACGAAAACAAACATCAAACATACAGGTAACAACAGTTACCTCAACACCAGGAACATCGGCAGGCATCAACAACGTCAGCATCAGGGCGCAGATGGAGGAATCTGTGCCGCGCTTCGCGATCGCAAAACAACAACAACCGACTGGGCAGGTTATGCCGACAGTAGTGCAATCAGTCACCTCCACTATATGTCTCTTAGTCGTCTCCTATTAAATACAATACGAGCAAAAATGCCCATTGCCCTTAACGTCCGGTCGTCCTCTACAACCCTACTGAAATCCCACACCCCCTGGGAGTGGAAGATTCCCATGCTAGCTAAGTCCCTAACATCATCATAGTGCGAGCATTCCGTAAGTATATGCCGCCAGTCTTCAGGTCCCCTCCCACAACCACAGTCCGGACTATCGGACAGACCTCTCGCATGCAAAAATGCACTGAGAGAGCCGTGTCCCGTCAGTAAAAAGCCAAGACTCAGACCGAAGCCAAAGTCTGGCCGCTCCCTAACAAACGTCGCGTCGTGAATAAAAGCGTACGTCGCCCGCCCCTTATCGCTTTCTGTCCATCTTGTCCGCCACCTAGACACAAGGCACTCATCCAAGAGTTCCTTGTTCCTCCTTACATCGCCTTCTACCAGCTGATCAGCAGGAAACCAATCTAAACTAGGAAGTGGCAGGCCCCTCTTCATCCGGAATGTGATGCCGCAACGCAACACCTCCAGATCAAGTGGGAGTGCACCCAGCAACACTTGCAATGCGTCTGTAGACACCGTACGACATACAAGCCAACATCGCCACCCTCTGGCACGATAAGACCTTGCGAAGACCATGAGCAGTCAGTACTGTCTCGCACCATATAGATGCACCATAAGTTACACAGGTAACAAACAGTACATGATATATGGTGCGGACAGCACGCCTGCTAAGGCCCCAGTCTCTCCTAAGCATGCATTTGACTCTCCCCACAATCTCGGTCAACTTGGCTCTAACAGCATTCAGATGAGGAAGGAAGTTCATCTTCTCACCCATGGTAATACCCAGGTATTTCACCTCACTCCTATACCGGATACTATCCTCGCCAGAACGAATGAGTGGAGGACGCCCCGCAGACAATTTGCCCTTGAGCAACATTGTCGAGGACTTCTCCACCGACACCTCGACGCCAACACGTGCACTCCACTCACCACTGACAGCACGCATGGCCGCCGCACCTTTTCCCTCCAGCTCAGCACGAGACTGGCCTTCGATCAATATGAGGAGGTCATCAGCGTATGCACACAGCTTGTAAGAGGCGGCAAGCGACTGTAATAAGGGATCCATCATGAGGTTCCACATAAATGAACCACAAATAGAACCCTGGGGACCGCCGCGTGTCACCTCCTTCCAAACTGTGCCGCTGGCTTCACCATCTCTCCAGTAATACCGTCTGTACCTGGTGACTTCCTACTTTTCACCCGATAGACACTGTCCGAAATCTCATGTGTTTCCAGGATTGGAGGGTCAGTTATAGCCTCACGAGGAGGAGAATAACTAACCGGATCCGCACCCGGAAAGAGAACCCCCAACAGTTCATCCACGCTTTCCCTCCAAGATCGTAACGTCCCCTCAGCCCGACTAAAACACGCGATGTCGCCCTGCTTGTCACGCCCTCGACATATTCTATAAGCCAACCCCCATGGGTCATCCCTATTGTCCTGTACAATACTCCTAAGATGTCCCTCTTCACTCCTCCGGACGGACAGTAGGACGATTAGGGAACCCCGCTCCATCGGAACATGAAGACATCCCCGTCAAGTGAATTTATTGATTTTCTTGTCTGTATTAGCCCGTAATAGGTACTTCAATGTAGGCCTTCCAGACTTTGTACATATTTTTTTGCGGTTGCGTAATAGGATTTAACTATCCGCTCTGTGATAAACACGTCCGTTCACTACGACAGATCAGCAGCACGCTAGCGCTTACAAGCTAGGGACTTTAGAAAGTGGGGACGTCGAAATCTTGCCGAGAGACAAGTTACAGGAGTTGACGCGTAATACAATCAAGAACAACCTACATGCATCCTTTGAGAAGGGTGCGGCAAAAACACTTTTAAATCCGGGTGCGAACCGGATTTAAAAGTGTTTTTTTTAAATAATAAAAAAAATATCGTAGAAGTGTGAATAGTGTAACAAGTAGTTGAAGTGAAAAGTGAAAAAGACAGAAAGTGCGAAGATTTTAATTTAAATATTTCTAGCAAATTACAAAAATTAAATAAAATATCGGCGCGCCGTGAAATAAAAACTCAAAAGACATTTAAAACAAAAAAAAAAACAACCAAAAGACCCAGACACGAGGACACTGCACCAAATAACCCTAGAAGGTCTTTTCTGAAAGGCCGCCGCACCTTTTCCCTCCAGCTCAGCACGAGACTGGCCTTCGATCAATATGAGGAGGTCATCAGCGAATGCACACAGCTTGTAAGAGGCGGCAAGCGACTGTCCGCTAACTATCCGCTCTGTGATAAACACGTCCGTTCACTACGACAGATCAGCAGCACGCTAGCGCTTACAAGCTAGGGACTTTAGAAAGTGGGGACGTCGAAATCTTGCCGAGAGACAAGTTACAGGAGTTGACGCGTAATACAATCAAGAACAACCTACATGCATCCTTTGAGAAGGGTGCGGCAAAAACACTTTTAAATCCGGGTGCGAACCGGATTTAAAAGTTTTTTTTTTTTTAAATAATAAAAAAAATATCGTAGAAGTGTGAATAGTGTAACAAGTAGTTGAAGTGAAAAGTGAAAAAGACAGAAAGTGCGAAGATTTTAATTTAAATATTTCTAGCAAATTACAAAAATTAAATAAAATATCGGCGCGCCGTGAAATAAAAACTCAAAAGACATTTAAAACAAAAAAACAACCAAAAGACCCAGACACGAGGACACTGCATCAAATAACCCTAGAAGGTCTTTTCTGAAAGTGCTAAATTTTTAGGAATAATTCTAGATAAGAAAATGTTATTTAGACTTAACGTATTGGAACGTGTAAGGAAGGCCAACGTCGCCTTATATTCCTGCAAAAAGGCTCTAGGGTCGCGGTGGGGACTCTCTCCTAAAATCGTCCACTGGATATATATAGCAGTAGTTCGTCCAATACTGTTATACGGTATTTTGGTATTGTGGACGGCAACTGACAAACTAACCATTACCAACCTACTAACAAAGGTTCAGAGAACTGCCTGTCTGAGCATAAGCGGAGCCTCCCAAAATCGTCCACTGGATATATATAGCAGTAGTTCGTCCAATACTGTTATACGGTATTTTGGTATTGTGGACGGCAACTGAAAAACTAACCATTACTAACCTACTAACAAAGGTTCAGAGAACTGCCTGCCTGAGCATAAGCGGAGCCTTAAGGACTACAGCGACCGAGTCTCTACAAGCCCTACTCCATATACTGCCGATTAATATTGTGGCGAGAGAAGTTGCAACCAAAGCGGCAATAAGATTAAACTGCCTATCAATGTGGAGGTACAAGAACTATGGTCACATGAGGATATCAAAGTGTAGTGCTATGGTAACCGACCGAGTGGACTATATACCAACTGTGTACACCTTCAAGAGAAATTACATCACTATGATTCCCGCCAGAGATGAATGGGTCGGCAGAATACCAGGTAATAGAAACCATCTCCACTTTTACACGGATGGTTCGAAGCTTGATGAAAAGGTTGGCTTCGGAGTACACTGTGAAGAACTTAGTCTGGATATAGCTCACAGACTACCAGATACCTGCAGTGTCTATCAAGCCGAAATAATGGCAATATGGGAAGTCGCCAAGGGGCTGAGTCGCAACATAGTAACCAACACTGGCGTTGTCATTTACTCAATTCTCTGCCGCAGATCTCTTAACGAGATGGCTGAGCAGTTTAATAAACACCTCATGTGGGTGCCTGGGCATAGGGATATCCCGGGGAACTGCAAAGCCGATGAACTTGCTAGGAAAGGGACGACATTACAAATTATCGAAGAATTTGCATATATTGGTGCGCCACTATCCACGTGCAAGCTTTGGCTTAGGCAAGAGGCAATCAGGCAGTCCAACGAGAGATGGACAGAAATCGGCACCTGCAGGGTAGCTAGACAAATCTGGCCAAGGTATGAGAAGGTCAAAATATCTCCTCGCACTAGAGAGGAAACGATTGTCTACGTTAGTACAGGTTCTGACGGGACACTGCTTGATCGGCGAACACGCCAAAAGATTGGGTATTGACTCCAATGACTTCTGCCGAAGCTGTGGAGATGAGGAAGAAGTGGAGAGCATTGAGCACTTGCTTTGCGACTGTCCCGCTTTAAGTAAACGACGACTGGACATACTGGGGTCGGCCTTTATTGGCAGCCTAACAGATCTTTCCAGTACTGATATTCGTACTATCGATAATTTTATATATCAAACAGGTTGGTTTCGATGAGGGGCATTTCAGCCCGTGGTAACACTAGGGACCTAAACTGGTCTGTGTGAGCTTGTAAAAAAAATACGGCTGCCACCCTAACCTAAACCTAAACCTAAACCCTAGAAAGAAGAAGGAGCCAGCGACCCACGCCATCAACAACAACAAAAACGGTAACACAAAACCCCGAACCAGGATCAAAGTGAGTACCCAAAATTTGTGGAAGTAGCGTTGTTACATAGGGTCCCAAAACCATTTTTTTTCGAACTCCTCCATATTGATATATGAAGGAGATTTTGGCGGGTCTGGCCCTATGTACGACGCTGGCTTGGTTTTTCGCGTTTTACATATATACAAAAATAACTGAATATTTAACTGCCGTTAGCTTGCACTTACATACATAGCACTTTGATATACATATATACATAAGTGCAGTTAGCTTGCAGTTACATACCTACACATTGCTACACATACATACCCTTCTACATATATACTAACCTCTTGCATAACCTACATGAATTCTAACCAATGATAGTTTTTGACGATTTTTTCGGTAACAACGCGCGACTTTTTACTGTTTTCTAGTTTTCGAAACTTTAGGAAAATAGCGACTCAACCTTTTTGAAAACCCTACGATAATTTGCTCAAATAATTTTACGCATTCTGAAGAAATATTTTGAAAGCCAGCGGCTAGTCGAGTCGATTTATTCGGTCAAGTTATTTTTAAGATACGATTATTAAGATAAGATTATTAAGATATGATTATTAAGATAAGATTATTAAGATTTGTTTCGGGCGCGCGGACGGACACCCATTGACTTATTCCGAAAACCTCAGCAAGAATTCCAGATAATTTTGTGCTGAATAACGCGTGGACGGACAACTTTCTTGCGAAACAAAAGAGCGAAAATTTCTTGAATCTTTTCGGCTGCTTAAATCGCGGTTATATTTATTAAGCTTACTTTTATTCTTATTACTATTATTAGCTGCTTAAAAGAAAAAAAAGGAAAGATTTTTGTTGGCTCGATTCATCCGCTGACTGGCTTGAGAACCCAACAAATTACTTCGTGATTTTTGGGTACCTAAACATCGAGTTTGCAACTTAGAAAAAAAATATTTTTTTGCCTTCTTTATATGCGATTTTCTGAGGGAGAAATCGACCGTATGATATTAGCTGATGCTTCGGAGACGCTAGAATCAATCACAATCAATAAATTAAAAAGAAAAAATAAATTTATTTTTTTTGCTTTAGAAAATACGTGTTCCAACTTTTTGAACGACCCTCGTATTGCCTTAGATTCAATAGAAAAACCCTTTTGAAAAATGTCAAAAAATTTACGATTTTTTAATCTCTTTTGCCATTAATATGTGTGGTTTGTGCTATAAATCAGCATTATTGTAGTTTCCAACCGATTTGAAGCGAAAATATTGATATATTTTATAAAAAAGTTCCTGTGCCGACACTTTCAACTCGACCCCTCGTACCCATTAAAACAACAACAACAGCAGTCTATGTACACCGATGCATACGAGACAATAGGTAGCGGATTTTTTTTCGTTGGTTTCTAGTTGTCTTTTCATTCGTTTTCACTTTTTGCCTTGATTAGGGAACCCAAAGGTTAATGTACCACTGGAGTTTTTTTGTGAAGTAGAAAAAAAGGGAGAAGTAGGAAAACATCATTTCAGCAGTAAAGAAAGGAATGAAAGAACATATGGTTTGATGGTTGATGGGTTCGGACGGACATTTCGGCAAAAGCTAAACAGAAGTAACACAATAATTTACATTTATTGAAATTTATTTTTATTATAGGAAATTACACATTAATAGCAAAATAAATTTGCACAAAAATTTATTAAGTGGTAATTTTTTGGAAATTGCACTTTACTACGAAAAATAAGTTGACTCAAAGTGCTAATTTTTGGAAATTACACTTTGCTACGAAAAATAAATTTGCACAAAAATTTATTAAGTTCTAATTTTTGGAAATTACACTTTTCTACGAAAAATAAATTGGCTCGAAAAATTTATTAAGTGCTAATTCAGTCGCCGTCAGTGGTAGCGAACGGACGTGTTATTGCAGAGCGGATAGTTTTTCCAACCTATTACGCAATACTTATTCACCTACCTACAACGCAACCACAAGGTGTTGTTCTTAAAGTGGGTGTTGAATTTGTTGCATCGGTCTCAGGACAGACATTTTGGAAGTAGTCTGGAAGGCCAACATCGAAGTACCTATTACGGGCAAATACTGGCTATGGGGGCCTCTCCCAAAAATTTATGATTAACCCTGATGAAGTAAATGATATTACGGTGCAGGGAAAAATAAACCCAGTACCGGCGGAAAGCGTTGATTTACTCGCGAGTCACGTGTCGTCGTTATCAAACAATCGTGAGCAAGTAACTTCTACGGGGTTGGGTGCCTCGGATTCCGTAGTCGAAACAGATACAAGCGCACATCTAGCCTTTGGCAAAATAAACGATGAGGAAGATAAAGAAAACCCAAGGGGGGGCTCGAAGCAACCCCAGCTTTTAAAAGCTAGTGGGAACTCGGACTCTGAGTCATCAAGTGATACCAATATTACTATTGTTGAAAATCGGAAAAGACTGTCAGGGGCACAAAGAAGGAAACTGAATAAGATGAACCGGCAGAAGATATTACAGGATGAATCTGACTCTTCTACATCTACTAAAAGAGTCAGATCTCCCGAAGAGCATAGCGATGCGAAATCAACTAAGAAGAAAAAAAGCTCACCGACACCCAGCACTTCGAAGAAACCTATTCAATCTACCAAAAAAGGAGTTCCTAGTCAGAATCCGTTAATGGTGGGAGGAGAAGTTGATCTTGTTGTTGAGAAGGTGAGTAAGTCCACCAAACCATCCATAAAAGAGGGGGCCTCAAACAAAAAGTCCCATTCTAAAGGAAAAAGCAAGGTGGATATAAGCAAGGGTAAGGAAACACCATCTTATTCCCAAATAGCCAAAAAACATATTCAGGACGAACTACACTATGCCATAATTGATAGCAGTAGTGCGTCTGGCAGAATTCCCGAAGAGCAAAAGAGCATCTTCGAAGATTTGTTCTACACAAAGGTATTGGACCACATTCTCGAATCTAATGATGGACCAACAATCCAAGTAATGAGTTGCACGTTTGAGAGGGGCGTTTTGATGCTGAAACTGGTATCACAATGCTGTGTCGATGTCCTCGGAAAACTAGCATCCCCTCACCTTGGGACGGCGCAAAGCTGAAACTGGTAAGGAAAAGCGATATCCCTGTACTCATAAAAACATCTTTCTATGTCAGAGGATGGGCTAGTAAGGTACCGTCAGAGCGCATACTCAGCGTCATTGGCAAACAAGATTCGAACCTTAAAGTGGGGAAGTGGGAAGTCTTCCACAGGATTTTTGGAAATTACACTTTACTACGAAAAATAAATTTGCTCAAAAATTTATTAAGTGCTAATTTTTGGAAATTACACTTTGCTACGAAAAATAAATTTGCTCAGAAATTTATTAAGTGCTAATTTTTGGAAATTACACTTTGCTACGAAAAATAAATTTGCTCAGAAATTTATTAAGTCCTAATTTTTGGAAGTTACACTTTACTACGAAAAATAAATTTGCTCGAAAAATTTATTAAGTGCTAATTTTTGGAAATTACACTTTACTACCAAAAATAAATTTGCTCGAAAAATTTATTAAGTGATAGTTTCTTGGAAGAAACACCTTCCTACAAAATTTGGGTATTTTTTTTAGAAAAAACAAGTTCCTACAAAGTTTGTTTTTTTGTTTGTTATAATTTTGCAAAAAACACTTTCCTACAAAATTTGTTTTTTGATTTGATTGATTTTTTTTGATAGAAAAATCACTTTCCTACGGTTTTTTATTGTTTTGTTAAAGAAGAGTTGATTGATAATTTTTTTGAGAGTACACTAGCCGACAAAGAATTACTTTCGTACAAATTTTTATTTATATAATTTTTTTCTCCAAAAGACCCAAGTCTATAAAAATTATTATCGCTAAAATTTCTTACTTTTCGCACAAACGACACAAGTTCAAAATAAACTGCCATTATTTATATCTATTCGTGAAAAAAAAAAACAAAGTCGGACTGTAAAAGATTGGCCCCATTCAACAAATATTTAGCGTTTTTCTGAAATTATTTTGCAAATATTGGCAAAGTCAATTTTTACAGAAATTGTTAAAAGAAAATCTCAATTTTAAAAGTTTTTTGAAATTTTAGTCAGTTTACAATTTGACAAAGAAAATATTTAAGAAGGAGGAAATATGGATAAAGTTTTACGTGATAAATTTGTAAATTGCGTAAATGACCTGATAGACTTTGAGAGTGGTTACTCTGCTACTAGCACCGATGATAATATGCACTCATTAGAAGTGACACGTTCAGAATTGAACTCTGTTTGGGATCAGGTGAAAAGGGCCTATGTAGATTGTAGAGACCGTGTTCCCGAAAAAGATGAGACCCCAATCGATGTTTAAGCGCAGTAAATGGAGAAATTTTAGCACTAATCGACGAAAGGCAGCAGGAAAAGTACGAACGAGAATCGGAGACCCGAAAAAAGGAAACAGTTGAGCCAAACAACCATCTATCGTTACGTTTACCACCATGCGACACCGACACATTTCATGGAGGATACAGCGCTTGGCCTACTTTTCGGGATTTGTTTTCGGCCTTGTACAGAAATAATTCTAGACTGAGTAAAGTAGAAAAACTTTTCCATCTAAAACAAATATCCGCGGGGGAGGCACGGGAAATTATTAGTAACGTACCACTAACAAATGAAGGTTTTGATCTAGCATGGAAAAACTTAGAAAACAGATACGAGAATAAACGAATGCAAGTTAATGAACAGCTAATGACTCTACTTAGTTTACCACCAGTTTCGGCAGATTCAGGATCTTCGATCCAAAAACTTCAACGCACTATTGATGGTTGCGTTCAGACACTAGAAACACTCAAGGTAGATGTAAAGGGGTGGGAATTTTAGTTTACCTTACTTCTACGAAACTGCCGAGAAATTTCTTAGAAGAATTTGAAAACGGTTTGGAAGACTGTTCCATACTACCGTCTTGGAAAGATTTGAATGCATTTTTGACACAAAAGCTCAAAACTTTAGAATCTGTAGGAAATATTAAGCCCCATTTCTCCAAAAATAATCAGCCTAGACCCGATTATAGTAGGAAGGAAAATAGGGTTAAGTCATTTCAAACTAATGTTGCGCAACAGACTCAAAGTTCGCAAAGAAGATTCAACAATAGCAACAGATTTAGCACATCTACGCAACCTAGTAGTCGTACAAATGGACCGAGTTGCCAAAATTGCAAGGCAAACCATTTGTTACGAAATTGTCCACAATTCCTTGAGAAGAACGTGAATGATCGCATTCACTTAGTAAAACTTCACAATCTTTGTTACAACTGCATCACTTCGGATCATGGTGTAAGAGATTGTAAGAGTCGTTTCACGTGTAGGGAATGTAATCAAAGACATCACACTTTATTACATAAGGGTAACGAGGCCCGACCTACAAATTCACAACCGGTTAGAGATGACGTACGACCTAGTACCAGTGCGGCAGCTCTAATCCACTCCTAGTTTACAGTCCACACCTAGTTTTCAAACTCCTAGTATAACGACTCTAACTCTCAAGGAAAATTCACAACTTAGCCAGCAGCAATCGAAAGAAACACTACTCTTCACAGCGATTGTTCAAATTGAATCTAGAGGGCGGCGATATGACGCACGAGCGATTATCGACCCTGGATATCAATCAACATTTATTTCAAACCAAAGATTACAAACCAATTGAAGCTTCCAACTAGGAAGAATCTTGTGTATGTTACCGGTTTAAGTGAAACCGTTTCAGAAACTTCAACAAAAGCTTGTCTTTTTAACCTTTGTTCTCGTACAAACCCTAGTTTTGAATTAGAAGTTTGGTCACCCGTTTTGAAGACCCTTCCTTCTAATTTGCCGTCGCGCAGCCTAGATAAAAATTAACATAGAGAAACAACTCAACTAGAGTTAGCAAATCCTCGTTTTTACGAAAGCCGACACATAGATCTTCTGATAGGTTTAGACATAGGACCCTTAATTTACACAGTAGGAGCTCCCATGAAATCTATAGGATCTTTACTAGCGCAAAGCACAGTTTTTGGCTGGATAGTGGGCGGACCCTTGAAAAATCAAACACAAATGATAGGAAAATTTCACTTTACAATACAGTTTCGATCGAGAAAATTCTCACACGTTTTTGGGAGGTGGAGGAGACCTCAAAAAAAGTTTTGAGGTCAGCAGAAGACACCTTTTGCGAAACAAATTTCAAAAATACAACGCGAAGAAATGAAGATGGACGATATATTGTCACGATGCCGTTCAAATCTTGTGCTGAACTTGGAGCATCTCGAAATATCGCAATGGCGCAATTCTATCGAATGGAAAGAATGTTGCAAAAAACGCCCGAAATCAAATCTCAATACGACGCAGCGATAATGGAATATTTGGAACTTGGACACATGCGGAAACTGAGACCCCGGAAATCGAGAAGACCCCTCACTACTACTTGCCACATCATGCAGTTATAAAACCAGATAGGGTTACTACTAAACTTAGGGTAGTTTTCAATGCGTCAAGTCCCACATCAAATAGGAAAAGTCTTAATGACATTTTACATCCAGGGCCAATTCTTCAACAGGATTTAGTATTGCAGATTTTAAAATGGAGGTTTTTTAGATATGTATTCAACGCCGACGTTACCAAAATGTATCGTCAAATACAAATCGACCCAAGTCAGACCCCATTTCAAAGAATTCTTTTCAGAAAATCAGCAAATGACCCAGTTGAAGACTTTGAACTTTCAACAGTTACTTTCGGAATTAATTGCGCCCCATTTCTCGCTCTTAGGACCCTAATTCAATTGGCAGAAGATGTTAAAGAAACATACCCATTAGGTTCGGAAATTATAAAACAAAATTTATATGTCGACCACGTTTTAGCTGGAGGTCACACTGTAGAAGAATCCATTAAGTCTATGAAATAATTAATAGCAGCCATGGACTCAGCAGGTTTTCAATTGAGGAAATGGAGTTCAAACGACCCCAATCTACTTAGCGATCTGCCACCTGACTCACTCTTGCCGGACAATTGGTTGGACATATCGGAAGGAACTTCAACGAAGACTCTAGGTATCCGATGGCACATTTCGGCTAATAACTTTACGTTCACATCACCACCCACGGAAGAAAGGGAATTATGCACCAAACGAGAAGTCCTTTCAACAATTCCCAAATTTTTCGACCCATGTGGATGGCTGGCTCCAGTAGTCATCGTAGCGAAACTTATCATGCAGCAAGTCTGGCTGGATAAAGTAGATTGGGACGACGCGTTGAAGCCCATAACTCGAATGAATTGGAAGAATTTCATTAAAAATTGTCCCTCAATAGATTCAGTTTCAGTACCTAGGTGGATCAGATTTAAACCCTCAAGTAAAATTGAAGTACATGGTTTTTGTGACGCTTCAGAAAGCGCTTACGCCGCGACTCTTTATGTTAGAGTAGAACATTTAGATCAAACAGTCGACACGTTTCTTTTGGCAGCGAAAACTCGAGTAGCACCCATCAAAAAAATATCTCTGCCTAGATTAGAATTATGCGGAGCCGTTCTCTTAGCAAAATTAACCACAGCGGTGGTTCCCAACTTACAAATTGAAAATATTTCAACTCACTTTTGGACTGACTCAACAATTGTGTTAGCATGGCTCAAAAAACCCCCTTGTTCATGGAGTGCCTTTGTCGGAAATAGAGTTTCAGATATTTTATATAATGTAGGCAACGAAAATTGGAAGCACATAGATTCAGAAAGCAACCCAGCTGATGTAGCCAGTCGAGGATGTTCGCCAATGATTTGCAGTCTCAACATTTGTGGTGGACTGGACCCCAATGGCTGAAGTTTCCAAAAGACCGATGGCCTAGACATGAAATTATGCTAAACACCGAGTTAGAAGCAAAAGCAGTTAGAGTTTTCACGACCACAATAGTTGAGGATCTCTTCTCTATCCAGGGCATATAAAGTCTTAGCATTTGCAATTCGTTTTTGGAGAAATACCGGCGTCAATCGGACCCGACTTAGAATTTCTTCAGCAGAAATCACCCATGGTGAAATACAAGATATCAAAGATCGTCTTATTGTTTTAACACAAAACCATTATTTCGCAGAGGAGTATTTAGCGTTAACCCAAAAGAAAAGACTCTCATCGAGTAGCAGTCTTTTATCTCTCAATCCATTCATTGATTCAAAAGGAATCATTAGGGCAAATGGCCGCCTTGTTCAGTCCCCAGCACTTACATATAACGAGCGCCATCCCATTCTTATCCCATACGAATCGAGATTAGCCCTTTTGTCAGTGGAATTTATTCACAAAATTACGATGCATTGCGGAAATCAACTCGTGACTCGCGTAATCAGGTCTGAATTCTGGATATTTAGGTTGAAGTCTCTAATCAAGAAGGTAATTCATAAGTGTCGAACTTGTGTTTTGTATAAACATCAGATTCAAACGCAAATTATGGCCTCACTTCCGCCCCAGCGAACTATGCTGACTCGACTTTTTACCAACACTGGAGTAGATTTTGCAGGACCCTTCAACATAAAGAATTTTACAGGAAGAGCTTGTTTAATAACAAAGGGTTATGTTTGCGTCTTCGTTTGCTTTTCCACAAAAGCAATTCACTTAGAACCCACTAGTGATCTATCAACTCAGTCTTTTTTAGCCGCTTTATCTCGCTTTATTGGGCGACGAGGAAGCCCAGCCAAGATCTACTCAGATAATGGGACTAATTTTGTAGGAGCAGCAGAATTAATAAAAAAAGATA
This sequence comes from Eudasyphora cyanicolor, assembly GCA_963930755.1. Taxonomy (NCBI): domain Eukaryota; kingdom Metazoa; phylum Arthropoda; class Insecta; order Diptera; family Muscidae; genus Eudasyphora; species Eudasyphora cyanicolor. The sequence goes on along the minus strand of OZ005737.1, from coordinate 115,706,183 downwards.
GGCTAGAGTTTATGAAGAATCTGCAAAAGGACGCCACCCAGAACAATGTTTATCAAAATTTAGAATGGAATTTTATTCCTCCCGGTGCCCCTCATATGGGAGAATTATGGGAGGCGGGAGTTAAATCATTCAAACCACATCTACGAAAATTTATACCGCAAATGAATTTCACCTTGGAAGAATTCTCGACCATTTTAGCGCGAATTGAAGCCTGTCTTAATTCTCGACCCCTAAGTCCAGCCAGCGACGACCCTTCCGATTTAAATCCTCTTACCCCAACTCATTTTCTGATAGGTACCTCCATTTTGACCCCAGCAGAACCAGATGTTTCAAACAGAAACCTCACCCTAGCCAACAGATGGAAACGATTAAAGATTATCGCTCAATATTTTTGCCAAAGATGGAAAACTGAGTATTTGAATGAGCTGCATCGTCGATATAAGTGGAAGTATCAGAAAATGTAAAAGACGATTTAATTGTAATTAAAGATGAGAGATTGGCCCCGACTGAATGGAAATTAGGCCGTATAGAAAGAACTTACCTAGGATCAGATCAAAACATTAGGGTCGTGGACATTCGGACAGCCAACGGATTAATTAGTCGACCGATTACGAAAATCGTCAGATTGTTTTCCAACTGACTAACAACTTACTCACTATCCACCTATTTATTAACAACTTATTTCTATGTAAAAGGTCTTGGTACTCACGACACTTCCATTCTAGGTATGGCTGAATATACACCCAGGCTAGCTCTATCCCCGATACGCCAATCCTCGGACAGACGACCCAACCAGCATAATCGGGACACATCAAGCCAGCAGAGAAGAGCCACCAGTCGTAGTACGGATACTCGCCATCGCCCCTCGACCTGGCAATACTCCTGCGGTCTGTGCCAGGCCGACCACGCAATAAGGACGTGCCCTTCTTTCCGCCGACTCACTGCTTATCAGCGGTACGAGACCGTAGAGAGACGGGGCTATTACCGCAATTGTTTGGCCCGAAGTCACCTGGCGCCTGACTGCCCGGCCCTTACGGCTTGTCGTGAGTGTGACAACCGGCATCACACCATGTTGCATGGGGCCCCGCAACTCGAGGACCAGCTGGGCAGAGTCGCGCCAACGGAGTCCGTCTTTCGAAGGGCAAGCGTGTTTGTACCCACGGCCACCATCAGGATTGTTGTTCAGGAGGAGTTCAAAGTGGTACGAGCCCTCCTGTGCCCAGCCACCACCATATAAAGGATCGCGGCCACCACAGTCGGCAGATTGGGTTTGGCCACAAGGCAACGGCAAGGGCATACCCTTACAAAAATTACAATCAAACCGTATCATGACCGTCCCTCCACGATAATCAGGACGACTGCCCTTGTCACCAGTGAGCTGCCAAGGTTACCCTATTCTCGAAGATCCGACCAACGAATTCAGACGGGCCACTCTGGCCGATGTGGACCCTAGGGGAAACGATCCAGTGGAAGTAGAGATTGGGGGCGACGCCTATGCCTATCTGCGAAGAAGAGAGGTGCGTGCCACATGCCTGGGAGCGGTCAGCGCGTTCCAAACGTCCTTGGGCTACGTCTTTGCGGGACCCGTCAGCAATGCCCTTTCTAACAACGAATAGACCCAGGTATGAATTGTAAACACAAAACCACGGGGGGGGGGGAGAATGTTTATAGATGACCTCAATCGTTTAACAAAACGCTGCTATTTTTATGAGCAACGATGTGCGTGCGTTTGTGTGAGTGTAAATGAGTGCATTTCATTCCACTAATGTACGCACATTCCAATGACGCCTACATAAGGTATTATCCTTTCCTTCTTGTTTCGTCGTTTGTTTGTTTGCTGCTTGCGGTCCATGTGTTTTAAGCTAAGCTTACATCTAATGGCAGCTGAAGTCAGTTCTTTCGCAACATTGAAACTGAAAACCGTGACCATTCTCCCCCGTGATTGAGTGATTAAGTGATAAAGTGTACTTAGAATAAAATCTGTGTAATTTTAAAGTGTTTTTTATAGAGAACAAAGTGACCCTTATAAAGAAGACACTGTTGAAGAGACCCGACACCAACATTGAACAAATAATAAAAGTGGAAACTTAAATACACTAATTCACATTAATCTTACATTGAAATACACTAAACTCAACAAAAGAACTAATTACATTGTTAACTTTTAAAACCACACATTTTTCACACTCTCACACCTGTACATATCATTTACCAATTAATTTATGAATTAATTTGAATTTAATTGCTCTAAAAATATTTAGCTATAAGTTATCATACTTACATTTAATAAAGATACAAAAATTTAAAATTTTCAATTTAATCATCAAGAATTCTAATTTCGAAAGGCACAAAAGAGAAAACCTAAGTTTACACCCCTAAACACACCTAAATATAATTTTCTTATAAATTATTATTTTATAAGTCATCTGGAATGGATGCAATAAATTATGAATGAATTGATGAAAGAAATGTTCAACTAGTATGACATAAATTAAAGGAACGTAGGAGTGAAAGAAAGGCCATAACGATTAGGGATCCTCAATAGAAATAGATTGAGTGGCCATGGGGATCGCTGAGGATAACGATCCATAGGGCGGGCAAGACTGGAATCCACAACACCCGGATTGCAGGCTTCGACATCAGGTGTCAGTTGAAACTCAATAGTGGTACTTATTTAGTTTTCTTGAATGAATCAGGGGATGGTAACTCGCTAGGATCGTGGGTGGAAAAATTCCCACGCGGACTGAAGCTAAGCTGGAAGGAAAACAAGAAGTACCACGCCACCTAACCACAATCGAATAGCGAATACAATGCGAAATCTTTCATCGTTTCCTCACCGTAATTCCTTGTAAACCTTGGCCGACTTGGAGCAATGGACTACGTCATCTGGAGGAGACACTAATAACTAACGATACTAATTTGGGACAAAACCACCCAGATACCATTACAAATGTTATACATAAATTATTTATTTTGTGTTGTTGCGGTGGCGATGTTTGTGAGGCATCAAAAGCCGGGGTAGTACAATGTTATAAATAAAAAAATAATTTCCTACTGTTGTACGAATATAAATAAATAGATGTTTTATTATTATAGTTAATGTTTTACATTATATTTGTTGACATATAATAATTATACTTCCATCCATAAACGGAATATCTTCTTCCAACTTCTTTGGCTGGCAAGAACTATGTATGTTCTTTACAACCATTTCCAAATCGAGATCACAGGCACAGTCAAATTCCATTGTGCTACTGCTTTGGTAGCGTTAGCTGTCCATAATGTTTCTCCAGGCTATTGGGCTAAAGTGCAGCTTACCGAAGGCATCACGAAAATAAAAAAGTAGCCTATCTTGTTCAGTTTGGTTCAAAAGTTACGAAAATAGTGTTAAAAATTGGGGATCGGACCTATGGGACCCTCGGGACATAGTCCCGGTCCCCGACATAGTCATCATTATACTCAAACGAAAGGTAATCCCATGTATAGCGTAAATATGAACAAAATAGGGTCCAATATTTTGGGGGACTTGGAACCGCAAAACCAATATTATACTCAAACGAAAGGAAATGGCGAGCAGACTCCTAATAATGCAATAAAATTAAAAAAAAAATATCTGTTAGACCCATATGACCCAGTAAAATGAGGGCTCAGGAATGTGTATTATACTCGATATTATTCTTAAGTAAAAATAATATGCAAAGACAGCTTTTCTAAAGCCCCTGTGACTTCCAAAGAAAAGTATTGCATTTACAAAAAGAAATGAAATTTTCGCCTGCGTGGCTTTCCTACAACAAACATGTGCTTATAGGTATAATCGATGCAATTATATAACACTTAGATATTTGTACATCGCCTGACTCACGTTGTCGAACATTGATGTTCGCTGATTTACGAACAAAGAAAAGGAAGTATGTTTTCATTCAATTTGTCGTTCTGATGCCATTTTGTAGGTCACAAAAATGCCGTTTTTCTCATAGTGTCACGTTAGACATCGTGTGTCAGGCGTTTAGTCTATTTGTTACCTTAACTTACATATATTGTGTTGTTTTATATTTAAATAACATTAAAAGTAGCAAAATAAATAGTGTCCAACTTTGTTTTTGCCTAAAAATACAAATGAAATTTTTCTTTCGTAAAAATCGCGAACTTTTTTTAAATAATAACACAAAAATACATTAAGTCTATGTATTAACTTAATTTACACATTTTGTGCCATTTTACATTAAAATTAGCAAAATCATTGAGTATAATATTGATTTTCTACACTTGGGCCCCAATTTTATGGGCCTCAGAGGACTACTGGATTAACTTTTTATAATTTTTTTCAAATTTAGGCTATATTCGACATTTCCTTTCGTTTAAGTATAATATTGATTTTTGGGTCCCAAGTTCCCCAAAATATTGGACACTAGGGGCCTACTGGATCCACTTTATACATATATTTCATATTTAGGCTCTACATGGCATTACCTTTCGTTTGAGTATAATGTTCACTATGTCGGGGACAGGGTCCATTTTTTGGGTCCCATGGGTCCGAGCCCCGAAATTCCTGGGGTAATTTAGAGGGGGGTCAAAAAAAATTTTCAAAATATACTTTTCTCATCGCACGAATGACCTAATCGATTGATATTAATTTTTAATTGTGACAATTACAAAAAATTCGGGAAAATCGGTCCGAAATCCGCGGAAAACTCACTCTTTGAACACCTACTCGTTGAAATTTCTATTCATTCGTAACTGACAACTTACTCGCTCCGGGATGACATATCTTATTATTCATTATTTTTGACCTTACCCTTTTTGATTTTCAATGGTAGTTGAACTTTATCATGTAAATTATTGCAACTTTTGTAGTTGAACTTTATCATGTAAATTATTGCAACTTTTGACTTATTTTTTAAATATTTTGATTAACAGCAAACATTTTCAGCAAACTGCAAATTTTTCAGCAGTGCGTTTGCTAATGCAAAACTGCAAACTTTTTGCTATTACAGAAGAAAATTTGCTGTATTAGCATAAAAAAATTTTGCTGAAAAATAGCAGACGTTGTTTGTTATTAACAGCAAACTTTTTTTTTGGGTGTAGTTTTATCCGAAACCCATGTTACTAAAGATGTAGGAGAGCACGAATATGAACTAAAAGAATATAATCAATATAATACAACATCTAACTCATCGCGTACTGGTGGAGTCATAATTTATTTTAAGAAGAATGGATCGTAAACAAATTTTGTGAAAGAGTCGCTGACTCAAAATATTGGATGAGTTCATATTTAGCAAAATATAATGAAAAGTGCATGATAATTATGGCTGTTTACAGATCTCCAAGTTGTAGAGAAGTAGAATGGTGTGTAGAATTTGAAGAAATGGTGGAAGAAATTTGTGAAACAAATTACGAAATAATTATAGCTGGTGATTTCAACATAGATTGGACTAAAGATACATAAAGAAACATATAAAAAAACGAATACTAGTAACGCTTAATGATAACGGGCTTAAGCAAATAGTTAAGGAGTACACCAGAGTCACTGAAAACTCAAAAACCCTAATAGACTTTGTTATAACTAATAATTGTAAAGTATGTGCAATAAATAATAATACAAACAAAATATCAGATCATGAAGCTATAGATATAAAAATCGAAAGAAAAAACAGTGAGCAGACAATGCAGAAAGAAATTGAAATATTCAAATATAAAAGTTAATAGAGAACTAAGTGGTATTTTAAAATATAATGATAGTTCAAATTTAAATAAAAACGTATATAATGTAGACAATTGCCTTGAAAACACAATTAAGAAGTTTACAAATAAAAAAATAATTGATTCCAATAATAATGGTAACAAATGGTTTAGTAGAGAACCAAAGAAGCTTAAAAGGGGAAAATGTACCAAATATTAGATGGCAACAAGTAAAAAAGTTCAGTCGGGTAAACCGACTTATGAGTCGGTTGACACATTTAGTCCCAAAAAAATATTAGTAAATTTATTTATTTATTTGTTTTATTTAAATTATTATCAACTTAAATTGCATTTAATAAGTTTTAAGTATGCAGTGGTATTAAAGTTATAAGCTGTTAACTTTTGTAGTAACATGGTCCATTTGTGGGGGGGGACCAAAAGGGGCGTGACAATAAGACCAATTTTCGAAATTTAAAGTATTTGTATTGGTATTGGTACAAAATGGTCCATTTGTGAGGGAGGTACCAAAATATAGTACCTAGAGTCCATTTTTCTCTGGACTCTAGGTACTATAAAACCATTACACTTTACAATATTTCAAGTCTTTGTATGTACTGGTAATAAAGTTATAAACTATTAACTTTTGGTTCAAAATTGTCATTTGTGTGGGAGGTACCAAATGGAGCGCGGCAACTTCGCTCATTTTTGTCGAGGTAATGGTGACTAATAAACTAATACTATGTGTAGAATTTCAGAGGATTCAAATAAGTAGTATAGAAGTTATTAAATAATCAATATTTCACTAAATATTAAACCTTTTTGGGGGGGGGGGGGCTAGAACGAGTGGACCAATATGGCCCATCTTCGAACTTAGCCGGAGATAGAAGAACATATTACCACATACCAAATTTGAAGTCAATCGGTTACTCCTTTCGAGAGTTATCGTGCGCACCAGCCAGCAGACGGACGGACATTGCTCATTCGACTTAAAATGACACAAAATGGATATCCGCCGAACATACTTTGGGTCACATCCTTCGATGTGTTACACTTTTGGCTCGTAGCAAATGATATATAAACTCCTCTCTATGGTGAGGGGATTAAAACGCAGAGCACAATCGAATCATGGAACAATTATAAAATATCAAGAAATATTTACAAAACAAAAATTGAATATGAGAAAAATAAGTTCGTCAACAATAAAATAAGCAGCGCCAAATATCAGAAACAGATGTGGAGAGAAATTAAAGACTTAGTCCTTAATGATAACAAAAATGTGATACCAAGTAGAATATAAGAAAGAATACCAAATAGCCAATAAATTTAATAAATATTTTGTAGATAGTATAAGAGAAATAAGAAATTCAATAGAACAAGTGCAATACTTAAACCAGATATCTGTGATAAATTCCAAATTCAAATTTCGTGCAATCAATCTACAAGAACTCAAGAATATATGTAAAGATATGAAAAAGAACCCAGACTTCAACAAAGTATCAATGAAATTAATAACCGATAATTGGAGCATAATGGGTACGATCATGATGAAGATAATAAACACATCACTAACAACGGGAGACTTCCCTGATAGCTGGAAATTATGAATGGTGACACCGATAGAAAAAGTCGCAAAAACTATCAAATGTAAAGAGTTTCGGCCAATAAATACTTTGAAAATGTGCGAAAAAATAATTGAAAAAGTCGTAAAACAACAACTAGATAACTATATAGAAACAAATAATATACTCTCAAAATATCAATCGGGTTTCAGAAAAACATTTTCATGTGAAACGACGGTAAATTATTTTATTAATAAATGGAAGAATGTGAATAAAAATAGAAAAATTAAGGCAATATTTCCAGACTTTAAGAGAGCTTTCGAAACCATTGATAGAGAGATCTTATTAGAAAAACTATACATATTCGGAATACAAGGAAACGAACTTAATTGGTTTAAATCCCACTTAACTGGTAGAACACAAGTTGTAAATATAAACGGTAAAACGTCGGAAAATATAGATAATGAATTTGGAGTAACACAGGGTTCAATTTTGGGAGCACTATTATTTATTTTCTACATAAATGATATGCCAGATGTGATGGAAAAATGCGAGATAATACTATACGCAGATGATACTCTGATCTTTACGGAAGGGGAGACAGATAATCAATGTCATGATAATTTGACCAATGATACAAATAATGTGAATAAATGGCTAAAAATTAATAAACTAAAACTAAATGAAAGTAAAACGAAAATGGGTTGGGTTGGAAGAATATCAGGTAATAGAAACCATCTCCACTTTTACACGGATGGTCCGAAGCTTGATGAAAAGGTTGGCTTCGGAGTACACTGTGCAGAACTTAGTTTGGATATAGCTCACAGACTACCAGATACCTGCAGTGTCTATCAAGCCGAAATAATGGCAATATGGGAAGTAGCTAAGTGGCTGAGTCGCAACATAGTAACCAACACTGGCGTTATCATTTACTCGGACAGCCAGGCTGCCATCAATTCTCTGGAGGCAACATTCCTAAAATCACAAACAGCCCTCGACTGCCGCAGATCACTTAACGAGATGGCTGAGCAGTTTAATATACACCTCATATGGGTGCCTGGGCATAGGGATATCCCGGGGAACTAGGGATATCCTCGCACTAGAGAGGCAAAAATTGTCTACGTTAGTATCACTTCTGACGGGACACTGCTTGATCGGCGAACACGCCAAAAGATTGGGTGTTGACTCTAATGACTTCTGCAGAAGCTATGGAGATAAGGAAGAAGTGGAGCATTGAGCACTGGCTATGCGACTGCCCCGCTCTGTGTAAACGACAACTGGACATACTGGGGTCGGCTTTTCTAGGCAGCCTAACAGATCTTTACAGTACCGATATTCGTACTATCGGTAAATTTATATATCAAACAGATTGGTTTCGATGAGGGGCATTTCAGCCCGTGGTAACACTAGGGACCTAAAATGGTCTATGTCAGCTTGTATAAAAAAATACGGCTGCCACCCTAACCTAAACAGTGAGCAAGTTTTTGAAATTAAAGAGGAACAAATAAAAAAAAGTAAACGAAATTAAATACCTTGGTTTTATTATAGATAAACAACTAAAATTAAAGGAACATATAGAATATATATGCAAACAAATTGGAAAGAAAATCGGCTTTTTAAACGAATACGTAAAAAAATATCGGTATTGACTGTGATAAATATATATAACGTAATGATAAAACCACATTTTGAATTTGGCTCAACAATATTATAAACATGTTGCACTGCAACTCAAATAGAAAGACTTCAGAAATTACAAAGCAATGCGATCAATTTTAAAATGCAATCGTTACACACCTATAAATAATATGTTAAATGCACTACAATGGCTTAGCATTAAACAAAGGCTGCAAATGAATACACTTCAATTTATACACAAAATGAAAATGGGAAATGCACCTGAATACTTGAGAGATCAACTACAGTTTATTGGAGATATACAAACATATCACCTACGAAAAGCAGAAAATTTCAGACTTCCAAAAGCAACAACAACAGCTATGCAACGTTCACTTTTCTTTAAAGGATATTAAATTAGAAAGGAACAATAACGTTTTTAAGAAAAATTTTTAAATTTCATCAAAAATAGTATCATAGATCAGAGTTTCTGATAAGTTTATACTTTTAAGAAGTAATGTATAATGGATATATTGTGAAGTATTTTAAATACTACAAATAAAAATAAATAAAAAAATGTACTCTTATGATCAAGGAGTAGATTGGATTTATTATTAGATCATATAGATTTGGTGAACCTTGTTTTTACCAAGGAGGAGTCTCACAGAAAATGGTAGATATTTGGATATGACTCACATATATTTTGTCAGATTTCATATACATATAGGAGCCAACAAGGACGCTATATGTGGCTGTTTTAGTTACAACATTTTTGTTATAGCTTTATATGCAATCGATATAAAATATGGCCTCCACGCATATTGCTCTTCTTACATGTCGCTGTGGAACAACTGAAGCCAACTGCAGTCATACGATTGGTTGCAAAACTTACGAGTTTTTTCCAGATTTATGAAAATGTTCTGATAAGGCTCCCTTGCCTTGAGCATCCTTCAAAGCACCGATGGGGAAGATATGCCGCGATCAGGGTTACCATAACCTTTTTTCGGAAAGGAGGACTTTTGTGCCAGAAATGGAGGACATTCGCAACATTTACAAAGAGAGTTTGGAACTTTCGGAGGACAGTTAAAAAATACAGTAGTTGGAGAGTCGGGATGTAACGAAAGTGACTTTAGCGAAAGCGAATATTGCAATATATTTCTTGCGAATGCGAAAGCGAATAGTGAAATATGCATTTTTTCGAATGCGAATAATAGTTTGACCCTTTAGTACCAACAAATTTAAGGAACTGAATTGATATTTTTCCAGGATATTCAAGTATTAAGAATGTTTTCCATAGTTTTACCTCCTGTTACCACAAGGACAAACATATTTCTTCAACTGTTTTGAAGAGAAGTGGTAGAGGTTTTCATTGGTATTAATATCTTCAAATTGTGTGACGGGAATAAGGATATTTAACACTTTTAACAAATGGAAGCGAATACTGAAAAACATTTTTGCGAAAGCGAATAATCCAAAGATAGTTTTTGCGAATGCGAATGTTAAAATGATGCGAATATTCGTTACATCCCTGTTGGAGAGAATGAACATTTTACTATGATCAACAATTAACTCCAAAACCGTAAGGAATGTCTAAAGTCGGGCAGAGTCGACGATGTGATACCATACACCACCCTATCGGAGCAGAACAAGAAGAAATATACTCATGTTTTATTAATGTTATTTTGCTAATTTTTATAACGCTTAGATGAAAAAATTTTCTGCAAATTTGGCAAGATTTGTACTTGGGTGCTACATTTAAATCTGAACCGATTTACACCAAACTCGACAATGTGGTTTTGTGGCAACACCGTCTCAGCAGATGACATCCAATTCAAAATCTGGCATCATCACTCAACGACAGCATAAGAGAAAACAGAAGTTGATTGCTCGTGAAATCTACGACACCACAACTGTGGCATTCTGATTGTATCGTTGTTAAATACCTTTTATATTAAATAAACATTTCAAATAGTTGTTAAGTCAACCCCCAACAGCTATAGTGGTGACCCCGTCTACGGACTACAATACAAATTTTAAGTGGAAACTAAATTATATATCAAACAAAATACACGACGCACTAGAAACTTCGAACGCGAGCAAAGTTGTGCATGACTCGTACACTGTTGCACAATTTCAATCGAGTGACTTATGGTGGATGCAACAAGTCAGTTGAGACAACGAAAGCCAATTAATTACGCAGAAACTGATTCTGCCAGCAGCGATTCTGAATTTTTTGAAAGCAGCAGCATCACTATGCCGGACCCAAATGCCGAAGAACTTTCGCTTCAAATTCAAGCACTACAACGAGACCTTAATTTACTTCGAGGTTCACACCAACAACAAGACTCCGCACGGGCAAATTTACAAAAAATACCAAAATTCAACGAACGGAATCCTCACCTTTGGTTTGCACAAGTCGAACGGTCATTTGCCTTGTGTGAAATTACCTCCGATTCCGATAAATTTGACCTGGTCAGTGTACGTCTTGAGGATGACGTACTTTTATCTGTCGAAAACATGATCACCAGTCCGCCGGAGAACGGCAAATATTCTGCACTTAAGGAAAGATTAATTTCCAAGTTTGCAGAATCGCCCGAATCAAAATTGCGACGTCTCATTCAATGTGGTGAAACAAATGGCATGAAACCAACTTCTGTCCTGGCACACATGAAACGACTTGCACATGGCAAGGGCAATGAGGCTATTATACGGACCTTGTTAGTAGGACAAATGGCAGAAACAATGAGACCTTTCCTAACAGCGTGGGAAGAAGAAGACCTGGAGAAAATAGCAAATAAAATGTACGAGGCCAACAACAACAACAATGTGAACTCTGTGTCGTACCACACAACATCGCCTTTTTCAGTGCCAGGCTATAAATGAATTGTCTGACAAAGTGGACAAAATTCAACACGATATTGGTAAGAACAAATTCCAAAATCAACGACATCGCTCTAAATCCAGAAGCCGTTCTCGAGGAACACTGAATGCAGACCCACAGAATTTGTGCTACTTCCATCGCAAATTCGGGGATGCTGCACGAAATTGTAAGCCTGAGTGTTCACGTTTCAAGCCGGAAAACTAAAAGAGCTGTCGTCAATCAACATGGTTGGCGGCAGCGGCAATCACAACTTATTGGAGAATCGTTTAAATATCGAAATATCGCTTTCTCATTGATTCTGGATCTTCGGTATCAGTTATACCACAATCTATGGTCAAACAAAAAGTCAAGCCGTCAACTATAAAACTTCTTGCAGCTAATCAAAGTGAGATAACGACCTAACGATCACATCGAGACAACAGATTCACCAGACGCCGACCGCCCACGTCGCCTATCGGGTGACAAACTTAAAGCTGCTAAAGCCGAAATGGATTTTCTATTAGAGCAAGGTATTTGTCGGACTATGGACTCCGTTTTTCAGAGGACTAGACTTCGTGTTCTGCTACATAGACGACATCATCATCATGTCAGGATCCGCTGAACAACATCGGGAACATTTACGGATCATTTTTCAACGTCTACGACAACACGGCCTGACCATCAACGTTAACAAATGTCATTTTGGAGTACCTGAGGTTAGATTTCTGGGTTATATTATTAATCAGAATGGTTGTCGTCCACCCACAGATCGAATTGAGGCAGTCAAAAACTACACCAAACCAGAAACTATCTGCGAGCTGCGACGTTTTATTGGTGTCATAAACTACTATCGCCGTTGTATACCACATGCAGCAAATGAATTGGTTGGAGATTCCAAGAAAAACGACAAAAGGAAAATTCCATTGACACCAGAGACCGAAAATGCTTTTGAAGCCTGCAAGAGAAGTTTATGTGAAGCCACCATGCTAGCAAAACTTCAACGAAAACTGTAGACCACTTGGATTTTTCTCTGCAAAACTGTCGAAAACTGAAAGGCGTTACAGCACTTACGACCGAGAATTGCTGGCAATTTACGAAAGTGTGAAATATTTTCGTCACATGTTGGAAGCACGACACTTCATCATCAAGACCTGTTAGGGCCACGCGCTAACCTCCGGCACCAAATTTTACCTTACCCGGAATTCGCCAACTGACCTCGCTTCCAACGGTGGCACTGAGTTGTCGGTGCTGTGATTCCCTCTGCGTCTGTTTATGTATGCAAACAATTTGGTGGTGAATTGAACAGCACAGCCTGTGGACACTGCACCCGTCTGTCGTAGTTTGCGATGCGCTGTGACGTCACGCCCAAGCAGCCGGCAATTTGCGGTGATGTCGTTCGACCCACTTCCACGCAAGATAATAATAACACAGCCCTCAGGGGCAGATTCTCTTTTCTTTGGTTTTGCTTGCTAGCAACCACGCACGTCTCCCTGAGACAGATTTTATGTATGCGCGTACGTAGGTTTATTATCAAGCACACACTCGAGATAATGATAACACAAATGATCTTTCAATTTAAACTAAAATTCAATTCATTTATTATTGGCTCAGTTAGCCTTTGCTTTTTTTCTTTCACTTAGAATAATTTACAACGGTTTTATTTTTTTTCCACTTTGCACAGTCACTTTTGCTTTTTCTTCTGCTGCCGTCCTTATCCAGTGTTGGTTTGATAATAACAAAAATGAGTGGCAGATCAGCCTAACGGAGGAAAAACGAGAGGTAGACTTCTAACGAGTAGCAAATTGAAGATGACAATAAGAATGTCAACAAACAAAAAAGGCACTGAACTACAAAAGGGACTGTGCAAAAGCAGGCCAATCGGTTATGGTATGCAGAGATGTAACTTTTGGTATGTTTTGGGAAAGCACGAAATGTTCGCACAGTGTTCACGTACGAATAAGTGAACATATCGGCCCCCTTGCCCAGATGGGGCAATTCAAATTAAACGAGTGTATATGTATCTATCGCCCATGTGATTGTAACGGTCAGCTCACTTCAGACACTATCCTTCCATCGCCATTGCTACCTTCGATTCCGGCCGTGCTCAGGGTTTGGGGTGGTGTTCTTGCTAGGAAGGATATATCTCGACCGCTTACCATAATTATTAATATTTTAGGTAGCAATACAATTATTCCCATCAAGATTGACCTCATCTGAATTCAATAAAGGAAGCTTCAAATACGGGACGTGTAAAGGTGTCTAAGCCACGTCTCGAAGTCGTATACCCTCCCTACCATGCCGACTATTGTTTGTATCAGCCCATTCAACCCTTCTAATACGTCATGCTACCAATTTTGTGGTACTTATTATAAAGACAGTTAAACTATCATGTTTAACATTTATTTAAATAAAGAAAATAATACAATGCAATATATTTAATTAATCAAACTTGTGTAAAGATGTGAAAATATGAAGTATGAAAATTTATGAAGACAAATTTGTCTAATATATATGATATTAATTTAAATAAAATTAGTATTGGATGGAGAAAAATTAAAAAAAATCAATATTAAAAGTAGATGATTTGTGAATTTGATTAAATTTATGTAAGTTAATCATCCATTATTTAAATGTAGCTGTGTAAATATGTATAAATATTTATATATTAAGTACTCACGATTTCAGGTCCCCGCCAACAAGCGCTTGTAGACAGCTACTCTGATGTTCGAGAAAAATCGTATAAAAGTTGTGTGAAAATGTTCTTTAGTATTAAATACTGGATGATGCTTAATTGTATAATTCGTTATATTCAGGGGACTTATAATAATAGTGCTGATTTTTGATCGAGATGCTTCGTCTTGCATATAATTCTCAACTTCGGAATAATATAACGCATTGCAAAAGATTTTGTAATTGTAACTGCATTGGATAGATATGATTTGAATTTTGCCAATTATCATACAGGGCGATGATTTGATACACATATTCTTCGTTCTTCTTAGGTGTTAATTAAAATGATAAGGACCAATAATTCGTGGTAGTGTGTTCTTCTCTTCATTGGACTTTAAATTTATTGCATATTTACAATTTTTCCGTAAAATAAATTCATTTTTCCGGAAAATTTCATAAAATATCCAAGGTATAAGGCAGTGATTTAAAATTAATAGCTGTGGGATTTGCCATCCCACAGCTGTAATATCCGATTAGTTCGTTTTTATAATCTATTCCGACTGAAGACAAGAAATTTTCCTTAGTGAAAATCTTCAAATAAATCATCGCAACGAACTTACCAGAGAGTTACAGCCAAATAATGCAATAAAGAATGAATGGTAATCTAGTGGATATAGTGGACGATTCTATCCCCTGTTTGTAATTGAATCCTGTTTATATATCTTTTTATTTCCTTTTCTTATTAATTTTATGTACAGAATTTTCCGTTTAGAACAAAATTGTTCAAAAGATAGAATGAAATAAAAATCAAATACTTTATATCCAAGTCAATTTGAAAATTAAATTTCTTCATAGGAAACTTCGTTCTGGTATACTTTTTTCCCATGCTGTATATTACACAGTGTACGAGTACGAATAGCCCAAGAGATAATTTTTTGTGACCCTCATAAAATTACACTGCACTTATAAAAAAAAAAAAAACAAAAAAAAAAAAAAAAAAATTAGCCTGGCATATTACCTTCATTGTATTGCATCCTACGTCCAAATATCCTTAGCATGGTATATCCCCTTATTGGCACCATTAATGTCCTCCAATTCATAGTACAGTTGTCCTTTTCTGCTCAACACTCTCGCTTTAACCCCTACTGGAGCTAGTTTTGAATTAAAATAAGCAATTTTCGAACTCTGAACAAAATTTCGTCTATACACATCCTGACCGACATCATATTGTTTAGTCCTACTCCTTAAGTTATAACTTCGTTTGTTCCTCTCATATGCACGTCTCATGTGTTCCTTGATTGATTCCCGTATCAGAGAAAACTCGTCCTGCCTTTCAATCCTCGTGTCCGTTTCAGCAAGTAGGTTAAATCTCCTCAAAATCTTATAATCCTTCCCATGTGTTAGCATTGTTTGTCCAAAAACTATTTGATATGGCGTCCTGCCCACACTTTCATGGTAGCTATTCCTCAGTGAACAATTTATACAACTCAAGTATTGGTCCCAATTTCTCTGATCATCCCGGACATACGAACGCAACTCCTCGTTGATTATTCTGTTAACGCGTTCGCTCGCGTTAGCCTGCGGGCTATACACTGCCGTAAGTATATGCTTCACTCCATTCTTATCCAAACATTTCTCAAAATCCTTGCATCTAAATTGTGAACCATTGTCCTTCACTATACTTTCCGGTACTCCAAAACAGTTAAAAATGTCTGATTGTAAAAACTGTATTATTGGTTTCGAAACCAATTTCTTCAACGGCCTTAGAAATGTAAATTTTGAAAAGTGATCCAAAATTATTAGGATTCCTATATGTCCAGATTTTGTCCTAGGTAAGGGTCCAATTATATCGATGTACAATCTTTGAAATGGTCTTTCCGTCTCTATCATTTGTCCCAGAGGAGGTTTTAAAATTGTCGTCGGTGTCTTAGAAGTCTTACATAGTTCACAACCCTGGATGTATCGTCTTACCTCGCTCACTAAGCCCGGCCAGTAAAAGTGACGTCTAATTCTCTCCAACGTTCTCCCAATACCGGAATGGGCTGATTTAGGAATATCATGAGCAGCATAAATAACCTTCTCTCTTAACTCCTCCGGCACCAATAACTTCCATAATGAAGACTCGTCTGCCTCACCATTAGAAAATTCCGTCCTCCTATATATAAATTTATCAATGACTCTAAAATCCGGCAAGTTAGCTTTCTCGTATTCATCCCTGAGCTTTACGTAACCCTCTCCGTCAAATGCCCTCGAGTCTATATCTATCGCGGGTATGTTCTCTATCTCTACTTCATCAATCGCCTCCATGCCTTCAGTTGCGCGGGATAGCGCATCCGGTACCACTTTGTACTTTCCCTTGCGATGTTCTATGCTGAAATTGAAACCTTGTAGTTTCAATGACCAACGGGCCAATCTTCCTGAGAGATCCCTCTGGCTCATAAGCCACTTGAGGCTAGCATGATCTGTTATTACCTTGAAATCCTGTCCTTCAATATAAGGCCTAAATTTCTGTACTGCCTTCAGCACCGCCAAACATTCCAATTCAGTTATAGCATAGTTTCGTTGGGATTTGTTCAATTTCTGCGACATATAAGCGATAGGTCTCTCAATGCCCTCATCGTCTACCTGAGCCAACACCGCACCAATGCCAAATGTGCTTGCATCACATTGCAACAAGAACTCTTTATCATAATTCGGATGTATTAATACCGGCGCTGTTGTCAAACCTTCCTTCAACTTCTCAAATGCCGTTTCCGCCCCATCTGTCCATATAAAGGATTTCCTCTTGGACAATAATTCAGTCAACGGAAAAGATATTGATGAGTAGTTTTGAATAAATCGTCTATACCATCCAGACATACCTAGAAATCTTCGGACCTGTTTAATAGATTTTGGTCTTGGGAACTCCTTTATGGCCTTAACCTTATCCTCATCCACTTGCAGAGACCCATTCCCAACAACATATCCCAAATACTTTACCTTGTTCAAGGCAAAACTGCTCTTTGCAACATTAATCGATAAGCCTGCCTTTCGAAGATGTGTAGCTACTTCTACTAAATGCGTTAAATGCTCGTCAAAATTCCTCGAAACTACTAACAGATCATCTAAATAAACGAACACATGGGATTTTAGATTATAGGGAATTGTCATGTCCATAAGCCGACATAAAGATTGTGGGTCATTACATAACCCGAAAGGCATTCGCGTAAATTGATATAAAGGTCTGTTTGGTACCGAAAAAGCGGTTTTCTGTTTGGAATTTGCATCTAGTTTGATTTGCCAAAAGGCATCCTTCAAATCAATCTTCGATATGCAGTATACAGGAGGTAATCTCGACAGAATTCCATCTATAATTGGCATAGGATATGCATCCTTCTTTGTGACTTCGTTCAATTTCCTGCTATCCAAACACATACGAATTTTTCCTGGTTTAACGACTACCACAACAGGAGACGACCAAGGAGTATTAGGCGGCGCTTCCTCTATTACCCCTATAGAAAGCATTCTATCTAACTCGCTGCAAAGTTGCTTCTCCACTGCCGGAGATATGGGATAGAAACGCTGCTTTATTGGTTTTGCCTCACCTGTATCGATGTTATGTTCCATCAGTGGAGTACATCCCAAACCCTCGATCTCAGAATTTGGAAAGGCAGATATGACCGCATCCAGCCTTCGTCTCTGCTCAATCGTCAACATCAATCTATCCGAGTCGGTACCGTCTTGTTCAATCTCGCTAATACTTGGTAACGCTATCCCAAGACCAACTTTCTCCCAAAAGTCGTAACCGCAAATCATATCCTGTCGTATCGTAGGTACGACTAAAAATTCAAATGTCATCAACTTATTCAGATATCCAATCTCCAACTCTATTCTTCCGAGAACAACCTGTCTTGACCCATCCGCAGTCCGTACATTACCTACACATTTCAAGAATCTAGAGTGATCTTTTATTCTAGTTGCCAATTCTCCCCCTATAACGCTTCTATTTGCACCACTATCTAGTAACGCAAAATATGCTATCTGGTCTACATAAACAATAATATATGGTCTATTATCCGTATCCTTATTCACGATAGATGAAATTGTAACTGTCCTATATAATTTAAGCCCTCGGTAATATTCCCTCAACCGTTTGATAGACCTTCTCCTTTTAGATGAGTCCACATGTAATTTCCGATAGTACTTTCGTAATTGTAAATGCAATGGTCTATCGAAGGAATGTCGTATGTGCCCTTCCATGTCGTCATCGAGTACTCTAATATTCCCGGATGTCCCATCTACTTCCGACGGACATCCGCAATTCCGTTTCCCTGTCTCCTTTTCGTGCAAATTGGACAACTTGGTTTGTATGTATCCAGCAAACCACATCCATAACAAAATATTCGTCTGGGTCCTACGCAATCCATGTACGTATGTCCTATTTTGTCACAATTCCAACACTTCAAAACATTGACTGCCGCTACCTCTTCTACCCTGTTATTCAATTCAACCTCATTCTCCATGCCAATCAGCTCAGATACTCGCATCCTTGTCCGTGGAATTTCCTTCAGGGTCACTTCCTTTATAAATCTCTCATGTTTCCGAACCTCTTTCCGCAACTGTGATAAACTACTTATCCCTAAATGTAGTAGTTCATATCGTACTTCTGGTCTCAAATTCCTAATAACTGTTTCGCATAGTTCTGCGTCAGATATGGGGTTCTTCAACTTATCTGTCATTGTCGAAAGCACTTCTAAAAACTCATCTATGTCCTCGTTCGCTCTCTGCTTACGTTTTCGAATGTCATCTAAAATGTCATAATCGGTATAGTCTTCTTTATACTGGGCACTCAATGCTGCCGATAACGAATTCCAATTGATATTATCATGATGTCGGTGATAACGCCAGTACCACTCCAGAGCCTTTCCCTCAAATAGACTACTAGCATGTCTACATAATATCTCAAAATCGCCTCTTAAATTATTCGTCGTCAAAATATTAATCCTATAGATAAATTCATCGACAGACATCTGATTCGAATAACCGCTGAATTTCATCCTCCAATTACGGATAATATTCAAAACCTTCTCTGTGTACAGAGGATCATGATCCCCTTCGTTTCGATTCCTGGGTTCATTCCTAGGTGGTATATCAGTCAGACTACTCCCTCCGCCGATAATATCACGATTCCCAACCAAACTTCTTAACTCATTAGATATAACACTCGTCATTTCTGCTCGCAAGCCATTCATAGATTCAGCAATCATAGAGCGGAACCTAGCCTCATCCGATGTGGATCGACTCTCAGAATTCGTTTCTACATTAGAACGGGTCTGAGACCGGGTTGCCACTCTAGAAATGTTAGTTCTACCTGGAGTATGACCACCTATATCAACAGTAAAGCTACAATTCGCGGGTGCCTCCATGTCCACATGATTCAAATTCTCTCGACTACGAGTCAATGGCATTTTAGTAAGTTAAATATGCAATAAATGAAAAAAAAAATATGTGTATATATAATAGCAGTTATATAAATGTATACGAATCAAAATCACTACTCTTGGTTGCAGACGTATCAGAAAGGTTATTCTTCATAAAAGCTTCCTTTAAATTGATTTTTTTTTAATATGCAAAAAAAAAGAACAATTACTAAAAGTCATTCGAAAGTTGTCTACCAAGCATAATCAGTATGACAAGTCTTAACGACATAACCCTCAGTAGTTACAAATTTCCAAGATAAGTATTCCAAACGAAATCTGAAATGGATCTTGTGAGTATATGTTCGAAGTGGCCAAACATATAAATCTCAAACAAGTTTCCATCCCAAACATATACGTTTCCCTTTAGCCAATCATCTGGTTCCAGTTACCATTCATTCAAACCGCAAACGGAAATCCAAAATGATATATTCCGAAAGGGAAAATTTCTCATCAAACCAAAATCATAATAAGATGCGTCAATGCCGTAAGTTTAAAATTCCAGGGAAACATCAGCTGTCACTGAAAGCCATTACTTCTATTATTATTAGTTATCGAAACGAATACTTAATTATTTAAAGTTCCACTGATGTGCCCCACGTTGGGCGCCAATTAAATTTATGTAACGGTCAGCTCACTTCAGACACTATCCTTCCATCGCCATTGCTACCTTCGATTCCGGCCGTGCTCAGGGTTTGGGGTGGTGTTCTTGCTAGGAAGGATATATCTCGACCGCTTACCATAATTATTAATATTTTAGGTAGCAATACAATTATTCCCATCAAGATTGACCTCATCTGAATTCAATAAAGGAAGCTTCAAATACGGGACGTGTAAAGGTGTCTAAGCCACGTCTCGAAGTCGTATACCCTCCCTACCATGCCGACTATTGTTTGTATCAGCCCATTCAACCCTTCTAATACGTCATGCTACCAATTTTGTGGTACTTATTATAAAGACAGTTAAACTATCATGTTTAACATTTATTTAAATAAAGAAAATAATACAATGCAATATATTTAATTAATCAAACTTGTGTAAAGATGTGAAAATATGAAGTATGAAAATTTATGAAGACAAATTTGTCTAATATATATGATATTAATTTAAATAAAATTAGTATTGGATGGAGAAAAATTAAAAAAAAATCAATATTAAAAGTAGATGATTTGTGAATTTGATTAAATTTATGTAAGTTAATCATCCATTATTTAAATGTAGCTGTGTAAATATGTATAAATATTTATATATTAAGTACTCACGATTTCAGGTCCCCGCCAACAAGCGCTTGTAGACAGCTACTCTGATGTTCGAGAAAAATCGTATAAAAGTTGTGTGAAAATGTTCCTTAGTATTAAATACTGGATGATGCTTAATTGTATAATTCGTTATATTCAGGGGACTTATAATAATAGTGCTGATTTTTGATCGAGATGCTTCGTCTTGCATATAATTCTCAACTTCGGAATAATATAACGCATTGCAAAAGATTTTGTAACTGTAACTGCATTAGATAGATATGATTTGAATTTTGCCAATTATCATACAGGGCGATGATTTGATACACATATTCTTCGTTCTTCTTAGGTGTTAATTAAAATGATAAGGACCAATAATTCGTGGTAGTGTGTTCTTCTCTTCATTGGACTTTAAATTTATTGCATATTTACAATTTTTCCGTAAAATAAATTCATTTTTCCGGAAAATTTCATAAAATATCCAAGGTATAAGGCAGTGATTTAAAATTAATAGCTGTGGGATTTGCCATAACACAGCTGTAATATCCGATTAGTTCGTTTTTATAATCTATTCCGACTGAAGACAAGAAATTTTCCTTAGTGAAAATCTTCAAATAAATCATCGCAACGAACTTACCAGAGAGTTACAGCCAAATAATGCAATAAAGAATGAATGGTAATCTAGTGGATATAGTGGACGATTCTATCCCCTGTTTGTAATTGAATCCTCTTTATATATCTTTTTATTTCCTTTTCTTATTAATTTTATGTACAGAATTTTCCGTTTAGAACCAAATTGTTCAAAAGATAGAATGAAATGAAAATCAAATACTTTATATCTAAGTCAATTTGAAAATTAAATTTCTTCATAGGAAACTTCGTTCTGGTATACTTTTTTCCCATGCTGTATATTACACAGTGTACGAGTACGAATAGCCCAAGAGATAATTTTTTGTGACCCTCACATGATGACAATCCCGTGAGTTCAAATCGCAAAACGCAAAAATTTCCCCTTCAATTTTAATGGTCTTCGAAATTAAATTTTAATAAAATGAACACATGGGTGTAGTAATTTTTCACTGTAATTAATAATTTGATTTTAATAAATCCAAATTGTTGCGCTAATAAAAAATTCAGAACATGCATTTTGCGACTTGCAATCACAATCGCCAATTTTCGGGGAAATGTGATTGCCATCACATGGGCGTATATATAGTATATCTAATAATAAAAATACAAAATAAATGAGATCATTTTCGAGATCTTGGATTATGATTCAATACAAAAAAACAAGTTAATAGAAACAATAATATGATTTCACGCGCAGCTGGGCCAATAGTAAAATTGAATATGATGACTGGACGCCGATTTATTCCGTGAGACATCCTGGGGTTTGGTCAACCTTCACCTTCATCTGTCCACCCAAAGATTGTGTTTTGGATGAATGGTAAGCCCCTCATCTCATCGTGGATACCGAGGTAGATATATTTCGCCACATCATTGCCCAGCACGATTGAGCAAGCCGCAGGGAGATAAAAGGAGCAGTCGGAAACGTCCTCTCGTCCAAATGCTTCCCAGACCGGTGCGGGCACCCCAATCCGATGACGAGTGAATGGGGAAGGAGCCACTTTCGGGCGCAGCGTCACGGTGAGGGTGCGGACCTCGTTATGGCGGTCGGTCAGCTGTAAATCCATCGGCCTCTTGTAGTTTTTTAATCTGAAGGGGAAGAATGAATTGAAGGGGAAGAAATAGCTTTCCGGCGTGTTCGGGTCTAGCAACACGCATACTACTCTCTTCTCCTCGTCGCGGTTTAGTCGGTGAATAAAAACCGCTGCGACAGTCAGCTATCTGGTGCGACTGTCCCAGGCAATTCTCACATATATCATGTTGATGCACAAATCGCAGTCGTTCTGCTGGATGCATGATCAAGAACCGTCGACAAAAACGGAACGAGTGGCGTGTATCGCAAATATAGCACCGAAACTCCTCCAAATATTGGCCTTGATAATACGCCATGTCTAGGGAAAAATAAGAAAAGGTTGTGAACAAATGGTTATGTGTTTAAAGCGTGAGGTGTCGCAATGCTGACAGGGACAGAAATTGGGGAGATTTAAGTAGATCGAGGCAGTAGTACTAATTTATGCACAAGACGGGTAATCACGCCTGCATGTGTTCGTAAGTCTACCACCCGTTACCGTCGGTACCAGTATAAACTTTGGTAACTCGACCAAGCCTCCATTCGTTCGAAAGCCCAGTATCGGCATGTAGGACCACCAAGTCATTGATCTGAAGATTTTCCTGAGGCTGTTTCCACTTGTTTCGCTTATGTAATTCTTTCAGATAATCAGACCATCTGCGGCAGAACTCTTGCTGAATTATCTTCAGTCTTCGCCATCGATTTAATAAAGCCGTTTTAGAGGGCATCTCCTCAGGCTCAGCCGGGGACAAAAGAGATGAACCGATTAGAAAGTGCCCTGGTGTCAGGGCAGTCAATAGTTTCAGACATCGGGATCAGAGGTCTAGAGTTCAAGCACGACTCAATGGCGGAAAGAATTGTACTAAATTCCTCAAAGGTATGACGAATTTGGCCGGCAATCTTTTTTAAGTGCAGCTTGCAACTTTTCACACCTGCTTCTCACAATCCAGCCATGTGGGGGGCAATAGCAGGTATGAAATGCCAATCTACTCTTTGTTGGCCATATCGTGAGACAGTTTCGCATCTTAGCTCAGCTAAGACTTTATTCAAGTTTATTTTAATTTCTCGGGCAGCGTTATCGGAGTAGATCCTATTGGGACAGCCCCGTCGGGATACAAAACGTGTTAAGGCCGCTAGAAATGCTGGGGTAGATAGGTCGCTTACGACCTCCTAGTGGATCGCTCTAGTAGCAAAACACACAAATAGGCAGACATAGCCTTTTGTGATGCGGCATCCGCGTCCGGAAAATGTTTTGAAGTCAAATGGACCTGCATAGTCAACGCCCGTATTGGAAAAGGGTCGACTAAAAGTGGTTCTCTCGGGGGTAAGGCGGCCATAACTTGACCTCGGAGATTCTTACGGGACAAAATACATTTTTTACATTTGCGGAAGTGAGACCTTATTAGATTTTTGGATCTAATGATCCAGCATTCTAATCGGACGGTAGCCAGCATGAGCTGAGGGCCGCCATGCAGAGTCAGCCGATGGATGGATCCTACGTATAGCCTTGCAAAACGACTTTGATGGCATTCTAATCGGACGGTAGCCAGCATGAGCTGAGGGCCGCCATGCAGAGTCAGCCGATGGATGGATCCTACGTATAGCCTTGCAAAACGACTTTGATGGGAAAGAATAATGGGATGTCTTTCACTATAGTACAGAGATAAGGTGGATCCTAGATGACCATTCGCACGGACCAGCTCATCCTTGTCCATAAACGGAGTCAGAGTAAGAAGAGAACTCTTTGAATCGATTGATTTCTTCTGGGAAAGAGACGCATACTCCTTTGGAAAATATTTCCTTTGAGACAGGGCTATAAGACGATTTCGTGTATCTAGTAGTTCCTTTGAGGTTAGTCTTACGCTACCGAACTTCGCCTTTTTCTTTGAGGCGGGATGAGTGGCCTTGAAAAAACCCATCATATATGCAACCACGTGTATAGCCTTAGAGAGACAGGAAAAACGGTCTAAAATATCCTCCAGCTCCGCTGATCTATATAAATGAGTCTTTGATGACTTTTCTTCCAGATTGGTGTCCGGGATATACAAGTTTGAGGGCCAGAAAGTTTCATCTTCTTGCAACCAGGGTGGTCCCGACCACCACATGCATCTCTCCTTTAACTCTAAAGGAGTCACCCCCGGGTTGCTAGATCAGCGGGATTTTCATGAGTCGAAACATGCTTCCAACTGGGACCAACTCTATCCTGAATCTTCGCAACCCTATTTGCAACGAAAGTGGTCCAAGTATGCGACGGTTTTCTGAGCCATGCAAGGACAATAGTCGAGTCAGACCACAAATGTAATGATTGCTTCTGAACCTTAAGCTGGGACACATATGTATCAAACAGTTTCGCTAAGAGCAGCGCTCCACACAGTTCTAGTTGGGGCAGAGAAACTTTTTTAATTGGTGCTACTTTCGACTTCGATACAAGTAGACTCGTACATATATGATTTCCGACACTAACTCGTGTATACAGAACTGCAGCATATGCTAATTCTGAGGCATCGCAAAATCCGTGAAATTGCACGGTACAGTTTGGGGAATAATTAACCCATCTGGGAATACTAATTGTGTCGATTTCGGAATATTTTTGGATGAATTCTTTCCATTTAAACAGAGTCAGAGGTTTCAAGGGATCATCCCATTTTTTATGTCGTCCAGCCACAGCTGCTGCATAATAATCTTCGCCTGGGTCAAATAACCTTGCGATGACAGATAGTACCACCCTTTTTGTAAATGTGTTTCTGTCATGTAACTTTTCCGTTACAAAATAAAAACTGTCAGATGACGCGTTCCACCTAATCCCCAATGTTTAGCAGCACTTTTCTCATCGAAACTTAAAAAGTCTCTATTTAAAAGATGATCTCGGGGCAGATTTTCTAATATCTCCTTGTTATTTGATGTCAATTTTCTAAGCTCGAATCCTGCGTATTCCAAAAATTGCAATCAATTGCCTTTTAGCTTCAATGCCCTCTGGGACAGAATGAAATCCTACTAAAGCATCGTCGACATACATGCTGTCTCGTAGAATTTCAGCACCAATAGGAAACCGATGTTCCTCGTTATCTGCCAGTCTTACTAATGTACGCAATGCCAGATATGGCGCACAGTTTACCCCAAAGGTAACTGTTTTCAATTGGAA
This sequence comes from Eudasyphora cyanicolor, assembly GCA_963930755.1. Taxonomy (NCBI): domain Eukaryota; kingdom Metazoa; phylum Arthropoda; class Insecta; order Diptera; family Muscidae; genus Eudasyphora; species Eudasyphora cyanicolor. Next base: position 115,680,266 of record OZ005737.1, on the reverse strand, counting down.
ATCTTTGATATCCTCATCAGGAGAACTTCTGAAGAAAATGCGTTGGTAAGGGGCATGATTTGGGTTTATAAATATCTGCCTGTACATTTTAGATATGTCGGCGTTGAAAACGAATTTATACAAACGCCAATTTAAAACCAGAGAAACGATGTCTTTCTGAAGTACTGGGCCAGTAAACAAAAAGTCATTGAGACTTTTGCCGTTAGAAGACTTACAGGAGACGTTAAAAACAACCCTCAATTTGGTTGTTGCGCTCTCTGGTTTAAACACGCATTGTTGGGCAAATAAAAACAGTTTTCTGAGTTATTTTTCGGTGGATGAACTTCTTCCATATGTCCCAGGGAAAGATATTCTTTGATTACATCATCATACATTTGTTTTAGTTCAGACTTTCGGGCCAAAGATTTCTCATTTCTAAGAAATTGACTAAGTGCTATATAGCGATTGGAGCCAATTGCCGAATTTGCTGGCGGAGCAGATTTAAAGGGAAGATCAACGACGTATCTCCCGTCAGAGTTACGAGCGGTTGTAGAGTGATAAATCTGTTCACAAACTTTATCCTCTTCGGAAACAATTGATTTTGTGGGAATCTCTTCCATTTCCCCAAATTTGGCCATTTGTTCATTTTGACGTCCTACTGTTTGTTGGACCAGTTGCTATCCAACCGAAAACTGTTTCTTGAGCCACAAGCGATCCCAAGATACCATGTTCTACTCCACCGAGTAATATTAATGGATATAAATTTCCTCCAATGAGAATATCCACAGGGCCACTTTTATAAAATTCAGGGTCAGCTAATTCCAACCTTGGAAGTCTCTCTCGTACCAATTTTGAAAGGTTTGTCGAACAAAGTGTAGTGTTCGCTACTTCCGAACATTTTGTTAAATATTCACCACCTATGCCAGTGATATCCGGAGAAATAGGCTTTGTCGGTAACTTTACCAGTTTCTGAATCCGTGAAGATATGAAAGTATCATCCGAGGAAATACCATTTTTTGCTATTTTTAACCAAGCAGTCGCAAGCATGGTTCTATTCGAAACAGAAGTATGAAAAGTATGTATATTGCCCGAAGTCGAAGGTAGTTCAGCGGACTGTATGTTTTGAGTTTGCGTAGCTTGGGCCATATTCTTAATTTCGTCTCTTTTGCCTTCACCCCGCTGGGTAAAACCTTCTTTATGAAGGAGAGAATGATGTTTCGAACCACACTTGGAACAACTACTTTTGCTTTGGCATTCAGCAGCCATGTGCCCTAGACCAAGGCAATTCATACAATGTTTGTCCCTTCTAACAATTGATATTCTATTCCTGAAATCCATATTCAAAAACTTTGGACAGGATTGAAGTCTATGATTTCCTTTGCATACATTGCATTTCATAGTATTCACTTTTGTGTGATGTACTTTAAACTGTTTAGATTTGTCTTGATTGTAATATTTTTGACGAGGGACAGAATCATTAGAACCAATGATATCCGAGACACTTTCTAAGGCCTGATACCTTTCTTCGAAATAGACTGATCCACAGGGACAGAGTTAATTTGGACAATTTTGCTGAGCATTGGAAAACATAAATAGGATCCCATGATCCAATATAGATTTTATATAGTTTTAACATAGCAATGCAATTCGTAATTTCCCTTTGAAGCTTTTTAAGACAGCTCGCAGATTCTTGGCTACATTGGGGCAGATTAAACAGTGTTCTTAACTGATTATTGATGAGAATACGCTTATTCTCATATTGATTTCTTAAATTGGCCCATGCAATATCAAACCCTTCTGCGGTTAATGCGATATCTCTATTTATTTATTTCCCTGGCTTTTCCTGCTGTCTTCTGAAACAGATGATACAACTTCTCCACTGAACTCAATTTTTTATTATTCACGTATATTACAGTGAATAAATCAATGAAGCTGGGCCAGTTTATATAGTCCCCACGAAAAACGTCCGTATCACACGGTGGGACAGAAATTGATGAACTAACTTTTTGATTTGACTGAGTTGTGGTAGCACTTATATTTTCTTTCCATTCTCCAATTTTTGTAATACATCTATATAACTGTCATGAACCTCTGTTTTTTTCTTTCTGATCGTTACTTTATCTTTTTTCATACAGTCTGGGTCAGTCATGCATTTTCTATAACACTCTTTCCACTCTGTCCAGAGATTCTGAGCTTCCTGCCTTTCTGCGTCTAATGAAAGTTCGTTGTACTTCGTGGTATCTGCTTGTTTGAGGTCTTTCTCATAATCCACATTTTTATTCTAAAAATATTTCTTGCACCACTGTGCAAACCAAATGGAGACAGATTACTCTTCTTGTTCCAGAAGAAGTTAAAATTGTATAGAAAATCACCCCTAAATCACTTAGCCGAATAAATAATTTCTTTTAGAAATTAGGGAAAGAGATTTTATTGCTTTTGGGAGATTTATATAAAATTAAAATTTTTGAATAATTTTATTCATATGCGGTTTCCAGAAATGGATTTCGACCACTGTGAACTTATCTATCGAACCAGTGCAAACAGTTAAACTTTTAAGATTTTCAAAAAATTGCATTGAATTACTCCTCCAAGGGACAGAAATTTATAAAAAAATAATCAGGAAAATATGTACGAGCGTATCTAGTTCACAAATCAATAATAGTATACGTATATTTTTTCGATGTACTTTTTAGTTTAGGTTAGGGTGGCAGCCGTTTTCTTTTTTTATTTCTTCATCTCACATAGACCAGTTTAGGTCCCTAGTGGTACCACGGGCTAAAATGCCCTTCATCGAAACCAACCTGTTTGATATACAAATGTATCGATAGCACGAATATTGGTACTGGAAAGATCTGTTAGGCTGCCTAGAAAGGCCGACCACAGTAAGTCCAGTCGTCGTTTACTCTAAGCGGGACAGTCGCATAGCAAGTGCTCAATGCTCTCCACTTCTTCCTCATCTCCACAGCTTTCGCAGAAGTCATTGGAGTTAATACCCAATCTTCTGGCGTGTTCGCCGATCAGGCAGTGTCCCGTCAGAACTGATACTAACGTAGATAATCTTTTCCTTTCCAGTGCGAGGAGATATTTTGATCTTCTCAGGTCATATCTTGGCCAGATTTGTCTAGCTACCCTACAGGTGCCGATTTGTTTCCATCTGTCGTTGGACTGCCTTATCCAAAGCTTGCACGTGGATAGTGGCGCACCAATATACATATGCAAATTCTTTGAGAATTTGTAAAGTCGTCCCTTTCCAAGCAAGTTCATCGGCTTTGCGGTTCCCCGGGATATCCCTATGCCCAGGTACCCATATGAGGCGTATATTAAACTGCTCAGCCATCTCGCTAAGAGATCTGCGGCAGTCGAGGGCTACTTGTGAATTTAGGGATGTGGCCTCCAGAGAATTGATGGCAGCCTGGCTGACCGAGTAAATTACAACGCCAGTGTTGGTTACTATGTTCCGACTCAGCCACTTGGCGACTTCCCATATTGCCATTATTTCGGCTTGATAGACAATGCAGGTATCTGGTAGTCTGTGAGCTATATTCAAATTAAGTTCTTCACAGTGTACTCCGAAGCCAACCTTTTCATCAAGCTTTGAACCATCCGTATAGAAGGAGAGATGGTTTATATTTCCGGGAATTCTGCCATCCCATTCATCCCTGGCTGGTATCATAGTGATGTAGTTCTTCTCAAAGGTGCATACTGTTGACATATAGTCCACTCGGTCGGTTACCATAGCACTACACTTTGATATCCTCATGTGACCGTAGTTCTTGTACCTCCACATTGATAGGCAGTTTAATCTTAGTGCCGCTTTGGTTGCAACTTCTCTCGCCACAACATTAATCGGCAGTATATGGAGAAGGGCTTGTAGAGACTCAGTCGCTGTAGTCCTTAACGCTCCGCTTATGTACAGGCAGGCAGTTCTCTGAACCCGTGATAGCAGGTTTGTGATGGTTAGTTTGTCAGTTGCCGTCCACCATACCACAATGCCGTATAACAGTACTGGACGAACCACTGCTATATATATCCAATGGACAATTTTAGGAGAGAGGCCCCACCGCGACCCTACAGCCTTCCGGCAGGAATATAGGGCGATGTTGGCCTTCTTTACACGTTCCAGTACGTTTAGTCTGAATTTTTAGGAACAAAATTGTTCCTAAAAATTTTACACTTTCAGAAAAGACTAGATCTGTTCCATTTATACGAGGAGGAGGGTCCACATGAGGGACATTATTCATCCTAGTAAAGAGAACCAATTCTGTCTTGTTTGGGTTAACACCCAAACCGCTGCTTCTGGCTCATTTAGCCAACTTGTTCAGAGCCACCTGTAGAATATCTCGGAGGATGTTTTCGAATTTGCCACTCACTGCGATTGCCAGGTCGTCCGCATATGCCACGACCTTGCAGCCACAACGTTCTAGATCTAGCAGGATTTCATTCACCGCTAGGTTCCAAATTAGTGGAGACAGTACTCCTCCTTGTGGGGTCCCTCTGTTTACAAACTTTGTTAGAGTTGTGGACCCTAGATATGCTGTTATACGTCTTCTGTTGAGTATTCTTTGAATTAGTCTAATCAAGCTAGAGTTCACTTTTAGATGTGACAATGCCGCGATTACTGCATCTGGGTGTATGTTGTTAAAAGCCCCTTCTATGTCAAGAAATGCCACCATGGTGAATTCTGTAGGGACGATTCGATAGTGCTCACAAGTTCGTGCAGGGCTGATTCTGTAGACTTTCCCTTATTGTATCCAGGTTTTGCCTAATGAAATAATCTAAAAGTCTTTCCAGACTTTTCAATAGGAAAGAGGATATGCTAATTGGTCTGAAGTCTTTTGGCCTAGTGTGTGATATCTTCCCCGCTTTGGGTATGAATACCACTTTGGTATCCCTCCATCGATTCGGGATGTATGAAAGCCTAATACAACCTACATAAATTGTCTGCAGCCAGGGGATAATGTACTGTAACATTTTCTGCATTTCTACTTGGGTGATGCCGTCTGTTCCAGGTGACTTGAAGGGCTCAAAGCTGTTTATAGCCCAGCTTATTCTAGATCTCTCAGTCAACAAGCTAGCGATGCTCGCAGTCCACTCGCACTCTTGTTGGTCCTGTTGATCCTCGGGCTCTGTTGATGAGTTCCCCGGGAAATGTGTGTCGAGCAGTACACTTAGCGATTGCTCGCTGTTTTTTGTCCAGTTGTTTGCCTCATCCTGCAAATACCCCACTGTACAAGGAGACGCGGATAGTACCTTCCTCAGCCTCGCGGCGTCGGAGACCTTTTCCACTTCGCCACAGAAGAAATACCGATCGATGTACTTAGCCAAACGTTTTTCGGAGCAGATTTAAATAATAATTAAAACCGAAAACCATATTCAAAGTTTGCAAAAACAAATAATTTTCTGGCCCACTGTGCAGAGAAATCACCACTCATGCACTTTTCAGTTAGGGACAGTGAATATTGTTCAAATAGTCTACAAAATTTCCAATTATTGAAAACAAATATTTTTCTATTTAAATTTGCTTTGACCCACTGTCTAGAAAAATCTCCACACAAAGTAAGGGACAAATTTATTTCCAAGGGACAGAATGATTATCAATTTTTATTATTAATATAATTTTTATTTTAAATAATAAATAGTTTGCACTACTGTGCTTTAAATTCCATGCAACCAGCACGAATACTCTCACTTTAAAATATCGTCTCAACAAACAACTATTTGTCCAAAAAAAAAAGTTTGCTGGTTCACTGTGCACATTCAGATTGCAAAACGAAGCGACGACATCAAAATGGTTACCAAAAACTAACATAGTCAAATTCACCACAACTTCGCGGACAGCGAACGAAATATCAAAGAACCAGTGGTAAAGTGTAGTTTTTCTCATGTACAGGGACAGTCAAACTTTTCCGTTTTGTTTTTGCACGACTATGTGTTGTTTGTCGATTTTGCCAATGCAAACAAACAAGAGGCAGACAGAAAATTCGATAATCGAAACAGCAAAAGATTTGGTTGTAAAGCAACCATCGATAATATCTCGGTTGGGAACAGAAACAATGCAAATGTGCGCAAAGAGACAGAAAAGATGTGCTGCCTGAGATGTTCTTCAACTACAACAACAATGCAGCAGAAAGAAGTAACGAGTAACTGTTTTACTTTTCAAAAACTCGACTTCAATTTATGTAATAATATGCAAACCAATAACAACCTCAAAGCAAGGTAAGGTTATGTTACAATGTGGGGACAGTTTAGGGACAGGTATATTGCCAGCGAATGTACTCTCATGCTTTATTTTTCATATAACGCATATTGTACATACCTTTTTTCCGGTAAGATTCGCCTGGAACTATTCTCTTTTTTAGTGCTAGCCTTTACTTCCTCAACGGCTTCGGAAGGACCATATGTTAGGGCCACGCACTAAACTCCGGCACCAAATTTTACCTTACCCGTAATTCGCCAACTGACCTCGCTTCCAACGGTGGCACTGAGTTGTCGGTGCTGTGATTCCCTCCGCGTCTGTTGATGTATGCAAACAATTTGGTGGTGAATTGAACAGCACAGCCTGTGGACACTGCACCCCTCTGTCGTAGTTTGCGATGCGCTGTGACGTCACGCCCAAGCAGCCGGCAATTTGCGGTGATGTCGTTCGATCCACTTCCACGCAAGATAATCGAGAGATAAACAAAAAACAATAACACAACCCTCAGGGGCAGATCCTCTTTTCTTTGGTTTTGCTTGCTAGCAACCACGCACGTCTCCCTGAGACAGATTTTATGTATGTGCGTACGTAGGTTTATTAGCAAGCACGCACTCGAGATAATGATAACACAAATGATCTTTCAATTTAAACTAAAATTCAATTCATTTATTATTGGCTCAGTTAGCCTTTGCTTTTTTTCATTCACTTAGAATAATTTACAACGGTTTTATTTTTTTTCCACTTTGCACAATCACTTTTGCTTTTTCTTCTGCTGCCGTCCTTATCCAGTGTTGGTTTGATAATAACAAAAAAGGGTGGCAGATCAGCGTAACGGAGGCAAAACGAGAGGTAGACTTATAACGAGTAGCAAAGGTAAGATGACAATAAGAATGTCAACAAACAAAAAAGGCACTGAACTACAAAAGGGACTGTGCAAAAGTAGGCCAATCGGTTATGGTATGCAGAGATGTAACTTTTGGTATGTTTTGGGAAAGCACGAAATGTCCGCACAGTGTTCACGTACGAATAAGTGAACAAGTCCGATCATAAACCTTTAGTTTATGCATTTTCACAACGTCATGAAAAAGCGTCTCCTAGACAACTAAGGAACCTAGATTTTATTTCGCAAATTACTAAATAATCTACCTTGCTGAACGTAACAACACCGTCGCAGATGCATTTTCAAGACTATACGAAATCTCAATGACAAACAAAATTTTATCAGAAGACATTCAAGCTGCTCAGGAAGTAGATGAATAACCTAAAACTCTACTCAATGGTGACAACTCGTTAAAATTACAAATTGTTCATTTTGGAAATTCGTCGATATATTGCGACATTTCAACAGGACATGTTTGCCCATACATTCCAAGTCCAATACTCCAACAAATATTCAATTCTGTTCACAGACTGTCTCATCCAATCGGCCGAGCAACTCTTCAACAGCTACGCATGAGATACATCTGGCCTGGTATGAAAAAGGAAATCCTCAACTTGTGTCGTAAGTGTCAGCATTGTCAACGAGCAAAGATCACACGACATAATCGCATCACACCCAACAAAATTGATGTACCTGACAACAGTTTTGACCACGTACACTTGGACATCGTGGAAATGCCTCTTGAACAAGGGTACAGATATTGCCTGACTATGATTGATAGGTTTTCAAGATGGCCTGAAGCAGTGCCATTAAAAGACATGTCTGCAAACACCGTTGCTAATGCATTTTGGACCTCATGGATATCGAGATTCGGTTGCCCGAAAACGATTACAACCGATCAAGGCACACAATTCGAATCCAGCCTTTTCAAATCTCTATCAGCTCTCACTGGATCCAAAAGGACTCGCACAACGGCATATCACCCTCAGTCAAACGGAATGGTGGAACGATGGCACAGATCGTTCAAAGCATCTTTAATGTGCCACACTAATATTTCATGGGTCGACATATTACCTACCTTTCTATTGGGGTTGAGAACTGCGTTCAAGGAAGATCTTAAAGCATCGCCATCTGACCTACTATATGGTGGACACCTGCGACTACCAAATGAATTCTTTGATGAAAATAGTACACAAGTCAACACATCAGAATTTTTAAGAAAACTTCAAGAACATTTTAGATGTCCACGACCTTTGCCAGCAGCCCATCACACAAAAGTGAAAATGTTCACATTAAAAGGACTTGATACTTGTTCACATGTATTTTTGAGAACAGATTCAGTTCGTAATCCGCTTCAACCGTCCTACACCGGACCTTTTGAAGTTGTAAAAAGGATCTCAGATCGATTATTCACAATTAGAATAAAAGACAAGGACATCAACATATCTGCTGACAGATTGAAACCCGTATTCTAACTTGAAGACTCTTGTACAACAACAATCCAGCAACATAACACAAATCTAACTCAGGCTCAGCACGAAAAACGAGACGTCATCTCCCAGCCTACTTCAACCGCTTCAAATACAACTGCAATGATTTCTCCGTCACCAAAGACAATTTCTTTCCAAGATGATCGTGACTGTCACTGGAGGGGGAGTGGTTGTGGCAACACCGTCTGAGCAGATGACATCCAATTCAAAATCTGGCATCATCACTCAACGACAGCATAAGAGAAAACAGAAGTTGATTGCTCGTGAAATCTACGACACCACAACTGTGGCATTCTGATTGTATCGTTGTTAAATACCTTTTATATTAAATAAACATATTTCAAATAGTTGTTAAGTTAACCGGAGTGTTTTATTCAACCCCCAACAACTACAGTTTCTTGGATCAAGAAACTCCAGTCTGCTTACTTTCAAAGTTATTGGATATAGAAGAAAAGCTTCTGCAGAGCTAAAAGGCCAATTCAGAAGGAACATTTATATGGGGCCTATATCTAAATCTGAATCGATTTTGACAAATTTCTTCCCAGCAAGATTGTATGCATCAAGCGCCGCAGGAAAAAATTATTTTTTGGCTTTTTGCGTTCTCCTGGCCATTTCCTTTCGTTTGAGTATAATATTGTCTATGTGGGGGACCGGGTCCATTTTTTTTGGGTTTTGAGGGCCCCATTGGTCCAAGCCCCAATTTTCGACGAAATTTTCGTGATTTGTTGGTCATTTAAGGGAAGGGGGGGTGTGCAAAATTTCAAAAAAATCGGGGTTGTGGACGTAAAGTGCACTTTGCCAGCCTTTTTTTACAGATCACGTGTGGGTCGTGTCATGCTGTCATGTTATTTTTGTTAAGTATTGTTTGGCATTTCATCATGGAAAGACTTACTTACGCCTGAACAACGTTTACGCGTGCCATCCGCCAGTTACCAGTCGAAATGCTCGAACGAGTCATCGGAAATTGGACTCAACGGATGGACCATCTGAGACGTAGCCGCGGCCAACATTTGATAGACATAATCTTCAAAAAATAAATGACAAAGAATGTTCTTTCAAATTATAATAAACATTCCTCATTCAATTTGAATTTTCTGTATTATTTCTTTAAAAAAGTAGGGAACCTCGAAATGGATCACCCTATATAACCAGTGAAAATAAGAAGTTTCGCCATAATTCCTCTGAAGTCGCCTATTTTATTAAAAGAAATGTCAGGTTAGTGAACTATTTCTTTATTAAAGCTAATAGGATCCCCCACAAGATTTAGCACCACTTGGTGACATCGTGGTGAATACATCAGTAGCCTAAACATAACCACACATTACATTTGGTCCATAAACAGACTAGTGGACAGATTACTTATACGGCAAAGGCGATAGGAATCGACCGGTTATTGAAATTGGTATATGTGAGTGGAATTAAAAAAATAATTGGAAATCATATACATAGTCTTGTCCTTGTTTTGTCCTTTTTGTTTGGTGTAAAAATATAAAAGAAAAACCACATGGTACATTCTTATATAAAGGATCGCAATTCATCCCCAGCCCAAAAATTATTTTTTTGAAAACTATTAAGATTAACCTAAAAAAAGGAATAAAAAAAGATTGACTCTAACAATCGTAAAAATATGTAATCAAAATAGTAATCAAAATTAATTATTTTTGAGTAGATAAAAAAATAAAAGAAAAAAAATAGTCAAAATCAAGTCAATTATAATTAAAAGTATTATTTAAAAATCGTTAGAATATATATTTTGATAAAAAAATATTTATGAGTTTATAGCTATACAAAAGTTATTAAAAAATATATATAATAAATAAAATCATATTAAAATTATTTAAAAATGATGAAAAACAAAATAAAATAATATATAATTTATAAAAAAAGAAGAATTAACATATAAATATATATGTATATATATATAAAAGAATATTAATAAAAATAATTAAAAATAATAAAAGATGAAAAATAATTATAGAAAAGTAATAATAAAATATATTTTAAAAATTTATATTTCAAATTAATAATCTTACATAAATTATTGAAGAAATATTATATTTAAAATTAATAATTTGCGTAGATTATTAAATAATATTACATATAAATTAAATTATTAAAAAAATACAAATTAAAATTAAATAAATATTTAAACAAATAATTAAAAATATGAATAAAACTATAATAAAATCTATATTTAAAAATCAAAAATAGTTTCATTTGTCAAAATTAATTAAAAATATTTAAAAAAAAACTTCAATATATTCTTTGGTAAAAATTATATATATGTATGAAAAGGCCTAATTATATGTACTAGGGATGTAACGAGAGTGACTTTAGCGAAAACGAATGCGAAAGCGAGTATTGAAATATATTTCTTGCGAATGCGAATAGTGAAATATGCATTTTTGCGAAAGCGAATAATAGATTGACCCTTTAGTACCAACAAATTTAAGGAACTGAATTGATACTTTTCCAGGATATTCAAGTATTAAGAATGTTTTCCATAGTTTTACCTCTTGTTACCACAAGGACAAACATATTTCTTCAATTGTTTTGAAAAGAAGTGGTAGAGGTTTTCATTGGTATTAATATCTTCAAATTGTGTGAAGGGAATAAGAAGATTTAACACTTTCAACAAATGGAAGCGATTACTGAATTAAATTTATGCGAAAGCGAATGCGTATAATCCAAAGATGGTTTTTGCGAATGCGAATGTTAAAATGATGCGAATAATTCGCGTTCCATATGCGAACGTCAAAAATGACACCAGATTCTTGGACTACTGAAACTGAGGCTGCTTTCGTCAAATGCAAAGAAGAACTGATAAAGGCAACGCAGTTAGTCCATCCAGTTAAGAACGCGAAATTGTCCTTATATGACATAGCAGTTGGTGCTGCACTTCACCAATGTGTTGATGGGCTCCTACAACAACTCAGATTTTACACGAAACTTTTAACCAGTTCCCAGCGAAACTACAGTACATACGATCGGGAGTTGACTGCCATGTACCAAGGCGTGTGTTACTTCCGGTACATGATTGAGGGAAGAAACTGTCACATTGTCACCGATCATCGACCTCTGATCTACGCTTTTCGTCAAAAGATTGAGAAAGCCTCGCCCCGTAGAGTACGACAGCTTGACTTTATCGGCCAATTCACCGATATACGCCATATACCGGGTGCAGAGAATGTGAATGTGTGAAAATCGCTGCAGCACAACAAAATGACAATGAACTTCGTGAATTAAAAACAGGTAAACGCTAAAATTCACTGGTACTAAAATCGTTTACTATTACAGGCTAGTTTGTGACACATCGACGAACAATATTTGTCCCTTCGTACCAGAGGCATTTCGAGATCAAATATTGGCTGTTGTCCATGGTCTCGCTCACCCCGGAGTTCGTACAACGACAAAACTTTTGACAACTCGCTTTATTTGGCCATCGATTAGAAGAGACACTTCAAACTTCGTTCGCAATTGTGTCGCATGTCAACGGTCAAAAGTCCAACGCCATACGAAGTCACCAATATCAAGGTACGTGCCTCCAAACGAACGCTTCTCGCACATCAACATCGACATCGTTGGCCCGTTTCCATTATGTGAAGGGCAGCGATATTGTTTAACAATAACCGACCGTTACACCCGTTGGTCCGATGCTGTACCTATGCCGGACATAACTGCTGAAACAGTCGCCAAAGTCACCAATTTTCATTGGATTGCGAGGTTTGGTGTTCCAGCAAAAATAACGTCCTATCGTGGTAGGCAATTCGAATGTGCCGTACTTTCCGAATTGACCAGGACTATTGGCGCATCCCATCTTCGAACTACTCCATACCATCCACAATCAAATGAAATTGTCGAGAGATGGCATCGAGGTTTCAATGCAGCGATCCGGCAAAGTGGGTGCATAGTTTGCCTCCAATTTTGCTTGGGCGAAATTTTCTACGTGACAACCCTGCGAATCCCTGGCGAATTTTTCAACACCAGAAAACCGTCTGAGCCCACCAGCGAAGTCGTCTCACAATTTCGGACAGCGATGCAACGATTACCACCGACCGACATAGTACTCATCTTTTCAAGGCAAGTGATGCTACGTCCGTCGAAAATTATTTTACTAGTAGTGAGTATTCATTTATTTATTAATCAAAAAAACCCCTCAGCGGGATATACATTGATAGAACATTATTAAACATTAATTAGTCATAAAGTAAATTGAATGAAATAACAAAGTAAATATTAATCAAAACATAAACCTAATTAAAATAAAAAAATCTAACGCACATTATTCTAAACGAAAACGAGATGTTAAACCTAATGAAAATTATTGTCAGCGAGGCTACATACGACATTTGAGCGCAGGGATTAAAAGTAAGGCTAATAACAAATATAAAACTATGAAGCGAATTGAGTTATATCTAGACGCTAATTATTTGACACCGAGTAGTAACGTGTTAAGGTTTTTTTTTGAAACTAGAAGGACTGACGGAAAAGCATTTTAAATAAGATGGTAGAGTATTCCATAACCGCGACACTCGATTGTGAAAAGAACGACTTAAAATACTACCATTATAGCGCTCTATAAGCAGTCGAAAGTTTCTACTAGTGTTCAGGAAAGAAAAACAGAAAAACAAAGACAACAACGAACAAAACGGAATGTCAAATTAGAAGATCAGAAAGTATCGTTGGTGTTGGCTATTGTTTTTCGGTTTCAATCAAAAATGGACACTTCAACCAAAAAAAAGTAGGTTTTTATTCGTTAAAATATAAAATATGTAATGTTAATAGCAATAATAATACTTTACAGCATAAAAAAGACGAACCCTGGTCAGTTCCGAACATTGGCAGACGCGATGGACGAGTTCCATGAACTTGCCACTTCCAATCCCATTTTCGGAAAAACAAAAGCCGAAATTTAAGCAAAATGGGACATTGTAGCTGGTAGGGTAAATGCTAGCGGGCCTCCAGTACGCAGTACATCGGATTGGAAGAAAGTACGTTTTTGACTTGTTTTACGTACTTCAGTTTTATATGATGGTTCGTTTTCAGATATGGGCAGACCTAAAGTGTAGAACCAAAGCAAAAATAGGGGAAAACACAAAAAATATGAATGACACAGGTGGCGGACCTTTGTGTATAGCGATGTTGACAGATTTGGAAAATGATATCGATAGAATATGCCACCTTTCCGCAGCTGCAGCTCCCCCCGGGAATATATTTGGTGTGAGTTTAATGGCGAAAACGAATGAGCCAAATGTTTTGGAAGCAACGCCACCCAGACGTAAACAAAATGTGGAAGTTGTAACTCCGACAACATCGCAGAAAAATCAGGCGCACCACGGAATATCATTATCCCCCATATCGTCTACATCTACACCAAATACATAAATGCCACTTACAACCAACAACAGCAAATCCTTACCAACACAACGAAAATGTCCCGGAAGCAACGATGAAGAAGGTAAACTTTTGAGACTGCAGGGCTCAAACTCGAAGTCTTAATTCGATGGCGGATTCTCTCCATGGCATTGAAAATGCTATGAGAGAAATTATTTATTTTTTTTTAAAGAAGAAGTCAAATGAAAGCATCTAGAAACATAATAAAACTATAATTTTCACTTAATAAATACAAATTTTAACTATAAATAAATATATGTCTTTATTATAGCCTCCGACACAATTTACACACAAATATTGGATTCCTTTTGTTCAAGTACACTTGCAGTCAAACAGTTTTACATGGTTCACGCAATCAACTAGGCCAAATATCAAAACCATCGTATCATAAAAGCACAAGCGAACAAGTTTTGCGAACACAAAGTGTATGCAAACCTCTCCATTTCCCATTCCACTACTCAAACATAAACAAAAACAAAACTGCATTGATGTTTTTTATTAACAAACCGACATAACAAAAAAAAACCTTTTTATGATCTCGACATGCATTCCTTTTCATACTCACGCACAAACACACACTGTCATTGATTATAAATAAAAAGTAACATATTTAATTTTTAAATCGCGTCTTTTTTATTTATATTATGAGATTTCTTGCAATTTCATCTCTGACTGTTGCAGCCGCCAACTGCTCTACTGATGTTGCAGTCACATTTCCATGCAAATTTCGTATGGAGACCAATTGTTTTTATAAAAAATTCACATGTTATGCAACGCACAACATGCATTTATAATTTTGGTTGCCTTTTTAGCACTATAATGTAATCCTCGTGACCCCATTATAGATCTAAAGCGATTCTTAAGGACGCCAAAGCAGCTTTTATCCTTCGTGTGAACGATTTTCACATGATTTTTTCCTCGGGCGCATTACAGCATTTCCTACAGCATACAAATGGTTATCATAAAAAAATTTATTTTATATATTACACGCCATTTCCATGATCCATTCAATTATATTTATTTGCTAATAGTTGCGGATCTTTATGTACAACTTAAAAACTTCGTACATTGGTGGATAAGTGTGAGAAATTTAAGCGGCCCACAAGAACTGTTAAGTGGGTATATTATATCTACTATTTTCAAGTATATTTTCAACTGATGTAATTTTATATAAGAATAACAATTGGGAGTTATTTAATTTTTTTTTTGGAAATTATTTCATTGGCGCTTATTTCATTTTTTTCTTGAGCATTATTTCATTGCTAAATAAATCCCAATATCTGGGACTTATTTCATTTTCTTTTTGAGGAGTTATTTCACTTTTTTGGGATTAATGTCACTTTTTGTTTTGGGAGTTATTTCATTTTTTTGGGGAATTATTTCATTGGGACTTATTTAAATAGGATTTATTTCATTGGGGTTTATTTCATAGAGCAGGAAACTCACATGTAGGCATGTGGAAAACAGCAGAAGCAAACGAAAATTTTCAGTGATTCCCATTAGTTACTATTCAATTGTTTCGAGTACATTCATTACAGTTCGAACATTTCAAATGTTCTCGAAAACTGTTCAACTACTTACTGAAATGAGTGAAGTTCAGCTCAGCATTTGTTGTAACAAAACAGTTCAGTTCAGTGTAGTTGTGAGATGTCATGACACAGCAGTGATCGGACCGATAATGTTGGCTTCACTTCAGCACTCGTTTTGGTCGCGGTTCATACATGTATGTACAGTATACGTTTCTCATACGTTCTATGGTGCGCTGTGAAACGAATATATTAATGCAGGGTTTTATTTATTGAAACCGGCTCAGGTTCTAATAAAATACTCTTAGGTGTAGTTTATCTGCCGCATGGTGATATCTCGTCATTTGAAGAGTCGCATTACCATTTGGTAGTCAGATATAATAATAAAATTGTTGTCGGTGAATACAATTGTAATTTATTTGATGTGTCGAGATCGATTTCAATGAGAACCGTTTATTTACGCTTGGGACTTTATATTGCTCACAATAAATTGCCTACTCACCATGACGTTGTGCATGCATCTACATCTTTGCTAGATTTCACTTTAGGCGTGTTTTCGTTACACCATAAGTGCTTAATTTGTATGGGAAGCTAAGCACTTTTAAGCACTATTAGTTCCCGATGAAGTTTGGTGCTTGTGTTCCTGTCTTAATCAAGTATGATGTTGCCAGATTGGGCACCCTACATTTAGCAATATGGCATCACATTTTTGGAGAGATTTTATTAATTATTGTGAATTAGCGGGAAGAAGAAGAACAAAAATGGGAAATTATTTCAATATTTGCAAAAAGAGTGTAAACAATTGAACATAGAATAGTAAATATATGTTTTATAAATACTTTTCACGAATTTTTTGTCTGTTTCGCACTGTTCTTTCTTCGCAACTCATGACACCATTGCTACCAGATAGTGAAAATTCGCCACTTATTGCTTATGTGTCTGTTAGTGGAAGTCAGTTGTTTTCGTTGCAAAGTGCTAAACATAAATGCCACTTACAACCAACAACAGCAAATCCTTACCAACACAACGAAAATGTCCCGGAAGCAACGATGAAGAAGGTAAACTTTTGAGACTGCAGGGCTCAAACTCGAAGTCTTAATTCGATGGCGGATTCTCTCCATGGCATTGAAAATGCTATGAGAGAAATTATTTATTTTTTTTTAAAGAAGAAGTCAAATGAAAGCATCTAGAAACATAATAAAACTATAATTTTCACTTAATAAATACAAATTTTAACTATAAATAAATATATGTCTTTATTATAGCCTCCGACACAATTTACACACAAATATTGGATTCCTTTTGTTCAAGTACACTTGCAGTCAAACAGTTTTACATGGTTCACGCAATCAACTAGGCCAAATATCAAAACCATCGTATCATAAAAGCACAAGCGAACAAGTTTTGCGAACACAAAGTGTATGCAAACCTCTCCATTTCCCATTCCACTACTCAAACATAAACAAAAACAAAACTGCATTGATGTTTTTTATTAACAAACCGACATAACAAAAAAAAACCTTTTTATGATCTCGACATGCATTCCTTTTCATACTCACGCACAAACACACACTGTCATTGATTATAAATAAAAAGTAACATATTTAATTTTTAAATCGCGTCTTTTTTATTTATATTATGAGATTTCTTGCAATTTCATCTCTGACTGTTGCAGCCGCCAACTGCTCTACTGATGTTGCAGTCACATTTCCATGCAAATTTCGTATGGAGACCAATTGTTTTTATAAAAAATTCACATGTTATGCAACGCACAACATGCATTTATAATTTTGGTTGCCTTTTTAGCACTATAATGTAATCCTCGTGACCCCATTATAGATCTAAAGCGATTCTTAAGGACGCCAAAGCAGCTTTTATCCTTCGTGTGAACGATTTTCACATGATTTTTTCCTCGGGCGCATTACAGCATTTCCTACAGCATACAAATGGTTATCATAAAAAAAATTATTTTATATATTACACGCCATTTCCATGATCCATTCAATTACATTTATTTGCTAATAGTTGCGGATCTTTATGTACAACTTAAAAACTTCGTACATTGGTGGATAAGTGTGAGAAATTTAAGCGGCCCACAAGAACTGTTAAGTGGGTATATTATATCTACTATTTTCAAGTATATTTTCAACTGATGTAATTTTATATAAGAATAACAATTGGGAGTTATTTAATTTTTTTTTTTGGAAATTATTTCATTGGCGCTTATTTCATTTTTTTCTTGAGCATTATTTCATTGCTAAATAAATCCCAATATCTGGGACTTATTTCATTTTCTTTTTGAGGAGTTATTTCACTTTTTTGGGATTAATGTCACTTTTTGTTTTGGGAGTTATTTCATTTTTTTGGGGAATTATTTCATTGGGACTTATTTAAATAGGATTTATTTCATTGGGGTTTATTTCATAGAGCAGGAAACTCACATGTAGGCATGTGGAAAACAGCAGAAGCAAACGAAAATTTTCAGTGATTCCCATTAGTTACTATTCAATTGTTTCGAGTACATTCATTACAGTTCGAACATTTCAAATGTTCTCGAAAACTGTTCAACTACTTACTGAAATGAGTGAAGTTCAGCTCAGCATTTGTTGTAACAAAACAGTTCAGTTCAGTGTAGTTGTGAGATGTCATGACACCGCAGTGATCGGACCGATAATGTTGGCTTCACTTCAGCACTCGTTTTGGTCGCGGTTCATACATGTATGTACAGTATACGTTTCTCATACGTTCTATGGTGCGCTGTGAAACGAATATATTAATGCAGGGTTTTATTTATTGAAACCGGCTCAGGTTCTAATAAAATACTCTTAGGTGTAGTTTATCTGCCGCATGGTGATATCTCGTCATTTGAAGAGTCGCATTACCATTTGGTCAGATATAATAATAAAATTGTTGTCGGTGAATACAATTGTAATTTATTTGATGTGTCGAGATCGATTTCAATGAGAACCGTTTATTTACGCTTGGGACTTTATATTGCTCACAATAAATTGCCTACTCACCATGACGTTGTGCATGCATCTACATCTTTGCTAGATTTCACTTTAGGCGTGTTTTCGTTACACCATAAGTGCTTAATTTGTATGGGAAGCTAAGTACTTTTAAGCACTATTAGTTCCCGATGAAGTTTGGTGCTTGTGTTCCTGTCTTAATCAAGTATGATGTTGCCAGATTGGGCACCCTACATTTAGCAATATGGCATCACATTTTTGGAGAGATTTTATTAATTATTGTGAATTAGCGGGAAGAAGAAGAACAAAAATGGGAAATTATTTCAATATTTGCAAAAAGAGTGTAAACAATTGAACATAGAATAGTAAATATATGTTTTATAAATACTTTTCACGAATTTTTTGTCTGTTTCGCACTGTTCTTTCTTCGCAACTCATGACACCATTGCTACCAGATAGTGAAAATTCGCCACTTATTGCTTATGTGTCTGTTAGTGGAAGTCAGTTGTTTTCGTTGCAAAGTGCTAAACTAAAATTGCTAGCTTGTAACGAAAACATGCCTTTTATTAAGAAATTAATCGCTTTTAAATTTCACCAGTCAGGTTCAATGTCCAGGAATCTCGCACCATGCTTTGATATTTGGTTCCCTGAAAATTGATTTGTCCCCTCAGGAGCAATTTATTGAGTATCGCAATTAGAATGACATTTTTCTGCGAACGGTCCCAACGCTGCCACTCTTACCCGCCCGTTCCGACCGATGGGTCCACATCCCCATAACGTAAGGATTGCGTACACACCATGATCGGCCGAATCCCGGAAGCAGAATACAAGGACTACATTGTAGTACAAATTGGTTCGGAGCTCAACAATGCACTTAAAACGAAGATAAGCCCGAAGGTACCGTCTGTCATTCGTTGAAATCAGGACAACATTGGTGAACCATTTCGACAAAAAGAAAAATCAAGCCTAGAGTCGCGTAGTACTTCTGATCAAATAATTGCGAAAGAGAGGCATCACATATGTCGTCCATGGAAATGAAGAAACTAGCGGGTGATCCAGTTCCATTGTGACAGCCTTAGGTTTAGGTTGGCAGCCGTATTTTTTTACAAGCTCACATAGACCAGTTTAGGTCCCTAGTGTTACCACGGGCTGAAATGCCCCTCATCGAAACCAACCTGTTTGGTATAAAAATGTATCTATAGTGCGAATATCGGTACTGGAAAGATCTGTTAGGCTGCCTAGAAAGGGCGATCCCAGTATGTCCAGTCGTCGTTTTCTCAGAGCGGGGCAGTCGCATAGCAAGTGCTCAATGCTCTCCACTTCTTCCTCATCTTCACAGCTTCTGCAGAAGTCATTGGAGTCAATACCCATTTTTTTGGCGTGTTCGCCGATCAAGCAGTGTCCCGTCAGAACTGATACTAACGTATACAATCTTTGCCTCTCTAGTGCGAGGAGATATTTTGATCTTCTCAGGTCATACCTTGGCCAGATTTGTCTAGCTACCCTGCAGGTGCCGATTTATGTCCATCTTTCGTTGGACTGCCTGATTGCCTCTTGCCTAAGCCCAAGCTTGCACGTGGATAGTGGCGCACCAATATATGCAAATTCTTCGAGAATTTTTAATGTCATCCCTTTCCTAGCAAGTTCATCGGCTTTGCGGTCCCCGGGATATCCCTATGCCCAGGCACCATATGAGGTGTATATTAAACTGCTCAGCCATCTCGTTAAGAGATCTGCGGCAGTCGAGGGCTGTTTGTGAATTTAGGGATGTAGCCTCCAGAGAATTGATGGCAGCCTGGCTGTCCGAGTAAATGACAACGCCAGTGTTGGCTACTATGTTGCGACACAGTCACGTGGCGACTTCCCATATTGTCATTATTTGGGCTTGATACACTAAAAAAAGCGTACTGAAAATCAAAGAATTTGTCGTAAAGTTTAAGATTTCGGCAATGATCTCGAGTCAAAGACAATCGCTATAAAAATAAGAATGTTTTATAGTTAATTCAAAGACGTGGTAATAAAACTAATTAAGTTTGGTCTTAAAATAAGCACGTTTTGGCGTAAATTGAAGTATGCCTCGTGCTTATGTTTAGTAAAATATCATAAAATTAAAAACATTATCGTATTCAATTTTAAAATATATGTCCCTGATATAAGCCTATACTGGTAATTAATTTAAAGCATAAATAAAGTTTTTTAAAATATGTAGAGAAAATTCCTTACATTCTTTTTATTCTAATGCCACTCATACTAAAGAATCATTTGTTTTAAAGCCACAGAAACCATAGAAAATATGATTCTTGTATACAAGTTTCCACGATAAATTCAAAACACAACACTTCCTTTTTCCAAAAATTGGATTTGTTATTTTAATATTAGAAAATACAATAAATGTATAATACATATTACGGATAACTTTCAACATTTTATAATCTAAAATCGTATTTTTGTTGTATGTATAAAGATAAACCGGCCAACACACCATCGAAATATTTGAAGTTTCGTTTATTTGTTATCGATTTGTAAACTTATAGTGGATTCACTTTTCTATATGTTCCCCAAACATCCATGAACAATTTTCGTTGGAACCTTTAATGATTGTGAACATTAAATTTGACTGAAATTAAAAAAATATATTATAAAATTGTATACACGCTGAAAAATTTCTTCTGTAGTATATTGCCCCAAACATTTTCAGCTTGAAACGTACATATGTTTAGGGTACACTTCAAATACACACACAAATATTATACGGTTGGGAGGATATTGTTCTAAACTATGATTCCATCGTAATATTTTTTATTTGGAAGTTATATTTCCGAAACAACGATTTAATTGTATTTAAGTATTTTTTGGTAATTTATCAGTGCCTTAATTAAGATGCAAGTTTTCTGTTTTTCAGATGTTCAATGTGCAAACAAATTAAATATGTTTGTAAAATTCGATTAAAATTTAAATCGTATAATTTTTCGTATAAATTGCTTTGATGGATTGTCAAAAAGAGATGAATAGGAATATTTATTAAATAAAAATTAGTTAATGGTGCTTATGACATTCTTAATCCTGCTGTTCGACTGGAAAATATGTACAAATCCTAGATTAAGAGACAATTTGATCCATATTAAATTTTCATACAAAACGATTCAATACTTCGTGAAAACAAAGCAGCTTATTTAAATATTATTTTTGAACAAAAGGCTTATTTTGATGTTAAAAAAACAAAAATATCCCTTGGACCAAATTATAAGGAAATATATATATATTACCGTTTATAAAGGAGACGATGCAAAAATTGGAACATATGGGCCTAATCTAACAACAGTTTTAACTACAAAGTATAACACGAAATCTAGAAAAAAATTAAACTAACATTCGAAAAAGTCAAAAAGTTTTAAAAATTTTTTTAAATAAAATATATTTGGAAAACTCCTTTAACAATAACTTTGTTTGTGTGAAAACACATATATTATTTGTGAAAGTCAGTTCGCAAATATATTTTGTATAATATATTAATATATATAATATATACGTTCCAAATACATAATACTTACACATTTTGTTTCCAAATATGTTTTCTTTCAATTCAAACATTCCCATGTAGGTGTATGCTCAATTATTTGTTGTAATTTATAAATGGCATTCAGCACTGCATTTTTCATATATCCATAACATTTATCTTCAAATATTGCGCGATCTTAAATTAAAATAATTAAATTTTATCGTACCACAATTGGTAAACACTCAAAACTAAGAGAAATATTTCAACAGTTCATATATAATACTTACGTTGAAATATTTGGTAGAATTTGTCAATCTTTTCCCAAAATATCCATTCTAAAATTGTTTTACTAAAAAAATTAAAAAAGATAGTTTTATGTATAACATATTAATAACACAATAATTTTACATTTCTGCATTATGCGCTGTTAGCAGTTATTTTTAATAAATATATACTTTCAATTAAATTATGTTAGGTATGTTGGGTTGTGTTTTGTTAATTTTGTAATTGCCAATAAGTTGTTTATTGAAGGGTTATAATATTATATTTCACGTATCTAAACATTTTCCTATTGTCTCTTTCAGTATTACAAAACCTATTACTCACATTTTTATCGTCCATTTTTTAGTGTTCGCACAAATCTCTTCACAGGACTTATTAAAAATATCTACTATAAAAACGTATGTACATCACCATCAATAACATGCAGCAAAAATAACTATGACTCACGCACTCTCTTATCACGCCGACGGCATAACCACATACATACACACACAGACGGACAGACAGACAGACAGACGGACATAGCTAAATCAACTCAGAAAGTGATTCTAAGTCGATCGGTATAATAAACGATGGGTCTATTTCTTCTCCTTTTGGGTGTTACAAACAAATGCACAAAGTTATAATACCCTGTACCACAGTGTGGTGTAGGGTATAAATATCTACAGCGCCCTGGAGACGATCAAATAATTCCATCAAATCTTTAAGTGTGTGGGTGCAATCGGCTTTCGTCGGCTACACGTACACTACACGTACGCGTTGTCGACTCTGATGAAAATCAAAAAATTTTGATTTTCTAATTTGATGGCGTTCTATTTGATGGTCTCGCGTTATGTTTGACAAAAACAAGCTCAGTTGCGTAGTGAACGCCGACATGACAAGTGCGCGGATGAAAACTAATTTAGTGAACGCCGACATGGAGAAGTGCGCGGATGAAAAAAAGTTTCCGCTGTTTATACCAGTTTTTCATCCACACTTTCTTTTTCCTTTTCATGTTCTCTTTCTTCTTTTTTAACAAAACTGCTGCACAAGACAACAAAAGTAAATCATCATCCGACGACGACATAGTAACCAAACACAAAGAACTCAAAATACCAAGTGATGTTTGACGTATTTATTTGAACGTTTGCGGGCAACACACGAGCGCACCACACTAATACATACACACTGTTTGATGAAATTATTTGATCGTCTCCTGGGCGCTTACTATAAAAACGTATGTACATCACCATAAATAACATGCAGCAAAAATAACTATGACGCACGCACTCTCTTATCACGCCGACGGCATAACCACATACATACACACATGTACCCGACGGTTGCATTTGTTGTTGTTACTATGCTTTAGCAAAAATAACTGTTAACGGCCCATAATAAAATAATTTTCGGTGCAATATGCACGTATGTATACACGTATACTTACATATTCGCCGCAATCTCCTTTTTTCACAATCCGCGTTCACAGACAACCGTCTCCCTCCATCGCTTGTAAATAACTGAGAGAGTAGAAGAGCTCTCGCATCACCATAACAATTATTGATTTACACCAGCGAATCGCTGGCAGCGATGGGCAAAAGCACTACCCGGGGTTTTTCCTCTCACGTGTACATGAGCACCAGGGATGGAAAAGTTAGTACATTAGTACTTTTTTCAGTACTTTTCCACTATCAAAAGTACCGAAGTACCCCCGCGACCGTTTCAGTACTATTTTCTTTTATCGATTTATTCTGACAAACGACATTTTTCACACACTCGACGTACGATTTCTATCAAAATTGTATACATAAAAATTTCGCTTTAAAAAAAACATCATATAAAATTGTCAAATCTGGTCAAGTCATACATATAAAACATTCCCACGACAAAGCGCATATCTCTTCTAGCTCTTTATATGTCAATAAATTGACCAATCAATGCAAATTTTACTTGTTCCCTACCATTTCGGGGATAGGAAGTTTTAAAAGCGTTTGGAAAAGGTATATGTCGACGGTATGTATTAGATGCTATTGTTAATGGTATTTATTGTAGCATTTTCTAAAAGTATTGTTTAACAGTTCTAAAATGAAGTTTTAGCGGAATGGCCAAATTTTAATATATATATAGGAAAAATTATTAATAGTTTATGTTAGATAGCTTGAAAGAGCGTAGCCGTTTTAATGTCTCATGTCCATGGACAAATACTTCAGCCATCATTTAATACATCGTTAAAAAAATTTATAAAAAAATGGAGCAATTTTATTCTATCTCTTTCACCTAAAAAATAAAAAAAATAGTAAAGTACCTTATTAGCTTAAAAAATACAATTTTAGTACTTTTTAAAAAGTTGAATTTTCCATCCCTGATGAGCACACATGTTGAATGAGAGTTCACTATCATTCAGTCGCGCTTGGACATTCGATCGACGAGGTTGTGTCGTCGCTTGTTGCTTAGCGTGCACATAAAGAAAAAATGGATGATGCAATGATTACAATACATACTTCAAGTATAGGAATAAAGTTTAGTATGTATGTATTGTATTTTCACCGAAGAATTTATAAACATTTCTAAATACAACTTTAATTTATTTATTATGTTACTGCAGAAATGTATATATTATTTTCTTTTTGTCAAAATTAAATAAACTAACGAATTTTTTAAAATAATTTTAAATGTATATATAATTATCTTTTAACGATTTTTTAATAAAATTTTTATAAACACCTAAATATACTAACCAAAAAAAAAAGTTGGACACTCGAAAACGGTTAATAGAAAAAATAAAGAATTAAATAAAGAATATGGCATAATCAATACGAGTATGCAGTACTTTTAGTGGAAAATTTGGATTGATTACTTTACATAGCATAATAAATATGTATGTAGGTGGGTAATCATAACATATTTAAAGTTCGATTTCTTTATGTACGCGTATAATAACCACAAATCTACTTAATGATGTTCGTTGTCCACTTTATTTATTATCTTACCCAACAAATATATGTTTGGAAAATGCAAATACCATTTCTCGCAGTGCATAAAGAGAGTGTTAACACTTCTCACAAATACATAAACATTTTGTAGAAGTATTGTGTGCCCATCGCTGATTTACACACAAACAAAACTGATTCTCCGAGCGAGAGAGGGAGAGAGATTGTATAATTCTCTCGTATGTATTCTTAAAAATAATGGCAATTGTCATAAAATTTATTACCAAGACAGTCTTTCCTTTAAGGGGAGCATAGCCTTAAATTTATTACTCAAATATCTCATACTGTCAATTAAGTCCGATTCGGCATTAAAACTATGACATGTCTACATCATAGTTTTAATGCAGAAAGTCCTTAAAAGTATTGAAATATTACTTAAAATAAAGCGGATTGTCACAAAAATTATGATTAGTTTCTTCAATTTAAAGGCGTACATTTAACGAAGCGCGTACACTAAACTAATGATAAGATAGTCATTAATTCAAATTGAAAAACTTTAAATTCAGGAAAATTTCGTAAAAAACATGTAAATTTTGATTATTTTTATGAAAATTGGGATTGAATTGATGCCGAGGTCGCATACTTAATTTAAGAATGTGTCTTCATTAATTTCATTACTTTTTTTTTCAGTGTAGACACTGCAGGTATTTGGTAGTCTGTGAGCTATATCCAAACTAAGTTCTTCACAGTGTACTACGAAGCCAATCTTTTCATCAAGCTTCGAACCATCCGTGTAAAAGTGGAGATGGTTTCTATTACCTGGTATTCTGCCAACCCATTCATCTCTGGCGAGAATCATAGTGATGTAACTTCTCTCGCAGGTGTACACAGTTGGTATACAGTCCACTCGGTCGGTTACCATAGCACTACACTTTGATATCCTCATGTGACCGTAGTTCTTGTACCTCCACATTGATAGGCAGTTTAATCTTACTGCCGCTTTGGTTGCAACTTCTCTCGCCATAGGGCTTGTAGAGACTCGGTCCTTAAGGCTCCGCTTATGTTCAGGCAGGCAGTTCTCTGAATCTTTGTTAGTAGGTTGATGATGGTTAGTTTGTCAGTTGCCGTCCACCATACTACAATGCCGTATAACAGTATTGGACGAACTACTGCTATATATATCCAGTGGGTGATTTTAGGACAGAGAGGCCCCACCGCGACCCTACAGCCTTTTTGCAGGAATATAAGGCTACGATGGCCTTCCTTACACGTTCCAATGCGTTAAGTCTAAATAACAGTTTCCTATCTAGAATTATTCCTAAAAATGTTGCACTTTCAGAAAAGACTAGATCTGTTCCATTTATCCGAGGTGGAGGGTCCACATGTGGGACATTATTCATCTTAGTAAAGAGAACCAATTCTGTCTTGTTTGGATTAACGCCCAAACCGCTGCTTCTGGCCAATCTAGCCAACTTGTTCAGAGCCACCTGTAGGATGTCTCTGAGGACGTTTACGAATTTGCCACTCACTGCGATTGCCACGTCGTCCGCATATGCAACGACCTTGCAGCCACTACGTTCTAGATCTAGCAGGATTTCATTCACCGCCAAGTTCCAAATTAGTGGAGGCAGTACTCCTCCTTATGGCGTCCCTCTGTTTACAAACCTTGTTATAGTTGTGGACCCTAGACATGCTGTTATGCGTCTTCTGTTAAGCAGACTTTGAATTAGTCTAATCAAACTAGAGTCAACTTTTAGACACTACTGTTTTTTATTCGGCTGATTATCATCTAATTCGCTTTGAAATTTCGCTTGGCGTTTACACGACTTAATTTAGTTTCAGCTAGACTTTTTTAAGCGTTGCTATTCCTGACATTCTGTCATTTGGATGAAAAAAATTGTGAAATCATTGCAATTGTGTGTGTATGTGAGTGTACTCTGAAAAATTAAAGAAAACAAAAAATGGAGGACAAATAGATCGGAGACCGGCTCATTTGCATTCCTGAGCAAGGAGCTGCTTTTGAATGACGAATCGTCATACAGGAATTATTTGAGGGTGAGCAAAAACGAATTTGCGGCACTGCAAACTATGGTAGAGCAGGACATATCGCGTGTCGATACAAAAATGAAAGACAATTCCACCAGCAGAAAAGCTGGCACTAACATTACGTTTCCTTGCTAGTGGTGAGTTACAGAAAATCCCCTTGTCAAGTGTTATGAAATAAAATTTGTTACAGGAGAGACTTTTCAAAGCCTTGACTACCAGACACGCTTATTTAAGTCGTCCATTTGCTATGTAGTACCAGAAGTGTGCGACGCCTTATTGAAGCAACTGAAACATATTTTTTTATAGTTTTGTGAATGTAGTGTCTTGAAATATTCATTTCATTTTCTGTTCTATTCTCCACAGTTTCCAAGTAATTCGTTGGAGTGGGAGGCCATAGCTAAGGAATTTGCATTAAAATGGCAATTGTCTGGGGGCTTTAGATGGCAAACACATCACCATCCGGCCGTAGCGTTGGGATGGTGCATTTTACCACAACTATAAAGAGAGTAATAGCATTGTTTTGATGGCCCTGGTCGATGGAAATTGTAAATTCATATTTGTCGACGTTGGTTGTAATGGCCGCTGTAATGACGCCGGTGTGTTCCTTCAATGCAAGCTGAGCACGATTTTGAAGGAAGAAGTGAATATCCCCAAAAATTCCGTGGTGGGAAATGATCGGTGCCTTCCTTGTGGTAATTGGGGACGATGCATTTCCAATGCAAACTCATTTAATGAAACCGTACCCTTACCATACAAAATCGGCGGAAAAACAAGTTTACAACGCACGACTTTCCCGTGCTAAGGTTCCGAATTTTTCTAGCACCAATGAATGTAAAAGTAAAGACTGTCCAAAAAATAACGCTTGTGTGCTGTGCTCTCCACAAATTTTTGATGGAACGCGAGCAAAATTATATAAACAACTTTGTTTCTGTGGACAGTGCATACAATCCCCGAAAGGGTGACGCAGAGGCCGTACGACAACTATATACGGCCCAATATATGCAAATTCTTCGAGAATTTGTAATGTCATCCCTTTCCTAGCAAGTTCATCGGCTTTGCGGTCCCCGGGATATCCCTATGTCCAGGCACCATATGAGGTGTATATTAAACTGCTCAGCCATCTCGTTAAGAGATCTGCGGCAGTCGAGGGCTGTTTGTGAATTTAGGGATGTAGCCTCCAGAGAATTGATGGCAGCCTGGCTGTCCGAGTAAATGACAACGCCAGTGTTGGCTACTATGTTGCGACACAGTCACATGGCGACTTCCCATATTGCCATTATTTGGACTTGATACACTAAAAAAAAGCGTACTGAAAATCAAAGAATTTGTCGTAAAGTTTAAGATTTCGGCAATGATTTCGAGTCAAAGACAATCGCTATAAAAATAAGAATGTTTTATAGTTAATTCAAAGACGTGAATAGTACTTGTGTTGATGATGCATTTCATAGAATTAAGAACATTTGGTAATAAACTAATTAAGTTTGGTCTTAAAATAAGCACGTTTTGGCATAAATTGAAGTATGCCTCGTGCTTATGTTTAGTAAAATATCATAAAATTAAAAACATTATCGTATTCAATTTTAAAATATATGTCCCTGATATAAGCCTATACTGGTAATTAATTTAAAGCATAAATAACGTTTTTTAAAATATGTAGAGAAAATTCCTTACATTGTTTTTATTCCAATGCCACTGATACTAAAGAATCATTTGTTTTAAAGCCACAGTAACCATTTCAATATTCATAGAAAATATGATTCTTGTATACAAGTTTCCACGATAAATTCAAAACACAACACTTCCTTTTTCCAAAAATTGGATTTGTTATTTTAATATTAGAAAATACAATAAATGTATAATACATATTACGGATAACTTTCAACATTTTATAATCTAAAACCGTATTTTTGTTGTATGTATAAAGATAAACCGGCCAACACACCATCGAAATATTTGAAGTTTCGTTTATTTGTTATCGATTTGTAAACTTATAGTGGATTCACTTTTCTATATGTTCCCCAAACATCCATGAACAATTTCCGTTGGAACCTTTAATGATTGTGAACATTGAATTTGACTGAAATTAAAATAAAAATATTATAAAATTGTATACACGCTGAAAAATTTCTTCTGTAGTATATTACCCCAAAAATTTTCAGCTTGAAACGTACATATGTTTAGGGTACACTCCAAATACACACACAAATATTATACGTTTGGGAGGATATTGTTCTAAACTATGATTCCATCCTAATATTTTTTATTTGGAAGTTATATTTCCGAAACAACGATTTAATTGTATTTAAGTATTTTTTGGTAATTTATCAGTGCCTTAATTTAGATGCAAGTTTTCTGTTTTTCAGATGTTCAATGTGCAAACAAATTTAATATGTTTGTAAAATTCGATTAAAATTTAAATCGTATAATTTTTCGTATAAATTGCTTTGATGGATTGTCAAAAAGAGATGAATAGGAATATTTATTAAATAAAAATTAGTTAATGGTGCTTATGACATTCTTAATCCTGCTGTTAGACTGGAAAATATGTACAAATCCTAGATTAAGAGACCATTTGATCCATATTAAATTTTCATACAAAACGAATATTTAACCCAATATTTTATATTTATTTTTATTCAATACTTCGTGAAAACAAAGCAGCTTATTTAAATATTATTTTTGAACAAAAATAAATGTTATGTTATAATTTATAAATAATTATAACATAACATTTATCTTCAAATATTCCGCGATCTTAAATTAAAATAATTAAATTTTATCGTACCGCAATTGGTAAACACTCAAAACTAAGAGAAATATTTCAACTGTTCATATATAATACTTACGTTGAAATATTTGGTAGAATTTGTCAATCTTTTCCCAAAAGATCCGTTCTAAAATTGTTTTACTAAAAAAATTAAGTTTTATAGTTAAGTTTTAAGATAGTTGTATGTATAACACATTAATAACACAATAATTTTACATTTCTGCATTATGCGCTGTTACCAGTTATTTTTAATAAATATATACTTTCAATTAAATTGTGTTAGGTATGTTGTGCTGTGTTTTGTTAATTTTGTAATTGCCAATAAGTCGTTTATTTAAGGGTTATAATATTATATTTCACGTATCTAAACATTTTCCTATTGTCTCTTTCAGTATTACAAAACCTATTACTCAAATGTTTATCGTCCATTTTTTAGTGTTCGCACAAATCTCTTCACAGGACTTATTAAAAATATCTACTATAAAAACGTATGTACATCACCATAAATAACATGCAGCAAAAATAACTATGACGCACGCAATCTCTTATCACGCCGACGGCATAACCACATACATACACACATGTACCCGACGGTTGCATTTGTTGTTGTTACTATACTTTAGCAAAAATAACTGTTAACAGCCCATAATAAAATAATTTTCGATGCAATATGCACGTATGTATACACGTATACTTACATATTCGCCGCAATCTCCTTTTTTCACAATCCGCGTTCACAGACAACCGTCTCCCTCCATCGCTTGTAAATAACTGACGATTTAAAAGAAAACGAACAACAGAATTATATGTAGAAGAGCTCTCGCATCACCATAACAATTATTGATTTACACACAAACAAAACTGATTCTCCGAGCGAGAGAGGGAGAGAGATTGTATAATTCTCTCGTATGTATTCTTAAAAATAATGGCAATTGTCATAAAATTTATTACCAAGACAGTCTTTCCTTTAAGGGGAGCATAGCCTTAAATTTATTACTCAAATATCTCATACTGTCAATTAAGTCCGATTCGGCATTAAAACTATGACATGTCTACATCATAGTTTTAATGCAGAAAGTCCTTAAAAGTATTGAAATATTACTTAAAATAAAGCGGATTGTCACAAAAATTATGATTAGTTTCTTCAATTTAAAGGCGTACATTTAACGAAGCGCGTACACTAAACTAATGATTAGATATTCATTAATTCAAATTGAAAAACTTTAAATTAAGGAAAATTTCGTAAAAAACATGTAAATTTTGATTATATTTATGAAAATTGGGATTCAATTGATGCCGAGGTCGCATACTTAATTTAAGAATGTGTCTTCATTAATTTCATTACTATTTTTTTTCAGTGTAGACACTGCAGGTATCTGGTAGTCTGTGAGCTATATCCAAACTAAGTTCTTCACAGTGTACTACGAAGCCAATCTTTTCATCAAGCTTCGAACCATCCGTGTAAAAGTGGAGATGGTTTCTATTACCTGGTATTCTGCCAACCCATTTATCTCTGGCGAGAATCATAGTGATGTAACTTCTCTCGAAGGTGTACACAGTTGGTATACAGTCCACTCGGTCGGTTACCATAGCACTACACTTTGATATCCTCATGTGACCGTAGTTCTTGTACCTCCACATTGATAGGCAGTTTAATCTTACTGCCGCTTTGGTTGCAACTTCTCTCGCCATAGGGCTTGTAGAGACTCGGTCCTTAAGGCTCCGCTTATGTTCAGGCAGGCAGTTCTCTGAATCTTTGTTAGTAGGTTGATGATGGTTAGTTTGTCAGTTGCCGTCCACCATACCACAATGCCGTATAACAGTATTGGACGAACTACTGCTATATATATCCAGTGGGTGATTTTAGGACAGAGAGGCCCCACCGCGACCCTACAGCCTTTTTGCAGGAATATAAGGCTACGATGGCCTTCCTTACACGTTCCAATGCGTTAAGTCTAAATAACAGTTTCCTATCTAGAATTATTCCTAAAAATGTTGCACTTTCAGAAAAGACTAGATCTGTTCCATTTATCCGAGGTGGAGGGTCCACATGTGGGACATTATTCATCTTAGTAAAGAGAACCAATTCTGTCTTGTTTGGATTAACGCCCAAACCGCTGCTTCTGGCCAATCTAGCCAACTTGTTCAGAGCCACCTGTAGGATGTCTCTGAGGACGTTTACGAATTTGCCACTCACTGCGATTGCCACGTCGTCCGCATATGCAACGACCTTGCAGCCACTACGTTCTAGATCTAGCAGGATTTCATTCACCGCCAAGTTCCAAATTAGTGGAGACAGTACTCCTCCTTATGGCGTCCCTCTGTTTACAAACCTTGTTATAGTTGTGGACCCTAGACATGCTGTTATGCGTCTTCTGTTAAGCAGACTTTGAATTAGTCTAATCAAACTAGAGTCAACTTTTAGATGTGATAGTGCCGCAATTAGTCTCTAGTTACACTACTGTTTTTATTCGGCTGATTATCATCTAATTCGCTTTGAAATTTCGCTTAGCGTTTACACGACTTAATTTAGTTTCAGCTAGACTTTTTTAAGCGTTGCTATTCCTGACATTCTGTCATTTGGATGAAAAAAATTGTGAAATCATTGCAATTGTGTGTGTATGTGAGTGTACTCTGAAAAATTAAAGAAAACAAAAAATGGAGGACAAATAGATCGGAGACCGGCTCATTTGCATTCCTGAGCAAGGAGCTGCTTTTGAATGACGAATCGTCATACAGGAATTATTTGAGGGT
Organism: Eudasyphora cyanicolor; assembly: GCA_963930755.1. Taxonomy (NCBI): domain Eukaryota; kingdom Metazoa; phylum Arthropoda; class Insecta; order Diptera; family Muscidae; genus Eudasyphora; species Eudasyphora cyanicolor. The sequence goes on along the minus strand of OZ005737.1, from coordinate 115,647,575 downwards.
GAGCAAAAACGAATTTGCGGCACTGCATACTATGGTAGAGCAGGACATATCGCGTGTCGATACAAAAATGAAAGGCACAATTCCACCAGCAGAAAAGCTGGCACTAATATTACGTTTCCTTGCTAGTGGTGAGTTACAGAAAACCCCCTTGTCAAGTGTTATGAAATAAAATTTGTTACAGGAGAGATTTTTCAAAGCCTTGACTACCAGACACGCTTATTTAAGTCGTCCATTTGCTATGTAGTACCAGAAGTGTGCGACGCCTTATTGAAGCAACTGAAACATATTTTTATTTTATATTTTTGTGAATGTAGTGTCTTGAAATATTCACTTCATTTTCTGTTTTATTCTCCACAGTTTCCAAGTAATTCGTTGGAGTGGGAGGCCATAGCTAAGGAATTTGTATTAAAATGGCAATTGTCTGGGGGCTTTAGATGGCAAACACATCACCATCCGGCCGTAGCGTTGGGATGGTGCATTTTACCACAACTATAACGAGAGTTATACCATTGTTTTGATGGCCCTGGTCGATGGAAATTGTAAATTCATATTTGTCGACGTTGGTTGTAATGGCCGCTGTACTGACGCCGGTGTGTTCCTTCAATGCAAGCTGAGCACGATTTTGAAGGAAGAAGTGAATATTCCCAAAAATTCCGTGGTGGGAAATGATCGGTGCCTTCCTTGTGGTAATTGGGGACGATGCATTTCCAATGCAAACTCATTTAATGAAGCCGTACCCTTAGCATACAAAATCGGCGGAAAAACAAGTTTACAACGCACGACTTTCCCGTGCGAAGGTTCCGAATTTTTCTAGCACCGATGAATGTAAAAGTAAAGACTGTCCAAAAAATAACGCTTGTGTGCTGTGCTCTCCACAACTTTTTGATGGAACGCGAGCAAAATTATATAAACAACTTTGTTTCTGTGGACAGTGCATACAATCCCCGAAAGGGTGACGCAGAGGCCGTACGACAACTATATACGGCCTATTTTAATAACGAGGGTAAATTGGAATGGATTAACCCCTAGATAGACGCAAAACTAATTCTATTATTTCAAAATGTACCACTTACTTTCCATAATTTCATTTCAATAAGATTTTTTTAAACAAATTCCATAATTACATAAAATTACAAATAAACAATTACTTAAAGCATTTATTTCTACTTGAATTGCTTTACTTTTCAAGGCCAATATTTAAGGGGGCAATACAAATAAAATTAGGTGGGACAATTCGTCGGCTCAATGCTATTTTGTTCCATACGCCATTTTGTATGATCGGAGAAAAACCCAATTTATTGTTTGAGTAAAAACGGGACTGAAGAGTTATACACTTTTTATTTCATAGGGTTCCCAACAGTGTTTGTATGATTCTCATGCATTTCTATGCCATTACATCCAAAAATAAGCAAGTTATAACAATTTTTGTACTTGGCTTTTTGGTCCATATCCACTTTTATTTTAATATTTTTTCGTATTTGTATTACATGGACCACAAAAAGGGTCGGTATGGAAGGACACTAATTTACATATTGTGATCGAAAGAACGTAAAATACTGAGTGAAAAATATAGGGCGATAGAAAAATTGGGACATAGAACATAAATATCGAAATTATTTCCCGTTATTGAGAGCAAAACAAATTTACCCTATCAATATCTCGAAAACTAGGCGAGATAGGAAAAAAATGATTGCAGATTCTGAAAGAGCATGCTTGGAACCCATGTTATCAACTCCTAACTCAAAAACCACAAAAATGGCGTATGGACCAAAATAGCATTAAGCCGACGAATTAATGTTTTAATACGGAAAACATTTACCATAATTTATATGGACTATGGAAAAGAGTGTATCATAATGATTGTTGGACTACAAAGTTCATGTAGGAGATACGATTAACCCTTTTTTTCCCCCATGGTGTAGAACAACATTTTTAATATTCATATTCATTTTCTACATTTTAAATGTATATTTATTTATTAAGAGATCTCAAATCTTCCACGTTGCATTTTTTAAATTAAATAAAATTAGAAAACAAAAAAAAAATATTTAATTACATTCCATTTAAAGAGTTCATTTGGAATATATGCCTCGCTTATATTTTTAAATAAAATAATTCAGTCTTATATAAAGTTCATTTGGAATATATGCCTCGCTTATATTTTTAAATAAAATAAATTAAGATAAAATATTTAAAATAAAATTATTCAGTCTTATATAATCAATATAATTCAGTTGTATAAATTTTAATATTTATTTGCTCAATATTTCAAAAAATTTAATAAAGTTATGTATTGATCTCGAGTTCAAATAAAAAAAATAATAAATACAAATTTGTAAAAATAGTCTAGTCATAAAAATCGCCTTCCTGAATAAACCAATCCATGGACTACTCAAGATGTCTCTGGCAGGTGTCAACGAGCTTCTGGACTACTCCAAGTTGTCTTTGGCAGGTCAACGAGCTTCTGGACTGCTCAAGTTGTCTCTGGCAGGTGTTGACGAGCTGCTGGAGGCAATGCGTTGCTTTTTCTATTGCAGAAATTAACGCATTACACTTTGAATCTCCCAGCAAGCGTCGTCCTGGAACTCTGGTTCGATTTCCTCCATTTGATAAGCTACCATGTTCCCCAACCATTCATACTTCCTCTCGGCCTTCTTGCGGTTGCAAATTGACGATCTAATGTCCAAAATATTTTCGCGAAAGACTTCACTTTTACGGGGATACTAAATAAAGGTATTTTTATAAAATCATATATATTTCGCAACATTTACTACTTTTATACCTTTGCTCGTTTCTTTGGAGGATTTTCAGGAGTGGAGTTGCTGCGTCCATCACAATTGGTGGAAGTGGTAGCTTTGCATTTGGTGGAAGTGGTGGCTTCTTGGCTACTTGTGTCGACATTTTCTGTGTGCTGCAAAAAAAAATTACAAGATTTTAAATATGAACGATTTTGAAATGTATTCTTTTACTTACCGACATCCTTGACGTTGGTCTGCCTTCCAAAGTTTCATCCATGTTATCTTCACTTGGTCTCATATGTACATGAAACTCGAGGAAGTTTCGGGACAGGCTGTATCAGGCTTTTATACTCGTACATCCCGAATCGATGGAGGGATACCAAAGTGGTATTCATACCCAAAGCGGGGAAGATATCACACACTAGGCCAAAAGACTTCAGACCAATTAGCCTATCCTCCTTCCCATTGAGAGGTCTGGAAAGACTTTTAGATTATTCCATTAGGGAAAACCTGGATAAACAACTCCTGTCCCCTTATTGTAACCAACATGCTTACAATAAGGGGAAGTCTACAGAATCAGCCCTTCATGAACTTGTGAGCACTATCGAATCGTCCCTGCATTTCAAGGAATTCACCATGGTGGCATTTCTTGACATAGAAAGGGGAGAAGAAATTGGCACCTGCAGGGTAGCTAGACAAATCTGGCCAAGGTATGAACTGAGGAGATCAAAATATCTCCTCGCACTAGAGAGGCAAAGATTGTCTACGTTAGTATCAGTTCTGACGGGACACTGCTTGATCGGCGAACACGCCAAAAGATTGGGTATTGACTCCAATGACTTCTGCAGAAGCTGTGGAGATGAGGAAGAAGTGGAGAGCATTGAGCACTTGCTATGCGACTGCTCCACTCTGAGTAAACGACGACTGGGCATACTGGGGTCGGCCTTTCTAGGCAACCTAACAGATCTTTCCAGTACCTATATTCGTAAATTTGTATATCAAACAGGTTGGTTTCGATGAGGGGCATTTCAGCCCGTGGAACCACTAGGGACATAAACTGGTCTATGTGAGCTTGTAAAAAACATACGGCTGCTACCTTAACCTAACCTTAAGAGCGTCTTTGCGTCTAAGCTCCTTCTAATAGATCTTGAATTGTTCTTTATAGGCGGCCCCAGAATATTTAGCCTTATTGAATATCTTGTTGCAGGTCTTTTTCATAGCCGTTAGCTTAGATGTCCACCATTGGGGTTTAGTTTTACCCTTGTACCTTGTTTTTGGACAGGCTGCTACATCCTTCTTTTAAAGCGGGATACGACGCGAAGAAATTTAAGAATACACCGAAGTACAATACTACACGTGCATCTAACAGGGAAAAAGTAAATGATGCCATTAATGATCGATTCAATTGTTACGGTTGTGGTGGAAATCATACCAGAACCCTTTGTAAGATCCGTAATGTCAACGAAGAGATCGTGTACTGGCAAATATAAGTTGCATTGCAACTGTTATACTGGTCACACAAGTTATACTGGTCTTAGGATTGATTGCGTTGGACGCGTGGTAGTTAATGTAAAGGTGGGCACTAGAACCCGCAAACTGAATTTGTATATGTTTGAAGGCAACTTCGATTCGTGGTTCGCCAGAGAATGGATTTCACAGTTTGTTGAAATCCTTTCTCGCATCCTCGAAGTTATAATAATTTGTCGAAATTATAAGTTTTTTGAATAAAAGTGGACAAAAAGGTTTCTTCCTGCAGGATGAGGTTTGCGGAGTAGGAATATACATTTCGAATAAAATCAAGTTTAGTGTTGTTTTCCGTGTTTCGGATTATGGAGTGTGTGCGTATGCTTATTTATTAAAGCCGGCTCAGGTTCTAATAAAATACTCTTCGGTGTGTATCTGCCGCATGGTGATATCTCGTTATTTGAAGAGTCGCATTACCATTTGTTAGTCAGATATAATAATAAAATTGTTGCGGTGATTACAATTGTAATTTATTTGATTTGTCGAGATCGATTTCAATGAGAACACAATAAATTGCCTACTCACCATGACGTTGTGCATGCATCTACATCTTTGCTAGATTTCACTTTATTAAGAAATTCGTCGCTTTTAAATTTCACCAGTCAAGTTCAATGTCCAGCAATCTCGCACCATGCTTTGATATTTAGTTCCCTGAAAATTGATTTGTCCCCTCAGGAGCAATTTATTGAGTATCGCAATTAGAATGGCATTTTTTGATGGGTCCACATCCCCATAACGTAGGGATTGCGTCCACACCATGATCCGAACCATGGCGGGTTAATAGTAGAGGGTTGAGTACCAGATACAGAAAAATATCAGCTGCCGACACATGCATATACATTTGTAAATTAATTCTAAAAATAAAAGATTTTTAACTAGATAAAGACGTGCGGAAAAAATACATTATCAGGCATGTCACAGGTTTTGTACGAAATTGGTTCGTTTTCGTTTTTCAAAATCGCATCGTTTTACTTTTGTTTCTACAGCTCTTGTACGATTTAATGAAACCGAAAGAAAATGAAAACCAAAAAACACTATCAAAAGTAAGGCAGCATAGAAATCAGAATCAGCGGTTTCAGCCACCGCAGTTACCAATATCGGTTTGACTCTAGATTCTGATTGGAGGTAGTGAAAATAAATAAAACTTTCTAAAGCCAAAAAATAAACAAAAGAAAATAATGCATGGAATTTCAATTGCTGCATTGATGGAAGAAGAGAGAAATGTGCATTCCGAAACAAAATTACACCGCAGAAGCTTGCGCGATGCATCAGATCCATTGTCCCAAACAAATAGAGTGCAAGTAAATAAGTATATCCATTTAATTGTATATTCGCTTAATATTTGTTCTTTAGTTTTATAAGCTTTTATCGTTTGAATAAAGAGGCATTTTTATGGTACTGGAAAAAGTTTAACCGTTCCTGAAAATCTCCACAATACCGGGAATTGTTTAATTGGCAACAACTCTTCGTTTTCTTGCTACAGGAGCGTACCAAGGTGTCATAGCCAAGGACGTAGCCCACCCTGTATAAGAAGAAGCACCGTTTCAATTATTCTATGGAGAGTTATGAATGCTCTCGAGAGTAAGACATGTCCACATTTCATAAAACTAAGAATGACGCCTGAAGAGAAGAAGAACTCAAAATTGCACTTCTTTTCAAAATACCAGATACCCGGCATAATTGGATGCATAGACGGTAGTCACATAAACATGTCGAAACCCACAGAAGATGAGTCTCTTATTACAATAGGAAAGCAACATATAGCTTAAACGCAATGATTGTAAGTTATAGCTATTTTCAAAGAAATTAATTAGATATGTGATTACAAAATATTTTTAGATATGTGATTACAACATGAAAGTGGGTGTTGTGGATGCTTGCAGATCTGGGTCTTGTCACGACGCATTTATTTGGGGCTTAAGTGGAGCAAGAAAGTATTTTTTAAATGAGTACAGAAATGGCGATATGAATTCTCGCTTATTGGGTCACTCTGTCTATGGATTACAACCGTTCTTACTGACGCCATACAAAGATGTAACCGTCGGAACTATGCAGCACAAATTTAACAAAAAACATACATACATCAGCTCGTAACATTGTAGAGCGTGTGATTGGCGTAATAAAAAGCCGGTTCAGATGTTTACTGGTAACATTGGTCTTTAGCCCGAAAAAGGTTATTAAAAGTATAAACGTGTGCTGTGCTTTGCATAACATCTTCAATGAGGAAATTGAAGTAATGGATGAAATTGATTATGATGTGGGAGATACTGCCCAAAGAAGTATGTTCAAGGCAGATACTCTTATAAGGGACAGTATAGCAAACCAAATTAATTAATTCGTAAAATAAATTTTATTTATTTTGTTTGTTGTTTCTTTTTTAGTTCCAGGGTTGCATTTTCTCTATTTTTCATTTTTTCTTTGTTTTAGGTTTGCTTTATGGGGTACAGCACTTCTAAGACCAAAAGTATCAACATTTTCGTACGAAAGGTATTCAAAATAGTTTTTTTTTGTTTGGAATTAATTCAAATATTATTCATTCTTAATCTTTAGTAAATTTTTTTACTTCTTCGTAGTTTAAATTACTAAAAATATTAATTTCACTTCAGATTTTGTGATCGTTTTAAACCGAAATTTATTTTTCGGTGGTTTACGTTTTCTTTAGAAGCTAAAAACGTTTTCGATTTCAAAAACGTAAATTCTTGTACGATTTTGCACTCTGTGACATACCTGTATACTACACATTTCAATACGAGATAATTCGAGATTTCACTGTGTCGATTCTTATATCGAAGTCAATAATATCGTATAAAGTAAAAATCCACATACATTCTACGGATGGGATCTGCAGATGCATAATTAGTACGTTGAAAATTAATATGTAATAATTGGTAATACATATCTGGATGATCAGAATGGTATAGAAAATCTAATCTTAGAATGAATGTAATCGGAAGATACATCACCTTTTATAACCTTTAGAATCATTGCAGAATTCAGCATAATACGTCTGCTCCTAATGAGTAGGAAGTCTTATCAAACTCAGCGTACTAGTGTATGGTGGAAGAATAAAATCACTATTCCAATGAAGTTGTCTCAAAGCAAATAATAAAAATTGCTTCTGAACAGTTTCGATCTTATCGATGTATGTCCCATATTGAGGGTCCCATGCAACTGACCCATATTCTAGAATAGGTCTAACAAGAGAAGTATAAAGCTACTTTGTTACATATGGGTCTGAAAATTCTTTCGCCCTTCGCTTAATAAAGCATAATACACCATAAGTTTTGTTCACCATTGTAATTATGTGATATAGATGTTAGAACTACCTTTATAAACAACTCTGTTCTAGCAATTCTATGTACATACACATTTCATTTTGTTTCATTACTTCTAACAAATTCATCTCAACAACAGGTTATGGGCCTACACTCGCGTTTTTAATATCGTTCTTATTTTTTAATTTTTCTTAATTAAATTGATAGAATCATGGCGACGAACACATCTTACACACTATTTCCCAAATTGTCAAATAGTAATTATCATGTTTAGAAATTTAATATGGAATTGCTGATGCTGAAGAAGGAATTGTGGGGTGTTCTTGTTGGTGATGTGACTGCGGTGCAAGATGCAAAGTGGTTGGCTCGCGATGAGAAGGCAAGAGCTGATATTGGGTTGGGTGTGGAGGAATCACAGAAAGTACTCATAAAGCAACTGATGACGGCGAAAGCTTTTTGGGATGCCTTGACGAAATATCACCAGAAGTCAAACATAACTAACGAAGTGAGTCCTCTGTCGTCGAAGAGGCTGGTTAGTGGTCAAACTATGGAAGACCACATTCATGAATTCTTATCAATTGTGGACCGTTTGCGTGACTTGGGCGAGGAGGTGAGAAAACACAAAGCTGTTGTCTTTCTGCTGGGGAGTTTGCCGGAGGAATATAACCCCCTCATTTCGATCTTACACTTGATTTGGCAAAAGAAAAGTTGCTACAGGAATTCAAGAGAAAGTCTGTGTGTGAGTTAACAAGCATGTAAATGACATGGTGTATTTGGCTGATGGTACAGTGTTGAAGGCAAGTGGCTGTGGTGAATGCAAAATATTTTGTGAAGGCAAAGAAATACGTGTGCGGAATGTGCTGTTTATTCCAGAGTTAAACAGTTGGTGGTTTAAGGTGTTTCTAATCAAAATGGTTGCTCAATTTCATTATATGGACAAGTTTATGCGAAGGCGTCACTGAGAAACAATTTGTTTGGGCTGAATCAATGTTACAAGGCAAATATGATGAAATTGTAAGAGCGATTATATTTATCATTAGCATTGTCGATATGGTGACAGAAGTCATCAAGCAATTAACTCAACGGTTACTAAGGAGCTGGTTCAAGATGTTAACATCAAGAGATGTTCTTGTGCGTTTGATTGTGAAGTATGTTTGTGGGCTAAGCTTACACGGACACCATTTCCAAAGGCATCGGAATCAAGAACTAATGAAATTTTAGATTTGGTGCATTGCGACTTGTTTGGCCCCATGCAAAATACTACCTCTGGTGGGAACCGTTATTTTTTGACTCTGATTGATGATTACTGTCGTTATTGCACAATATTTTTCATCGCATCGAAGGATTTAGCTTTCAACAAAATAAAGGAATTTTCGGAAAATGGCTAAATATACTCAGAACAGATCGTGGTGAATTTTTAAATAAAAAATTGCAAATATAAGGGTATTATTCATCAGCTTACTGCCCCCTATACTCCAGAGCAGAATGGAGTTGCAGAGAGGAAGAATCGGAGTTTGATGGATATGGCCAAGTGCATGTTGTACGATTGGAATATTCTTATCAAATTCTGGGCTGAGGCCGTAAACAACGCTAATTATATTCAGAACCGTATTTTACCAGCTGATGTGAATAAAACGCCTTTTGAGTAGTGGTTTGGCAAGTCCCCAAATTTGAGTGCCGTTGCATACGTCCATGTAGAAAAACCGAAACGTAGAAATTTAGACAATGCGGCAGTCAAATGCAATCTGGTTGGGTATTCTGAGGAGTCTAAAGCGTTTCGTTTGCTGAACACAGAAACCAATAAAGCCGTAATGTGAATTTTCTGGATTCAAACGATTTTCTTGTGGTTGATGTTTCGGAGATTGATAATAGGTTTAGGCCGTATTTTTTTATACAGGAGCTGGTTCAAGATGTTAACATCAAGAGATGTTCTTGTGCGTTTGATTGTGAAGTATGTTTGTGGGCTAAGCTTACACGGACACCATTTCCAAAGGCATCGGAATCAAGAACTAATGAAATTTTAGATTTGGTGCATTGCGACTTGTTTGGCCCCATGCAAAATACTACCTCTGGTGGGAACCGTTATTTTTTGACTCTGATTGATGATCACTGTCGTTATTGCACAATATTTTTCATCGCATCGAAGGATTTAGCTTTCAACAAAATAAAGGAATTTTCGGAAAATGGCTAAATATACTCAGAACAGATCGTGGTGAATTTTTAAATAGAAAATTGCAAATATAAGGGTATTATTCATCAGCTTACTGCCCCCTATACTCCAGAGCAGAATGGAGTTGCAGAGAGGAAGAATCGGAGTTTGATGGATATGGCCAAGTGCATGTTGTACGATTGGAATATTATTATCAAATTCTGGGCTGAGGCCGTAAACAACGCTAATTATATTCAGAACCGTATTTTACCAGCTGATGTGAATAAAACGCCTTTTGAGTAGTGGTTTGGCAAGTCCCCAAATTTGAGTGCCGTTGCATACGTCCATGTAGAAAAACCGAAACGTAGAAATTTAGACAATGCGGCAGTCAAATGCAATCTGGTTGGGTATTCTGAGGAGTCTAAAGCGTTTCGTTTGCTGAACACAGAAACCAATAAAGCCGTAATGTGAATTTTCTGGATTCAAACGATTTTCTTGTGGTTGATGTTTCGGAGATTGATAATAGGTTTAGGCCGTATTTTTTTATACAAGTTCACATAGTCCAGTTTAGGTCCCTAGTGTTACCACGGGCTGAAATGCCCCTCATCGAAACCAACCTGTTTGATAAAAAAATTTATCGATAGTACGAATATCGGTACTGGAAAGATCTGTTAGGCTGCCTAGAAAAGCCGACCCAAGTATGTACAGTCGTCGTTAACACAGAGCGGGACTGCCTGATTGCCTCTTGCCTAAGCCAAAGCTTGCACGTAAATAGTGGCGCACCAATATATGCAAATTCTACGAGAATTTGTAATGTCATCCTTTCCTAGCAAGTTCATCGACTTTGCAGTTCCCCGGGATATCCCTATGCCCAGGCACCCATATGAGGTGTATATTAAACTGCTCCGCCATCTCGTTAAGAGCTCTGCGGCAGTCGAGGGCTGTTTGTGAATTTAGGGATGTTGCCTCCAGAGAATTGATGGCAGCCTGGCTGTCCGAGTAAATGACAACGCCAGTGTTGGTTACTATGTTGCGACTCAGCCACTTGGCTACTTCCCATATTGCCATTATTTCGGTTTGATAGACACTGCAGGTATCTGGTAGTCTGTGAGCTATATCCAAAATAAGCTCTGCAAAGTGTACTCCGAAGCCAACCTTTTCATCAAGCATTGAACCATCCGTGTAAAAGTGGAGATGGTTTCTATTACCTGGTATTCTTCCAACCCATTCATCTCTGGCGGGAATCATAGTGATGTAATTTCTCTCGAAGGTGTACATAGTTGGAATATAGTCCACTCGGTCGGTTTCCATAGCACTACACTTTGATATCCTCATGTGTCCGTAGTTTTTGCCTCTCTCCTAAAATCGTCCGCCCACCGGACCCCACCGCGACCCTACAGCCTTCACAGGAATATAAGGCGACGATGTCCTTCTTTACACGTTCCAATACGTTTAGTCTAAATAACAGTTTTCTATCTAGAATTATTCCTACAAATTTTGCACTTTCAGAAAAGACTAGATCTGTTCCATTTATCCGAGGTGGAGGTTTACAAACCTTGTTATAGTTTTGGACCCAAGACATGCTGTTATGCGTCTTCTGTTGAGCAGACTTTGAATTAGTCTAATCAAACTAGAGTTAACTTTGATAATAACTCGGGCGAAAATATGGTAAATGTTGCAGTTTTTAGTAACAATTCTAACAATGTTTCGCCTCTAGTACATGAAGAAGAAGAAGATGATGATGACTTGATAAGCGCAGAAGAGTTTTGTGGTTTTCAATCTGTCGAGGATTTTTCATTGTCATCTGATGAAAAAACTTTGAATAATGGCGTACCAATTAATCCTGATGACACTACTCGAACTTCTTCAAGGCCTAACAAGGGAGTACCTCCTAAGAAGTATGGATACAAAGACTATGTTGAAGATGATCCCATAAATTATGGAGAGGCTATGTCTAGATCGGTCGGAAGAAATGGCTGGAAGCGATGGAAGAAGAGATAAAGGCACTACAAGGAAATAAAACATGGGACTTGGTTGAATTGCCTCGTGGTGGTAAATTGGTTGGCTGCAAATGGGTTTTCACAGTTAAACAGAAATTTGATGGTGAAATACAGAGCTAGAGTGGTCGCAAGGGGATTTTCCCAGAAGTATAGCGAAAACTACGATATATATTTAAAGCAACCTAAAGGTTTTATTATGCCCGGCCAGGAGAATCTTGTTTATAAATTAAATCGTAGTCTATTTGGACTTAAACAGTCGGCACGATGTTGGAATCTTAGAATTGACAAGATCCTTATTGATTCTGGATTCAGAAGAGGAAGGCCGAACATTGTATATATGTCAGGAGTAATGTGGACTCAATCACATACGTTTTAATTTACGTCGATGAAATTATTATGGCTTCTAAGACTGATCCAGAAATTGAAGATATTATTTGTGGTGACACAAGCTTTTATCAAATAACCATAGCAAGCAAGAATATATTATAAATATTGAATATTGTTGTTTTGTCATTTTTAATTGAAATCTGAATAAGTGTGTTCGATTGCGATACAAATAAAATATAAAATAGAGAATAGTAAAACATCCATCACCAAATGTCTCGGCGAATCATTTATCAGGCTATTACATTGGCGACGAGGAGCAAACATCTGGATAGTTCTAAAATTTCGAGGAAATTCAGATTAGACGGATACGGGAGAATTCATATCTGAAATCGTTGTCTGGCATTGTCAAAATCACATTAAATTGTGTAACGGAATAGCATTAAATTGCGAATGTATCATTAAATTGGAATAGCGGAAAGAATCTCATTAAATTGTTTCGGATAGAAATACATTAAATTGTGTTGGACGCACATTCAATTGTGCCGGACGCATATTCAATTGTGCCGGACGCACATTCAATTGTGCTGGACGCACATTCAATTGTCCCGGACGCACATTCAATCGTGCAGGACGCACATTAAATTGTGCAAGACACATTAAATTGTGACATTGGTAAGAAATATGAAATTGTGCGTTGATTCAGTTTGCGTAAGTGTTAGCACATTAGATTGTGTATACGAGTAGGTTGATAAATCACATTAAATTGTGTAACACTTGATCTTAAGATAAATATTTTTTTTGTAGGACGATTTTTTTTGTTTGAAAATTCATCTTGAGAGAAGTACGATGTCCGACATAAAACCTTTCCTCTGTGACAAATAAGGCATTATTGCGTGGAGAATGGGAGAAATGGTTCCGCTCATTTAGGTTATATTTGGCATCGGAAGAAATATTGGACCCTTTCAAAAAGAAGAACAAGTTGCTTCATTTGGGAGGTCAACAACTACAAGAAGTGGCCTACAATATACCGGGAGCTCTGGTTGAACGTGGTTCAAATTTAAGTAAGGACTTATACACGATATCGGTTGAAAAGCTAGACGAATATTTTTCGCCCAAGAGGAATTCGACATTTGAGAGGCACCTGTACAGAACTACAATACCGTCTGATGGAGAATCTTTCATCAAATTTCTATTGCGCTGAAGGCAGCAGGTTGCAAAATGTGATTTTGGAACAACTAAGCAAGAAATATAAGAAATATGCATTTAAGACAAAATCATTGACTCGTGGGCACCTATTGATCTCAAAAAAAGACTACTGGAAAAAGAACAAAGCCTGAATGATGTAATCAAAAATTGCCAAGTACGTGTATATGAACAAATAAACAAACAGTCGCATAGTATGCTGCAAAGAGTTGTTGGAGAGAGTGTTAACAACATATCATCGAAAAGGCGGGTTTTTCAAAATTCTGACTCTGAGTGCTTCAGATGCGTTCGAACCGGCCACTTCAGTAACTACTTGATTTGTCCGGCACGTAATGCGAAATGCAACAAATGCTCCCTGATTGGACACTTCGCTATAAAATGTAAGACCAAAACTCTGAAGAGAAGCTTCGATGAGCATGATAATCGAGGTGCAAAGCGATACCAATCTAAGCAGGCAAAAGTTCGGTGTATACAAAATGAAGAGGATAATGACGATGGACGCGAATTGTATGAATTTGGCTGTTTCAAAATTGATAATAATTGCGAAAACGATGATGTCATAGAATGCAATGTTGGAGGTCATGCTTTGATAATCATAATAGACTCCGGTTCTCGAATTTAACCTTGTAAGTGAGAAAGATTGGATATCGTTGAGAAACAATGGATCCATAATATGGAACATTCGATCAGACACATCTAACCAGTTCAAGGCATATGCCTCCGACCATATTCTCAAGGTTATCTGCGTGTTTGATCCTCCGATCGCTGTGAATAATAATTCCGAGATTGTTTGCACATTTTATGTAATTGAAAAGGGAAACCAATCATTGTTAGGTCGTAAGACCGCAGTGAAACTGAAAGTACTTCGGCTTGGACTAGATGTGAATCATATCGAGACTGCGAAACCATTCCCCAAAATGAGAAATTTACAAATTAAGTTATCAATTGACCCATCTGTGAAACCAGTTCAACAACCACTTCGAAGGGTACCTATTGCACTTGAAGGAAAGTAGCGACTAAGTTGGAGGAGGCACTTAGTCTTGACATCATCGAACCAGTTATTGGCCCAAGCCCATGGATTTCACTGGTGGTGATTGTACTTAAAGGTAATGGCGAAATGAGATTATGCATTGACATGCGTCGAGCAAACAAAGCAATTTTGAGAGAAAATCACCCATTGCCAACATTTGACTCGTTTATGGCGAAATTAAGAGGTGCCAGATACTTTTGAAGACTGGACCTCAAGAGAGCATACCACCAACTCGAGTTACACGAATCCAGTCGGGAGATAACGACTTTCATCACACACAAGGGATTATTTAGGTACAAGAGACTAATGTTCGGCGTAAATTCGGCCCCTGAAATTTTTCAGCGTACACTTGAAGGGTTGCTAGCGCCTTGCAGTAATTGTCTTAATTATATAGACGATATTATCATATTTGGCAATACGGAAGAAGAACATGATAAATTCGTTCAGGAAGTGCTAAAGGTACTGAAGGAAAAATGTATTGTGCTCAATGAAGACAAATGCATCTGGAAAACCAACAAACTGAAGATTTTAGGTCACATTCTCTCTGACAAGGGCTTCACAGCAGATCCAGAAAAACTTATGGTGATTAGAGAATTTCGAGCACCTGTTACCAAAGAAGAGGTCAAGAGCTTCTTGGGTTTAATAACGTATGTTGGGAAATTCATCCCTGATTTGGCAAATGTCACTGAGCCCTTAAGGTTATTGTTGAAATCGAATACTAAATTTATATGGGGAGCAAATCAGGCAAACGCTTTTCGAAACCTTAAAGAACTGCTGTCTCAAATTCCGACCTTATCATACTTTGATCCAAATAGGAGAACTCGAGTAGTCGCAGATGCTAGTACAGAAGCTTTGGGTGCAGTTATACTCCAATTTGACCCAGACGGTGATCCAAAGATTATATCGTTTGCAAACAAAAGCTTGTCTGATGTTGAAAAAAGATACTGCCAGACAGAAAAAGAGAGTTTGGCGCTAGTCTGGTCGGTGGGAAAAGTTGACTACTACCTAGCTGGTCTAGAGTTTGAATTGGCAACAGACCACAAACCATTAGAGCCTATATTTAAACCCACATCGAAGCCCCCGGCAAGAATCGAGAGATGGTTGCTACGGTTACAATCATTTAAATTTAGGGTTATCTATCGGGCCGGAAAGGAGAATATTGCTGATTCTATTTCTAGGCTATGTAAAATCTCTGGAACTTCATAATTTGATCGAAATTGTGAAGAAAACCTATTCCATGTTGTATCAACATCAATTCCATTGCCACTTACTATTACGGCAATAGCCAAAGGAAGTGAAGATGATGAGGAAATATCTAACGCTTTAGTTCACATCAGAGAAGAGTCATGGGATTCAGACAAATTGAATATTTACTACCCATTTCGCTTTGAGCTATCTGTAATTGGAAGCATTATTTTACGAGAAACTTGCATTGTGATACCAAAGCCGCTAAGGAGCCAAATCCTTCAATTAGCTCTCGAGAGTCAGCTATGAACAGGGTTACCATACGTCCTCCTTTTGGAGGACATGTCCTCCTTTTTAACCAGTGTCCTCCCGTCCTCCCACCCTTTTCAAAAATGATGGATTTGTCCTCCTTTTGTTACAAATTAATTTTACACAAACAGTAAACTTCCACATGAATTATATTCGCAACTACTTTTAGTACGAAGTTCGTACTACAATAATTGAGCTCGTTGACTGAAATTTGGAACAGATACTTGTTATAGCTGCAGGTAACTTGGGATTGAAAATAAGCAATATCGATAAATTGTTAGCATCTTCTGTCCGATTTGACTTATTATGGCCATTGAGACTGCAAATTTCAACTGGTCGAACTGAAATTGGTAATTTGGGTGTATGTAAATATATCCAGAACCCTTCAGACGAAGAATGGTCATCATAAGTCCATGTTTTGATATAGCCCCCACACAAATGTACCTCAAGATTTTACTTCTTAGCGCAACAAACTCAACAAATCTCAAAGAATCAAAAAACAGTTGACAAGCAATCTATGGTGTAGGGTATGCACAATTCGGCATGTCAGATCTTAACGCCGCTTCACTTATTTATTATAATTAACACCTTAAAATACTGGAGCTAGACCCACTTTATAGTACACCGATTGTCTGTTTACTATTTAAAATTGTTCCTTAAGTACAGGTCGCATTTTCATTTCGATCTTGCTGAAATATGACAATGAAGGCTATTTCATACCAGGGAAGAAATTGGTCAAAGTCGGTTAAGATTTAGATATAGGCCCTATATAAATTTTCTTTCCGAATTGGCCTTTTAGCGCTACAGAAGCTTTTTCATATCCAATCACTTTGAAATTAAGCGGGATGGAGTTTCTTGATCCAAGTTCCCACATTGTCGAATTTGGTGCAAATCGGCTCAGATTTAAATGTAGCACCCAAGTACAAACCTTGCCAAATTTGAAGAAATTTTTTTCGGATTTAGATATAGTCCTCCGATTTGGCATCTAAGCGCTATAAAATACAAATCGTTGTACAAATCATTATCATTGGAAATTGTATTTTTTAAATGTCCTCCGAATGTTCCAAACTCTCTTTGTAAATGTTACAAATGTCAAAAGTCCTCCTTTCCGAAAAAAGGTTATGGTAACCCTGGCTATGAAACGGAGACTGAGGTCAAAAGTGTGGTATTTCTGAGAACTGGTGGTAGGTGGTGGAGGTGGTATTTCTGAGAACTGTGTCGTCGGAGAAAATTATAAAAGCCATGGAAGAGATATTCTGTAGACTCGGCTTTCCAAAGTCGTTGAGAAGTGACAATGGCCGACAGTACGTTAGTTCGGAATGTAAACACTTTTGTAAAATGAACAACATAACCCACATAACGACACCGCCTTACTGGCCACATGCAAATGGGGAAGTTGAAAATATGAACAAGTCCCTGGTAAAGAGACTAAAGATAGCAAGCGCTAATAAAAATGATTACAGACAAGAGATACGGAAATTTATCTTAATGTATAACGTCACTTCACACGGCACGACGGGTTCGCCTCCATCAGAACTAATGTTTAACCGAGTGATACGTGACAAAATTCCAAGCATTCAAGACATAACAGAGGATGTGATCGATTCGGCAGCAAGATATTTGGATTCCATCAACAAACAAAATGGAAAGGAAAGAGTGGATAAGCGAAGGATAGCAAAGGTATCGGATATTGACGTTGGAGACAGAGTGTTGCTTAATAATGTAATATTTCCACATAAGCTAACAAAGAACTTCGATGTAACAGAATAAACTGTAGTACAAAGAAATGGGAACGAAGTAGAAGTCGCTGGTAATGGGAAAACATTTAAAAGAAATAAGAAAACATTTAAAAGAAAAGAAAAGTGCAAACACGTTAAGAAGATACCCAGTCCACGGTTTCAGAAAATAACAATTCACAACCCTTAGATTCATAAAATTTATCGTATATGCTTCCAAACATATGTTTACATTACAGCTAGAAAAAAGGGAAGGAATGTGGTGACACAAGCTTTTATCAAATAACCATAGCAAGCAAGAACATATTATAAATATTGAATATTGTACACGTTAAGAAGATACCCAGTCCACAGTTTCAGAAAATAACAATTCACAACCCTTAGATTCATAAAATTTATCGTATATGCTTCCAAACATATGCTGACATTACAGCTAGAAAAAAGGGAAGGAATGTGTGAGCAAGCAAGAATATATTATAAATATTGAATATTGTTGTTTTGTCATTTTTAATTGAAAAAAGGTTTCTGAATAAGTGTGTTCGATTGCGATACAAATAAAATATAAAATAGAGAATAATAAAACATCCACCACCAAAAGTCTCGGCGAATCATTTATCAGGCTATTACATTATTCATATTCGGAAATCCCATTTTGAGATAACTGATTTGGGTGAATTGAAGCTTTACTTCGTAATAGAAGTGAGCGCCAATGCTATTTTATATTATTTATCGCAGAAACGTTATATTAACAAAATATTGAATGAATTTGATTTCCAAGATGCAAAGATTTCATCAATACCCATGGATCCCGGATATTGGAAGGAAACTTCCGATAATTTGCTTGAAAACGACAACTTATACCGAAAGGCAATCGGATCGCTGTTGCATATTTGTTGCTGTTTCAATATTGTCTCGAAAAATAACGAACCCGAATGAAAGAGATTGTACAGAAGTCAAAAGGGTTCTTAAATATCTAAAGGGAAGGTATTTGAAATTGATATATCCAATACAATTTTTGAGGAAAACCAAAGCTGCCTAAAGAGTCTTCAAGATGAAAAATAAGCCTTAAGCTAAGTACAGACGATTGCCAGATCGGAAAACGTTATCAACACTGTTAAAGTGCTGCTAATGTACGGACAATGACAGATTGTTAGGCAAAGGCGAATTAAGAGTTCAGACGATTGCAAGAACACCTTACAAGTTCATGTATTTACAATATATTTAGCAAATATTTATATGGAGGATTGCCAATAAAAATATTTTATAGACAGAATAAAATGTTTTTTCTGACAATGGCACCACTGTCATATACATAAACTTCGAACATCTAACAATCTGAAAATTATCTCACAATGACTTTTCTGCCAACGTTGCAAAGCAAAAAACTGTATGTTCACACGGTTGTACGTTCACAGGGTTGCATTTTCCGCCATTTTTCTGAGAATATTGTCCGATATGGCAATCGTGTGTACTTAGCTTTAGAAGTAAACATATAGATGTAAAGTATTATTTAATTCGCGACTTATGTAAATCGAATAGAGTTTTGTATGATTATTGTCCTACTGATACTATGTTGTCGGACATTCTGACCGAGCCTTTACGGAAGGTTAAAATAAAGGGGTGTTGATAGTTAATTTATATTGCACTTTAACATTGCTATGAGTGGTGACCCTAATGTTTTCTTGACAACCCTGTTTTATATACAGTATACAAAACCCACATTCTTACACCCACCAAAAACTTTAAAAATCATGAATAATTCAAGATATGCAATGAAAATATCGACCATTTTTTGAGATAGATTTTGTTTTGAAAAAATAAAGTTGGTACAAAAAAAAAGTGTTGTTGCCAACAAAAGTCGTATTCGCACGGGGGATTTGTAATTCGATAAGGGGATTTGTAATTCGATAACGGGATTTGTAAAATGTATTATTAATGTGCCTTCCTTTATTGTTATTAAGGACTGTGTTGTCAAAAAACATCAGATTCAGTTGCGTTATTAATAAAAAAAACTCGAACTTCGATATAGGTAGAAAATCAAGTGAACTTTGAACGAAAAAGAGTCATTGATCTTCACAATGATGGAAAATCTTAACGGGAAATCCCCAAAAAAACTGAAACGCAATGCATCTACAATACAACACATCGACGAAAAAATTTGCGACGAAAGGTAAACCGTGCCAAGCTAACAAGAAGACACTGTTCATTTCTACGTCGTCAAATCCGTAACGATCCCTCTTTAAGTGGCGTAACATTGGCTGCAAATATCGAACAGTACTTCGAAATTCGCGTTACAGCTCAAACAGTGCGAAATTACACACACAGAAAACAGTTTGGTTGCCTCAACTGAATTATTTGCCAACAGAATTTTGGTAGTTCTGCCTACTATCATGCAATTCCATCAGGACAACCAACATTTTGGTTGTGGTATACTTCTACCTCCATGTTGACAACAAGCATACTTAGTTGCGCCAACTACGAAAATGGTATCTAAGATTATCTTTTGTATATTTCCACAACCAAAATTGGTTGTTCTGACAATTTGTTAGTGAAATACTACCGACAATTAATTA
Organism: Eudasyphora cyanicolor; assembly: GCA_963930755.1. Taxonomy (NCBI): domain Eukaryota; kingdom Metazoa; phylum Arthropoda; class Insecta; order Diptera; family Muscidae; genus Eudasyphora; species Eudasyphora cyanicolor. The sequence goes on along the minus strand of OZ005737.1, from coordinate 115,627,526 downwards.
AAAACAATTTTCATTAATTTTTATTTTTTTTATTGAACACAAACACCAAACAATGCATAACTAAATTAAAAATTCCATATTACAAATTCATCACTATTATGAGATATGGAAATATTTGACACAAATTTTAGTACACGAGAGTACAATACATAACACAACTCGCATGCAAATATTTCTTAACCTTGTGCTTTCAATTTCATGACTGTTGCTTTTATTTTTTATTCATGTAAAACATACATGGGCGGGGCCACGCCCATTAGTCTGATCCCGCCCATTTTTGAACTAATCACGTAGACTGCCACCAGATACATATAAACAGAATTACAGTACTATCACTACTAAATTGTGCAAGGTAGCTCAAATTTGGGTTATATGGGCGGGGCCACGCCCTTTGGTCTGATCCCGCTCATTTTTAGACCAATCACGTAGGCTTCCACCAGACACATATACAAAATTCCAGTTCTCTCGCTAACAAATATGCAAACGCATATGTTATCCACAGTTGTATAAAATTGTTTGTAAGGTATATCACGGACTCTATAATATGATATGTTAACATCTGGGGCCAAAATAGTGTACTGTTTCTTCCGAGATGCAAGTAGTTCTGCCTTATCTTTGGTCAGTTCCAAATCTTGCACATATATTTAAAATTATTACATATATTCCGCAGATGTAGCAGAAATTGTCGGGATCATTTACACATTGAAAAGTTGTTTGCCTTTTACTCATACTTCGAAATATAACTTTATAATATTTTTCAGAATAGTTTGCATCGAACGTAGAAACCCAATAAATATAATTTTACTACCTGTATATACTACTGGTATGTCCATGCCCCTAAAAGGCGCAACTGAATGGAAACATCATAAATAAAAAACCACAAATATTGTTGAATGTCCCTCTACCTGAGCGGATCTCATCCAATATAGCTCTCACATTTCATATCATGTTTTATGAAGCGTTACGAACAGCCATAAAACCGCGTCCTCTCTATAATTTTATAATTTTAAATAGTACACCGATTGTCTGTTTACTATTTAAAATTGTTCCTTAAGTACAGGTCGCATTTTCATTTCGATCTTGCTGAAATATGACAATGAAGGCTATTTCATACCAGGGAAGAAATTGGTCAAAGTCGGTTCAGATTTAGATATAGGCCCTATATAAATTTTCTTTCCGAATTGGCCTTTTAGCGATACAGAAGCTTTTTCATATCCAATCACTTTGAAATTAAGCGGGATGGAGTTTCTTGATCCAAGTTCCCACATTGTCGAATTTGGTGCAAATCGGCTCAGATTTAAATGTAGCACCCAAGTACAAACCTTGCCAAATTTGAAGAAATTTTTTTCGGATTTAGATATAGTCCTCCGATTTGGCATCTAAGCGCTATAAAATACAAATCGTTGTAGAAATCATTATCATTGGAAATTGTATTTTTTAAATGTCCTCCGAATGTTCCAAACTCTCTTTGTAAATGTCCTCCTTTTCTGACACAAAAGTCCTCCTTTCCGAAAAAAGGTTATGGTAACCCTGGCTATGAAACGGAGACTGAGGTCAAAAGTGTGGTATTTCTGAGAACTGGTGGTAGGTGGTGGAGGTGGTATTTCTGAAAACTGTGTCGTCGGAGAAAATTATAAAAGCCATGGAAGAGATATTCTGTAGACTCGGCTTTCCAAAGTCGTTGAGAAGTGGCAATGGCCGACAGTACGTTAGTTCGGAATGTAAACACTTTTGTAAAATGAACAACATAACCCACATAACGACACCGCCTTACTGGCCACAGGCAAATGGGGAAGTTGAAAATATGAACAAGTCCCTGGTAAAGAGACTAAAGATAGCAAGCGCTGATAAAAATGATTACAGACAAGAGATACGAAAATGTATCTTAATGTATAACGTCACTTCACACGGCACGACGGGTTCGCCTCCATCAGAACTAATGTTTAACCGAGTGATACGTGACAAAATTCCAAGCATTCAAGACATAACAGAGGATGTGATCGATTCGGCAGCAAGATATTTGGATTCCATCAACAAACAAAATGGAAAGGAAAGAGTGGATAAGCGAAGGATAGCAAAGGAATCGGATATTGACGTTGGAGACAGAGTGTTGCTTAAGAATGTAATATTTCCACATAAGCTAACAAAGAACTTCGATGTAACAGAATAAACTGTAGTACAAAGAAATGGGAACGAAGTAGAAGTCGCTGGTAATGGGAAAACATTTAAAAGAAATAAGAAAACATTTAAAAGAAAAGAAAAGTGCAAACACGTTAAGAAGATACCCAGTCCACGGTTTCAGAAAATAACAATTCACAACCCTTAGATTCATAAAATTTATGGTATATGCTTCCAAACATATGCTTACATTACAGCTAGAAAAAAGGGAAGGAATGTGGTGACACAAGCTTTTATCAAATAACCATAGCAAGCAAGAACATATTATAAATATTGAATATTGTACACGTTAAGAAGATACCCAGTCCACGGTTTCAGAAAATAACAATTCACAACCCTTAGATTCATAAAATTTATCGTATATGCTTCCAAACATATGCTGACATTACAGCTAGAAAAAAGGGAAGGAATGTGGTGACACAAGCTTTTATCAAATAACCATAGCAAGCAAGAATATATTATAAATATTGAATATTGTTGTTTTGTCATTTTTAATTGAAAAAAGGTTTCTGAATAAGTGTGTTCGATTGCGATACAAATAAAATATAAAATAGAGAATAATAAAACATCCACCACCAAAAGTCTCGGCGAATCATTTATCAGGCTATTACATTATTCATATTCGGAAATCCCATTTTGAGATAACTGATTTGGGTGAATTGAAGCTTTACTTCGTAATAGAAGTGAGCGCCAATGCTATTTTATATTATTTATTGCAGAAACGTTATATTAACAAAATATTGAATGAATTTAATTTCCAAGATGCAAAGATTTCATCAATACCCATGGATCCCGGATATTGGAAGGAAACTTCCGATAATTTGCTTGAAAACGACAACTTATACCGAAAGGCAATCGGATCGCTGTTGCATATTTGTTGCTGTTTCAATATTGTCTCGAAAAATAACGAACCCGAATGAAAGAGATTCTACAGAAGTCAAAAGGGTTCTTAAATATCTAAAGGGAAGGTATTTGAAATTGATATATCCAATTCAATTTTTGAGGAAACCCATAAAAATAAAGAGTCTTCAAGATGAAAAATAAGCCTTAAGCTAAGTACAGACGATTGCCAGATCGGAAAACGTTATCAACACTGTTAAAGTGCTGCTAATGTACGGACAATGACAGATTGTTAGGCAAAGGCGAATTAAGAGTTCAGACGATTGCAAGAACACCTTACAAGTTCATATATTTACAATATATTTTGCAAATATTTATATGGAGGATTGCCAATAAAAATATTTTATAGACAGAATAAAATGTTGTTTCTGACAATGGCACCACTGTCATATACATAAACTTCGAACATCTAACAATCAAAAAACTGTATGTTCACACGGTTGTACGTTCACAGGGTTGCATTTTCCGCCATTTTTCTGAGAATATTGTCCGATATGGCAATCGTGTGTACTTAGCTTTAGAAGTAAACATATAGATGTAAAGTATTATTTAATTCGCGACTTATGTAAATCGAATAGAGTTTTGTATGATTATTGTCCTACTGATACTATGTTGTCGGACATTCTGACCGATCCTTTACGGAAGGTTAAAATAAAGGGGTGTTGATAGTTAATTTATATTGCACTTTAACATTGCTATGAGTGGTGACCCTAATGTTTTCATGACAACCCTGTTTTATATACAGTATACAAAACCCACATTCTTACACCCACCAAAAACTTTAAAAATCATGAATAATTCAAGATATGCAATGAAAATATCGACCATTTTTTGAGATAGATTTTGTTTTGAAAAAATAAAGTTGGTACAAAAAAAAAGTGTTGTTGCCAACAAAAGTCGTAATTCGATAACGGGATTTGTAAAATGTATTATTAATGTGCCTTCCTTTATTGTTATTAAGGACTGTGTTGTCAAAAAACATCAAATTCAGTTGCGTTATTAATAAAAAAAACTCGAACTTCGATATAGGTAGAAAATCAAGTGAACTTTGAACGAAAAATAGTCATTGATCTTCACAATGATGGAAAATCTTAACGGGAAATCCCCAAAAAAAATGAAACGCAATGCATCTACAATACAACACATCGACGAAAAAATTTACGACGAAAGGTAAACCGTGCCAAGCTAACAAGAAGACACTCTTCATTTCTACGTCGTCAAATCCGTAACGATCTCTCTTTAAGTGGCGTAACATTGGCTGCAAATATCGAACAGTACTTCGAAATTCGCGTTACAGCTCAAACAGTGCGAAATTACACACACAGAAAACAGTTTGCTTGCCTCAACTGAATTATTTGCCAACGGAATTTTGGTAGTTCTGCCTACTATCATGCAATTCCATCAGGACAACCAACATTTTGGTTGTGGTATACTTCTACCTCCATGTTGACAACAAGCATACTTAGTTGCGCCAACTACGAAAATGGTAACTAAGATTATCTTTTGTATATTTCCACAACCAAAATTGGTTGTTCTGACAATTTGTTAGTGAAATACTACCGACAATTAATTAAAAACAATTTTCATTAATTTTTATTTTTTTTATTGAACACAAACACCAAACAATGCATAACTAAATTAAAAATTCCATATTACAAATTCATCACTATTATGAGATATGGAAATATTTGACACAAATTTTAGTACACGAGAGTACAATACATAACACAACTCGCATGCAAATATTTCTTAACCTTGTGCTTTCAATTTCATGACTGTTGCTTTTATTTTTTATTCATGTAAAACATACATGGGCGGGGCCACGCCCATTAGTCTGATCCCGCCCATTTTTGAACTAATCACGTAGACTGCCACCAGATACATATAAACAGAATTACAGTACTATCACTACTAAATTGTGCAAGGTAGCTCAAATTTGGGTTATATGGGCGGGGCCACGCCCTTTGGTCTGATCCCGCTCATTTTTAGACCAATCACGTAGGCTTCCACCAGACACATATATACAAAATTCCAGTTCTCTCGCTAACAAATATGCAAACGCATATGTTATCCACAGTTGTATAAAATTGTTTGTAAGGTATATCACGGACTCTATAATATGATATGTTAACATCTGGGGCCAAAATAGTGTACTGTTTCATCCGAGATGCAAGTAGTTCTGCCTTATCTTTGGTCAGTTCCAAATCTTGCACATATATTTAAAATTATTACATATATTCCGCAGATGTAGCAGAAATTGTCGGGATCATTTACACATTGAAAAGTTGTTTGCCTTTTACTCATACTTCGAAATATAACTTTATAATATTTTTCAGAATAGTTTGCATCGAACGTAGAATCCCAATAAATATAATTTTACTACCTGTATATACTACTGGTATGTCCATGCCCCTAAAAGGCGCAACTGAATGGAAACATCATAAATAAAAAACCACAAATATTGTTGAATGTCCCTCTACCTGAGCGGATCTCATCCAATATAGCTCTCACATTTCATATCATGTTTTATGAAGCGTTACGAACAGCCATAAAACCGCGTCCTCTCTATAATTTTATAATTTTAAATAGTACACCGATTGTCTGTTTACTATTTAAAATTGTTCCTTAAGTACAGATCGCATTTTCATTTCGATCTTGCTGAAATATGACAATGAAGGCTATTTCATACCAGGGAAGAAATTGGTCAAAGTCGGTTCAGATTTAGATATAGGCCCTATATAAATTTTCTTTCCGAATTGGCCTTTTAGCGATACAGAAGCTTTTTCATATCCAATCACTTTGAAATTAAGCGGGATGGAGTTTCTTGATCCAAGTTCCCACATTGTCGAATTTGGTGCAAATCGGCTCAGATTTAAATGTAGCACCCAAGTACAAACCTTGTCAAATTTGAAGAAAATTTTTTTGGATTTAGATATAGTCCTCCGATTTGGCATCTAAGCGCTATAAAATACAAATCGTTGTAGAAATCATTATCATTGGAAATTGTATTTTTTAAATGTCCTCCGAATGTTCCAAACTCTCTTTGTAAATGTTACAAATGTCCTCCTTTTCTGACACAAAAGTCCTCCTTTCCGAAAAAAGGTTATGGTAACCCTGGCTATGAAACGGAGACTGAGGTCAAAAGTGTGGTATTTCTGAGAACTGGTGGTAGGTGGTGGAGGTGGTATTTCTGAAAACTGTGTCGTCGGAGAAAATTATAAAAGCCATGGAAGAGATATTCTGTAGACTCGGCTTTCCAAAGTCGTTGAGAAGTGGCAATGGCCGACAGTACGTTAGTTCGGAATGTAAACACTTTTGTAAAATGAACAACATAACCCACATAACGACACCGCCTTACTGGCCACAGGCAAATGGGGAAGTTGAAAATATGAACAAGTCCCTGGTAAAGAGACTAAAGATAGCAAGCGCTAATAAAAATGATTACAGACAAGAGATACGAAAATGTATCTTAATGTATAACGTCACTTCACACGGCACGACGGGTTCGCCTCCATCAGAACTAATGTTTAACCGAGTGATACGTGACAAAATTCCAAGCATTCAAGACATAACAGAGGATGTGATCGATTCGGCAGCAAGATATTTGAATTCCATCAACAAACAAAATGGAAAGGAAAGAGTGGATAAGCGAAGGATAGCAAAGGAATCGGATATTGACGTTGGAGACAGAGTGTTGCTTAAGAATGTAATATTTCCACATAAGCTAACAAAGAACTTCGATGTAACAGAATAAACTGTAGTACAAAGAAATGGGAACGAAGTAGAAGTCGCTGGTAATGGGAAAACATTTAAAAGAAATAAGAAAACATTTAAAAGAAAAGTGCAAACACGTTAAGAAGATACCCAGTCCACGGTTTCAGAAAATAACAATTCACAACCCTTAGATTCATAAAATTTATCGTATATGCTTCCAAACATATGCTTACATTACAGCTAGAAAAAAGGGAAGGAATGTGGTGACACAAGCTTTTATCAAATAACCATAGCAAGCAAGAACATATTATAAATATTGAATATTGTACACGTTAAGAAGATACCCAGTCCACGGTTTCAGAAAATAACAATTCACAACCCTTAGATTCATAAAATTTATCGTATATGCTTCCAAACATATGCTGACATTACAGCTAGAAAAAAGGGAAGGAATGTGGTGACACAAGCTTTTATCAAATAACCATAGCAAGCAAGAATATATTATAAATATTGAATATTGTTGTTTTGTCATTTTTAATTGAAAAAAGGTTTCTGAATAAGTGTGTTCGATTGCGATACAAATAAAATATAAAATAGAGTATAATAAAACATCCACCACCAAAAGTCTCGGCGAATCATTTATCAGGCTATTACATTATTCATATTCGGAAATCCCATTTTGAGATAACTGATTTGGGTGAATTGAAGCTTTACTTCGTAATAGAAGTGAGCGCCAATGCTATTTTATATTATTTATCGCAGAAACGTTATATTAACAAAATATTGAATGAATTTGATTTCCAAGATGCAAAGCTTTCATCAATACCCATGGATCCCGGATATTGGAAGGAAACTTCCGATAATTTGCTTGAAAACGACAACTTATACCGAAAGGCAATCGGATCGCTGTTGCATATTTGTTGCTGTTTCAATATTGTCTCGAAAAATAACGAACCCGAATGAAAGAGATTGTACAGAAGTCAAAAGGGTTCTTAAATATCTAAAGGGAGGGTATTTGAAATTGATATATCCAATTCAATTTTTGAGGAAAACCAAAGCTGCCTAAAGAGTCTTCAAGATGAAAAATAAGCCTTAAGCTAAGTACAGACGATTGCCAGATCGGAAAACGTTATCAACACTGTTAAAGTGCTGCTAATGTACGGACAATGACAGATTGTTAGGCAAAGGCGAATTAAGAGTTCAGACGATTGCAAGAACACCTTACAAGTTCATATATTTACAATATATTTTGCAAATATTTATATGGAGGATTGCCAATAAAAATATTTTATAGACAGTGTTGCCAATAAAATGTTTTTTCTGACAATGGCACCACCGTCATATACATAAACTTCGAACATCTAACAATCTGAAAATTGTCTCACAATGACTTTTCTGCCAACGTTGCAAAGCAAAAAACTGTATGTTCACACGGTTGTACGTTCACAGGGTTGCATTTTCCGCCATTTTTCTGAGAATATTGTCCGATATGGCAATCGTGTGTACTTAGCTTTAGAAGTAAACATATAGATGTAAAGTATTATTTAATTCGCGACTTATGTAAATCGAATAGAGTTTTGTATGATTATTGTCCTACTGATACTATGTTGTCGGACATTCTGACCGATCCTTTACGGAAGGTTAAAATAAAGGGGTGTTGATAGTTAATTTATATTGCACTTTAACATTGCTATGAGTGGTGACCCTAATGTTTTCATGACAACCCTGTTTTATATACAGTATACAAAACCCACATTCTTACACCCACCAAAAACTTTAAAAATCAGGAATAATTCAAGATATGCAATGAAAATATCGACCATTTTTTGAGATAGATTTTGTTTTGAAAAAATAAAGTTGGTACTGTAGTAATATAAGATCTGGCAACCATACACCAGCTGTAATGATAATGCATATTGGGCAACACTGCAATAAAAATGCATCCTGGGCAACACTAAAAAAGAACATCTGTTTCCGCCAATAAAGATTAATTACTTTTTCTTGAGCCTTGATTAGAACAACTCGTGTTTTCTTTAATTTACTTAAAAAGGCATTTCTAAGGCAAAAATAAAATAAAGTAAGACTACTACAAATTCAGATGTGGGGTACAACTTCTGTACTCTAAAAAAAAAACAGTGAAAAACCAAAGGATTACTGTAGTATAAAGTGATGGATTTACGCCCTAGCCGACAGACTCTGGAGAACGCGCTGACTGAAGCAGGCGTCGACATTCCTGAATCAGCCTCGTTGAGCTATCTGCGATCCCTCTTTGCGGAAATCAACAAAGAGGAACAACCAGAAATTCTACAACGCCAATGCAATAGCCCAACTGCCCAGATTTCTGGTGCATACGCTGTTAACAAATACTCCGGAGCAGAGGTTGATATGACTGCACACGAGGACAATTCGACAAATACGCAAGAGAGTGAAGAAAACGAACTCGAAAACACTGTAATAGTCACTAATTGGGACGTAGCCAATCTAAATGCAGCCAACGTGCCCGTCGACAACAATTTTGATGTAGAGGCTGCTGCCCATGTAACCGACGTCAACAATCCTGCTGCCACACCCACTACCAACATTCCTGCCGTAGTGCCCGCTGCACACATTCCTGCAGTAGTGCCCGCAGCAAACAATCCCGCAGTCATAACCTCAAAAAAATTGTCTTCTGCTGTAACCAATATAACATTCTCAACCGCCGTGACCAACAATATCAGTTCTGCCGAGCGACATACTTCTGTTGAAGAAGAACTAAAAATATTAAAGATGCGTCTAGAGATGTTGCAGTTGCAACAGCAAATACAGAAGTTGGAAACAAATGACAAAGCTCTTGCCTACACACGCCGCATTGATTTGGCAGAATTGGATGCCGCTGTGCCCTTATTCTCTGGCGATGACTATTTTGATATAGTGAAATGGTTCACGCAATTTGAAGGTTATGCCAACATGTGCGGTTACAATGAAAAGGAGAAATGTCTAGGTGTTCGTCGTCGGTTGGGAGGAACCGCTAAACAATATGTAGACAACGCGGGCTTGTTAATTTATGCGGAGATGAAGTCAAAACTAATAAAAGTATTTAAGAAGACAACGTCACGGCAGGAAACGTATCGACTGCTTCGTTTACGCACATTAAAACCAAGTGAATCATGCTTAAGCTATTTAGTATCGATGCAGTCCATCGCTTCTATGTCCGACATTGATGAGCAGGAGCTGGTCGATTTTATCATCGATGGAATGAACGACAATAGCAATGCTATTTCTTACCTTTACGGCGCAAACACGATCGACGAGTTAGTCAAACGTTTGAACCGATATGAACGACGGCGCCAACAAATACGTATACCAGCTTTGAAGTCAACTAACAAAACAAGCATGAATAAACCGAAGGCAACTGCTGAAAAATCATCTGATGTTGAAATCCGCTGCTATAACTGTTCGCAGTTCGGACACTACCAAAGCCAATGCTCAAAACCGAAACGTGCGCCAAATTCATGCTTCATATGCGCCGAAGTAGGACATTTCCACCATGACTGCCCAAAAAAGAAGAATTCCGCTGCCGCAATCGTTGATGCCGACCCAGAATCTTCCATAGGCCCATTCCAAATGGTAAGTGTTGCCTTTTTTAAGCAAGATAAGCGCACTGAAGTAAATAAGTTTCTCTCTTTGTTTGACACGGGTAGCCCTATTAGCTGTTTAAAAAAGTCTCTCGTGCCTTTTCCAGTCGAAAGCGAAAAAAAACTGACGTCATATCGCGGTGTTGGAAATTCGCAACTTTATATGTATGGTTTTATTAAATGCGAAATTCAGTTTCAGAATAAAATTGTTATCCACGATTTTTTTATTTTGCCAGACGAAGAAGCAGTTATGCCACTTTTAATCGGGCGTGACATACTATCAAAACTAAATATACACTTATGTCAAGTCAAACTATGCTATAATAAAAATGAACTTTTAAAATTGAATTTAAAACAATCAAATAAAAAACCAACAAAGAAACAATCAGTGCGCTTATGTCGTTTAATTTGTACAAGGGTCTGATAGGGGTGACAGAAGTTCCAGCCTCAGAGAATAGGTTAGATTCATTAAGTATATTACCTTTTGATGTAGATAGTAATGTAAATATACCAACTAAGCTAAATGATGGCGGTAATGATGCAATTGTTTTCGAATGTAAAGAGCCCGAGTGTCAAGATATTAGCGAAATGGAAATTATAGAAGAAAATAATGAGTGTGAGGAGCCGATGCAAGTAGTTTGTGCGATTGAGACCACTAATGGGATCGATGTGGATGACAAATTGGACTTAACGGATGCTTCAACTCTAAAGAGGGCCATAAATCAAAATTTTCTAAATGACTTGGGTGCACCTCCGGATCCCGCGGACTACTGTATGAAAATCACACTGGTTAACGACGTGCCTGTTTACAGTGCTCCCCGGCGTCTTTCGTATCACGAACGAGCTGAGGTGAAGATAAAGCTTGATGAATTATTGGAAACGGGTATTATCCGTCCAAGTGTATCCCCTTATGCATCTCCCATTGTGTTGGTAAGGAGAAAAAACAAAAGCTTAAGGATGTGTGTAGATTATCGTGCATTGAATAAAATCACTTTGAAGGATAATTACCCAATGCCAATAATAGAGGACTGTCTAGATTACTTAGGGAATAAGAAATTTTTTTCTCTACTTGACTTAGAGAGCAGTTTCCACCAGGTCCCGATGCATGAAGAATCAATCAAATATACAGCGTTCGTTACACCGCTAGGTCAGTTTGAATATCGTTATATGCCCTTTGGCCTTAAAAATGCTGGGGCCGTGTTTCAACGTTTTATTAATAGGGTGTTGAGAGAATTTATAGAGGCAGGTAAAATTGTTGTTTACTTAGACGACATTAGCATAGCGACTATTACCTTTAAGGAACATTTACAGATATTAAGCGACGTATTGCAGGCCCTAAAAAAAGCCGGATTAAAGTTGAATTGGGGGAAATGCAAGTTCGCTTACCGCGAAATGGACTATTTAGGCTACAAGGTCAACGAGGAGGGCATACGCCCGAATAATGAACATATTAAAACAATTCAACAATATCCGATGCCTACCGATGCAGATGAGGTAGAACGATGTTTAGGACTGTTTTCTTTTTTTCGTCGATTTGTTCCAGATTTTTCGAGAATAGCTAGACCGTTAACCGATTTAAAGAATAAGGATTTTACATGGACAAATGAGTGTACGGATGCGTTTTTGATTTTAAAAGAGAAATTGATAAATGGACCAGTTTTAGCAGTATATAATCCGATTCGTGAAACGGAACTGCATACGGACGCTAGCTCAAAGGGTTTTGGATCGGTACTCCTTCAGAGACAGGAGGATAATAAGTTCCATCCAGTGGCTTATTATTCAAAGTGCACTTCGCCAGCGGAATCAAGGTACCACAGTTTCGAGTTAGAAACGCTCGCTATTATATACGCTCTGAGACGGTTTAGAGTGTACCTAGAGGGAATTTCATTCACAATTGTTACCGATTGCAACTCCCTTACTTTGACATTAAATAAGAAACTGGTAAACCCGAGAATAGCCAGATGGGCATTAGAACTGGAAAATTATGATTATACTATAAGACACCGGAAGGGGGAATTAATGGCTCACGTGGACGCACTTAGCCGAACACCGATCATTGCCACTATTGAGGAGTGTGATGTCGACTTTAATATACAGATTGCTCAGACTAGGGACAAGAATATTCAGGCGATTAGAGATAAATTGGAAAAAGGGTTTCTAGAAGGTTATATTATGGAAAACGGCCTGGTTTTTCGGTGTGACAACAAGGGACGGAAACAGCTATATGTACCACCTGAATTAGAGGATAATATAATTCGTCTGATTCACGAAAAATATGGTCATATGGGAATAGACAAATGTATGAATGAAGTAAAGAAGTATTACTGGTTCGCTAATATGAAGGATAAATTAAGCCGATTTATAAGAAATTGTTTAAAATGTATTTATTATTCGGCTCCTCACAGAAAAAATGAAAGGAATTTATACAGTTTGGAAAAAAAGCCTATTCCCTTCGACACCTTACACATTGACCATTTTGGCCCATTGCCATCAATAAAGTCTAAACGTAAACATATTTTAGTAATTATAGACGCTTTTACAAAGTTTACAAAATTGTACGCCGTAAACACCCCAGGGACTAAGGAGGCATGCTGCGCGATGAAGAAATATTTTGAAAGTTATAGTCGACCAAGACGGATTATTAGTGACCGAGGTACTTGTTTCACCTCTAATGAATTTACAAAAAAAAAGTGTTGTTGCCAACAAAAGTCGTATTCGCACAGGGGATTTGTAATTCGATAAGGGGATTTGTAATTCGATAACGGGATTTGTAAAATGTATTATTAATGTGCCTTCCTTTATTGTTATTAAGGACTGTGTTGTCAAAAAACATCAAATTCAGTTGCGTTATTAATAAAAAAAAACTCGAACTTCGATATAGGTAGAAAATCAAGTGAACTTTGAACGAAAAATAGTCATTGATCTTCACAATGATGGAAAATCTTAACGGGAAATCCCCAAAAAAAATGAAACGCAATGCATCTACAATACAACACATCGACGAAAAAATTTGCGACGAAAGGTAAACCGTGCCAAGCTAACAAGAAGACACTGTTCATTTCTACGTCGTCAAATCCGTAACGATCCCTCTTTAAGTGGCGTAACATTGGCTGCAAATATCGAAAAGTACTTCGAAATTCGCGTTACAGCTCAAACAGTGCGAAATTACACACATAGAAAACAGTTTGGTTGCCTCAACTGAATTATTTGCCAACGGAATTTTGGTAGTTCTGGCTACTATCATGCAATTCCATCAGGACAACCAACATTTTGGTTGTGGTATACTTCTACCTCCATGTTGACAACAAGCATACTTAGTTGCGCCAACTACGAAAATGATAACTAAGATTATCTTTTGTATATTTCCACAACCAAAATTGGTTGTTCTGACAATTTGTTAGTGAAATACTACCGACAATTAATTAAAAACAATTTTCATTAATTTTTATTTTTTTGTATTGAACACAAAAACCAAACAATGCATAACTAAATTAAAAATTCCATATTACAAATTCATCACTATTATGAGATATGGAAATATTTGACACAAATTTTAGTACACGAGAGTACAATACATAACACAACTCGCATGCAAATATTTCTTAACCTTGTGCTTTCAATTTCATGACTGTTGCTTTTATTTTTTATTCATGTAAAACATACATATTGAATATTGTTGTTTTGTCATTTTTAATTGAAAAAAGGTTTCTGAATAAGTGTGTTCGATTGCGATACAAATAAAATATAAAATAGAGAATAATAAAACATCCACCACCAAAAGTCTCGGCGAATCATTTATCAGGCTATTACATTATTCATATTCGGAAATCCCATTTTGAGATAACTGATTTGGGTGAATTGAAGCTTTACTTCGTAATAGAAGTGAGCGCCAATGCTATTTTATATTATTTATCGCAGAAACGTTATATTAACAAAATATTGAATGAATTTGATTTCCAAGATGCAAAGATTTCATCAATACCCATGGATCCCGGATATTGGAAGGAAACTTCCGATAATTTGCTTGAAAACGACAACTTATACCGAAAGGCAATCGGATCGCTGTTGCATATTTGTTGCTGTTTCAATATTGTCTCGAAAAATAACGAACCCGAATGAAAGAGATTGTACAGAAGTCAAAAGGGTTCTTAAATATCTAAAGGGAAGGTATTTGAAATTGATATATCCAATACAATTTTTGAGGAAAACCAAAGCTGCCTAAAGAGTCTTCAAGATGAAAAATAAGCCTTAAGCTAAGTACAGACGATTGCCAGATCGGAAAACGTTATCAACACTGTTAAAGTGCTGCTAATGTACGGACAATGACAGATTGTTAGGCAAAGGCGAATTAAGAGTTCAGACGATTGCAAGAACACCTTACAAGTTCATGTATTTACAATATATTTAGCAAATATTTATATGGAGGATTGCCAATAAAAATATTTTATAGACAGAAGAAAATGTTTTTTCTGACAATGGCACCACTGTCATATACATAAACTTCGAACATCTAACAATCTGAAAATTATCTCACAATGACTTTTCTGCCAACGTTGCAAAGCAAAAAACTGTATGTTCACACGGTTGTACGTTCACAGGGTTGCATTTTCCGCCATTTTTCTGAGAATATTGTCCGATATGGCAATCGTGTGTACTTAGCTTTAGAAGTAAACATATAGATGTAAAGTATTATTTAATTCGCGACTTATGTAAATCGAATAGAGTTTTGTATGATTATTGTCCTACTGATACTATGTTGTCGGACATTCTGACCGAGCCTTTACGGAAGGTTAAAATAAAGGGGTGTTGATAGTTAATTTATATTGCACTTTAACATTGCTATGAGTGGTGACCCTAATGTTTTCTTGACAACCCTGTTTTATATACAGTATACAAAACCCACATTCTTACACCCACCAAAAACTTTAAAAATCATAAATAATTCAAGATATGCAATGAAAATATCGACCATTTTTTGAGATAGATTTTGTTTTGAAAAAATAAAGTTGGTACAAAAAAAAAGTGTTGTTGCCAACAAAAGTCGTATTCGCACGGGGGATTTGTAATTCGATAAGGGGATTTGTAATTCGATAACGGGATTTGTAAAATGTATTATTAATGTGCCTTCCTTTATTGTTAATTTAATTAAGGACTGTGTTGTCAAAAAACATCAGATTCAGTTGCGTTATTAAAAACTGTATGTTCACACGGTTGTACGTTCACAGGGTTGCATTTTCCGCCATTTTTCTGAGAATATTGTCCGATATGGCAATCGTGTGTACTTAGCTTTAGAAGTAAACATATAGATGTAAAGTATTATTTAATTCGCGACTTATGTAAATCGAATAGAGTTTTGTATGATTATTGTCCTACTGATACTATGTTGTCGGACATTCTGACCGAGCCTTTACGGAAGGTTAAAATAAAGGGGTGTTGATAGTTAATTTATATTGCACTTTAACATTGCTATGAGTGGTGACCCTAATGTTTTCTTGACAACCCTGTTTTATATACAGTATACAAAACCCACATTCTTACACCCACCAAAAACTTTAAAAATCATAAATAATTCAAGATATGCAATGAAAATATCGACCATTTTTTGAGATAGATTTTGTTTTGAAAAAATAAAGTTGGTACAAAAAAAAAGTGTTGTTGCCAACAAAAGTCGTATTCGCACGGGGGATTTGTAATTCGATAAGGGGATTTGTAATTCGATAACGGGATTTGTAAAATGTATTATTAATGTGCCTTCCTTTATTGTTAATTTAATTAAGGACTGTGTTGTCAAAAAACATCAGATTCAGTTGCGTTATTAATAAAAAAAACTCGAACTTCGATATAGGTAGAAAATCAAGTGAACTTTGAACGAAAAAGAGTCATTGATCTTCACAATGATGGAAAATCTTAACGGGAAATCCCCAAAAAAACTGAAACGCAATGCATCTACAATACAACACATCGACGAAAAAATTTGCGACGAAAGGTAAACCGTGCCAAGCTAACAAGAAGACACTGTTCATTTCTACGTCGTCAAATCCGTAACGATCCCTCTTTAAGTGGCGTAACATTGGCTGCAAATATCGAACAGTACTTCGAAATTCGCGTTACAGCTCAAACAGTGCGAAATTACACACACAGAAAACAGTTTGGTTGCCTCAACTGAATTATTTGCCAACAGAATTTTGGTAGTTCTGCCTACTATCATGCAATTCCATCAGGACAACCAACATTTTGGTTGTGGTATACTTCTACCTCCATGTTGACAACAAGCATACTTAGTTGCGCCAACTACGAAAATGGTATCTAAGATTATCTTTTGTATATTTCCACAACCAAAATTGGTTGTTCTGACAATTTGTTAGTGAAATACTACCGACAATTAATTAAAAACAATTTTCATTAATTTTTATTTTTTTTATTGAACACAAACACCAAACAATGCATAACTAAATTAAAAATTCCATATTACAAATTCATCACTATTATGAGATATGGAAATATTTGACACAAATTTTAGTACACGAGAGTACAATACATAACACAACTCGCATGCAAATATTTCTTAACCTTGTGCTTTCAATTTCATGACTGTTGCTTTTATTTTTTATTCATGTAAAACATACATGGGCGGGGCCACGCCCATTAGTCTGATCCCGCCCATTTTTGAACTAATCACGTAGACTGCCACCAGATACATATAAACAGAATTACAGTACTATCACTACTAAATTGTGCAAGGTAGCTCAAATTTGGGTTATATGGGCGGGGCCACGCCCTTTGGTCTGATTCCGCTCATTTTTAGACCAATCACGTAGGCTTCCACCAGACACATATACAAAATTCCAGTTCTCTCGCTAACAAATATGCAAACGCATATGTTATCCACAGTTGTATAAAATTGTTTGTAAGGTATATCACGGACTCTATAATATGATATGTTAACATCTGGGGCCAAAATAGTGTACTGTTTCATCCGAGATGCAAGTAGTTCTGCCTTATCTTTGGTCAGTTCCAAATCTTGCACATATATTTAAAATTATTACATATATTCCGCAGATGTAGCAGAAATTGTCGGGATCATTTACACATTGAAAAGTTGTTTGCCTTTTACTCATACTTCGAAATATAACTTTATAATATTTTTCAGAATAGTTTGCATCGAACGTAGAAACCCAATAAATATAATTTTACTACCTGTATATACTACTGGTATGTCCATGCCCCTAAAAGGCGCAACTGAATGGAAACATCATAAATAAAAAACCACAAATATTGTTGAATGTCCCTCTACCTGAGCGGATCTCATCCAATATAGCTCTCACATTTCATATCATGTTTTATGAAGCGTTACGAACAGCCATAAAACCGCGTCCTCTCTATAATTTTATAATTTTAAATAGTACACCGATTGTCTGTTTACTATTTAAAATTGTTCCTTAAGTACAGGTCGCATTTTCATTTCGATCTTGCTGAAATATGACAATGAAGGCTATTTCATACCAGGGAAGAAATTGGTCAAAGTCGGTTCAGATTTAGATATAGGCCCTATATAAATTTTCTTTCCGAATTGGCCTTTTAGCGATACAGAAGCTTTTTCATATCCAATCACTTTGAAATTAAGCGGGATGGAGTTTCTTGATCCAAGTTCCCACATTGTCGAATTTGGTGCAAATCGGCTCAGATTTAAATGTAGCACCCAAGTACAAACCTTGTCAAATTTGAAGAAAATTTTTTCGGATTTAGATATAGTCCTCCGATTTGGCATCTAAGCGCTATAAAATACAAATCGTTGTAGAAATCATTATCATTGGAAATTGTATTTTTTAAATGTCCTCCGAATGTTCCAAACTCTCTTTGTAAATGTTACAAATGTCCTCCTTTTCTGACACAAAAGTCCTCCTTTCCGAAAAAAGGTTATGGTAACCCTGGCTATGAAACGGAGACTGAGGTCAAAAGTGTGGTATTTCTGAGAACTGGTGGTAGGTGGTGGAGGTGGTATTTCTGAAAACTGTGTCGTCGGAGAAAATTATAAAAGCCATGGAAGAGATATTCTGTAGACTCGGCTTTCCAAAGTCGTTGAGAAGTGGCAATGGCCGACAGTACGTTAGTTCGGAATGTAAACACTTTTGTAAAATGAACAACATAACCCACATAACGACACCGCCTTACTGGCCACAGGCAAATGGGGAAGTTGAAAATATGAACAAGTCCCTGGTAAAGAGACTAAAGATAGCAAGCGCTAATAAAAATGATTACAGACAAGAGATACGAAAATGTATCTTAATGTATAACGTCACTTCACACGGCACGACGGGTTCGCCTCCATCAGAACTAATGTTTAACCGAGTGATACGTGACAAAATTCCAAGCATTCAAGACATAACAGAGGATGTGATCGATTCGGCAGCAAGATATTTGAATTCCATCAACAAACAAAATGGAAAGGAAAGAGTGGATAAGCGAAGGATAGCAAAGGAATCGGATATTGACGTTGGAGACAGAGTGTTGCTTAAGAATGTAATATTTCCACATAAGCTAACAAAGAACTTCGATGTAACAGAATAAACTGTAGTACAAAGAAATGGGAACGAAGTAGAAGTCGCTGGTAATGGGAAAACATTTAAAAGAAATAAGAAAACATTTAAAAGAAAAGAAAAGTGCAAACACGTTAAGAAGATACCCAGTCCACGGTTTCAGAAAATAACAATTCACAACCCTTAGATTCATAAAATTTATGGTATATGCTTCCAAACATATGCTTACATTACAGCTAGAAAAAAGGGAAGGAATGTGGTGACACAAGCTTTTATCAAATAACCATAGCAAGCAAGAACATATTATAAATATTGAATATTGTACACGTTAAGAAGATACCCAGTCCACGGTTTCAGAAAATAACAATTCACAACCCTTAGATTCATAAAATTTATCGTATATGCTTCCAAACATATGCTGACATTACAGCTAGAAAAAAGGGAAGGAATGTGGTGACACAAGCTTTTATCAAATAACCATAGCAAGCAAGAATATATTATAAATATTGAATATTGTTGTTTTGTCATTTTTAATTGAAAAAAGGTTTCTGAATAAGTGTGTTCGATTGCGATACAAATAAAATATAAAATAGAGAATAATAAAACATCCACCACCAAAAGTCTCGGCGAATCATTTATCAGGCTATTACATTATTCATATTCGGAAATCCCATTTTGAGATAACTGATTTGGGTGAATTGAAGCTTTACTTCGTAATAGAAGTGAGCGCCAATGCTATTTTACATTATTTATTGCAGAAACGTTATATTAACAAAATATTGAATGAATTTAATTTCCAAGATGCAAAGATTTCATCAATACCCATGGATCCCGGATATTGGAAGGAAACTTCCGATAATTTGCTTGAAAACGACAACTTATACCGAAAGGCAATCGGATCGCTGTTGCATATTTGTTGCTGTTTCAATATTGTCTCGAAAAATAACGAACCCGAATGAAAGAGATTGTACAGAAGTCAAAAGGGTTCTTAAATATCTAAAGGGAAGGTATTTGAAATTGATATATCCAATTCAATTTTTGAGGAAAACCATAAAAATAAAGAGTCTTCAAGATGAAAAATAAGCCTTAAGCTAAGTACAGACGATTGCCAGATCGGAAAACGTTATCAACACTGTTAAAGTGCTGCTAATGTACGGACAATGACAGATTGTTAGGCAAAGGCGAATTAAGAGTTCAGACGATTGCAAGAACACCTTACAAGTTCATATATTTACAATATATTTTGCAAATATTTATATGGAGGATTGCCAATAAAAATATTTTATAGACAGAATAAAATGTTGTTTCTGACAATGGCACCACTGTCATATACATAAACTTCGAACATCTAACAATCTGAAAATTATCTCACAATGACTTTTCTGCCAACGTTGCAAAGCAAAAAACTGTATGTTCACACGGTTGTACGTTCACAGGGTTGCATTTTCCGCCATTTTTCTGAGAATATTGTCCGATATGGCAATCGTGTGTACTTAGCTTTAGAAGTAAACATATAGATGTAAAGTATTATTTAATTCGCGACTTATGTAAATCGAATAGAGTTTTGTATGATTATTGTCCTACTGATACTATGTTGTCGGACATTCTGACCGATCCTTTACGGAAGGTTAAAATAAAGGGGTGTTGATAGTTAATTTATATTGCACTTTAACATTGCTATGAGTGGTGACCCTAATGTTTTCATGACAACCCTGTTTTATATACAGTATACAAAACCCACATTCTTACACCCACCAAAAACTTTAAAAATCATGAATAATTCAAGATATGCAATGAAAATATCGACCATTTTTTGAGATAGATTTTGTTTTGAAAAAATAAAGTTGGTACAAAAAAAAAGTGTTGTTGCCAACAAAAGTCGTAATTCGATAACGGGATTTGTAAAATGTATTATTAATGTGCCTTCCTTTATTGTTATTAAGGACTGTGTTGTCAAAAAACATCAAATTCAGTTGCGTTATTAATAAAAAAAAACTCGAACTTCGATATAGGTAGAAAATCAAGTGAACTTTGAACGAAAAATAGTCATTGATCTTCACAATGATGGAAAATCTTAACGGGAAATCCCCAAAAAAAATGAAACGCAATGCATCTACAATACAACACATCGACGAAAAAATTTGCGACGAAAGGTAAACCGTGCCAAGCTAACAAGAAGACACTCTTCATTTCTACGTCGTCAAATCCGTAACGATCTCTCTTTAAGTTGCGTAACATTGGCTGCAAATATCGAACAGTACTTCGAAATTCGCGTTACAGCTCAAACAGTGCGAAATTACACACACAGAAAACAGTTTGGTTGCCTCAACTGAATTATTTGCCAACGGAATTTTGGTAGTTCTGCCTACTATCATGCAATTCCATCAGGACAACCAACATTTTGGTTGTGGTATACTTCTACCTCCATGTTGACAACAAGCATACTTAGTTGCGCCAACTACGAAAATGGTAACTAAGATTATCTTTTGTATATTTCCACAACCAAAATTGGTTGTTCTGACAATTTGTTAGTGAAATACTACCGACAATTAATTAAAAACAATTTTCATTAATTTTTATTTTTTTTATTGAACACAAACACCAAACAATGCATAACTAAATTAAAAATTCCATATTACAAATTCATCACTATTATGAGATATGGAAATATTTGACACAAATTTTAGTACACGAGAGTACAATACATAACACAACTCGCATGCAAATATTTCTTAACCTTGTGCTTTCAATTTCATGACTGTTGCTTTTATTTTTTATTCATGTAAAACATACATGGGCGGGGCCACGCCCATTAGTCTGATCCCGCCCATTTTTGAACTAATCACGTAGACTGCCACCAGATACATATAAACAGAATTACAGTACTATCACTACTAAATTGTGCAAGGTAGCTCAAATTTGGGTTATATGGGCGGGGCCACGCCCTTTGGTCTGATCCCGCTCATTTTTAGACCAATCACGTAGGCTTCCACCAGACACATATATACAAAATTCCAGTTCTCTCGCTAACAAATATGCAAACGCATATGTTATCCACAGTTGTATAAAATTGTTTGTAAGGTATATCACGGACTCTATAATATGATATGTTAACATCTGGGGCCAAAATAGTGTACTGTTTCATCCGAGATGCAAGTAGTTCTGCCTTATTTTTGGTCAGTTCCAAATCTTGCACATATATTTAAAATTATTACATATATTCCGCAGATGTAGCAGAAATTGTCGGGATCATTTACACATTGAAAAGTTGTTTGCCTTTTACTCATACTTCGAAATATAACTTTATAATATTTTTCAGAATAGTTTGCATCGAACGTAGAATCCCAATAAATATAATTTTACTACCTGTATATACTACTGGTATGTCCATGCCCCTAAAAGGCGCAACTGAATGGAAACATCATAAATAAAAAACCACAAATATTGTTGAATGTCCCTCTACCTGAGCGGATCTCATCCGATATAGCTCTCACATTTCATATCATGTTTTATGAAGCGTTACGAACAGCCATAAAACCGCGTCCTCTCTATAATTTTATAATTTTAAATAGTACACCGATTGTCTGTTTACTATTTAAAATTGTTCCTTAAGTACAGATCGCATTTTCATTTCGATCTTGCTGAAATATGACAATGAAGGCTATTTCATACCAGGGAAGAAATTGGTCAAAGTCGGTTCAGATTTAGATATAGGCCCTATATAAATTTTCTTTCCGAATTGGCCTTTTAGCGCTACAGAAGCTTTTTCATATCCAATCACTTTGAAATTAAGCGGGATGGAGTTTCTTGATCCAAGTTCCCACATTGTCGAGTTTGGTGCAAATCGGCTCAGATTTAAATGTAGCACCCAAGTACAAACCTTGCCAAATTTGAAGAAAATTTTTTCGGATTTAGATATAGTCCTCCGATTTGGCATCTAAGCGCTATAAAATACAAATCGTTGTACAAATCATTATCATTGGAAATTGTATTTTTTAAATGTCCTCCGAATGTTCCAAACTCTCTTTGTAAATGTTACAAATGTCCTCCTTTTCTGACACAAAAGTCCTCCTTTCCGAAAAAAGGTTATGGTAACCCTGGCTATGAAACGGAGACTGAGGTCAAAAGTGTGGTATTTCTGAGAACTGGTGGTAGGTGGTGGAGGTGGTATTTCTGAAAACTGTGTCGTCGGAGAAAATTATAAAAGCCATGGAAGAGATATTCTGTAGACTCGGCTTTCCAAAGTCGTTGAGAAGTGGCAATGGCCGACAGTACGTTAGTTCGGAATGTAAGCACTTTTGTAAAATGAACAACATAACCCACATAACGACACCGCCTTACTGGCCACAGGCAAATGGGGAAGTTGAAAATATGAACAAGTCCCTGGTAAAGAGACTAAAGATAGCAAGTGCTAATTAAAATGATTACAGACAAGAGATACGAAAATGTATCTTAATGTATAACGTCACTTCACACGGCACGACGGGTTCGCCTCCATCAGAACTAATGTTTAACCGAGTGATACGTGACAAAATTCCAAGCATTCAAGACATAACAGAGGATGTGATCGATTCGGCAGCAAGATATTTGAATTCCATCAACAAACAAAATGGAAAGGAAAGAGTGGATAAGCGAAGGATAGCAAAGGAATCGGATATTGACGTTGGAGACAGAGTGTTGCTTAAGAATGTAATATTTCCACATAAGCTAACAAAGAACTTCGATGTAACAGAATAAACTGTAGTACAAAGAAATGGGAACGAAGTAGAAGTCGCTGGTAATGGGAAAACATTTAAAAGAAATAAGAAAACATTTAAAAGAAAAGTGCAAACACGTTAAGAAGATACCCAGTCCACGGTTTCAGAAAATAACAATTCACAACCCTTAGATTCATAAAATTTATCGTATATGCTTCCAAACATATGCTTACATTACAGCTAGAAAAAAGGGAAGGAATGTGGTGACACAAGCTTTTATCAAATAACCATAGCAAGCAAGAACATATTATAAATATTGAATATTGTACACGTTAAGAAGATACCCAGTCCACGGTTTCAGAAAATAACAATTCACAACCCTTAGATTCATAAAATTTATCGTATATGCTTCCAAACATATGCTGACATTACAGCTAGAAAAAAGGGAAGGAATGTGGTGACACAAGCTTTTATCAAATAACCATAGCAAGCAAGAATATATTATAAATATTGAATATTGTTGTTTTGTCATTTTTAATTGAAAAAAGGTTTCTGAATAAGTGTGTTCGATTGCGATACAAATAAAATATAAAATAGAGTATAATAAAACATCCACCACCAAAAGTCTCGGCGAATCATTTATCAGGCTATTACATTATTCATATTCGGAAATCCCATTTTGAGATAACTGATTTGGGTGAATTGAAGCTTTACTTCGTAATAGAAGTGAGCGCCAATGCTATTTTATATTATTTATCGCAGAAACGTTATATTAACAAAATATTGAATGAATTTGATTTCCAAGATGCAAAGCTTTCATCAATACCCATGGATCCCGGATATTGGAAGGAAACTTCCGATAATTTGCTTGAAAACGACAACTTATACCGAAAGGCAATCGGATCGCTGTTGCATATTTGTTGCTGTTTCAATATTGTCTCGAAAAATAACGAACCCGAATGAAAGAGATTGTACAGAAGTCAAAAGGGTTCTTAAATATCTAAAGGGAGGGTATTTGAAATTGATATATCCAATTCAATTTTTGAGGAAAACCAAAGCTGCCTAAAGAGTCTTCAAGATGAAAAATAAGCCTTAAGCTAAGTACAGACGATTGCCAGATCGGAAAACGTTATCAACACTGTTAAAGTGCTGCTAATGTACGGACAATGACAGATTGTTAGGCAAAGGCGAATTAAGAGTTCAGACGATTGCAAGAACACCTTACAAGTTCATATATTTACAATATATTTTGCAAATATTTATATGGAGGATTGCCAATAAAAATATTTTATAGACAGTGTTGCCAATAAAATGTTTTTTCTGACAATGGCACCACCGTCATATACATAAACTTCGAACATCTAACAATCTGAAAATTGTCTCACAATGACTTTTCTGCCAACGTTGCAAAGCAAAAAACTGTATGTTCACACGGTTGTACGTTCACAGGGTTGCATTTTCCGCCATTTTTCTGAGAATATTGTCCGATATGGCAATCGTGTGTACTTAGCTTTAGAAGTAAACATATAGATGTAAAGTATTATTTAATTCGCGACTTATGTAAATCGAATAGAGTTTTGTATGATTATTGTCCTACTGATACTATGTTGTCGGACATTCTGACCGATCCTTTACGGAAGGTTAAAATAAAGGGGTGTTGATAGTTAATTTATATTGCACTTTAACATTGCTATGAGTGGTGACCCTAATGTTTTCATGACAACCCTGTTTTATATACAGTATACAAAACCCACATTCTTACACCCACCAAAAACTTTAAAAATCATGAATAATTCAAGATATGCAATGAAAATATCGACCATTTTTTGAGATAGATTTTGTTTTGAAAAAATAAAGTTGGTACTGTAGTAATATAAGATCTGGCAACCATACACCAGCTGTAATGATAATGCATATTGGGCAACACTGCAATAAAAATGCATCCTGGGCAACACTAAAAAAGAACATCTGTTTCCGCCAATAAAGATTAATTACTTTTTCTTGAGCCTTGATTAGAACAACTCGTGTTTTCTTTAATTTACTTAAAAAGGCATTTCTAAGGCAAAAATAAAATAAAGTAAGACTACTACAAATTCAGATGTGGGGTACAACTTCTGTACTCTAAAAAAAAAACAGTGAAAAACCAAAGGATTACTGTAGTATAAAGTGATGGATTTACGCCCTAGCCGACAGACTCTGGAGAACGCGCTGACTGAAGCAGGCGTCGACATTCCTGAATCAGCCTCGTTGAGCTATCTGCGATCCCTCTTTGCGGAAATCAACAAAGAGGAACAACCAGAAATTCTACAACGCGAATGCAATAGCCCAACTGCCCAGATTTCTGGTGCATACGCTGTTAACAAATACTCCGGAGCAGAGGTTGATATGACTGCACACGAGGACAATTCGACAAATACGCAAGAGAGTGAAGAAAACGAACTCGAAAACACTGTAATAGTCACTAATTGGGACGTAGCCAATCTAAATGCAGCCAACGTGCCCGTCGACAACAATTTTGATGTAGAGGCTGCTGCCCATGTAACCGACGTCAACAATCCTGCTGCCACACCCACTACCAACATTCCTGCCGTAGTGCCCGCTGCACACATTCCTGCAGTAGTGCCCGCAGCAAACAATCCCGCAGTCATAACCTCAAAAAAATTGTCTTCTGCTGTAACCAATACAACATTCACAACCGCCGTGACCAACAATATCAGTTCTGCCGAGCGACATACTTCTGTTGAAGAAGAACTAAAAATATTAAAGATGCGTCTAGAGATGTTGCAGTTGCAACAGCAAATACAGAAGTTGGAAACAAATGACAAAGCTCTTGCCTACACACGCCGCATTGATTTGGCAGAATTGGATGCCGCTGTGCCCTTATTCTCTGGCGATGACTATTTTGATATAGTGAAATGGTTCACGCAATTTGAAGGTTATGCCAACATGTGCGGTTACAATGAAAAGGAGAAATGTCTAGGTGTTCGTCGTCGGTTGGGAGGAACCGCTAAACAATATGTAGACAACGCGGGCTTGTTAATTTATGCGGAGATGAAGTCAAAACTAATAAAAGTATTTAAGAAGACAACGTCACGGCAGGAAACGTATCGACTGCTTCGTTTACGCACATTAAAACCAAGTGAATCATGCTTAAGCTATTTAGTATCGATGCAGTCCATCGCTTCTATGTCCGACATTGATGAGCAGGAGCTGGTCGATTTTATCATCGATGGAATGAACGACAATAGCAATGCTATTTCTTACCTTTACGGCGCAAACACGATCGACGAGTTAGTCAAACGTTTGAACCGATATGAACGACGGCGCCAACAAATACGTATACCAGCTTTGAAGTCAACTAACAAAACAAGCATGAATAAACCGAAGGCAACTGCTGAAAAATCATCTGATGTTGAAATCCGCTGCTATAACTGTTCGCAGTTCGGACACTACCAAAGCCAATGCTCAAAACCGAAACGTCCGCCAAATTCATGCTTCATATGCGCCGAAGTAGGACATTTCCACCATGACTGCCCAAAAAAGAAGAATTCCGCTGCCGCAATCGTTGATGCCGACCCAGAATCTTCCATAGGCCCATTCCAAATGGTAAGTGTTGCCTTTTTTAAGCAAGATAAGCGCACTGAAGTAAATAAGTTTCTCTCTTTGTTTGACACGGGTAGCCCTATTAGCTGTTTAAAAAAGTCTCTCGTGCCTTTTCCAGTCGAAAGCGAAAAAAAAACTGACGTCATATCGCGGTGTTGGAAATTCGCAACTTTATATGTATGGTTTTATTAAATGCGAAATTCAGTTTCAGAATAAAATTGTTATCCACGATTTTTTTATTTTGCCAGACGAAGAAGCAGTTATGCCACTTTTAATCGGGCGTGACATACTATCAAAACTAAATATACACTTATGTCAAGTCAAACTATGCTATAATAAAAATGAACTTTTAAAATTGAATTTAAAACAATCAAATAAAAAACCAACAAAGAAACAATCAGTGCGCTTATGTCGTTTAATTTGTACAAGGGTCTGATAGGGGTGACAGAAGTTCCAGCCTCAGAGAATAGGTTAGATTCATTAAGTATATTACCTTTTGATGTAGATAGTAATGTAAATATACCAACTAAGCTAAATGATGGCGGTAATGATGCAATTGTTTTCGAATGTAAAGAGCCCGAGTGTCAAGATATTAGCGAAATGGAAATTATAGAAGAAAATAATGAGTGTGAGGAGCCGATGCAAGTAGTTTGTGCGATTGAGACCACTAATGGGATCGATGTGGATGACAAATTGGACTTAACGGATGCTTCAACTCTAAAGAGGGCCATAAATCAAAATTTTCTAAATGACTTGGGTGCACCTCCGGATCCCGCGGACTACTGTATGAAAATCACACTGGTTATCGACGTGCCTGTTTACAGTGCTCCCCGGCGTCTTTCGTATCACGAACGAGCTGAGGTGAAGATAAAGCTTGATGAATTATTGGAAAAGGGTATTATCCGTCCAAGTGTATCCCCTTATGCATCTCCCATTGTGTTGGTAAGGAGAAAAAACAAAAGCTTAAGGATGTGTGTAGATTATCGTGCATTGAATAAAATCACTTTGAAGGATAATTACCCAATGCCAATAATAGAGGACTGTCTAGATTACTTAGGGAATAAGAAATTTTTTTCTCTACTTGACTTAGAGAGCAGTTTCCACCAGGTCCCGATGCATGAAGAATCAATCAAATATACAGCGTTCGTTACACCGCTAGGTCAGTTTGAATATCGTTATATGCCCTTTGGCCTTAAAAATGCTGGGGCCGTGTTTCAACGTTTTATTAATAGGGTGTTGAGAGAATTTATAGAGGCAGGTAAA
Organism: Eudasyphora cyanicolor; assembly: GCA_963930755.1. Classification (NCBI taxonomy): domain Eukaryota; kingdom Metazoa; phylum Arthropoda; class Insecta; order Diptera; family Muscidae; genus Eudasyphora; species Eudasyphora cyanicolor. The sequence goes on along the minus strand of OZ005737.1, from coordinate 115,599,020 downwards.
ATTGTTGTTTACTTAGACGACATTAGCATAGCGACTATTACCTTTAAGGAACATTTACAGATATTAAGCGACGTATTGCAGGCCCTAAAAAAAGCCGGATTAAAGTTGAATTGGGGGAAATGCAAGTTCGCTTACCGCGAAATGGACTATTTAGGCTACAAGGTCAACGAGGAGGGCATACGCCCGAATAATGAACATATTAAAACAATTCAACAATATCCGATGCCTACCGATGCAGATGAGGTAGAACGATGTTTAGGACTGTTTTCTTTTTTTCGTCGATTTGTTCCAGATTTTTCGAGAATAGCTAGACCGTTAACCGATTTAAAGAATAAGGATTTTACATGGACAAATGAGTGTACGGATGCGTTTTTGATTTTAAAAGAGAAATTGATAAATGGACCAGTTTTAGCAGTATATAATCCGATTCGTGAAACGGAACTGCATACGGACGCTAGCTCAAAGGGTTTTGGATCGGTACTCCTTCAGAGACAGGAGGATAATAAGTTCCATCCAGTGGCTTATTATTCAAAGTGCACTTCGCCAGCGGAATCAAGGTACCACAGTTTCGAGTTAGAAACGCTCGCTATTATATACGCTCTGAGACGGTTTAGAGTGTACCTAGAGGGAATTTCATTCACAATTGTTACCGATTGCAACTCCCTTACTTTGACATTAAATAAGAAACTGGTAAACCCGAGAATAGCCAGATGGGCATTAGAACTGGAAAATTATGATTATACTATAAGACACCGGAAGGGGGAATTAATGGCTCACGTGGACGCACTTAGCCGAACACCGATCATTGCCACTATTGAGGAGTGTGATGTCGACTTTAATATACAGATTGCTCAGACTAGGGACAAGAATATTCAGGCGATTAGAGATAAATTGGAAAAAGGGTTTCTAGAAGGTTATATTATGGAAAACGGTCTGGTTTTTCGGTGTGACAACAAGGGACGGAAACAGCTATATGTACCACCTGAATTAGAGGATAATATAATGCGTCTGATTCACGAAAAATATGGTCATATGGGAATAGACAAATGTATGAATGAAGTAAAGAAGTATTACTGGTTCGCTAATATGAAGGATAAATTAAGCCGATTTATAAGAAATTGTTTAAAATGTATTTATTATTCGGCTCCTCACAGAAAAAATGAAAGGAATTTATACAGTTTGGAAAAAAAGCCTATTCCCTTCGACACATTACACATTGACCATTTTGGCCCATTGCCATCAATACAGTCTAAACGTAAACATATTTTAGTAATTATAGACGCTTTTACAAAGTTTACAAAATTGTACGCCGTAAACACCCCAGGGACTAAGGAGGCATGCTGCGCGATGAAGAAATATTTTGAAAGTTATAGTCGACCAAGATGGATTATTAGTGACCGAGGTACTTGTTTCACCTCTAATGAATTTACAAAAAAAAAGTGTTGTTGCCAACAAAAGTCGTATTCGCACAGGGGATTTGTAATTCGATAAGGGGATTTGTAATTCGATAACGGGATTTGTAAAATGTATTATTAATGTGCCTTCCTTTATTGTTATTAAGGACTGTGTTGTCAAAAAACATCAAATTCAGTTGCGTTATTAATAAAAAAAAACTCGAACTTCGATATAGGTAGAAAATCAAGTGAACTTTGAACGAAAAATAGTCATTGATCTTCACAATGATGGAAAATCTTAACGGGAAATCCCCAAAAAAAATGAAACGCAATGCATCTACAATACAACACATCGACGAAAAAATTTGCGACGAAAGGTAAACCGTGCCAAGCTAACAAGAAGACACTGTTCATTTCTACGTCGTCAAATCCGTAACGATCCCTCTTTAAGTGGCGTAACATTGGCTGCAAATATCGAAAAGTACTTCGAAATTCGCGTTACAGCTCAAACAGTGCGAAATTACACACATAGAAAACAGTTTGGTTGCCTCAACTGAATTATTTGCCAACGGAATTTTGGTAGTTCTGGCTACTATCATGCAATTCCATCAGGACAACCAACATTTTGGTTGTGGTATACTTCTACCTCCATGTTGACAACAAGCATACTTAGTTGCGCCAACTACGAAAATGATAACTAAGATTATCTTTTGTATATTTCCACAACCAAAATTGGTTGTTCTGACAATTTGTTAGTGAAATACTACCGACAATTAATTAAAAACAATTTTCATTAATTTTTATTTTTTTTATTGAACACAAAAACCAAACAATGCATAACTAAATTAAAAATTCCATATTACAAATTCATCACTATTATGAGATATGGAAATATTTGACACAAATTTTAGTACACGAGAGTACAATACATAACACAACTCGCATGCAAATATTTCTTAACCTTGTGCTTTCAATTTCATGACTGTTGCTTTTATTTTTTATTCATGTAAAACATACATGGGCGGGGCCACGCCCATTAGTCTGATCCCGCCCATTTTTGAACTAATCACGTAGACTGCCACCAGATACATATAAACAGAATTACAGTACTATCACTACTAAATTGTGCAAGGTAGCTCAAATTTGGGTTATATGGGCGGGGCCACGCCCTTTGGTCTGATTCCGCTCATTTTTAGACCAATCACGTAGGCTTCCACCAGACACATATACAAAATTCCAGTTCTCTCGCTAACAAATATGCAAACGCATATGTTATCCACAGTTGTATAAAATTGTTTGTAAGGTATATCACGGACTCTATAATATGATATGTTAACATCTGGGGCCAAAATAGTGTACTGTTTCATCCGAGATGCAAGTAGTTCTGCCTTATCTTTGGTCAGTTCCAAATCTTGCACATATATTTAAAATTATTACATATATTCCGCAGATGTAGCAGAAATTGTCGGGATCATTTACACATTGAAAAGTTGTTTGCCTTTTACTCATACTTCGAAATATAACTTTATAATATTTTTCAGAATAGTTTGCATCGAACGTAGAAACCCAATAAATATAATTTTACTACCTGTATATACTACTGGTATGTCCATGCCCCTAAAAGGCGCAACTGAATGGAAACATCATAAATAAAAAACCACAAATATTGTTGAATGTCCCTCTACCTGAGCGGATCTCATCCAATATAGCTCTCACATTTCATATCATGTTTTATGAAGCGTTACGAACAGCCATAAAACCGCGTCCTCTCTATAATTTTATAATTTTAAATAGTACACCGATTGTCTGTTTACTATTTAAAATTGTTCCTTAAGTACAGGTCGCATTTTCATTTCGATCTTGCTGAAATATGACAATGAAGGCTATTTCATACCAGGGAAGAAATTGGTCAAAGTCGGTTCAGATTTAGATATAGGCCCTATATAAATTTTCTTTCCGAATTGGCCTTTTAGCGATACAGAAGCTTTTTCATATCCAATCACTTTGAAATTAAGCGGGATGGAGTTTCTTGATCCAAGTTCCCACATTGTCGAATTTGGTGCAAATCGGCTCAGATTTAAATGTAGCACCCAAGTACAAACCTTGTCAAATTTGAAGAAAATTTTTTCGGATTTAGATATAGTCCTCCGATTTGGCATCTAAGCGCTATAAAATACAAATCGTTGTAGAAATCATTATCATTGGAAATTGTATTTTTTAAATGTCCTCCGAATGTTCCAAACTCTCTTTGTAAATGTTACAAATGTCCTCCTTTTCTGACACAAAAGTCCTCCTTTCCGAAAAAAGGTTATGGTAACCCTGGCTATGAAACGGAGACTGAGGTCAAAAGTGTGGTATTTCTGAGAACTGGTGGTAGGTGGTGGAGGTGGTATTTCTGAAAACTGTGTCGTCGGAGAAAATTATAAAAGCCATGGAAGAGATATTCTGTAGACTCGGCTTTCCAAAGTCGTTGAGAAGTGGCAATGGCCGACAGTACGTTAGTTCGGAATGTAAACACTTTTGTAAAATGAACAACATAACCCACATAACGACACCGCCTTACTGGCCACAGGCAAATGGGGAAGTTGAAAATATGAACAAGTCCCTGGTAAAGAGACTAAAGATAGCAAGCGCTAATAAAAATGATTACAGACAAGAGATACGAAAATGTATCTTAATGTATAACGTCACTTCACACGGCACGACGGGTTCGCCTCCATCAGAACTAATGTTTAACCGAGTGATACGTGACAAAATTCCAAGCATTCAAGACATAACAGAGGATGTGATCGATTCGGCAGCAAGATATTTGAATTCCATCAACAAACAAAATGGAAAGGAAAGAGTGGATAAGCGAAGGATAGCAAAGGAATCGGATATTGACGTTGGAGACAGAGTGTTGCTTAAGAATGTAATATTTCCACATAAGCTAACAAAGAACTTCGATGTAACAGAATAAACTGTAGTACAAAGAAATGGGAACGAAGTAGAAGTCGCTGGTAATGGGAAAACATTTAAAAGAAATAAGAAAACATTTAAAAGAAAAGAAAAGTGCAAACACGTTAAGAAGATACCCAGTCCACGGTTTCAGAAAATAACAATTCACAACCCTTAGATTCATAAAATTTATGGTATATGCTTCCAAACATATGCTTACATTACAGCTAGAAAAAAGGGAAGGAATGTGGTGACACAAGCTTTTATCAAATAACCATAGCAAGCAAGAACATATTATAAATATTGAATATTGTACACGTTAAGAAGATACCCAGTCCACGGTTTCAGAAAATAACAATTCACAACCCTTAGATTCATAAAATTTATCGTATATGCTTCCAAACATATGCTGACATTACAGCTAGAAAAAAGGGAAGGAATGTGGTGACACAAGCTTTTATCAAATAACCATAGCAAGCAAGAATATATTATAAATATTGAATATTGTTGTTTTGTCATTTTTAATTGAAAAAAGGTTTCTGAATAAGTGTGTTCGATTGCGATACAAATAAAATATAAAATAGAGAATAATAAAACATCCACCACCAAAAGTCTCGGCGAATCATTTATCAGGCTATTACATTATTCATATTCGGAAATCCCATTTTGAGATAACTGATTTGGGTGAATTGAAGCTTTACTTCGTAATAGAAGTGAGCGCCAATGCTATTTTACATTATTTATTGCAGAAACGTTATATTAACAAAATATTGAATGAATTTAATTTCCAAGATGCAAAGATTTCATCAATACCCATGGATCCCGGATATTGGAAGGAAACTTCCGATAATTTGCTTGAAAACGACAACTTATACCGAAAGGCAATCGGATCGCTGTTGCATATTTGTTGCTGTTTCAATATTGTCTCGAAAAATAACGAACCCGAATGAAAGAGATTGTACAGAAGTCAAAAGGGTTCTTAAATATCTAAAGGGAAGGTATTTGAAATTGATATATCCAATTCAATTTTTGAGGAAAACCATAAAAATAAAGAGTCTTCAAGATGAAAAATAAGCCTTAAGCTAAGTACAGACGATTGCCAGATCGGAAAACGTTATCAACACTGTTAAAGTGCTGCTAATGTACGGACAATGACAGATTGTTAGGCAAAGGCGAATTAAGAGTTCAGACGATTGCAAGAACACCTTACAAGTTCATATATTTACAATATATTTTGCAAATATTTATATGGAGGATTGCCAATAAAAATATTTTATAGACAGAATAAAATGTTGTTTCTGACAATGGCACCACTGTCATATACATAAACTTCGAACATCTAACAATCTGAAAATTATCTCACAATGACTTTTCTGCCAACGTTGCAAAGCAAAAAACTGTATGTTCACACGGTTGTACGTTCACAGGGTTGCATTTTCCGCCATTTTTCTGAGAATATTGTCCGATATGGCAATCGTGTGTACTTAGCTTTAGAAGTAAACATATAGATGTAAAGTATTATTTAATTCGCGACTTATGTAAATCGAATAGAGTTTTGTATGATTATTGTCCTACTGATACTATGTTGTCGGACATTCTGACCGATCCTTTACGGAAGGTTAAAATAAAGGGGTGTTGATAGTTAATTTATATTGCACTTTAACATTGCTATGAGTGGTGACCCTAATGTTTTCATGACAACCCTGTTTTATATACAGTATACAAAACCCACATTCTTACACCCACCAAAAACTTTAAAAATCATGAATAATTCAAGATATGCAATGAAAATATCGACCATTTTTTGAGATAGATTTTGTTTTGAAAAAATAAAGTTGGTACAAAAAAAAAGTGTTGTTGCCAACAAAAGTCGTAATTCGATAACGGGATTTGTAAAATGTATTATTAATGTGCCTTCCTTTATTGTTATTAAGGACTGTGTTGTCAAAAAACATCAAATTCAGTTGCGTTATTAATAAAAAAAAACTCGAACTTCGATATAGGTAGAAAATCAAGTGAACTTTGAACGAAAAATAGTCATTGATCTTCACAATGATGGAAAATCTTAACGGGAAATCCCCAAAAAAAATGAAACGCAATGCATCTACAATACAACACATCGACGAAAAAATTTGCGACGAAAGGTAAACCGTGCCAAGCTAACAAGAAGACACTCTTCATTTCTACGTCGTCAAATCCGTAACGATCTCTCTTTAAGTTGCGTAACATTGGCTGCAAATATCGAACAGTACTTCGAAATTCGCGTTACAGCTCAAACAGTGCGAAATTACACACACAGAAAACAGTTTGGTTGCCTCAACTGAATTATTTGCCAACGGAATTTTGGTAGTTCTGCCTACTATCATGCAATTCCATCAGGACAACCAACATTTTGGTTGTGGTATACTTCTACCTCCATGTTGACAACAAGCATACTTAGTTGCGCCAACTACGAAAATGGTAACTAAGATTATCTTTTGTATATTTCCACAACCAAAATTGGTTGTTCTGACAATTTGTTAGTGAAATACTACCGACAATTAATTAAAAACAATTTTCATTAATTTTTATTTTTTTTATTGAACACAAACACCAAACAATGCATAACTAAATTAAAAATTCCATATTACAAATTCATCACTATTATGAGATATGGAAATATTTGACACAAATTTTAGTACACGAGAGTACAATACATAACACAACTCGCATGCAAATATTTCTTAACCTTGTGCTTTCAATTTCATGACTGTTGCTTTTATTTTTTATTCATGTAAAACATACATGGGCGGGGCCACGCCCATTAGTCTGATCCCGCCCATTTTTGAACTAATCACGTAGACTGCCACCAGATACATATAAACAGAATTACAGTACTATCACTACTAAATTGTGCAAGGTAGCTCAAATTTGGGTTATATGGGCGGGGCCACGCCCTTTGGTCTGATCCCGCTCATTTTTAGACCAATCACGTAGGCTTCCACCAGACACATATATACAAAATTCCAGTTCTCTCGCTAACAAATATGCAAACGCATATGTTATCCACAGTTGTATAAAATTGTTTGTAAGGTATATCACGGACTCTATAATATGATATGTTAACATCTGGGGCCAAAATAGTGTACTGTTTCATCCGAGATGCAAGTAGTTCTGCCTTATTTTTGGTCAGTTCCAAATCTTGCACATATATTTAAAATTATTACATATATTCCGCAGATGTAGCAGAAATTGTCGGGATCATTTACACATTGAAAAGTTGTTTGCCTTTTACTCATACTTCGAAATATAACTTTATAATATTTTTCAGAATAGTTTGCATCGAACGTAGAATCCCAATAAATATAATTTTACTACCTGTATATACTACTGGTATGTCCATGCCCCTAAAAGGCGCAACTGAATGGAAACATCATAAATAAAAAACCACAAATATTGTTGAATGTCCCTCTACCTGAGCGGATCTCATCCGATATAGCTCTCACATTTCATATCATGTTTTATGAAGCGTTACGAACAGCCATAAAACCGCGTCCTCTCTATAATTTTATAATTTTAAATAGTACACCGATTGTCTGTTTACTATTTAAAATTGTTCCTTAAGTACAGATCGCATTTTCATTTCGATCTTGCTGAAATATGACAATGAAGGCTATTTCATACCAGGGAAGAAATTGGTCAAAGTCGGTTCAGATTTAGATATAGGCCCTATATAAATTTTCTTTCCGAATTGGCCTTTTAGCGCTACAGAAGCTTTTTCATATCCAATCACTTTGAAATTAAGCGGGATGGAGTTTCTTGATCCAAGTTCCCACATTGTCGAGTTTGGTGCAAATCGGCTCAGATTTAAATGTAGCACCCAAGTACAAACCTTGCCAAATTTGAAGAAAATTTTTTCGGATTTAGATATAGTCCTCCGATTTGGCATCTAAGCGCTATAAAATACAAATCGTTGTACAAATCATTATCATTGGAAATTGTATTTTTTAAATGTCCTCCGAATGTTCCAAACTCTCTTTGTAAATGTTACAAATGTCCTCCTTTTCTGACACAAAAGTCCTCCTTTCCGAAAAAAGGTTATGGTAACCCTGGCTATGAAACGGAGACTGAGGTCAAAAGTGTGGTATTTCTGAGAACTGGTGGTAGGTGGTGGAGGTGGTATTTCTGAAAACTGTGTCGTCGGAGAAAATTATAAAAGCCATGGAAGAGATATTCTGTAGACTCGGCTTTCCAAAGTCGTTGAGAAGTGGCAATGGCCGACAGTACGTTAGTTCGGAATGTAAGCACTTTTGTAAAATGAACAACATAACCCACATAACGACACCGCCTTACTGGCCACAGGCAAATGGGGAAGTTGAAAATATGAACAAGTCCCTGGTAAAGAGACTAAAGATAGCAAGTGCTAATTAAAATGATTACAGACAAGAGATACGAAAATGTATCTTAATGTATAACGTCACTTCACACGGCACGACGGGTTCGCCTCCATCAGAACTAATGTTTAACCGAGTGATACGTGACAAAATTCCAAGCATTCAAGACATAACAGAGGATGTGATCGATTCGGCAGCAAGATATTTGAATTCCATCAACAAACAAAATGGAAAGGAAAGAGTGGATAAGCGAAGGATAGCAAAGGAATCGGATATTGACGTTGGAGACAGAGTGTTGCTTAAGAATGTAATATTTCCACATAAGCTAACAAAGAACTTCGATGTAACAGAATAAACTGTAGTACAAAGAAATGGGAACGAAGTAGAAGTCGCTGGTAATGGGAAAACATTTAAAAGAAATAAGAAAACATTTAAAAGAAAAGTGCAAACACGTTAAGAAGATACCCAGTCCACGGTTTCAGAAAATAACAATTCACAACCCTTAGATTCATAAAATTTATCGTATATGCTTCCAAACATATGCTTACATTACAGCTAGAAAAAAGGGAAGGAATGTGGTGACACAAGCTTTTATCAAATAACCATAGCAAGCAAGAACATATTATAAATATTGAATATTGTACACGTTAAGAAGATACCCAGTCCACGGTTTCAGAAAATAACAATTCACAACCCTTAGATTCATAAAATTTATCGTATATGCTTCCAAACATATGCTGACATTACAGCTAGAAAAAAGGGAAGGAATGTGGTGACACAAGCTTTTATCAAATAACCATAGCAAGCAAGAATATATTATAAATATTGAATATTGTTGTTTTGTCATTTTTAATTGAAAAAAGGTTTCTGAATAAGTGTGTTCGATTGCGATACAAATAAAATATAAAATAGAGTATAATAAAACATCCACCACCAAAAGTCTCGGCGAATCATTTATCAGGCTATTACATTATTCATATTCGGAAATCCCATTTTGAGATAACTGATTTGGGTGAATTGAAGCTTTACTTCGTAATAGAAGTGAGCGCCAATGCTATTTTATATTATTTATCGCAGAAACGTTATATTAACAAAATATTGAATGAATTTGATTTCCAAGATGCAAAGCTTTCATCAATACCCATGGATCCCGGATATTGGAAGGAAACTTCCGATAATTTGCTTGAAAACGACAACTTATACCGAAAGGCAATCGGATCGCTGTTGCATATTTGTTGCTGTTTCAATATTGTCTCGAAAAATAACGAACCCGAATGAAAGAGATTGTACAGAAGTCAAAAGGGTTCTTAAATATCTAAAGGGAGGGTATTTGAAATTGATATATCCAATTCAATTTTTGAGGAAAACCAAAGCTGCCTAAAGAGTCTTCAAGATGAAAAATAAGCCTTAAGCTAAGTACAGACGATTGCCAGATCGGAAAACGTTATCAACACTGTTAAAGTGCTGCTAATGTACGGACAATGACAGATTGTTAGGCAAAGGCGAATTAAGAGTTCAGACGATTGCAAGAACACCTTACAAGTTCATATATTTACAATATATTTTGCAAATATTTATATGGAGGATTGCCAATAAAAATATTTTATAGACAGTGTTGCCAATAAAATGTTTTTTCTGACAATGGCACCACCGTCATATACATAAACTTCGAACATCTAACAATCTGAAAATTGTCTCACAATGACTTTTCTGCCAACGTTGCAAAGCAAAAAACTGTATGTTCACACGGTTGTACGTTCACAGGGTTGCATTTTCCGCCATTTTTCTGAGAATATTGTCCGATATGGCAATCGTGTGTACTTAGCTTTAGAAGTAAACATATAGATGTAAAGTATTATTTAATTCGCGACTTATGTAAATCGAATAGAGTTTTGTATGATTATTGTCCTACTGATACTATGTTGTCGGACATTCTGACCGATCCTTTACGGAAGGTTAAAATAAAGGGGTGTTGATAGTTAATTTATATTGCACTTTAACATTGCTATGAGTGGTGACCCTAATGTTTTCATGACAACCCTGTTTTATATACAGTATACAAAACCCACATTCTTACACCCACCAAAAACTTTAAAAATCATGAATAATTCAAGATATGCAATGAAAATATCGACCATTTTTTGAGATAGATTTTGTTTTGAAAAAATAAAGTTGGTACTGTAGTAATATAAGATCTGGCAACCATACACCAGCTGTAATGATAATGCATATTGGGCAACACTGCAATAAAAATGCATCCTGGGCAACACTAAAAAAGAACATCTGTTTCCGCCAATAAAGATTAATTACTTTTTCTTGAGCCTTGATTAGAACAACTCGTGTTTTCTTTAATTTACTTAAAAAGGCATTTCTAAGGCAAAAATAAAATAAAGTAAGACTACTACAAATTCAGATGTGGGGTACAACTTCTGTACTCTAAAAAAAAAACAGTGAAAAACCAAAGGATTACTGTAGTATAAAGTGATGGATTTACGCCCTAGCCGACAGACTCTGGAGAACGCGCTGACTGAAGCAGGCGTCGACATTCCTGAATCAGCCTCGTTGAGCTATCTGCGATCCCTCTTTGCGGAAATCAACAAAGAGGAACAACCAGAAATTCTACAACGCGAATGCAATAGCCCAACTGCCCAGATTTCTGGTGCATACGCTGTTAACAAATACTCCGGAGCAGAGGTTGATATGACTGCACACGAGGACAATTCGACAAATACGCAAGAGAGTGAAGAAAACGAACTCGAAAACACTGTAATAGTCACTAATTGGGACGTAGCCAATCTAAATGCAGCCAACGTGCCCGTCGACAACAATTTTGATGTAGAGGCTGCTGCCCATGTAACCGACGTCAACAATCCTGCTGCCACACCCACTACCAACATTCCTGCCGTAGTGCCCGCTGCACACATTCCTGCAGTAGTGCCCGCAGCAAACAATCCCGCAGTCATAACCTCAAAAAAATTGTCTTCTGCTGTAACCAATACAACATTCACAACCGCCGTGACCAACAATATCAGTTCTGCCGAGCGACATACTTCTGTTGAAGAAGAACTAAAAATATTAAAGATGCGTCTAGAGATGTTGCAGTTGCAACAGCAAATACAGAAGTTGGAAACAAATGACAAAGCTCTTGCCTACACACGCCGCATTGATTTGGCAGAATTGGATGCCGCTGTGCCCTTATTCTCTGGCGATGACTATTTTGATATAGTGAAATGGTTCACGCAATTTGAAGGTTATGCCAACATGTGCGGTTACAATGAAAAGGAGAAATGTCTAGGTGTTCGTCGTCGGTTGGGAGGAACCGCTAAACAATATGTAGACAACGCGGGCTTGTTAATTTATGCGGAGATGAAGTCAAAACTAATAAAAGTATTTAAGAAGACAACGTCACGGCAGGAAACGTATCGACTGCTTCGTTTACGCACATTAAAACCAAGTGAATCATGCTTAAGCTATTTAGTATCGATGCAGTCCATCGCTTCTATGTCCGACATTGATGAGCAGGAGCTGGTCGATTTTATCATCGATGGAATGAACGACAATAGCAATGCTATTTCTTACCTTTACGGCGCAAACACGATCGACGAGTTAGTCAAACGTTTGAACCGATATGAACGACGGCGCCAACAAATACGTATACCAGCTTTGAAGTCAACTAACAAAACAAGCATGAATAAACCGAAGGCAACTGCTGAAAAATCATCTGATGTTGAAATCCGCTGCTATAACTGTTCGCAGTTCGGACACTACCAAAGCCAATGCTCAAAACCGAAACGTCCGCCAAATTCATGCTTCATATGCGCCGAAGTAGGACATTTCCACCATGACTGCCCAAAAAAGAAGAATTCCGCTGCCGCAATCGTTGATGCCGACCCAGAATCTTCCATAGGCCCATTCCAAATGGTAAGTGTTGCCTTTTTTAAGCAAGATAAGCGCACTGAAGTAAATAAGTTTCTCTCTTTGTTTGACACGGGTAGCCCTATTAGCTGTTTAAAAAAGTCTCTCGTGCCTTTTCCAGTCGAAAGCGAAAAAAAAACTGACGTCATATCGCGGTGTTGGAAATTCGCAACTTTATATGTATGGTTTTATTAAATGCGAAATTCAGTTTCAGAATAAAATTGTTATCCACGATTTTTTTATTTTGCCAGACGAAGAAGCAGTTATGCCACTTTTAATCGGGCGTGACATACTATCAAAACTAAATATACACTTATGTCAAGTCAAACTATGCTATAATAAAAATGAACTTTTAAAATTGAATTTAAAACAATCAAATAAAAAACCAACAAAGAAACAATCAGTGCGCTTATGTCGTTTAATTTGTACAAGGGTCTGATAGGGGTGACAGAAGTTCCAGCCTCAGAGAATAGGTTAGATTCATTAAGTATATTACCTTTTGATGTAGATAGTAATGTAAATATACCAACTAAGCTAAATGATGGCGGTAATGATGCAATTGTTTTCGAATGTAAAGAGCCCGAGTGTCAAGATATTAGCGAAATGGAAATTATAGAAGAAAATAATGAGTGTGAGGAGCCGATGCAAGTAGTTTGTGCGATTGAGACCACTAATGGGATCGATGTGGATGACAAATTGGACTTAACGGATGCTTCAACTCTAAAGAGGGCCATAAATCAAAATTTTCTAAATGACTTGGGTGCACCTCCGGATCCCGCGGACTACTGTATGAAAATCACACTGGTTATCGACGTGCCTGTTTACAGTGCTCCCCGGCGTCTTTCGTATCACGAACGAGCTGAGGTGAAGATAAAGCTTGATGAATTATTGGAAAAGGGTATTATCCGTCCAAGTGTATCCCCTTATGCATCTCCCATTGTGTTGGTAAGGAGAAAAAACAAAAGCTTAAGGATGTGTGTAGATTATCGTGCATTGAATAAAATCACTTTGAAGGATAATTACCCAATGCCAATAATAGAGGACTGTCTAGATTACTTAGGGAATAAGAAATTTTTTTCTCTACTTGACTTAGAGAGCAGTTTCCACCAGGTCCCGATGCATGAAGAATCAATCAAATATACAGCGTTCGTTACACCGCTAGGTCAGTTTGAATATCGTTATATGCCCTTTGGCCTTAAAAATGCTGGGGCCGTGTTTCAACGTTTTATTAATAGGGTGTTGAGAGAATTTATAGAGGCAGGTAAAATTGTTGTTTACTTAGACGACATTAGCATAGCGACTATTACCTTTAAGGAACATTTACAGATATTAAGCGACGTATTGCAGGCCCTAAAAAAAGCCGGATTAAAGTTGAATTGGGGGAAATGCAAGTTCGCTTACCGCGAAATGGACTATTTAGGCTACAAGGTCAACGAGGAGGGCATACGCCCGAATAATGAACATATTAAAACAATTCAACAATATCCGATGCCTACCGATGCAGATGAGGTAGAACGATGTTTAGGACTGTTTTCTTTTTTTCGTCGATTTGTTCCAGATTTTTCGAGAATAGCTAGACCGTTAACCGATTTAAAGAATAAGGATTTTACATGGACAAATGAGTGTACGGATGCGTTTTTGATTTTAAAAGAGAAATTGATAAATGGACCAGTTTTAGCAGTATATAATCCGATTCGTGAAACGGAACTGCATACGGACGCTAGCTCAAAGGGTTTTGGATCGGTACTCCTTCAGAGACAGGAGGATAATAAGTTCCATCCAGTGGCTTATTATTCAAAGTGCACTTCGCCAGCGGAATCAAGGTACCACAGTTTCGAGTTAGAAACGCTCGCTATTATATACGCTCTGAGACGGTTTAGAGTGTACCTAGAGGGAATTTCATTCACAATTGTTACCGATTGCAACTCCCTTACTTTGACATTAAATAAGAAACTGGTAAACCCGAGAATAGCCAGATGGGCATTAGAACTGGAAAATTATGATTATACTATAAGACACCGGAAGGGGGAATTAATGGCTCACGTGGACGCACTTAGCCGAACACCGATCATTGCCACTATTGAGGAGTGTGATGTCGACTTTAATATACAGATTGCTCAGACTAGGGACAAGAATATTCAGGCGATTAGAGATAAATTGGAAAAAGGGTTTCTAGAAGGTTATATTATGGAAAACGGTCTGGTTTTTCGGTGTGACAACAAGGGACGGAAACAGCTATATGTACCACCTGAATTAGAGGATAATATAATGCGTCTGATTCACGAAAAATATGGTCATATGGGAATAGACAAATGTATGAATGAAGTAAAGAAGTATTACTGGTTCGCTAATATGAAGGATAAATTAAGCCGATTTATAAGAAATTGTTTAAAATGTATTTATTATTCGGCTCCTCACAGAAAAAATGAAAGGAATTTATACAGTTTGGAAAAAAAGCCTATTCCCTTCGACACATTACACATTGACCATTTTGGCCCATTGCCATCAATACAGTCTAAACGTAAACATATTTTAGTAATTATAGACGCTTTTACAAAGTTTACAAAATTGTACGCCGTAAACACCCCAGGGACTAAGGAGGCATGCTGCGCGATGAAGAAATATTTTGAAAGTTATAGTCGACCAAGATGGATTATTAGTGACCGAGGTACTTGTTTCACCTCTAATGAATTTACAAAAAAAAAGTGTTGTTGCCAACAAAAGTCGTATTCGCACAGGGGATTTGTAATTCGATAAGGGGATTTGTAATTCGATAACGGGATTTGTAAAATGTATTATTAATGTGCCTTCCTTTATTGTTATTAAGGACTGTGTTGTCAAAAAACATCAAATTCAGTTGCGTTATTAATAAAAAAAAACTCGAACTTCGATATAGGTAGAAAATCAAGTGAACTTTGAACGAAAAATAGTCATTGATCTTCACAATGATGGAAAATCTTAACGGGAAATCCCCAAAAAAAAATGAAACGCAATGCATCTACAATACAACACATCGACGAAAAAATTTGCGACGAAAGGTAAACCGTGCCAAGCTAACAAGAAGACACTGTTCATTTCTACGTCGTCAAATCCGTAACGATCCCTCTTTAAGTGGCGTAACATTGGCTGCAAATATCGAAAAGTACTTCGAAATTCGCGTTACAGCTCAAACAGTGCGAAATTACACACATAGAAAACAGTTTGGTTGCCTCAACTGAATTATTTGCCAACGGAATTTTGGTAGTTCTGGCTACTATCATGCAATTCCATCAGGACAACCAACATTTTGGTTGTGGTATACTTCTACCTCCATGTTGACAACAAGCATACTTAGTTGCGCCAACTACGAAAATGATAACTAAGATTATCTTTTGTATATTTCCACAACCAAAATTGGTTGTTCTGACAATTTGTTAGTGAAATACTACCGACAATTAATTAAAAACAATTTTCATTAATTTTTATTTTTTTTATTGAACACAAAAACCAAACAATGCATAACTAAATTAAAAATTCCATATTACAAATTCATCACTATTATGAGATATGGAAATATTTGACACAAATTTTAGTACACGAGAGTACAATACATAACACAACTCGCATGCAAATATTTCTTAACCTTGTGCTTTCAATTTCATGACTGTTGCTTTTATTTTTTATTCATGTAAAACATACATGGGCGGGGCCACGCCCATTAGTCTGATCCCGCCCATTTTTGAACTAATCACGTAGACTGCCACCAGATACATAAAAACAGAATTACAGTACTATCACTACTAAATTGTGCAAGGTAGCTCAAATTTGGGTTATATGGGCGGGGCCACGCCCTTTGGTCTGATCCCGCTCATTTTTAGACCAATCACGTAGGCTTCCACCAGACACATATATACAAAATTCCAGTTCTCTCGCTAACAAATATGCAAACGCATATGTTATCCACAGTTGTATAAAATTGTTTGTAAGGTATATCACGGACTCTATAATATGATATGTTAACATCTGGGGCCAAAATAGTGTACTGTTTCATCCGAGATGCAAGTAGTTCTGCCTTATCTTTGGTCAGTTCCAAATCTTGCACATATATTTAAAATTATTACATATATTCCGCAGATGTAGCAGAAATTGTCGGGATCATTTACACATTGAAAAGTTGTTTGCCTTTTACTCATACTTTCTATCGAACGTAGAAACCCAATAAATATAATTTTACTACCTGTATATACTACTGGTATGTCCATGCCCCTAAAAGGCGCAACTGAATGGAAACATCATAAATAAAAAACCACAAATATTGTTGAATGTCCCTCTACCTGAGCGGATCTCATCCAATATAGCTCTCACATTTCATATCATGTTTTATAAACCGCGTCCTCTCTATAATTTTATAATGTCTGATATCAATCCTCATAAAATAAAATGCAAGTGCAATGTCTCTTATATGCCTCTCTCACATATGGCGAATTCAATATAAGCAGAAACATCATTTAAAAACGAAAAAATATGAAAGAAGATTTTTTTGAATTTCCCTAACATTTACAAAATGGCTCATAACTTTTACCTCTATCCATAGACAGTGTTTTCTTCGTTAGCATGGCTTTTTAAAAATGTGATAAAATAATTTATTCGATTTTTTTTCTATTTTTTATGGTTTTTTCTGTACCAGGAAAAAGTGTTAAAAAAAATCATTTTTTTTCTCATATTTTTGACGACTGTTACTAAACCAAAGATTCTACGTGAAAGCAATATTTGCAGCATATGTAGACCTCATTTCCCTTTATTTAACGTATAACACGGCTCAATCTGGCTTATACTTAAAAGTATGGTCCAAATACTGTACTTTTCACGAAAGCTGGAATTTAAAAAAAAAATTTACCGTAAAAATTTTTTTTCGTGTTTGTGACACCTAATTGCACCAGAAACTGTTATCACATTCCCTTGGACAAAAATATTGTTGCATAGTGTAGTGTGTGGAATCAGAATATGTTGTGAAAAATGTTGTACATGAATAAAAAATAAAAGCAACAGTCATGAAATTGAAAGCACAAGGTTAAGAAATATTTGCCTGCGAGTTGTGTTATGCATTGTACTCTCGTGTACTAAAATTTGTGTCAAATATTTCCATATCTCATAATAGTGATGAATTTGTAATATGGAATTTTTAGTTTAGTTATGAATTGTTTGGTTTTTGTGTTCAATAAAAAAAATAAGAATTAATGAAAATTGTTTTTAATTAATTGTCGGTAGTATTTCACTAACATATTGTCAGAACAACCAATTTTGGTTGTGGAAATATACAAATGATAATCTTAGTTACCATTTTCGTAGTTGGCGCAACTAAATTCAACATGGAGGTAGAAGTATACCACAACCAAAATGTTGGTTGTCCTGATGGAATCGCATGATAGTAGGCAGAACTACCAAAATTCCGTTGGCAAATAATTCAGTTGAGGCAACCAAACTGTTTTCTGTGTGTGTAATTTCGCACTGTTTGAGCTGTAACGCGAATTTCGAAGTACTGTTCGATATTTGCAGCCAATCGCCACTTAAAGAGGGATCGTTACGGATTTGACGACGTAGAAATGAACAGTGTCTTCTTGTTAGCTTGGCACGGTTTACCTTTCGTCGCAAATTTTTTCGTCGATGTGTTGTATTGTAGATGCATTGCGTTTCATTTTTTTGGGGATTTCCCGTTAAGATTTTCCATCATTGTGAAGATCAATGACTATTTTTCGTTCAAAGTTCACTTGATTTTCTATCTATATCGAAGTTCGAGTTTTTTTTATTAATAACGCAACTGAATTTGATGTTTTTTGACAACACAGTCCTTAATAACAATAAAGGAAGGCACATTAATAATACATTTTACAAATCCCGTTATCGAATTACAAATCCCCTTATCGAATTACAAATCCCCTGTGCGAATACGACTTTTGTTGGCAACAACACTTTTTTTTGTACCAACTTTATTTTTTCAAAACAAAATCTATCTCAAAAAATGGTCGATATTTTCATTGCATATCTTGAATTATTCATGATTTTTAAAGTTTTTGGTGGGTGTAAGAATGTGGGTTTTGTATACTGTATATAAAACAGGGTTGCCATTAAAACATTAGGGTCACCACTCATAGCAATGTTAAAGTGCAATATAAATTAACTATCAACACCCCTTTATTCTAACCTTCCTTAATGGCTCGGTCAGAATGTCCGACAACATAGTATCAGTAGGACAATAATCATACAAAACTCTATTCGATTTACATAAGTCGCGAATTAAATAATACTTTACTTCTAAAGCTAAGTACACACGATTGCCAGATCGGACAATATTCTCAGAAAAATGGCGGAAAATGCAACCCTGTGAACGTACAACCGTGTTTTTTTGCTTTGCAACGTTGGCAGAAAAGTCATTGTGAGATAATTTTCAGATTGTTAGATGTTCGAAGTTTATGTATGTGACAGTGTTGCCATTGTCAGAAAAAACATTTTATTGGCAACACTGTCTATAAAATATTTTTATTGGCAATCCTCCATATAAATATTTGCAAAATATATTGTAAATATATGAACTTGTAAGGTGTTCTTGCAATCGTCTGAACTCTTAATTCGCCTTTGCCTAACAATCTGTCATTGTCCGTACATTATCAGCACTTTAACAGTTTTGATAACGTTTACCAATCTGGCAATCGTCTGTACTTAGCTTAAGGCTTGGTTTTCATCTTGAAGACTCTTTAGGCAGCTTTGGTTTTCCTCAAAAATTGAATTGGATATATCAATTTCAAATACCTTCCCTTTAGATATTTAAGAACACTTTTGACTTCTGTACAATCTCTTTCATTCGGGTTCGTTATTTTTCGAGACAATATTGAAACAGCAACAAATATGCAACAGCGATCCGATTGCCTTTCGGTATAAGTTGTCGTTTTCAAGCAATTTATCGGAAGTTTCCTTCCAATATCCGGGATCCATGGGTATTGATGAAATCTTTGCATCTTGGAAATCAAATTCATTCAATATTTTGTTAATATAACGTTTCTGCGATAAATAATATAAAATAGCATTGGCGCTCACTTCTATTACAAAGTAAAGCTTCAATTCACCCAAATCAGTTATCAGTTATGATTCGCCGAGACTTTTGGTGGTGGATGGTTTATTATTCTCTATTTTATATTTTATTTGTATCGCAATCGAACACACTTATTCAGAAACCTTTTTTCAATTAAAGATGACAAAACAACAATATTCAATATTTATAATATATTCTTGCTTGCTATGGCTATTTGATAAAAGCTTGTGTCACCACATTCCTTCCCTTTTTTCTAGCTGTAATGTCAGCATATGTTTGGAAGCATATACGATAAATTTTATGAATCTAAGGGTTGTGAATTGTTATTTTCTGAAACCGTGGACTGGGTATCTTCTTAACGTGTTTGCACTTTTCTTTTCTTTTAAATGTTTTCTTATTTCTTTTAAATGTTTTCCCATTACCAGCGACTTCTACTTCGTTCCCATTTCTTTGTACTACAGTATTTTCTGTTACATCGAAGTTCGTTGTTAGCTTATGTGGAAATATTACATTCTTAAGCAACACTCTGTCTCCAACGCCAATATCCGATTCCTTTGCTTTCCTTCGCTTATCCGCTCTTTCCTTTTTGTTTGTTGATGGAATCCAAATCTCTTGCTGCCGAATCGATCACATCCTCTGTTATGTCTTGAATGCTTGGAGTTTTGTCACGTATCACTCGGTTAAACATTAGTTCTGATGGAGGCGAACCCGTCGTGCCGTGTGAAGTGACGTTATACATTAAGATAAATTTCCGTATCTCTTGTCTGTAATCATTTTTATTAGCGCTTGCTATCTTTAGTCTCTTTACCAGGGACTTGTTCATATTTTCAACTTCCCCATTTGCCTGTGGCCAGTAAGGCGGTGTCGTTATGTGGGTTATGTTGTTCATTTTACAAAAGTGTTTAAATTCCGAACTAACGTACTGTCGGCCATTGTCACTTCTCAACGACTTTGGAAAGCCGAGTCTACAGAATATCTCTTCCATGGCTTTTATAATTTTCTCCGACGACACAGTTCTCAGAAATACCACCTCTTGATAGCGCGAATAGTAATCGATTAATACTAGGACATACTCGTTGTTGGGTAGTCCGTCGCCACACATTGCCAAGGACCATCCGGAAAAGCATGTCTCTGCATTGGAGCCGGACATTGAATTTGCGATACTAACAGACAATCTAGACAGTTTTTTACAAAGCTCTCCGCTTCTATATCTATTAAAGGCCACCACACTTTTGACCTCAGTCTCCGTTTCATAGCTGACTCTCCTGGGTGACCTTCGTGAGCTAATTGAAGGATTTGGCTCCTTAGCGGCTTTGGTATCACAATGCAAGTTCCTCGAAAAATAATGCTTCCAATTACAGATAGCTCAAAGCGAAATGGGTAGTAAATATTCAATTTGTCTGAATCCCATGACTCTTCTCTGATGTGAACTAAAGCGTTAGAGATTTCCTCATCATCTTCACTTCCTTTGGCTATTGCCGTAATAGTAAGTGGCAATGGAATTGATGTTGATACAACATGGAATAGGTTTTCTTCACAATTTCGATCAAATGAAGAGATTTTACATAGCCTAGAAATAGAATCAGCAATATTCTCCTTTCCGGCCCAATAGATACATATGTACAAAATTACAGCACTCTCGCTAACAAATTGTGCAAGATATCTCAATTTTAAAATTTGTCTTATGTGGGCGGGGCCACGCCCACTTGATATATCGAAAATTCAAGTACCCTATTTTCACCACGCCCCACACATGTACATTCTGTGAAAATTTCAAGAAGATCGATCCAGCCGTTTAGACGTCTATACGGTACAAACAAACAAACACACATTCTTCTTTATATATATAGATATGTATGTATTCTTCTAACTTATTTTTCGCTTTATGTATTCCAACAGGTGTAAATATGTCCCTCAAAATTCGTTTCTTGCATTCTCATTTAAACTTTTTCCCCGAGAATCTTGGCGACGTAAGCGACGAACATGGGGAAAGGTTTCACCATGAAATGAAGTCCATCGAGCGGCGTTACCAAGGGCAATGGGATGGAAGAATGATGGGAGATTATATTTGGTTCCTCATTAGAGAAACCGATTCCGAAATCTACAAACGTCAACAAAGAACTCACAATTACTTCTAATGAAACTTGTACATGTAAATAAACTCAAATGCACATAATATAAATAAAAGCACACCCAAAAAAAATTGTTTGCTGTTAATAACAAACAACGTCTGCTAATTTTTAGCAAACATTTTTTCTGCTAATACAGCACATTTTCT
Organism: Eudasyphora cyanicolor; assembly: GCA_963930755.1. Classification (NCBI taxonomy): domain Eukaryota; kingdom Metazoa; phylum Arthropoda; class Insecta; order Diptera; family Muscidae; genus Eudasyphora; species Eudasyphora cyanicolor. The sequence continues at coordinate 115,577,057 of OZ005737.1, read as the reverse complement.
GCTGTAATAGCAAAAAGTTTGCAGTTTTGCATTAGCAAACGCACTGCTGAAAAATTTGCAGTTTGCTGAAAATTTTTGCTGTTAATCAAAATATTTGAAAATTAGACAAAAGTTGCAATAATTTACATGATAAAGTTCAACTACCATTGAAAATCAAAAAGGTTAAGGTCATTCGTGTGATGAGAAAAGTATATTTAAAAAAATTAAATAATTATTCGGCGATATCTATTTTCCGAGTTACGGTTTTAAATATTTTTATTTTTTCATTCGATTTTAAAAATATTGGAAATAGGAGTCGATTAAAACTGCAAAAAGTAAAACACAAATCGATAACGAATATGATTTGATTTCAAAATCTTAGTTCCGGACATACAATTAAAATTAATCTATTGTGTTTAGATTTTAGTTTCTAGTTTTTTATATTTTAATGAAACCAAAGCTAAACATTAATATTTTATGTGCGATTTGTAAAAATGTTTATAAAGTCTGATTCACACAAGGCAATTTTATTTCAAGCAAGTGTCAAAGTTTGTAGGAGAGATACAGAGAGCACTTTCCGCTTAGAAGAAATTACCTCGTGTGATCTAGGACTAAGTATTGTGTATGCAAAAAAAGTAAAAAAAAAAACGAGAGAATTCCTAAAGGCTTAGGGTGAGTATTAAGAGAAAATTTCGCAAGATTGTATCATCCTGTGCAAAGACGATTTGTATACGGTTTCCACGGCTATTCCTGTGTGTATTGTTGTTGTTTCAAAGTGCGAATGAAAAACAAAACGCCTTATTCATAAAAAGTTAAAGATGGTTTGAGGAACGCTTTAGCAGTGTTAAAGCGTTCTTCAAACCTTCATTAAATTTTTATGAATAAGGGCCTTTATTTCCAACAAACACCGAATTGCCCCGTGTGAATCGGGACATAGACATGACGGAAAAAAAATTTAAAAAAGCGGCGTTTAATTTATATTCCTTACCACTGAAACCAATTTTTTCCATTAAAATGTGCTTGCGATAAGTTACATATATATTCATATTTGTGCAGATGACAAAATCTCATATAAACGGCCTGTTTCTGTATTTCTAACGAAAGTCTCTGCAAACGAAAACCAGTCACTCACTTTCGTCAGGAATTTCTCTAGCGTTCTATTGTTCGTTCGCCTGGCCTTACGTCAATGACGTTAGCAATTTACCAATTGGAAAATAATGTAATTGCCAGAACAATAATTTCACAACTTCCGGTCTAAAAAAGCACACATTTTTGTATGGTCGACCTTAGCAAATACATATCTGTACTATTTACACTAGCGGTGGCCAAAAAAGCAACCATGGGTGGTAAGCTGAGCTGCACCAAGACTCTCATTTCTTTTTCTCTCTCTCACGTCTCTCTCATTGTGCACTGATAATTTTTTTCCATCTTAGCGAGCAACCAATATTGACTTCTTTATGCTAAAATATGTACACAATTTTATTATTATTTAATTGTTTTTACCATAATTATATTAATATCTACTTATTTTTTGCTTTTAATAATGTTTATTTTGTCATTGTTCCTATCAGTCGACAAATAAAATAATGTGACTCGATCTGACATTTGTGTTCGCCGAGATGACAGCAAAGAGAGATAGAGAAACCAAAATTTGCACTGAAATGATTACGTTTTCGTACGAGTTCATTATCGTGCGACTTCTCGTTGTGATGGTAGTTAGTGAAACCCAAATCAGCTGTTTGTCGTCTGTCAGGCGAACGAAAGCAAATTTTTAAGTTACAGAAACTGGCTGAAAATGTTTATTTCGCATATCAAAAAATATTGACAGACGTAATATGCTTTCACTAGCATTCAAGAGTTGCCCTCTTTGACAGACATCGTGCGCCGACGCCGGCTATTTAAGTAACACCCTTTGAAGAGTAAAATATTTTACGCCGAACAAATTGAATTGAAATTTTCGTTCTATTTGTTAATTCGCATTACAAAAGCATTCCGCGGGCGGAGTAAAGTAAACATTTTGGCAATGAAAAACGAAAATAATGCAAATGATTTGAATAAGTAAAACGGTTCCGGGACAGCTTCGACAACACTTACAAATGGCTAAAGAAAAAAAGGCGAAATTGCGTATGCTTTGGAGGATTAATTAATCAAGTTGCAACAGGTAAGCGTACACAAATTGCAAATTTCACTATGATTGTGGAAGTCTTATTTCTGGTTGTTTTCATGATTCTCAGCAAGCAGCGTCCTATTAAAACCCTCTACTTTAATACGGCTACAAAAGCAAACTAAATGTATGCTGTCCATACAAAGAACTTGTGATAGCAATGGACTGGCAATTTCTTTCCGTGTCTACTGTTCCAAATCTCATAGACCTCTTAGAAGTGTGGTCCTAACGAAAATATCTGCAACAACCTAAGTAATTGTTTTGTGATTTGTTTACTTATTTCATTAATTAAACCTGTATCACCAGAAATGGCAACATTAATTTTTTACACCATATGCTTCAACGATGGTTGCTAATATCAGCATAGCGAAGTAACCTTTTGGCTCCAAAAACTCGGGATAATTTAGTCTAATTGGGATGAAATCCATCGATAAGATAATTTTGCCCAATGCTATGGCTCTGGACATGTTTAATTACCGTATATATAGGGTGAACCCAATTGGCTAACGCGTAGGAGTCACTGATCATCATACGGTCTTGGAGAACATCAAATATAACCAAAGGTCGTACGATGTATGTTCTTTATTGTTATCATTCGGACAAAAAAAAGGTATGTAGTTATTAATGCCAGTGACCGGTAAGTATTGTGTGTAGATGCTCCTATTGCTATTTAATTTTCTAAATGATTTATATTTTTTGATCAAGCGCACATAAAGGACCATGTTATCAATTAATCAAGACGCAACAGGTAAGCGTAAGCAAATTGAAAATTAAATGTACTATGATTATAAGACTTATTTCTGTTTGTTTTCAAGATTCTCACCAAGCAGTGTCCTATTAAAATACGGTGTAAAAGATGATCTGAAATTTCGTAGCAACTACTATGCATAAATTCAGATAACTTGTGTCATGGATGGACTAGCCATTTATTTCCTTGTCTACTTTTCCAAATCGCATACACCTCTTGGAAGTGTGACCCTAATAATAATACCTGCAACAACTCGTAAGTATTTTTTTCCTTTTTGTGATTTGTTTACCGAAATGGCAACATTGATTATTTACTCTATATGTTCCAACGATGGTCGCTAATATCCGAATCACGAAGCAACCTTTTGGCTCCCCAAAACTCAGGATAATTTAGTCTAACTTGGATGTAATCCATGGATAAGATCATTTTGCCCAATGATATGGCTCTGGACATGTAAAATTAGATACCGTGTCTATAGGGTAAACCCAACACATTGGCCAATATTGACAGAGTTTGCGTCGATGTCGTACGATTTATGTTCTTTATATTTATCCTTCGGACAAAAAGAAGATAATTGTTAATGCCAGTGACCGGTAAGTATTGTTTGTAGATACTCCTATTGCTATTCAATTTTATTAAATGATTTATTTTTCATTTATATTTTTAGATCAAGCATACATACAGATTTCACAGTTCGAAACGCTTACCAATACATGGGCTGAATAACTTCAGGTTGGAGTCCTGGTTGATATACTCTTCTCAAATATCAGGAAAATATAAAATTTGTATTTATTTTATTAAAATAAAAAAGAAAGAAACGTATGCTAGAATAACAAAAATAGTTTGTTCTCCCAGCCGCTTTTTTCTGTTAAATAATAGCAAAATTGTTTGCTAAAACGACTGTTCTAGTTTGCTACAGTAGCAGGCAAATTTATGTGCTAAAATAACAACCATAGGGTTGCTAAAATAACAGACGAAGTCTGCTTTCCCTTTTTCAGCAGACACAGACTGTTGAAACAACAAACATTTTTGCTAATGATACTCACAAAATTCTTTGAGTGTAACAAATAAAATCGCTATTAAACAGAAATTTAAAAAAAAAGATTTTTTGAAATCCTCTTACCTCTACCAAAAAGGCTATAATTTCTACATTTATTCATAGATTTTTTTCAAATAGGCATTATTTTCTTCGCTAGGATGCAAACTTTTAGAAAATGGAATAAAATTTTTTGAAAAAAAATCTACTTTTTCCAATTTGTTTATGACTGTTACTAAACCAAAACGACTGTTCTAGTTTGCTACAGTAGCAGGCAAATTTATGTGCTAAAATAACAACCATAGGGTTGCTAAAATAACAGACGAAGTCTGCTTTCCCTTTTTCAGCAGACACAGACTGTTGAAACAACAAACATTTTTGCTAATGATACTCACAAAATTCTTTGAGTGTAACAAATAAAATCGCTATTAAACAGAAATTTAAAAAAAAAGATTTTTTGAAATCCTCTTACCTCTACCAAAAAGGCTATAATTTCTACATTTATTCATAGATTTTTTTCAAATAGGCATTATTTTCTTCGCTAGGATGCAAACTTTTAGAAAATGGAATAAAATTTTTTGAAAAAAAATCTACTTTTTCCAATTTGTTTATGACTGTTACTAAACCACTGTTTTTAAGTGAAAGAGATATTTCCAACATTGGTAGCCCACATTAATAGCTTCAATTTAACGTATAAGTCGGCCTGATCGGGCATATACTCCAAATATTATAGTTCAAATACTAAGGGTACCTTCAACGATAATAGCATCTTTAATAAAAATTTTTTTTAAAAAAAATGTATTCATAAAAAAATTTTGGTTTTGATTTTATATAACAGTAGCCACAGTCTATGAAAAAAAAATAATTTTTAGGTCTAGGACAAAAAAAAATGTTGAAGAATTATTTATGCCGAATAACTTTATTTTTTGCTTGTCATGTATCAATAAAAAAACAGCAACCAAGCTTTAGGTTGTATTTCCCAAAATATATTTAATTATTCTAAATTTGGAAAATTATTGGGATAACCATAAAACGATTATTTATTAATATTTTTTTCTGTTATTGTAACCAATTATTCGTTGCAATAACAAATTCCAACAAATTATTTTCCTATAATAAATATCACTTAATATAAAGTAAAAAAAATAATTAAAAATTAATAAATATCACTTTAATACGCCATAAATAATCGAAAAAGAATGTTTTATTTATTTATGTTCATAAACTTATAAAACACTTACGAAAACATGCTTAGAAAACTATTTTTCTGTAAGCATATTCTACACTTATCCTTGTAAGCTTGTTGTAAGCTACTCTTTGTAATATTATAGCTAGGGTTCAGTTTTCTTGATTAAATAATTGTTTACAATCTTAATGCAATAGTTATGATAACAGTTTTCTAAGCGTGAGGCTTATGACGGTAAGTTTGTTACAAACTTATTGTAATGTTTTTTGGCTTGTTGGGAAGCCTGAATCTGCTTCACACATTCAGGCTCAGTAATGGTGTGGGGCTGCTTTTCAGCGGCAGGAGTTGGGATCCTTCATTTTATTGATGGAATTATGACTACATATTACCATTTTAAAGAAAAATTTGAAGCAAAGTGCAGAAAAATTGGTCATATCGCGGGATTTTATCTTTCCAGGCTTTGGATATTGTACAACTGCCCCAATACATCAAATACAACCCCAAAGTCCAGACCTCAACCCTATTGAGAATTTGTGGTTTATTTTCAAGAAAAAGTTGAAAAATTATGACATCAGAAACGTCAGCGACCTAAAAAGCTTTGAAGGTGGAATGGGCTAAAATATCACACAAAATACCGTCCAAATTAATCGATTCAATGCCAATACGTCTAAATGCTGTCATTTATCAGAAAGGATATCCAACAAAATATTACTTTAATTTTAATGAATAATTTCCTTAATTTAATTTAACTTATTACTCTGTACGAATGCGGTTTTTGTTATCCATTGTTTGAATACCTTCCATCTAGCGGTTGATTTTCGAGTTAAGTACATACTACTTTTTACTTCTCCATAAAAATAATAAATCAACACAATTTTTTAATAAATGTGATTTTTATATAGAATATTCAGTTATTTTCCAATTTTTAGTGGGTGTACAAATCTGGATTTTGCATACTGTAGATGTCAAAACTACCTTTATAAACAACTCTGTTCTAGCAATTCTATGTACATACACATTTCATTTTGTTTCATTACTTCTAATAAAGTCATCTCAACAACAAGGACTATATCGAAATATGTACCATTTTCAATCCTAAGGAACTTATATGTATAAAATATGTTTCCGCAAAATTTAATTATTATTGTGGGCCGAGAGCTATTTTTTAAGCTCACTTCGAGGAAAAGCAGAATCATTTGAGAGTACCTATAAATAAATATCTTTCTCTGAAACATGCTCTTCGTCCGAAAAAAGCTCAAAATCTGTATGTAACAGGTAAATTTTTGTGTCGACGATTTCGAAAATTTATTTTGAGGATTTGTTGGCCACAAAAAACAAACTATGTACATCTATCGATTCACTTTTCGGTTCTCCATTTCCTTTCGTTTGAGTATAATATTGTCTATGTGGGGGACCGGGTCTATTTTTGGGGTTTTGAGCCCAAAGCCCAATTTTCGACAACATTTTCTTGATTTTGGGGCCATTAGGGGGGGTGTGCAAAATTTCAAAGAAATCGGGGTTGTGGGACGTAAAATGCACTTTAGCCCCGCTTTGGCTAAGTTTGCCCAGAATAATGATCGCGTTAAAGCCTTGGATGGTGATACCAAGAATTCCACCTTCACTGATAAGTTGAAGAAAGTGTTTCTCGAGCATTACATTGAATGCCAAATTGCTGAACAGAATTTGGTGGGTGTAGCCATTGGCGCTATTGCCTTTGCCTCCACCTTTACCACATTTTTACTAGGGCTTTTGATCAGATACGCATGGTTGTCATTTCATAGACCAGTGTGAACCTTGTCGGTTCCCATTGTGGCGTGATCATTGGTGAAGATGGTCCCTCTCAGATGGGTTTGGAAGATGTGACCATGTTTCGCACCATTCTCGGCAGCACCGTATTCTACCCTTCGGTTGCAATTTGTTGTGAACGTGTCGTCGTAGTGTCTGCCATTACTATGGGTGTCCTTGCTTCGTACTTGGTGTCCCAACACTGCCGTCCTGTAAGACAACAACGAACCCTTCGTCTCGGACTATTTGTACTGAAGATTCCTTCCTGTGAAGGTGCAAATGGTGCTTCTGCTTACAGAAAAAAGAACTATTCGACCTCTTGCAGTAGGAAAAGTGTGCGATGATACCAATTTATTGGTGCAACATTTGAGTCTCTTAACAGTTGCAATTCTATTACTCACTGACATTCGAAGGAAGTCTTCGCACAGTCTTAGGATATGTGAATGAGAACATAAGGAGCATTTCTGCTGTACTGGAGCGGAAGGAACTGTTGTTGCGAAACTTTACATCGTTTACTGATGTTGTATTTACTATTCGGACATATACGTCCATGTGATTACAATTTCATTTCATATTCAATTCAAATTATTAATTATCGAGAATAATAAATACATCCACGTGCGTATTTAATTGTAATCACATTTCAAAGACCATTAACATTGAAGGAACAAATTTGGAGTTTCGCGATTGTCATCACATGTGCGAAGATTTTCTTGAATTGCCCCGTACCAGACGAAGAGGAAGAATTATGGGGATCTTTGATGCCAGTATTTCCCATTTCGGCAAATTCTAACTAGACTCTTGGGACTGCTCCCAAAGTCCTTCAGTAACTTCTGGAAGACGGGTGTGTTGTAAATAAGACAACCGTTGTCGTTGACAGTGTTTTTTATTCCGTTTCAATATGTTGTTCTTATTCTAACGAAGTTACCAAATAATTAGTAAATACAATGTTATCAATGTATCGATTTATACAACAAATATCCCACCCTTAAATAATTCCAAATGTATTCTATAAAAATTATACATTTTAAATTCAATTACATAAAAATGTTCCACCGATGTTATTCCAATAATTTCTGTGGAACTTTACGTTGTCTTTGCGATGGTCGAAATTCCGTATATCCATCAGTAGTTCCTGGAACTAAATTCGCCCGAGTGTCCTCTGGAGTATTTGGTTCTTCTTCAGACACATTGCATTCGCTCTGGTTTGATATTGGTTGTTGTAAAACAGTTTGAGGAATACCATGGGTCCTTAGATTATTCAGTCGATCTATCTTTGAGCTTGGATCTTGGTCACTGGATTCTGCGAATGTTTCTTTGTTCTCTACTTCTACCTTGCGCATTTGGTCGACATGTCTCTTCCACCTGCGTCCATCATCTAATTTGATGTTATAACTTGATGTTGTAACTCACCAACGATCTTCTCCACCAACCCAAATTGAATTGGCTAAAAATTTGTCAGGATGTGTATTTTGATGCAGCGTACCAAAATTCATCAAAAACTGAATTTCCGCATTTCTTGTCCTTACGCCCTTTTTCGTTTCTGATGACGATATGTTTTTCGGTCAATCTGGGCTGTACTTTACGGCCTCTCAGTTCCATCCTCGTATTTGTGGCTAAGCACCGCCCCAACGCCTGTAGGGCTTGCATCCACATCCTACACCAAGGGCAGTTTCGGCTCATAATGGGTCAATACCGTGTCCGACTGCATCTGCTTTTTAATCTCTCTATACGCCTTTCCGCAATGCTCATCAAATTTAAATTTTACGTCACTTAAATTTTTAGTAAACCTACTGTAATAGTTACTAGCAATGCCATACATAATGCGTGTAGGTCGAGTCCTTTATGTGTATTAAGTGTCAAAAGGTGTCTGTCTTCTGGATGGATTTCAAGTTGCAGATACACTTTAGTCAAATCGATCTTAGAAAATTTTACTCCACCAGCCACTTTACTAAAAAGTTCTTCGATTGTAGGTAACGGGTATTCGTCCACTATCAGGGATGAATTTAATATAATTTTGTAGTCTCCACAAATTCGTACTGTGCCCTTTTTATTACCCTCCACCATAGGATGGGGGGTGTATTCATTTTGTCACTCCGTTTGTAACACCTCTAAATATTGATCTGAGACCCCATAAAGTATATATATTCTTAATCGTCGTAAAATTCTAAGACGATTTAGCCATGTCCGTCAGTTGTAATCACGCTACAGTCCTACTGTTCTCATCTATTATATTTTTTTTTTGTGTTTTTGGGTGTTATTTTCTTTAGGTTTGAGTTATTTTGTGTGGTCACATGCTATCCATGGTGAAGGGTATATAAGATTCGGCATGGCCGAACTTAACGCTTTTACCAGCGGTTTGCGTTCAGAACGTGTTATGTATAATCTTCACATTAACCCAAATGTAACCAACACACGCCAAAGGTGTGCCACAATAGCTTACTAGTTCCATGTCCGGGTCTTTGACTTCACATTTAGGTAAATATACTTTTGCTTCCGTAAGTTAATTATTGATACTGATCTTATTGATCTTGTGTCCACCTCAAAATTTATCAACCGATTGTTCACATTTAATTCACACATGATTTTTTACGGCTACTTTTCATCATTGTTCTGTTCACAATGTGCAAAATGTCTTCCACCGTAGGCACTTCGGTGTTATCATTAATGAAGTTCGCCTTATTTTTTGGTTTAAAACAATTTTTTTCAAATGTCCTTTTTTACAAAAGTGGCATATGGCTTCTTTATACATGCACTTATCTGCATTATGTTTCGGGTCGCCACAACGAAAACATTTTTTTGTATTCGCTCTTTTTTTATTTTCCACCATTTTGTGAACGCTTACTTTCTTCGCCACCTTTTTCCGCTAATTCGCTAGCGGTCGCCATTGCAATTGTTTCATCTAAGCTTAAGGTTTTCTTCTCGAGCAGCCGACTCTGGACTTTTTTGTCCAAAATTGATTTCTTAGCGCCTGCTCCAAATGCGCCCCAAACTTACAATTCAATGCTAACATGCGAAGTGCCATAAAAAGTCCGAGGCTGTTTCTCCTTCATTCTGCTTTCTCATGTTGAAACGAAAATTTCATTTGGCTTTGGGTCGAAATGTTCTTGTAAGAAGGCAACAATATCCTTTCTTTTCTGGACATTCTGGTGTTAATTTGTCACACAAGACATTGTACGAGTATGTTTCACATCCAATGAAATGAAGTAGAAGTCGCTGATGTTTTGCAGTGTGACTCTCGTATAACTCCAACGCTGTCTTAAAACGATTAACCCACCTTGTCTACGATGTCTTCCTGATGTCAAAAGACTCGAAATTGAAGTATCCCACACTGCTATTTGTAGCTGCCGTTTCACCTTAATTTGCCATTATTAATCTTTTTTTTGTACTGAAAAAAATAGGAAAAATTAGTATTTTCTTCTTCTTTTTAGGTTCATCGTCGCCAAAACTGTTGTAATTAAGACAACCGTTGTCGTTGACAGTTTAACAAGAAGTCAGTGTTTTTTATTCTGCTTCAATATATTGTTCTTATTCTAACGGAATGCCTCTTCACCTTCCGTCCGCTGCATCAGATAATACATAATTATATTATATATTACTGATGTGCTCTTTATCTTTATAAAGGGCAAAGAACACATCTCTGAACATGGTCCACGATTTATAATCACCAGAAAAAATCTCAGTATCACAAGGGGGAAGGTGAATTGGAAGAGAGGAACTAGTGGACTTTTTCTACGCCGGAAGTTCTTCCATTAAATCCTCGAACATATGTTCTGTATACCGCGATATATTTAGCCTTATATCGCAAACCATCGCCTAGGCTTTACACATATGCGATGAATACGAGATCACACATAAGTAACGAGACCTTTTCTTATTCGCTAAATTCGCGAATCGACACAGGCGAACGTTTTAGCGAATCGCCTGAGAGGTCGCGGGCGATTCATCGTCGCAATGGCAAACAACTCGCGGGCGATAGCAAAATGTTTGCAGGGAAGCTTCCCATAAACGAGACATCTCTTGTTTATGTATATTGAGGCTGTGTATTGACTGTTCTTCACAACCTATTGAGGTTACGAAGAACTCCAAATCAGTCACGCGATCACCGCTTCTAATAAGATTGGTGAGATTACTCCAATTTATTTAATAAATGGGGTTAAAACCAAGGATATCGACAAAAATTAAGTATTTTTCATAAATAAGGGTCCAAAATGACTAATTTCCTATTAAACTTTGATAAAAGGGCACAGCTAATCAAATTTGACTGCTGGATTGTGTGAATCTAAGGCCAAGTCGAAAATTTATTTTATATATTTACTTATGTCGAAAATACATACACTACTTTTTGTCTACCCAACACCACTCTTTAATGCAAACTACGTAATAATATAATAAACAACGTGTAGGTTAGGTTAGGTTGAATAGAGGAGACGTTTAAAACGTCTCATGTCCATGGACATACACTTAAGCCAGTGGTTCGGCCTGTTGTGCGCTCCTTATTTATGATTTTCATACCCCACGGATTACAGAAAATCGGTACTAGACACGTATTTTCTCAGTATCTTCCAGTCATATCCTCTGAGATGAGACAAGTCTGGCAATATGTCGGAACCGAAATATCGGGATCTTGCATGTGTGAAAGCTGGGAAGTGACACAGAAAATGTTCTATCGTTTCGATGTTTTCCCTGCATGCCCTGCACTCGTCGTTTTCTGCTAGTCCTATGTGATGAAGATGTGCCTGTAAGCTTGAGTGTCCCGTTAGAACACTTATCATCTTACTAATCTCGATCTTGTTTAGTTTCAGAAAACTACTGGTTTTCTTCTCATTTGGGTCACCCCACAGTATCTTTGCAGTTGCTCCTACAGTTGCGCTATTCCACACAGTTTTGTGAGCCATCACTGCCCAGTGCTTCAACTCATCCTTCGTGGCTTCGAAAGGTTTCCAATTTTCCAAGTTTGTTACTCGAAGTTCTCTGCCCTTTGAAGCCAAGCTTTTTGCTCGTTCATTTCCAATCACTCCGTTGTGTCCCGGTACCCAGAAAATACGCAGTTGACCATGGACTGAGTAATTATTTATCGTTCTTTTACAGTCTAACACTGTTCTGGATTTGACCTTTTCCGATGTTATTGCTTTGATCGCCATTTGGCTATCTGTGAATATGTTGGCATATTTAGGCTTTGTGGCATTACTGAGCCAGTTAACACACTCCGTGATTGCTCGAACTTCTACTTGAAATACTGTGTTATGGTCTGGGAGGCGGAAGTAAAGTTCAACTTCTGGTTCATCAATACAAAGTCCCAGACCCGTCCTTCCTCCTAGCCTGGACCCATCAGTGTAGCAGCTGGTTCCCACTGGCGCATGAGCTAGTGTTCCGTTTTCCCAGGAGCGTCTGTCTGGCACGAACGATTCACAGGCAGCTGTAAGCCGCTCTTCAGGAATGCGGTCGGAGATTTCCGTTGTTTGAATATGACCGACCAGTGATTGTAATATCTTCTGATGGTACGACTTGTGGTCTCGATTTATCCATTCACCCATCACTTGTAGACGTCTTGCTGTGAGGGCTGCCTCATACTTCATACGGATATCTATTGGTTGGATGTGCAGTATAGTCTCCAACGCTCTTGTTGGTGCGGTTCTAATTGCTCCGCTTATGCCTAGACAGCACATACGTTGCACCCTTTGCAATGGTATTACGTTGTACTTTTTGTCCATTGATGTCCACCACACTACAGAGGCGTAGGTTATTATTGGTCTAATCACGCTCATGTAAAGCCAGTGTGTCATATTTGGACGTAGTCCCCATTTTGAACCTATAGCTCTTCTGCACAACGACCAACATCTGTGGGCCTTTGTAACTCTTTCTTCAATATGATCTTTCCAGTACAGTTTCTGATCCAAGATTACAACCAAGTATTTTATCTTTTTAGATATGGCAATATTCTTATCCAGGAAACGAGGCACGGTAAAAGGATGAATCTTCCTTTTCCTTGTAAATAGACATATTTCTGTTTTGTCTGGATTGACATTTAGTCCCCTTGGTTGTGCCCAGTTATATGCTATGTTAAGTGTCTCCTCAGCTCATCTGCATAGTTGGTTTGGATGTGTGCCCCTTAGAAGTATTATAACGTCGTCTGCATAACAGACTGGTTTAGGTTAGGTTAGGTTGAAGAGAGGAGACGTTTAAACGTCTCATGTCCATGGACATACACTTAAGCCAGTGGTTCGGCCTGTTGTGCGCTCCTTATTTATGATCTTTTTATACCTCACGAGTTACAGAAAATCGGTACTAGACACGAATTTTCTAAGTATCTTCCAGTCATATTCTCTGAGATGAGTCAAGTCTGGTAATATGTCGGACCCGAAATGTTGGGATCTTGAATGTGTGAAAGGCGGGCAGTGACACAGAAAATGTTCCATCGTTTCGATGTTTTCTCTGCATGCCCTGCATTCGTCGTTTCCTGCTAGTCCTATGCGATGAAGATGTGCTTGCAAGCTTGAGTGTCCCGTTAGAACACTCATCATCTTACTAATATCGATCTTGTTTAGTTTCAGAAGACTTCTTGTTTTCTTTTCATTTGGGTCACCCCACAGTATCTTTGCAGTTGCTCCTACTGTTGCGCTATTCCACACAGTTTTATGAGCCATCACTGCCCAGTGCTTCAACTCATTTTTCGTGGCTTCGAAAGGTTTCCAATTTTCCAAGTTTATTACTCGAAGTTCTCTGCCCTTTGAAGCCAAGTTGTTTGCCCGTTTATTTCCAATCACTCCGTTGTGTCCTGGTACCCAGTAAAGACGCAATTGACCATGGGCTGAGTAATCATTTATCGTTCTTTTACAGTCCAACACAGTTCTGGATTTGACCCTTTCCGATGTTATTGCTTTAATCGCCATTTGGCTATCTGTGAAGATGTTGGCATATTTAGGCTTTGTCGTGTTATTGAGCCAGTTCACACACTCCGTGATTGCTCGAACTTCTGCTTGAAATACCGTGTTATGGTCAGGGAGGCGGAAGTGAAGTTCGACTTCTGGTTCATCAATAAAAAGTCCCAGACCCGTCCTTCCTCCTCGCTTGGACCCATCCGTGTAGCAGCTGGTTCCCACTGGCACATGGGCCAAAGTTCCATTTTCCCAGGAGCGTCTGTCTGGCACAAACGTATCACAGGTAGCTGTAAGCCGCACTTCAGGAATGCGGTCCGAGATTTCTGGCGTTTGAATGTGACCAACTAGATATTCTAAAATCTTCTGATGGTACGACTTGTGGTCTCGATTTATCCATTCACCCATCACTTGTAGACGTCTTGCTGTGAGGGCTGCCTCATACTTTATACGGATGTCTATTGGTTGGATGTGCAGTATAGTCTCCAACGCTGTTGTTGGTGCAGTTCTAAATGCCCCGCTTATGCCTAGACAGCACATACGTTGAATTTTTTGCAAAGGTATTACGTTGCACTTCTTGTCCATTGATGTCCACCACACTACAGAGGCGTAGGTGATTATTGGCGACCAACATCTGTGTGCCTTTGTAACTCTTTCTTCAAGATGATCTTTCCAGTACAGTTTCTGATCCAAGATTACTCCCAAGTATTTTACCTTTTTAGTTATAGCAATTGTCTTATTCAGGAATCGAGGCGGGGTAAAACGTGGGATCTTCGTTTTCCTTGTAAATAGACATATTTCTGTTTTGTCTGGGTTAACATTTAATCCCCTTGGTTTTGCCCAGTTATATGCTATGTTAAGTGCCTCTTCAGCTCTTCTGCATAATAGATTTGGATGAAAGCCCCTTAGAAGTATTACAACGTCGTCTGCATAACAGACTGGTTTAAGTCCTTCATTGGTGAGAGCTTTTAGGAGACTGTGTATCGTCGTAACCCATAGAAGAGGCGATAAAATGCCCCCCTGAGGTATACCACGATTTATCTTGTCTCTAATTTTTACGTCATATGACCCACAAATAATCCACCTATTCCTTAGCATATTGTTGATCCAGTTTTTCAGGGCCCGGTCAACCTGAAACTCGTCTAAGGACTGGATAAGTGTATCGGTCTGTACATTGTTAAATGCGCCCTCAATGTCTATGCAAACAGCAAGTGTATACATTTCTTTACTGAAGGACTCTTCTATGTGGTGCACTACCTCATGCAGAGCTGTTTCCACTGATCTTCCTTTGACATAGGCGTGTTGTTTGAATTTTAGCCTGTCATCCGCTATTTTACCTTTGACCATGTCATCAATTATTCGCTCCATTGATTTTAACAGGAAAGAAGTAAGGCTAATGGGTCGATAAGCCTTTGGGGTCGTGTAACTCGCCTTGCCAGGCTTTGGTATGAAGACCACCCTTGATTCCTGCCAGTTTTTTGGGGTATACGAATGGGTTAGGCATGCAGTGAACACTCCAGCCAGATGAGTTGATACCAGATCCACCTCATTCTGCAGAAGTGCTGGAAATATTCCATCCGGTCCCGCAGCCTTAAAGGGAGAGAAACTTTTTATCGCTTCTTTAACCATACCATCTGTTATATCCGTAATAGGTACTTGATGCAATACATTTTCATTCTGTAACTGTTCCTCTGTTGGTCCAGCATTACCAGTCGGAAAATGAGTTTTCATCAAGAGCCTTACGGTATCTTCTATAGTTTCCATCCTTTTACCCGTTTCATCCACCAGTGTTTCGGTTTGGACATGAGTTTTTGAGAGGAACTTTTTCATTTTAGACATGCTGTTAACGCTGTCTACCTGTTCACAGAAAAGCCTCCAGGAGTTACGTTTCGCCGATCTAACGAGTTTATTGTATTCTTTGAGTCTTCTGTGGTAGTCGTCCCAATATACTGATTGTTTTTTACGTCGAGCTCTATTGTAAAGTCTGCGGACATCTTTGCCAATCGAGCGAATTTGTCCTGTCATCCAGGGTTTCTCAAAGGCAGATTTCCTTTCTCGAAGTGGGCAACTATCTTCGAATGATTTTACAAGAGCCTCGGTAATCTTCTTAACATTGATTTCAAGGTCTTCTGCACATAGATAATCGCGTGTAGGCTGCCCCAATCGATTTCTAAGTAGATTTCCGAATTTAGTCCAGTCGGTCTTAGCCTTATTACGGAAACTTATGGGGTTCGGCGGTGGCCGTGCAATTTTAAACCTTATATAACGGTGGTCTGAATAGGAGTGTTCATCCGAAACCCTCCACTCATGTATCTCATCAATAAGATTTTCTGAACATATCGTTATATCTAATACTTCTTCCCTAATTTTGTTAACAAAGGTTGCAGTGTTTCCTATGTTAAGAGTTATGAGGTCATTTGTATTCGAAAATTCGATAAGGGCGTGTCCCCTTTTATTGGTGTTATTACTACCCCAAACGATATGATGGGAGTTGGCGTCACATCCAACTAATAACTCATTACTTGTGTGTTTGGATTCCCACACCAGACGTTGTAATTCCGACGTAGGTGGCAATGTCGGCGCATCGAATGGCAGATATATTGACGCCAGGTACATATTTCCATTACCTTGCCTCAGCACCGTTGCGTCCGATGTTGACAACTCTGGAGAGAAAATAAAACATAAGTTTTTGTGGCACAGAATACAAGTCCTTGGACGAGTACCTGTGTTAGCGTAGAAAAGGTTATAGTTCACATGGTTTAATCCAGTAACCTTGTTGCTAGTTGTCCATGGTTCCTGGATCAAAGCAATATGAACCCTGCCTTTATTTATGATGTCCATCAGAGCGTTGGATGCTGTCTCGCTCCGGTGGAGGTTTATCTGGATGACCTCAATCATTGTCCTTCCAGTAAAATTTTCTTTTGGGAGTCTATCCTATCTGGTGGCACCCCCTCATTATTTGGTAGTGGGTCATTCTCCTCCTTTCGTTCACTACCTATTACACCATCTTCCAGACCACAATTTTGGGAGGCGGTGTTATTTTTTGTCGCTCCCTCATTGGTTTGAATCGTTTTGTGGCTCTTTTTATTTTGATCACCACCTTTGCTGGGAACTTCCTGCAAAAGTGGCGGTACTATTGGTGAACTGGTGGTGTTATTGACTACTTCCACATCAGTTTTTGGCAGTGTCTCACTTGTCTCCATCCGTTCAATACCAGTGTTTGCCTCTTCAGACAGTATATTTGGACTCGATTCATTTGTCCTGCCAATCGGGACCTTTCCAATTTTGAAAAAGACTGTCCAGATCAAGAAGTACGCCATGCCCTTCGCCATGACAAGATTGTTCTTGGATTCTGGGTCTATTCCTAACACGAGGAGAGTACCCTCGGTATCATCCTTCCTATAGAAGACTTCCCACTTTCTCACGGAAAGTTTTGAATTCTGTTTGCCAATGATGTCGAGTATGTACTCTGATGAGAACTTACTGGGACATCCCTTAACATATAGGGTCGTTTTTATGAGTTCAGGAATGTCGCTTTTCCTTACCAATTTTAGCTTTGCGCCGTCCCAAGGTGAGGGGAAGCTATCCACAAGTTTTACGAGGACACCAGCGCAGCGTTTTGATGCCAGCCTTAGCATCAAAACACCCCTCTCAAACTTGCAACTCATTACTTCGATTGGTGGTTCATCCTTAGATTCGAGGACGTATTCCGCTACCCTCGTATAGACCAAATCTTCGAAGTTACTCTTTTGGTCTTCGGGGATTCTGCCAGATGCACTACTGCTATCAATTATGGCGTAGCATAGATCGTCTCGAATATGTTCTTTAGCTATATTAGAATAAGACGGTGGCTTCTTACCCTTCTTTATGGCCAATTGATTTTTCCGTGTCTGTAGAGTCTTTTTGGTTAAAGCCTCATCCTTAATGGATGATTTGGTTGACTTGAACTGCGTTATTGGGTCAACTTTACCGCCCACAATCGAAGGACCCAGACTAGAGACCTCCTTTTGTGTGGTTACGTTAGGCTTATCCGAATTACTGGAAGACGGCGAGCCCTTTTTCTTCTTAGTCACTTTCACAGCGCTATGTTCTTCGGGAGACCTGACTCTTTTAGCGGCCTCCATGTTTGTATTGGAGGTAGAATTGTCAGGTTCATCCCGTAATAGGTTCTGTCGGTTCAACTTATTCAGTTTCCTTCTTTGTGCCCCTGACAGTCTCTTTGAGTTAGCAACAATAGTGACATTGTTTTCATTTGATGATTCAGAGTCAGAGTCCCCACTGGCTTTTAAAGGCTGGGGTAGCTTAAAGCCCCGGCTGGGTTCTGCTTCATCTGTCTTATCATTTGTTTTGCCTGCGGCTGGATGTGCTCTTGTTTCATTTTCGACTACGGGATCCAAGGCACCAAAGCTCGTAGAAGTTGCTTGAGTGAATCAACGCTTGTCGCCGGCACTGGGTTTTCCCTCCCCTGCGCCGTAATCTCCTTCGTCTTTTTTGGTTTAATCATAAATTGGTTGGGGGAGACACCCCCATAGCCAGTATTAGCCCGTAATAGGTACGTCGGTATAGGCCTTCCAGACTGAGCTCAGAAATTTCTGTCCAGAGACCGATGCATCCAATTCAACCTACGCTTTATAAACAACAAACCTCCTGGTTGCGTAGTAGGTAGGTGAATAGGTATTGCGTAATAGGTTAAAAACTATCCGCTCTGCGATAACACGTCCGTTCGCTACGACAGGCGGCGACAGACTGGTTTAAGTCCTTCATTGGTGAGGGCTTTAAGGAGACTGTGTATCGTCGTAACCCATAGGAGAGGCGCTAAAATGCCCCCTGAGGTATACCACGATTTACCTTGTCTCTGATTTTTACGACATATGACCCACAAATAATCCACCTATTCCTTAGCATATTGTTGATCCAGTTTATCAACGCCCGGTCAACCTGAAACTCGTCTAAGGACTGGATAAGTGTATCGGTCTGAACGTTGTTAAAAGCGCCCTCAATGTCTATACAAACGGCAAGTGTGTACAATTTTTCACTGAAGGACTGTTCTATGTGGTGTACTACCTCATGTAGAGCTGTTTCCACTGATCTTCCTTTAACATATGCGTGTTGCTTGAATTTTAGCTTGTCATCGGCTATCTTACTTTTAATCATGTCGTCAATTATTCGCTCCATAGTTTTTAAGAGGAAAGAAGTTAGGCTAATAGGTCGATAAGCCTTTGGGATCGTATAACTCGCCTTGCCAGGCTTAGGTGTGAAGACCACCCTTGATTCCTGCCAATTTTTTGGGGTATGTGCATGAGTTAGGCATGCAGTGAAAACTCCAACAAGATGAGTTGATATCAGATCCACCTCATTCTGAAGAAGCGCTGGAAATATTCCGTCCGGTCCCGCAGCCTTAAAAGGAGAGAAGTTTTTTATTGCTCCTTTAACCATAGCATCCGTAATAGGTACTTGGTGCATTACATTTTCGGTCTGTAACTGTTCCTCTGTTAGCCCAGCATTACCACTCGGAAAATGAGTTTTCACAAAAAGCCTTACGGTATCATCTATAGTTTCCATCCTTTTACCCGTTTCATCCACCAATGTTTCGGTTTGGATATGAGTTTTTGAGAGGAACTTTTTTATTTTGGACATGCTGTTAACGCTGTCTACCTGCTCACAGAAAAGTCTCCAGGAGTTAAGTTTCGCCAGTCTAATGATTTTATTGTATTCTTTGAGCCTTCTGTGGTAGTCATCCCAATATACTGATAGCTTTTTACGTCGAGCTCTGCTGTAAAGTCAGCGGACCTCCTTGCCAATCGAGCGAATTTTCCCTGTCATCCAGGGTTTCTCATAGGCAGATTTCCTTTCTCGAAGCGGGCAACTATCTTCGAATGATTGTACAAGAGCCTCCGTAATCCTCCTCACATTGATATCAATGTCGTCTGTACTTGGATAATCGTGTTTAGGCTGGCCCAATCGATTTCTAAGTAGATTGCCGAATTTGGTCCAGTCGGTTTTAGCCTTATTACGGAAACTTATTGGGTTAGGCGGTGGCCGTGCAATTTTAAACCTTATATAACGGTGGTCCGAATAGGAGTGTTCATCCGAAACCCTTCACTCATGGATCTCATCAATGAGGTTTTCCGAGCATATCATTATATCTAATACTTCTTCCCTAATTTTGTTAACAAAGGTCGGCTTGTTCCCTATGTTGAGAGTTAGGAGATCGTTAGTATTCAAAAATTCTATAAGGGATTGTCCCCTTTTATTGGTGTCAGTACTACCCCAAGCAATATGGTGTGAGTTGGCATCACAACCAGCTAGTAACACATTACTTGTATTTTTGGATTCCCTTACCAGACGTTGTAATTCTGACGTAGGTGGCAATGCCGGCGCATCGAATGGCAGGTATACTGACGCCAGGTACATACTTCCATTACCTTGCATCAGCACAGTTGCGTCCGATGTTGACAACTCTGGAGAGAAAAGATAGCATAAGTTTTTATGGCACAGAATACAAGTCCTTGGACGAGTACCTATGTTAGCGTAGAAAAGATTGTAGTTCATATGGTTTAATCCAGTAACTTTGTTACTAGTAGTCCACGGTTCCTGGACCAAAGCAACATGAACCCTGCCTTTATTTATTATGTTCATCAGAGCAATGGATGCCGTTTCGCTCCAGTGGAGGTTTATCTGGATGACCTCAATCATTGTCTTTCCAGTAAAAGTTTCCTTTGGAAGTCGTCTATCCTATTTGGTTGCACTCCCTCTTTATTTGGTAGTGAGTCTTTCTCCTCCTTTCGTTTACTACCTTTTACACACTCTTCAAGTAGACCTCTTTGGGAGGCGGTGTTACTTATTGTCGTTCCCTCTTTGTTTTGATTCTTTATGTACCTATTCCTATCACCACTATTGCTGGGAACATTCTGCAAAATCGGTGATATTTTCGGCAATTTGGTAATGTTATCGACCTCTTTTTGGAAGGCGGTGTTGTTTTTTGTCGCTCCCTCTTTGTTGTGAGCTTTTATGCTCCTCTTCATATCCTTATCACCACCTTTGATGGGAACTTTCTGCAAAATTAATGATGTTATCGGAAAATTGGCGATGTTAACGACCACTCCCACCTCACTTTTTGGAATTGTCTCACTCGCTTCTTTCTGTTCACTATTTTCGTTTGCCACTGCAGGCGGTACGTTCGTGTTTGGGCTCGTCTTAACTGTCCTGCCAATGGGGGTTTTTCCAATCTTAAAGAAGATTTTCCAAATCCCGAAAAATGCCATGCCTTTTGTCTTGACAAGGCTATTTCTGGAATACGGGTCTATGCCTACCACCAAGAGAGAACCATCGGGATCATTTTTCCTGTGGAAGACTTCCCACTTCCCCACTTTAAGGTTCGAATCTTGTTTGCCAATGACGCTGAGTATGCGCTCTGACGGTACCTTACTTGCCCATCCTCTGACATAGAGAGATGTTTTTATGAGTACAGGGATGTCGCTTTTCCTTACCAGTTTCAGCTTTGCGCCGTCCCAAGGTGAGGGGATGCTCTCCACTAGTTTTCCGAGGACATCGACACAGCATTGTGATGCCAGTTTCAGCATCAAAACGCCCCTCTCAAACGTGCAACTCATTACTTGGATTGTTGGTCCATCATTAGATTCGAGAATGTGGTCCAATACCTTTGTGTAGAACAAATCTTAGAAGATGCTCTTTTGCTCTTCGGGACTTCTGCCAGACGCACTACTGCTATCAATTATGGCATAGTGTAGTTCGTCCTGAATATGTTTTTTGGCTATTTGGGAATAAGATGGTGTTTCCTTAACCTTTCTTATAGCCACCTTCCTTTTTCCTTTAGAATGGGTGTCGGTGAGCTTTTTATACCCTACACCACACTGTGGTACAGGGTATTATAAGTTTGTTTCACGGCAGATGTTTGTAACACCTGAAAATAACACAGCTAGACCCACCTTAAAGTATACCGATCGACTCAGAATCACTAGCTGAGTCGATTTGACGATGTCCGTCCGTCCGTCTGTCCATGTAAAGTTGTTCGTCGATTACAGGTTGCAATTTCACTCCGATCGTTCTGAAATTTGGTAGTTTAGAGTATTTCGCGGCTGTTAAGATCGCTATTGAATTTGGTTGAAATCGGTTCAGATTTAGATATAGCTCCCATATATATCTTTCGTCCGATTTGGCCCTTTAGTCCTATAGAAGCTGTATTTTACATCCGATCGTTTTGAAATTTAGAATGGTAGAGTTTCTTGATCCATGAACCAACATTGCCGAATTTGAAGAAAATCGGTTAAGATTTAGCTATAGCTCCCATATATATGTTTCGTCCGATTTTGCTCTTTAGTCCTGTAGAAGCTGTATTTTACATCCAATCATTTTGAAATTTAGAATGGTAGAGTTTCTTGATCCATGAACCAACACTACCGAATTTGAAGAAATTCGGTTAAGATTTAGCTATAGCTCCCATATATATGTTTCCTCCGATTTTGCTCTTTAGTCCTGTAAAAGCTGTATTTTATATCCAATCATTTTGAAATTTAGAATGGTAGAGTTTCTTGATCCATGAACCAACACTACCGAATTTGAAGAAAATCGGTTAAGATTTAGCTATAGCTCCCATATATATGTTTCGTCCGATTTGGCCCTTTAGTTCTATAGAAGCTGTATTTTACATCCAATCGTTTTGAAATTTAGAATGGTAGAGTTTCTTGATCCATGAACAAACACTGCCGAATTTGAAGAAAATCGGTTAAGATTTAGCTATAGCTCCCATATATATGTTTCGTCCGATTTGGCCATTTAGTCCTATAAAACTGTATTTTACATCCAATCGTTTTGAAATTTAGAATGGTAGAGTTTCTTGATCCATGAACCAACATTGCCGAATTTGAAGAAAATCGGTTAAGATTTAGCTATAGCTCCCATATATATGTTTCGTCCGATTTTGCTCTTTAGTCCTGAAGAAGCTGTATTTTACATCCAATCATTTTGAAATTTAGAATGGTAGAGTTTCTTGATCCATGAACCAACACTACCGAATTTGAAGAAAATCGGTTAAGATTTAGCTATAGCTCCCATACATATGTTTCGTCCGATTTGGCCCTTTAGTTCTATAGAAGCTGTATTTTACATCCAATCGTTTTGAAATTTAGAATGGTAAAGTTTCTTGATCCATGAACAAACACTACAGAATTTGAAGAAAATCGGTTAAGATTTAGCTATAGCTCCCATATATATGTTTCGTCCGATTTGGCCCTTTAGTTCTATAGAAGCTGTATTTTACATCCAATCGTTTTGAAATTTAGAATGGTAGAGTTTCTTGATCCATGAACAAATACTGCCGAATTTGAAGAAAATCGGTTAAGATTTAGCTATAGCTCCCATATATATGTTTCGTCCAATTTGGCCCTTTAGTCCTATAAAAGCTGTATTTTACATCCAATCGTTTTGAAATTTAGAATGGTAGAGTTTCTTGATCCGTGAACCAACACTACCGAATTTGAAGAAAATCGGTTAAGATTTAGCTATAGCTCCCATATATATGTTTCTTCCGAGTTGACCCTTTAGTTCTATAGAAGCTAATTTTACATCCAATCGTTTTGAAATTTAGAATGGTAGAGTTTCTTGATTCATGAACCAACATTGCCGAATTTGAAGAAAATGGGTAAAGATTTAGCTATAGCTCCCATATATATGTTTCATCCGATTTGGCTCTTTAGATCCAATCGTTTTTATACCCTACACCACACTGTGGTACAGGGTATTATTTAAGTAAAAAATGTCCCAAAAGTAAATTTATGTAAACAATTTATACATGAATTACAAAATTTATATATCAGAGTTATTCAATATTACGAGAGTGGTGTAAGGTATTATATAGTCGGCACCGCCCGACTTTAGCCTTTCCTTACTGGTTTTCTTCTTAGTTGATTTCGCATCGCTATGCTCTTCGGGAGATCTGACTCTTTTAGTAGATGTAGAAGAGTCAGATTCATCCTGTAATATCTTCTGCCGGTTCATCTTATTCAGCTGTACTTATTTATAGGACGAAACTACAAATTAGTGTCCAAGCACTGTGAATATAAAAATAAAAAGTATGATTTTTAATTTTTTGAAATAAAAGTTCATTTACTTTTTTTCACTTCGGGCCCACAGAGATTGAAGAGATGGGGGATTTGATTTCCCCCATCACCCGGGAAAAATTATTTTATTTAAATACCGAGATATTTACCTTTATAAACTTTTTCTTTTATTTTTGACAAATAGTTCAATATTCGAAAATATCAGCTGATTTCCTTTGTTCCCAATATTTCATAATAGAGTCATTCCATGCCAAACGGTACGATTTTTGATATCACCACTTTGATTGCTTCGAAATTTTGTGTATTTTGTGTATTCTTTTCATAAAAGTGTAAGTAAGTGTATATTTATTGAGACTCTATTTCTATCGATTACAATATTATACTTATCGGTAACAAATACAATTGTTCATAGAACTATATACGTCTTGTTCTATTGCACAGTTAAACATGTATAGGCCTCACGCCATAATGAAAAAATGCGATTCTTACTGAGTAATAACGGAGATGAGAGATTTAAAAGGCTTGCTCTCGGCCTTAACATTTACACACATCTGTAAACTGAGAATTTAAAATTAGGCAACACTTACAGCCTGTTTATGTATTTCTAATGAAATTTTCTGCGAACGAAGACCAGTCACTCATTTTCGTCACGAATTTGGTTTCTCAAAGGTTCGCACTGATGATTTTTTTCCACCTTAGCGAACTGCCAATGTTGACTTCTTTATGCTTAAATATGTATTATTATTTAATTTAATTATGTATTATTATTTCATTGTTTTTACCGTAATTATATTTATATCTAGTTATTTTTGCTTTTAATAACGTTTTTTGTCATTGTTCGTATCAGTCGACAAATAAAATAAAGTGATTCGATCTGACATTTGTGTTCGCAGAGATGACAGCAAAGAGAGATAGAGAAACCAAAATTTACATTACTTATTGTCGTTCCCTCTTTGTTTTGATTCTTTATGTACCTATTCCTATCACCACTATTGCTGGGAACATTCTGCAAAATCGGTGATATTTTCGGCAATTTGGTAATGTTATCGACCTCTTTTTGGAAGGCGGTGTTGTTTTTTGTCGCTCCCTCTTTGTTGTGAGCTTTTATGCTCCTCTTCATATCCTTATCACCACCTTTGCTGGGAACTTTCTGCAAAATTGATGATGGTATCGGAAAATTGGCGATGTTAACGACCACTCCCACCTCACTTTTTGGAATTGTCTCACTCGCTTCTTTCTGTTCACTATTTTCGTTTGCCACTGCAGGCGGTACGTTCGTGTTTGGGCCCAATCGTTTTGAAATTTAGAATGGTAGAGTTTCTTGATCCATGAACCAATATTGCCGAATTTGAAGAAAATCTGTTAAGATTTAGCTATAGCTCCCATATATATGTTTCGTCCAATTTGGCCCTTTAGTCCTATAAAAGCTGTATTTTACATCCAATCGTTTTGAAATTTAGAATGGTAGAGTTTCTTGATCCGTGAACCAACACTACCGAATTTGAAGAAAATCGGTTAAGATTTAGCTATAGCTCCCATATATATGTTTCTTCCGAGTTGACCCTTTAGTTCTATAGAAGCTATATTTTACATCCGATCGTTTTGAAATTTAGAATGGTAGAGTTTCGTGATCCATGAACCAACATTGCCGAATTTGAAGAAAATCGGTTAAGATTTAGCTATAGCTCCCATATATATGTTTCGTCCGATTTTGCTCTTTAGTCCTGAAGAAGCTGTATTTTACATCCAATCATTTTGAAATTTAGAATGGTAGAGTTTCTTGATCCATGAACCAACACTACCGAATTTGAAGAAAATCGGTTAAGATTTAGCTATAGCTCCCATATATATGTTTCGTCCGATTTGGCCCTTTAGTCCTATAGAAGCTGTATTTTACATCCGATCGTTTTGAAATTTAGAATGGTAGAGTTTCTTGATCCATGAACCAACATTGCCGAATTTGAAGAAAATCGGTTAAGATTTAGCTATAGCTCCCATATATATGTTTCGTCCGATTTTGCTCTTTAGTCCTGAAGAAGCTGTATTTTACATCCAATCATTTTGAAATTTAGAATGGTAGAGTTTCTTGATCCATGAACCAACAATACCGAATTTGAAGAAAATCGGTTAAGATTTAGCTATAGCTGCCATATATATGTTTCGTCCGATTTGGCCCTTTAGTCCTATAGAAGCTGTATTTTACATCCGATCGTTTTGAAATTTAGAATGGTAGAGTTTCTTGATCCATGAACCAACATTGCCGAATTTGAAGAAAATCGGTTAAGATTTAGCTATAGCTCCCATATATATGTTTCGTCCGATTTTGCTCTTTAGTCCTGAAGAAGCTGTATTTTACATCCAATCATTTTGAAATTTAGAATGGTAGAGTTTCTTGATCCATGAACCAACACTACCGAATTTGAAGAAAATCGGTTAAGATTTAGCTATAGCTCCCATATATATGTTTCGTCCGATTTGGCCCTTTAGTCCTATAGAAGCTGTATTTTACATCCGATCGTTTTGAAATTTAGAATGGTAGAGTTTCTTGATCCATGAACCAACATTGCCGAATTTGAAGAAAATCGGTTAAGATTTAGCTATAGCTCCCATATATATGTTTCGTCAGATTTTGCTCTTTAGTCCTGAAGAAGCTGTATTTTACATCCAATCATTTTGAAATTTAGAATGGTAGAGTTTCTTGATCCATGAACCAACACTACCGAATTTGAAGAAAATCGGTTAAGATTTAGCTATAGCTCCCATACATATGTTTCGTCCGATTTGGCCCTTTAGTTCTATAGAAGCTGTATTTTACATCCAATCGTTTTGAAATTTAGAATGGTAAAGTTTCTTGATCCATGAACAAACACTACAGAATTTGAAGAAAATCGGTTAAGATTTAGCTATAGCTCCCATATATATGTTTCGTCCGATTTGGCCCTTTAGTTCTATAGAAGCTGTATTTTACATCCAATCGTTTTGAAATTTAGAATGGTAGAGTTTCTTGATCCATGAACAAATACTGCCGAATTTGAAGAAAATCGGTTAAGATTTAGCTATAGCTCCCATATATATGTTTCGTCCAATTTGGCCCTTTAGTCCTATAAAAGCTGTATTTTACATCCAATCGTTTTGAAATTTAGAATGGTAGAGTTTCTTGATCCGTGAACCAACACTACCGAATTTGAAGAAAATCGGTTAAGATTTAGCTATAGCTCCCATATATATGTTTCTTCCGAGTTGACCCTTTAGTTCTATAGAAGCTATATTTTACATCCAATCGTTTTGAAATTTAGAATTGTAGAGTTTCTTGATTCATGAACCAACATTGCCGAATTTGAAGAAAATGGGTAAAGATTTAGCTATAGCTCCCATATATATGTTTCATCCGATTTGGCTCTTTAGATCCAATTAAAGTTTTTATACCCTACACAACACTGTGGTACAGGGTATTATTTAAGTAAAAAATGTCCCAAAAGTAAATTTATGTAAACAATTTATACATGAATTACAAAATTTATATATCAGAGTTATTCAATATTACGAGAGTGGTGTAAGGTATTATATAGTCGGCACCGCCCGACTTTAGCCTTTCCTTACTGGTTTTCTTCTTAGTTGATTTCGCATCGCTATGCTCTTCGGGAGATCTGACTCTTTTAGTAGATGTAGAAGAGTCAGATTCATCCTGTAATATCTTCTGCCGGTTCATCTTATTCAGTGTAAGAGGCTGTACTTATTTATAGGACGAAACTACAAATTAGTGTCCAAACACTGTGAATATAAAAATAAAAAGTATGATTTTTAATTTTTTGAAATAAAAGTTCATTTACTTTTTTTCACTTCGGGCCCACAGAGATTGAAGAGATGGGGGATTTGATTTCCCCCATCACCCGGGAAAAATTATTTTATTTAAATACCGAGATATTTACCTTTATAAACTTTTTCTTTTATTTTTGACAAATAGTTCAATATTCGAAAATATCAGCTGATTTCCTTTGTTCCCAATATTTCATAATAGAGTCATTCCATGCCAAACGGTACGATTTTTAATATCACCACTTTGATTGCTTCGAAATTTTGTGTATTTTGTGTATTCTTTTCATAAAAGTGTAAGTAAGTGTATATTTATTGAGACTCTATTTATATCGATTACAATATTATACTTATCGGTAACAAATACAATTGTTCATAGAACTATATACGTCTTGTTCTATTGCACAGTTAAACATGTATAGGCATCACGCCATAATGAAAAAATGCGATTCTTACTGAGTAATAACGGAGATGAGAGATTTAAAAGGCTTGCTCTCGGCCTTAACATTTACACACATCTGTAAACTGAGAATTTAAAATTAGGCAACACTTACAGCCTGTTTCTGCATTTCTAATGAAATTCTCTGCGAACGAAGACCAGTCACTCATTTTCGTCACGAATTTGGTTT
The DNA here is from genome assembly GCA_963930755.1 of Eudasyphora cyanicolor. NCBI lineage: Eukaryota > Metazoa > Arthropoda > Insecta > Diptera > Muscidae > Eudasyphora > Eudasyphora cyanicolor. The sequence continues at coordinate 115,548,760 of OZ005737.1, read as the reverse complement.
CTCAAAGGTTCGCACTGATGATTTTTTTCCACCTTAGCGAACTGCCAATGTTGACTTCTTTATGCTTAAATATGTATTATTATTTAATTTAATTTAATTATGTATTATTATTTCATTGTTTTTACCGTAATTATATTTATATCTAGTTATTTTTTCTTTTAATAACGTTTTTTGTCATTGTTCGTATCAGTCGACAAATAAAATAAAGTGATTCGATCTGGCATTTGTGTTCGCAGAGATGACAGCAAAGAGAGATAGAGAAACCAAAATTTACATTGAAATGCTTACGTGTTCGTACGAGTTCATTATCGTGCGACTTGTCGTTGTGATGGTAGTTAGTGAAGCCCAAATCAACTGTTTGTCGTCTGGCAGGCGAACGAAAGCAAATGTTTAAGTTAAAACTAAAATAAATAAGGTGAGCCGTTAAAAACGATAACTAACAGTGAGAATAAGGGAACAGGTAGTACCAAAGTAATCGAATATTGTACGTACATACATACGAATAAGAGTATGTGTATATAAACAGGAGTAACCAAAACAAATTCGTTGCTGATCATTCGCAGTGAACGGACGTGTTTATCACATAGCGGATAGTTACCAGTACCTATTACGCAATAGCAAAAATCTGTGCAAAGTCTGTAAGGCCTACATCGTAGTACCTATTACGGTCTAATACAGACAAAATAAAAAAAAATCTCTTGACGGGCATGCCTTCGTGTTCCGATGGAGCGCGGTTCCCCAATCGTCCGACTCTCCGTCCGTTGGTTTTGGCCAAATCCGACCACACCAAAAATGGTGAAAATCTCCCCCAAGTACTCAAAACAGGTGGTGCGGTGAGGGGAAAGCGTCATGTCCGACCGTCAAAACGGAAGCACAATGAGCATCGTGTAGCGCTCAGAGTTTTGACGAAGTTGGAGGCTGTTGAGGTTTCGGCTCTTACCGAAAAACAAAAAGAGTCACTTACCTGGGCTAAAGGCGTCATAGATGCTTCTAAGGCCAATGAGTCGGCCACAAATTCAGCTGTGTTAACGGCTAGTAGAGTAAAACGAATCAGATCACCTGATGAACCCCTGCCTTCGAAAAAGGCAAGAGGCCCTAATGTCACCATCAACAGGACACTCACCAAGCCCTTCAATGAAGTGGCGAAGGAGAGTCTAGTGATGGCTGTTATAGACAGAAGTAGTGAGGATGGATCCATCCTCAAGGACAAATGGAGTCATGTACAATCAGCCATTATGGCTCATTACCTCGATGTCCGTAGAGAAATGCCGGGCAAACCACCAATCTGCAACGATGCAGGATGGCATCAGGGGAGAGTAAAGCTCTTATATTTCGGTGATGCCAGATCAGTAGACCTGTATAAGGCTGCTCTGAGTCGAGCGGGTGAGGTGTGGCCGGGTGCCCAGTTGGATGTCGTCGAAAAAAACAACATCCCTAGAGCCATCACCTGGGTTACAGAAGAGCCCTCCAACCCGGCTGACATCTTAGAAATAATAAAAGATTCCAATCCTGGTCTGCCGGCCCATAATTGGAGAATCAGCAAGGTGGGTGAGGCGGATGGTAAAAAGCGGCAGGTCAATCTTATCCTAAACTCTGAATCCACCTCCCATATACAAAGTGCGAGTGCAACCCTACAATATGGCTTCGAGACTATAATCTTGAAGATATACAAGCAGGATATAGCTCCCACTGCAGAAGGTGAGTCGTCCACCGTGGCACTTTCTGGAAGTGCGGAGGTACCCACGCCTATTATTTCTGGTGACTCCAACTCTAACAGAAGATCTGTAACGTCCTTCTCTGAGGACAAAAGCTCTACTTCGGACACAGAGAGGCTGAGGGGAGTCTCCGGACTCTTTGACGCATCTGGCGGGGACATGCTTCTCGACGATACGGACGAAGAGTTCGATAACACCCTTGTCGGGGTGGGTGTTAATCTGTCAATTACCAATGATGGTAAGAATTCTACAGAATTCTTCTATTCCTGTCCACAGGCGCAGTAGACATCGTCCTGATACAGGAGCCCTACGTAGTGGGAGGAAGGGTGTGCGGTATTAGGACACCCAACATTAATATATATATATTGGGTGGTCTCCAGCTACTTGCCTTATGAATCTGTAGTACCGACTGCTCTATTCAGGGAAGTAGTAGAAGAAGCAACGTCTGACGAGCTCGAGGTGATTATTGGCGCAGACACGAACGCCCATCATACTATCTGGGGTGGTACGGATATAAACAATAGGGGTGATTCGCTTCTTGACTTTATTCTAACTACCAACCTTAGTCTTTGTAACATAGGTAATAAACCGACCTTTACAATTAAAGACAGACAAGAAGTACTCGACGTAACGTTTGCTACAGACCGGCTGTCAGACAAAATTATTGGGTGGAATGTACTGGACGACCACTCATTCTCAGAAAAAGCGCCTAAACCTGCCGTCCACAGAAATGTTAGGAAGACAAAGTGGCACCTGTATGAGAAGAACTTCAAGAAACTCTAAACTTCTGTACGAACCGAATGACAAAGCCGGTCTGGATAATCTGGTCGATCATATCACCATATCATTCAATAGATCCCTTGAAGAAGCCTGTGCAATGAGGGACTTCTGAGCTAACGGCTATGAAAAAGACCTGCAACAAGCTATTCAATAAGGCTAACTCTACTGGGGTCGCTAATGATTGGGATGCCTATAAAGAGCAACTCAAGATCTATAAGAAGGAGCTTAGAAAGGCGCAAAGGCGCTCTTGGTATACCTTCTGTGGTGAAGTGGAAAAGGTCTCCGACGCCGCTAGGCTGAGGAAGATATTATCTGCTTCACCATGTACGGTGGGATATTTACAGGATGAGGCAAATAACTGAACCAAAAACAGCGAGCAGTCGCTCAATGTACTGCTCGACACACATTTCCCGGGGAACTCTGTAACAGAACCCGAGGATCAGCAGGACCAACAAGAGTGCGAGTGGACTGCGAGCGTCGCTAGCTTCTTGACTGAGAGATCCAGAATAAGCTGGGCTATTAACAGCTTTGAGCCCTTCAAGTCACCTGGACCAGATGGCATCACTCCAGCAGAAATGCAGAAAATGTTAAAGTCCATTATCCCCTGGCTGGAGAAAATTTATGTAGGCTGTATCAGGCTTTCATACGTCCCGAATCGATGGAGGGATACCAAAGTGGTATTCATACCTAAAGCGGGAAAGATATCACACACTAGGCCAAAAGACTTCAGACCAATTAGCCTATCCTCCTTCCTATGGAAAGGTCTGGAAAGACTTTTAGATCATTTCATTAGGGAAAACCTGGATACAAAACTCCTGTCGGGGAACCAACATGTTTACAATAATGGCAAGTCTACAGAATCAGCCCTGCACGAACTTGTGAGCACTATCGAATCGTCCCTGCATTTCAAGGAATTCACCATGGTGGCATTTCTTGACATAGAAGGGGCTTTTAACAACATTCACTCAGATGCGGTAATTGCGGCACTCTCACATCTAAAAGTTAACACTAGTTTGATTAGACTAATTCAAAGTCTGCTCACCAGAAGACGCATAACAGCATGTCTAGGGTCCACAACTCTAACAAGGTATGTAAACAGAGGAGTATTGTCTCCACTAATTTGGAACCTAGCGGTGAATGAAATCCTGCTAGATCTAGAACGTTGTGGATGCAAGGTCGTGGCATATGCGGACGACGTGGCAATCGCAGTGAGTGGCAAATTCGTAAACGTCCTCGGAGACATCCTACAGGTGGCTCTGAACAAGTTGGCTAGATGGGCCAGAAGCAGCGGTTTGGGCGTTAACCCAAACAAGACAGAATTGGTTCTCTTTACTAGGATGAATAATGTCCCACATGTGGACCCTCCACCTCGGATAAATGGAACAGATCTAGTCTTTTCTGAAAGTGCAAAATTTTTAGGAATAATTCTAGATAGGAAAATGTTATTTAGACTTAATGTATTGGAACGTGTAAGGAAGGACAACGTCGCCTTATATTCCTGCAAAAAGGCTGTAGGGTCGCGGTGGGGACTCTCTCCTAAAATCGTCCACTGGATATATATAGCAGTAGTTCGTCCAATACTGTTATACGGTATTGTGGTATGGTGGACGGCAACTGACAAACTAACCATTACCAACCTACTAACAAAGGTTCAGAGAACTGCCTGCCTGAGCATAAGCGGAGCCTTAAGGACTACAGCGACCGAGTCTCTACAAGCCCTACTCCATATACTGCCGATTAATATTGTGGCGAGAGAAGTTGCAACCAAAGCGGCAATAATATTAAACTGCCTATCAATGTGGAGGTACAAGAACTATGGTCACATGAGGATATCAAAGTGTAGTGCTATGGTAACCGACCGAGTGGACTAAATACCAACTGTGTACACCTTCGAGAGAAATTACATCACTATGATTCCCGCCAGAGATGAATGGGTCGGCAGAATACCAGGTAATAGAAACCATCTCCACTTTTACACGGATGGTTCGAAGCTTCATGAAAAGGTTGGCTTCGGAGTACACTGTGAAGAACTTAGTCTGGATATAGCAGTGTCTATCAAGCCGAAATAATGGCAATATGGGAAGTCGCCAAGTGGCTGAGTAGCAACATAGTAACCAACACTGGTGTTGTCATTTACTCGGACAGCCAGGCTGCCATCAATTCTCTGGAGGCAACATCCCTAAATTCACAAACAGCCCTCGACTGCCGCAGATCTCTTAACGAGATGGCTGAGCAGTTTAATATACACCTCATATGGGTGCCTGGGCATAGGGATATCCCGGGGAACTGCAAGGCCGATGAACTTGCTAGGAAAGGGACGACATTACAAATTCTCGAAGAATTTGCATATATTGGTGCGCCACTATCCACGTGCAAGCTTTGGCTTAGGCAAGAGGCAATCAGGCAGTCCAACGAAAGATGGACAGAAATCGGCACCTGCAGAGTAGCTAGACAAATCTGGCCAAGGTATGACCTGAGAAGGTCAAAATATCTCCTCGCACTAGAGAGAAAACGATTGTCTACGTTAGTACAGGTTCTGACGGGACACTGCTTGATCGGCGAACACGCCAAAAGATTGGGTATTGACTCCAATGACTTCTGCCGAAGCTGTGGAGATGAAGAAGTGGAGAGCATTGAACACTTGCTTTGCGACTGTCCCGCTTTGAGTAAACGACGACTGGACATACTGGGGTCGGCCTTTTTAGGCAGCCTAACAGATCTTTCCAGTACTGATATTCGTACTATCGATAAATTTATATATCAAACAGGTTGGTTTCGATGAGGGGCATTTCAGCCCGTGGTAACACTAGGGACCTAAACTGGTCTATGTGAGCTTGTAAAAAAAATACGGCTGCCACCATAACCTAAACCTAAACCAAAACAAAATATCTCATTTTGTTTTGAATGAATTCAAGAAACATGTGAGTGAAAAAAATCGTGATTAGGTTAGGTTGAAGAGAGGAGACGTTTAAACGTCTCATGTCCATGGACATACACTTAAGCCAGTGGTTCGTCCTGTTGTACGCTCCTTATTTATGATATTTTTATACCTCACGAGTTACAGAAAATCGGCACTAGACACGAATTTTCTCAGTATTTTCCAGTCATATTCTCTGAGATGAGTAAAGTCTGGTAATATGTCGGACCCGAAATGTTGGGATCTTGCATGTGTGAAAGCCGGGCAGTGACACAAAAAATGTTCCATCGTTTCGATGTTTTCCCTGAATGCCCTGCATTTGTCGTTTCCTGCTAGTCATATGCGATGAAGATGTGCTTGTAAGCTTGAGTGTCCCCTTAGAACACTCATCAGCTTACTAATATCGATGTTGTTTAATTTCAGAAGACTTCTTGTTTTCTTTTCATTTGGGTCACCCGACAGTATCTTTGCAGTTGCTCCTACTGTTGCGCTATTCCACACAGTTTTATGAGCCATCACTGCCCAGTGCTTCAACTCATTTTTCGTGGCTTCGAAAGGTTTCCAATTTTGCAAGTTTATTACTCGGAGTTCTCTGCCCTTTGAAGCCAAGTTGTTTGCCCGTTCATTTCCAATCACTCCGTTGTGTCCTGGTACTCGGCAAATACGCAATTGACCATGCATGGGCTGAGTAATCATTTATCGTTCTTTTACAGTCCAACACAGTTCTGGATTTGACCCTTTCCGATGTTATTGCTTTAATCGCCATTTGGCTGTCTGTGAAGATGTTGGCATATTTAGGCTTTGTGGTGTTACTGAGCCAGTTCACACACTCCGTGATTGCTCAAACTTCTGCTTGAAATACCGTGTTAAGGTCAGGGAGGCGGAAGTGAAGTTCGACTTCTGGTTCATCAATAAAAAGTCCCAGACCCGTCCTTCCTCCTCGCTTGGACCCATCCATGTAGCAGTTGGTTCCCACTGCCACATGGGCCAAAGTTCCATTTTCCCAGGAGCATCTGTCTGGCACAAACGAATCACAGGTAGCTGTAAGTCGCACTTCAGGAATGCGGTCGGAAATTTCTGGCGTTTGAATGTGAGCAACTAGAGATTCTAAAATCTTCTGATGGTACGACTTGTTGTCTCGATTTATCCATTCACCCATCACTTGTAGACGTCTTGCTGTGAGGGCTGCCCCATACTTTATTCGGATGTCTATTGGTTGGATGTGCAGTATAGTCTCCAACGCTTTTGTTGGTGCAGTTCTAAATGCCCCGCTTATGCCTAGACAGCACATACGTTGAATTTTTTCCAAAGGTATTACGTTGCACTTCTTGTCCATTGATGTCCACCACACTACAGAGGCGTAGGTGATTATTGGTCTTATCACGCTCATGTAAAGCCAGTGAGTCATATTTGGACGTAGTCCCTGGTATAAGTCCTTCATTGGTGAGGGCTTTTAGGAGACTGTGTATCGTCGTAACCTATAGAAGAGGCGATAAAATGCCCCCCAAATACCACGATTTACCTTGTCTCTAATTTTTACGTCATATGACCCACAAATAATCCACCTATTCCTTAGCATATTGTTGATCCAGTTTTTCAGCGCCTGGTCAACCTGAAACTCGTCTAAGGACTGGATAAGTGTATCGGTCTGTACATTGTTAAAAGCGCCTTCAATGTCTATGCAAACAGCAAGTGTATACATTTCTTTAGTGAAGGACAAATAAAATAAAGTGATTCGATCTGACATTTGTGTTCGCAGAGATGACAGCAAAGAGAGATAAAGAAACCAAAATTTACACTGAAATGCTTACGTGTTCGTACGAGTTCATTATCGTGCGACTTGTCGATGTGATGGTAGTCAGTGAAACTCAAATCAGCTGTTTGTCGTCTGGCAGGAGATCGAAAGCAAATGTTTAAGTTACAGAAACAGGCTATTAGAACTAAAATAAGTAAAGTGAGCTGTTAAAAACGATAACTAACAGTGAGAATAAGGGAACAGATAGTACCAAAGAAATCGAATATGGTACGTACATACATACGAATAAGAGTATGTGTATATAAACAGGAGTAACCAAAACAAAATGAGATGAATGAATTCAAGAAACATGTGATTGAAAACAAGTTAACGCGTTAAGTTCGGCCATGCCGAATCTTATATACCCTCCACCATGGATAGCATTTGACCTTACAAAATAACTCAAACCTACAGAAAATAACACCGAAAAACACAAAAAATATAGTAGATGAGAACAGTAGGAAGCTATATCTAAATATGGACCGATATCGCCCGATACCAAATTTCAGCCACCTAGCTCAATATTATAGATTGTAGCGTGATTACAACAGACGGACATGGCTAAATCGTTTTAAAATTTTACTACGATTAAGAATATACGAGTATATATTTATGGGGTCTCAGATCAATATTTAGAGGTGTTACAAACGGAGTGACTAAATGAATATACCCCCCATCCTATGGTGGAGGGTATAAAAATAGTGATTAAAATGATAAACTAAAGTGTTAAAAAGTGATGTGATCATTCGCAGTGAACGGACGTGTTTATCACATAGCGGATAGTTACCAGTACCTATTACGCAATAGCCAAAATCTGTACAAAGTCTGTAAGGCCTACATCGTAGTACCTATTACGGTCTAATACAGACAAAATAAAAATAAATTCTCTTGACGGGGATGCCTTCGTGTTCCGATGGAGCGCGGTTCCCCAATCGTCCGACTGTCCGTCCGTTGGTCTTGACCAAAGCCGACCACACCAAAAATGGCGAAAATCTCCCCCAAGTACTCACAACAGGTGGTGCGGTGAGGGGGAAACGTCATGTCCGACCGTCAAAACGGAAGCACAATGAGCATCGTGTAGCGCTCAGAGTTTTGACGAAGTTGGAGGCTGTTGAGGTTTCGGCTCTTACCGAAAAACAAAAAGAGTCACTTACCTGGGCTAAAGGCGTCATAGATGCTTCTAAGGCCAATGAGTCGGCTGAAAGCGCCACAAATTCAGCTGTGTTAACGGCTAATAAAGTAAAACGAATCAGATCACCTGATGAACCCCTGCCTTCGAAAAAGGCAAGAGGCCCTAATGTCACCATCAACAGGACACTCACCAAGCCCTTCAATGAAGTGGCGAAGGAGAGTCTAGTGATGGCTGTTATAGACAGAAGTAGTGAGGATGGATCCATCCTCAAGGACAAATGGAGTCATGTACAATCAGCCATTATGGCTCATTACCTCGATGTCCGTAGAGAAATGCCGCGCAAACCACCAATCTGCAACGATGCAGGATGGCATCAGGGAAGAGTAAAGCTCTTATATTTCGGTGATGCCAGATCAGTAGACCTGTATAAGGCTGCTCTGAGTCGAGCGGGTGAGGTGTGGCCGGGTGCCCAGTTGGATGTTGTCGAAAAAAACAACATCCCTAGCCACCCTAGAGCCATCACCTGGGTTACAGAAGAACCCTCCAACCCGGCTGACATCTTAGAAATAATAAAAGATTCCAATCCTGGACTGCCGGCCCATAATTGGAGAATCAGCAAGGTGGGTGAGGCGGATGGTAAAAAGCGGCAGGTCAATCTTATCCTAAACGCTGAATCCACCTCCCATATACAAAGTGCAAGTGCAACCCTACAATATGGCTTCGAGACTATAGTCTTGAAGATATACAAGCAGGATATAGCTCCCACTGCAGAAGGTGAGTCGTCCACCGTGGCACTTTCTGGAAGTGCGGAGGTACCCACGCCTATTATTTCTGGTGACTCCAACTCTAACAGAAGATCTGTAACGTCCTTCTCTGAGGACAAAAGCTCTACTTCGGACACAGAGAGGCTGAGGGGAGTCTCCGGACTCTTTGACGCATCTGGCGAGGACATGCTTCTCGACGATACGGACGAAGTGTTCGATAACACCCTTGTCGGGGTGGATGTTAATCTGTCAATTACCAATGATGGTAAGAATTCTACAGATTAACCTCCATCACGCTAAAGCAGCCTCAGCTGCTCTATTGCTGCGCCTGTCTACAGGCGCAGTAGACATCGTCCTGATACAGGAGCCCTACGTAGTGGGAGGAAGGGTGTATTAGGATGTATTAGGACACCCAACTTTAAACTGCTTGTGGCCAACTGTGAAGGCACTCCAAGAACCTGCATTTTGGCCAGGAAAGATCTAAGTATATTTCTCCTGACTAATTTAAGTGGTAAAGACCAAACAGCTGCTAGCCTGGAGATCGGTAATCGCATATATTGGGTGGTCTCCAGCTACTTGCCTTATGAATCTTTAGTACCGACTGCTCTATTCAGGGAAGTGGTAGAAGAAGCAACGTCTGACGAGCTCGAGCTGATTATTGGCGCAGACACGAACGCTCATCATACTATCTGGGGTAGTACGGATATAAACAATAGGGGTGATTCGCTTCTTGACTTTATTCTAACTACCAACCTTAGTATTTGTAACATAGGTAATAAACCGACCTTCACAATTAAAGACAGACAAGAAGTACTCGACGTAACGTTTGCTACTGACCGGCTGTCAGACAAAATTATTGGGTGGAATGTACTGGACGACCACTCATTCTCAGATCACCATTATATTGAGTTCAAACTCGCGGAAAAAGCGCCTAAACCCGCCGTCCACAGAAATGTAAGGAAGACAAAGTGGCATCTGTATGAGAAGAATTTCAAGAAAGTCCTCAACTCTAAACTTCTGTACGAACCGAATGACAAAGCCGGTCTGGATAATCTGGTCGATCATATCACCATATCATTCAATAGATCCCTTGAAGAAGCCTGTCCAAAAACAAAGTACAAGGGTAAAACTAAGCCCCAATGGTGGACTTCTGAGCTAACGGCTATGAAAAAGACCTGCAACAAGCTATTCAATAAGGCTAAATCTACTGGGGTCGCTAATGATTGGGATGCCTATAAAGAGCAACTCAAGATCTATAAGAAGGAGCTTAGAAAGGCGCAAAGGCGCTCTTGGTATACCTTCTGTGGTGAAGTGGAAAAGGTCTCCGACGCCGCTAGGCTGAGGAAGATATTACCTGCTTCACCATGTACAGTGGGATATTTACAGGATGAGGCAAATAACTGGACCAAAAACAGCGAGCAGTCGCTCAATGTACTGCTCGACACACATTTCCCGGGGAACTCTGTAACAGAACCCGAGAATCAGCAGGACCAACAAGAGTGCGAGTGGACACCCAACTTTAAACTGCTTGTGGCCAACTGTGAAGGCACTCCAAGAACCTGCATTTTGGCCAGGAAAGATCTAAGTATATTTCTCCTGACTAATTTAAGTGGTAAAGACCAAACAGCTGCTAGCCTGGAGATCGGTAATCGCATATATTGGGTGGTCTCCAGCTACTTGCCTTATGAATCTGTAGTACCGACTGCTCTATTCAGGGAAGTAGTAGAAGAAGCAACGTCTGACGAGCTCGAGCTGATTATTGGCGCATACTATCATACTATCTGGGGTAGTACGGATATAAACAATAGGGGTGATTCGCTTCTTGACTTTATTCTAACTACCAACCTTAGTATTTGTAACATAGGTAATAAACCGACCTTCACAATTAAAGACAGACAATAAGTACTCGACGTAACGTTTGCTACTGACCGGCTGTCAGACAAAATTATTGGGTGGAATGTACTGGACGACCACTCATTCTCAGATCACCATTATATTGAGTTCAAACTCGCGGAAAAAGCGCCTAAACCCGCCGTCCACAGAAATGTAAGGAAGACAAAGTGGCATCTGTATGAGAAGAATTTCAAGAAAGTCCTCAACTCTAAACTTCTGTACGAACCGAATGACAAAGCCGGTCTGGATAATCTGGTCGATCATATCACCATATCATTCAATAGATCCCTTGAAGAAGCCTGTCCAAAAACAAGGTACAAGGGTAAAACTAAACCCCAATGGTGGACTTCTGAGCTAACGGCTATGAAAAAGACCTGCAACAAGCTATTCAATAAGGCTAAATCTACTGGGGTCGCTAATGATTGGGATGCCTATAAAGAGCAACTCAAGATCTATAAGAAGGAGCTTAGAAAGGCGCAAAGGCGCTCTTGGTATACCTTCTGTGGTGAAGTGGAAAAGGTCTCCGACGCCGCTAGGCTGAGGAAGATATTACCTGCTTCACCATGTACAGTGGGATATTTACAGGATGAGGCAAATAACTGGACCAAAAACAGCGAGCAGTCGCTCAATGTACTGCTTGACACACATTTCCCGGGGAACTCTGTAACAGAACCCGACTGCGAGCGTCGCTAGCTTCTTGACTGAGAGATCCAGAATAAGCTGGGCTATTAACAGCTTTGAGCCCTTCAAGTCACCTGGACCAGATGGCATCACTCCAGCAGAAATGCAGAAAATGTTAAAGTACATTATCCCCTGGCTGGAGAAAATTTATGTAGGCTGTATCAGGCTTTCATACGTCCCGAATCGATGGAGGGATACCAAAGTGGTATTCATACCTATAGCGGGAAAGATATCACACACTAGGCCAAAAGACTTCAGACCAATTAGCCTATCCTTCTTCCTATGGAAAGGTCTGGAAAGACTTTTAGATCATTTCATTAGGGAAAACCTGGATACAAAACTCCTGTCGGGGAACCAACATGTTTACAATAAGGGCAAGTCTACAGAATCAGCCCTGCACGAACTTGTGAGCACTATCGAATCGTCCCTGCATTTCAAGGAATTCACCATGGTGGCATTTCTTGACATAGAAGGGGCTTTTAACAACATTCACTCAGATGCGGTAATTGCGGCACTCTCACATCTAAAAGTTAACACTAGTTTGATTAGACTAATTCAAAGTCTGCTCACCAGAAGACGCATAACAGCATGTCTAGGGTCCACAACTCTAACAAGGTATGTAAACAGAGGGACCCCGCAAGGAGGAGTATTGTCTCCACTAATTTGGAACCTAGCGGTGAATGAAATCCTGCTAGATCTAGAACGTTGTGGCTGCAAGGTCGTGGCATATGCGGACGACGTGGCAATCGCAGTGAGTGGCAAATTCGTAAACGTCCTCAGAGACATCCTACAGGTGGCTCTGAACAAGTTGGCTAGATGGGCCAGAAGCAGCGGTTTGGGCGTTAACCCCAACAAGACAGAATTGGTTCTCTTTACTAGGATGAATAATGACCCTCCACCTCGGATAAATGGAACAGATCTAGTCTTTTCTGAAAGTGCAAAATTTTTTAGGAATAATTCTAGATAGGAAAATGTTATTTAGACTTAACGTATTGGAATGTGTAAGGAAGGCCAACGTCGCCTTATATTCCTGCAAAAATGCTGTAGGGTCGCGGTGTGGACTCTCTCCTAAAATCGTCCACTGGATATATATAGCAGTAGTTCGTCCAATACTGTTATACGGTATTGTGGTATGGTGGACGGCAACTGACAAACTAACCATTACCAACCTACTAACAAAGGTTCAGAGAACAGCCTGCCTGAGCATAAGCGGAGCCTTAAGGACTACAGCGACCGAGTCTCTACAAGCCCTACTCCATATACTGCCGATTAATATTGTGGCGAGAGAAGTTGCAACCAAAGCGGCAATAAGATTAAACTGCCTATCAAAGTGTAGTGCTATGGTAACCGACCTAGTGGACTATATACCAACTGTGTACACCTTCGAGAGAAATTACATCACTATGATTCCCGCCAGAGATGAATGGGTCGGCAGAATACCAGGTAATAGAAACCATCTCCACTTTTACACGGATGGTTCGAAGCTTGATGAAAAGGTTGGCTTCGGAGTACACTGTGAAGAACTTAGTCTGGATATAGCTCACAGACTACCAGGTACCTGCAGTGTCTAACAAGTCGAAATAATGGCAATATGGGAAGTCGCCAAGTGGCTGAGTCGCAACATAGTAACCAACACTGGCGTTGTAATTTACTCGGACAGCCAGGCGGCCATCAATTCTCTGGAGGCAACATCCCTAAATTCACAAACAGCCCTCGACTGCCGCAGATCTCTTAACGAGATGGCTGAGCAGTTTAATATACACCTCATATGGGTGCCTGGGCATAGGGATATCCCGGGGAACTGCAAAGCCGATGAACTTGCTAGGAAAGGGACGACATTACAAATTCTCGAAGAATTTGCATATATTGGTGCGCCACTATCCACGTGCAAGCTTTGGCTTAGGCAAGAGGCAATCAGGCAGTCCAACGAAAGATGGACAGAAATCGGCACCTGCAGGGTAGCTAGACAAATCTGGCCAAGGTATGACCTGAGAAGGTAAAAATATCTCCTCGCACTAGAGAGGAAACGATTGTCTACGTTAGTACAGGTTCTGACGGGACACTGCTTGATCGGCGAACACGCCAAAAGATTGGGTGTTGACTCCAATGACTTCTGCCGAAGCTGTGGAGATGAGGAAGAAGTGGAGAGCATTGAGCACTTGCTTTGCGACTGTCCCGCTTTGAGTAAACGACGACTGGACATACTGGGGTCGGCCTTTTTAGGCAGCCTAACAGATCTTTCCAGTAACAAAATAACTCAAACCTAAAGAAAATAACACCGAAAACACACACAAAATTATAGTCGATGATAACAGTAGGAATCACAATATGTAAGATGCTATATATGGGGGCTATATCAAAACATTGACCGATATGGCCCATTTGCAATCCCAAACAACCTGCAACTATATGAAATATTTATACCAAATTTTATCAACCTAGCTCTATTATTACGGACTGTAGCGTGATTACAACGGACGGACGGACATGGCTAAATCGTCTTAGAATTTTACGACGATTAAGAATATATATATATACTTTATGGGGTCTCAGATCAATATTTAGAGGTGTTACAAACGGAGTGACAAAATGAATATAGTCCCCTTCCGATGGTGGAGGGTATAAAAATTAATATAAAATATCACAGTTTTTTTGTATAAATATGCCACATTCATATGTATATGAATGTGTCAAAGAGTGTATTTTTGGTTTTTATACCCTATATATAAAGGGTCCGCCAAATAACTTTTTTTTTTTGAAAATACTATAAAAAAAAACTGCTGAATATTTTCTCAAATTTCTTTTTTTATTTGAGAGTACAATCCTTCCGGTTAATAATGGAAAATAATTGCATTCAAATGGCTGCCTCGGCTGATCGGTCCTAGCCTACACGATCGGTCCAATTTTTAAGCACATTATCGATTGTGTGCAGCTGTATTTCACCAATGGCTTCACGAATATTGTCCTTTAAAGCGTCAATTGTCTCTGGCTTGTCGGCGTAACACTTATCTTTGAGGGCACCCCACAAATAATAGTCCAACGGTGTCAAATCGCAGCTCCGAGGTGGCCAAACAACATCAGCTCTGCGGCTGATAATGCGATCTTCAAAAACAGGGCGCAAAACATCGAGTGTAGCTTCGGCTGTGTGGCACGTAGCGCCGTCCTGTTGAAACCAAATGTTGCCAATATCCTCCTCTTCAATTTTTGTGAACAAAAATTTGTTCAACATGTCCCGATAACGATTGCCATTGACAGTAACGGCCACTCCTTGCTCATTTTCGAAGAAAAATGGCCCAATTATGCCTCTGGACCAAAATCCGCACCAAACAGTGACTCGTTTTGGGTGTATCGGCTTTTCAATGTATGCGTGCGGGTTTTCTTTGCCCCAAATGCGACAATTTTGCTTGTTTATATACCCGCCAAGATCAAAATGAAAAAATCAAAAATGAAAAAAAAAATTGAAAATCAAAATTTTCAAAGTAATGTCGCAATATTTCCCAGCGTTGTTCAAGCGTATACACAACCATATTCGTTCAGCGGAAGGATAAAACTAATTATCTGTCAAATCAGACAAGAGCTAAGTGTTACCATTCACGAAATAAGCACTAGTTAAAAAAAGGTTATATGGCAGACCCTTTACTATATTTTGTACCCTCCACCAAAGGATGGGGGTATATTCATTTTGTCACTCCGTTTGTAACACCTCTAAATATTGATCTGAGACCCTATAAAGTATATATTCGTATATTCTTAATCGTCGTAAAATTCTAAGACGATTTAGCCATGTCCGTGGTTTCGTTGCTGATCATTCCAGTGAACGGACGTGTTTATCACATAGCGGATAGTTACCAGTACCTATTACGCAATAGCAAAAATCTGTACAAAGTCTGTAAGGCCTACATCGTAGTACGTATTACGGTCTAATACAGACAAAATAAAAATAAATTCTCTTGACGGGGATGCCTTCGTGTTCCGATGGAGCGCGGTTCACCAATCGTCCGACTGTCCGTCCGTTGGTCTTGGTCAAAGCCGACCACACCAAAAATCTCCCCCAAGTACTCACAACAGGTGGTATGGTGAGGGGAAAACGTCATGTCCGACCGTCAAAACGGAAGCACAATGAGCATCGTGTAGCGCTCAGAGTTTTGACGAAGTTGGAGGCTGTTGAGGTTTCGGCTCTTACCGAAAAACAAAAAGAGTCACTTACCTGGGCTAAAGGCGTCATAGATGCTTCTAAGGCCAATGAGTCGGCTGAAAGAGCCCCAAATTCAGCTGTATTAACGGCTAATAAAGTAAAACGAATCAGATCACCTGATGAACCCCTGCCTTCGAAAAAGGCAAGAGGCCCTAATGTCACCATCAACAGGACACTCACCAAGCCCTTCAATGAAGTGGCGAAGGAGAGTCTAGTGATGGCTGTTATAGACAGAAGTAGTGAGGATGGATCCATCCTCAAGGACAAATGGAGTTATGTACAATCAGCCATTATGGCTCATTACCTCGATGTCCGTAGAGAAATGCCGGGCAAACCACCAATCTGCAACGATGCAGGATGGCATCAGGGGAGAGTAAAGCTCTTATATTTCGGTGATGCCAGATCAGTAGACCTGTATAAGGCTGCTCTGAGTCGAGCGGGTGAGGTGTGGCCGGGTGCCCAGTTGGATGTTGTCGAAAAAAACAACATCCCTAGTCACCCTAGAGCCATCACCTGGGTTACAGAAGAGCACTCCAACCCGGCTGACATCTTAGAAATAATAAAAGATTCCAATCCTGGTCTGCCGGCCCATAATTGGAGAATCAGCAAGGTGGGTGAGGCGGATGGTAAAAAGCGGCAGGTCAATCTTATCCTAAACGCTGAATCCACCTCCCATATACAAAGTGCGAGTGCAACCCTACAATATGGCTTCGAGACTATAGTCTTGAAGATATACAAGCACGATATAGCTCCCACTGAAGAAGGTGAGTCGTCCACCGTGGCACTTTCTGGAAGTGCGGAGGTACCCACGCCTATTATTTCTGGTGACTCCAACTCTAACAGAAGATCTGTAACGTCCTTCTCTGAGGACAAAAGCTCTACTTCGGACACAGAGAGGCTGAGGGGAGTCTCCGGACTCTTTGACGCATCTGGCGGGGACATGCTTCTCGACGATACGGACGAAGAGTTCGATAACACCCTTGTCGGGGTGGATGTTAATCTGTCAATTACCAATGATGGTAATAATTCTACAGATTAACCTCCGTCACGCTAAAGCAGCCTCAGCGGCTCTATTGCTGCGCCTGTCCACAGGCGCAGTAGACATCGTCCTGATACAGGAGCCCTACGTAGTGGGAGGAAGGGTGTGCGGTATTAGAACACCCAACTTTAAACTGCTTGTGGTCAACTGTGAAGGCACTCCAAGAACCTGCATTTTGGCCAGGAAAGATGTAAGTGTCTTTCTCCTGACTAATTTAAGTGGTAAAGACCAAACAGCTGCTAGCCTGGAGATCGGTAATCGCATATATTGGGTGGTCTCCAGCTACTTGCCTTATGAATCTGTAGTACCGACTGCTCTATTCAGGGAAGTAGTAGAAGAAGCAACGTCTGACGAGCTCGAGGTGATTATTGGCGCAGACACGAACGCTCATCATACTATCTGGGGTAGTCCGGATATAAACAATAGGGGTGATTCGCTTCTTGACTTTATTCTAACTACCAACCTTAGTATTTGTAACATAGGTAATAAACCGACCTTTACAATTAAAGACACACAAGAAGTACTCGACGTAACGTTTGCTACTGACCGGCTGTCAGACAAAATTATGGGGTGGAATGTACTGGACGAACACTCATTCTCAGATCACCATTATATTGAGTTCTAACTCGCGGAAAAAGCGCCTAAACCTGCCGTCCACAGAAGTGTAAGGAAGACAAAGTGGCACCTGTATGAGAAGAATTTCAAGAAAGTCCTCAACTTCTGTACGAACCGAATGACAAAGCCGGTCTGGATAATCTGGTCGATCATATCACCATATCATTCAATAGATCCCTTGAAGAAGCCTGTCCAAAAACAAGGTACAAGGGTAAAACTAAACCGCAATGGTGGACTTCTGAGCTAACGGCTATGAAAAAGACCTGCAACAAGCTATTCAATAGGGCTAAATCTACTGTGGTCGCTAATGATTGGGATGCCTATAAAGAGCAACTCAAGATCTATAAGAAGGAGCTTAGAAAGGCGCAAAGACCAACAAGAGTGCGAGTGGACTGCGAGCGTCGCTAGCTTCTCGACTGAGAGATCCAGAATAAGCTGGGCTATTAACAACTTTGAGCCCTTCAAGTCACCTGGACCAGATGGCATCACTCCAGCAGAAATGCAGAAAATGTTAAAGTACATTATCCCCTGGCTGGAGAAAATTTATGTTGGCTGTATCAGGCTTTCATACGTCCCGAATCGATGGAGGAATACCAAAGTGGTATTCATACCTAAAGCGGGAAAGATATCACACACTATGCCAAAAGACTTCAGACCAATTAGCCTATCCTCCTTCCTATTGAAAGGTCTGGAAAGACTTTTAGATCATTTCATTAGGGAAAACCTGGATACAAAACTCCTGTCGGGGAACCAACATGCTTACAATAAGGGCAAGTCTACAGAATCAGCCCTGCACGAACTTGTGAGTACTATCGAATCGTCCCTGCATTTCAAGGAATTCACCATGGTGGCATTTCTTGACATAGAAGGGGCTTTTAACAACATTCACTCAGATGCGGTAATTGCGGCACTCTCACATATAAAAGTTAACACTAGTTTGATTAGACTAATTCATCTGACATTTGTGTTCGCAGAGATGACAGCAAAGAGAGATAAAGAAACCAAAATTTACACTGAAATGCTTACGTGTTCGATGCTTGATATATCATTCGCAGTGAACGGACGTGTTTATCACATAGCGGATAGTTACCAGTACCTATTACGCAATAGCAAAAATCTGTACAAAGTCTGTAAGGCCTACATCGTAGTACCTATTACGGTCTAATACAGACAAAATTAAAATAAATTCTCTTGTCGGGGATGCCTTCGTGTTCCGATGGAGCGCGGTTCCCCAGTCGTCCGACTGTCCGTCCGTTGGTCTTGGCCAAAGCCGACCACACCAAAAATGGTGAAAATCTCCCCCAAGTACTCACAACAGGTGGTGCGGTGAGGGGAAAACGTCATGTCCGACCGTCAAAACGGAAGCACAATGAGCATCGTGTAGCGCTCAGAGTTTTGACGAAGTTGGAGGCTGTTGAGGTTTCGGCTCTTACCGAAAAACAAAAAGAGTCACTTACCTGGGTTAAAGGCGTCATAGATGCTTCTAAGGCCAATGAGTCGGCTGAAAGAACCACAAATTCAGCTGTGTTAACGGCTAATAAAGTAAAACGAATCAGATCACCTGATGAACCCCTGCCTTCGAAAAAGGCAAGAGGCCCTAATGTCACCATCAACAGGACACTCACCAAGCCCTTCAATGAAGTGGCGAAGGAGAGTCTAGTGATGGCTGTTATAGACAGAAGTAGTGAGGATGGATCCATCCTCAAGGACAAATGGAGTCATGTACAATCAGCCATTATGGCTCATTACCTCGATGTCCGTAGAGAAATGCCGGGCAAACCACCAATCTGCAACGATGCAGGATGGCATCAGGGGAGAGTAAAGCTCTTATATTTCGGTGATGCCAGATCAGTAGACCTTTATAAGGCTGCTCTGAGTCGAGCGGGTGAGGTGTGGCCGGGTGCCCAGTTGGATGTTGTCGAAAAAAACAACATCCCTAGTCACCCTAGAGCCATCACCTGGGTTACAGAAGAGCCCTCCAACCCGGCTGACATCTTAGAAATAATAAAAGATTCCAATCCTGGTCTGCCGGCGCATAATTGGAGAATCAGCAAGGTGGGTGAGGCGGATGGTAAAAAGCGGCAGGTCAATCTTATCCTAAACGCTGAATCCACCTCCCATATACAAAGTGCGAGTGCAACCCTACAATATGGCTTCGAGACTATAATCTTGAAGATATACAAGCAGGATATAGCTCCCACTGCAGAAGGTGAGTCGTCCACCGTGGCACTTTCTGTAAGTGCGGAGGTAGCCACGCCTATTATTTCTGGTGACTCCAACTCTAACAGAAGATCTGTAACGTCCTACTCTGAGGACGAAAGCTCTACTTCTGACACAGAGAGGCTGAGGGGAGTCTCCGGACTCTTTGACGCATCTGGCGGGGACATGCTTCTCGACGATACGGACGAAGAGTTCGATAACACCCTTGTTGGGGTGGATGTTAATCTGTCAATTACCAATGATGGTAAGAATTCTACAGATTAACCTCCATCACGCTAAAGCAGCCTCAGCGGCTCTATTGCTGCGCCTGTCCACAGGCGCAGCAATAGAGCGCAGACACGAACGCTCATCATACTATCTGGGGTAGTACGGATATAAACAATAGGGGTGATTCGCTTCTTGACTTTATTCTAACTACCAATCTTAGTATTTGTAACATAGGTAATAAACCGACCTTCACAATTAAAGACAGACAAGAGGTACTCGACGTAACGTTTGCTACTGACCGGCTGTCAGACAAAATTATTGGGTGGAATGTACTGGACGACAACTCATTCTCAGATCATCATTATATTGAGTTCAAACTCGCGGAAAAAGCGCCTAAACCCGCCGTCCACAGAAATGTAAGGAAGACAAAGTGGCATCTGTATGAGAAGAATTTCAAGAAAGTCCTCAACTCTAAACTTCCGTACGAACCGAATGACAAAGCCGGTTTGGATAATCTGGTCGATCATATCACCATATCATTCAATAGATCCCTTGAAGAAGCCTGTCCAAAAACAAGGTACAAGGGTAAAACTAAACCCCAATGGTGGACTTCTGAGCTAACGGCTATGAAAAAGACCTGCAACAAGCTATTCAATAAGGCTAAATCTACTGGGGTCGCTAATGATTGGGATGCCTATAAAGAGCACCTCAAGATCTATAAGAAGGAGCTTAGAAAGGCGCAAAGGCGCTCTTGGTATACCTTCTGTGGTGAAGTGGAAAAGGTCTCCGACGCCGCTAGGCTGAGGAAGATATTATCTGCTTCACCCTGTACAGTGGGATATTTACAGGATGAAGCAAATAACTGGACCAAAAACAGCGAGCAGTCGCTCAATGTACTGCTCGACACACATTTCCCGGGGAACTCTATAACAGAACCCGAGGATCAGCAGGACCAACAAGAGTGCGAGTGGACTGCGAGCGTCGCTAGCTTCTTGACTGAGAGATCCAGAATAAGCTGGGCTATTAACAGCTTTGAGCCCTTCAAGTCACCTGGACCAGATGGCATCACTCCAGCAGAAATGCAGAAAATGTTAAAGTACATTATCCCCTGGCTGGAGAAAATTTATGTAGGCTGTATCAGGCTTTCATACGTCCCGAATCGATGGAGGGATACCAAAGTGGTATTCATACCTAAAGCGGGAAAGATATCACACACTAGGCCAAAAGACTTCAGACCAATTAGCCTATCCTCGTTCTTATTGAAAGGTCTGGAAAGACTTTTAGATCATTTCATTAGGGAAAACCTGGATACAAAACTCCTGTCGGGGAACCAACATGCTTACAACAAGGGCAAGTCTACTGAATCAGCCCTGCACGAACTTGTGAGCACTATCGAATCGTCCCTGCATTTCAAGGAATTCACCATGGTGGCATTTCTTGACATAGAAGGGGCTTTTAACAACATTCATTCCGATGCGGTAATTGCGGCACTCTCACATCTAAAAGTTAACACTAGTTTGATTAGACTAATTCAAAGTCTGCTCACCAGAAGACGCATAACAGCATGTCTAGGGTCCACAACTCTAACAAGGTATGTAAACAGAGGGACCCCGCAAGGAGGAGTATTGTCTCCACTAATTTGGAACCTAGCGGTGAATGAAATCCTGCTAGATCTAGAACGTTGTGGCTGCAAGGTCGTGGCATATGCGGACGACGTGGCAATCGCAGTGAGTGGCAAATTCGTAAACGTCCTCAGAGACATCCTACAGGTGGCTCTGAACAAGTTGGCTAGATGGGCCAGAAGCAGCGGTTTGGGCGTTAACCCCAACAAGACAGAATTGGTTCTCTTTACTAGGATGAATAATGTCCCACATGTGGACCCTCCACCTCGGATAAATGGAACAGATCTAGTCTTTTCTGAAAGTGCAAAATTTTTAGGAATAATTCTAGATAGGAAAATGTTATTTAGACTTAACGTATTGGAACGTGTAAGGAAGGCCAACGTCGCCTTATATTCCTGCAAAAAGGCTGTAGGGTCGCGGTGGGGACTCTCTCCTAAAATCGTCCACTGGATATATATAGCAGTAGTTCGTCCAATACTGTTATACGGTATTGTGGTATGGTGGACGGCAACTGACAAACTAACCATTACCAACCTACTAACAAAGGTTCAGAGGACTGCCTGCCTGAGCATAAGCGGAGCCTTAAGGACTACAGCGACCGAGTCTCTACAAGCCCTACTCCATATACTGCCGATTAATATTGTGGCGAGAGAAGTTGCAACCAAAGCGGCAATAAGATTAAACTGCCTATCAATGTGGAGGTACAAGAACTATGGTCACATGAGGATATCAAAGTGTAGTGCTATGGTAACCGACCGAGTGGACTATATACCAACAGTGTACACCTTCGAGAGAAATTACATCACTATGATTCCCGCCAGAGATGAATGGGTCGGCAGAATACCAGGTAATATAAACCATCTCCACTTTTACACGGATGGTTCGAAGCTTGATGAAAAGGTTGGCTTCGGAGTACACTGTGAAGAACTTAGTCTGGATATAGCTCACAGACTACCAGATACCTGCAGTGTCTATCAAGCCGAAATAATGGCAATATGGGAAGTCGCCAAGTGGCTGAGTCGCAACATAGTAACCAACAATGGCGTTGTCATTTACTCGGACAGCCAGGCTGCCATCAATTCTCTGGAGGCAACATCCCTAAATTCACAAACAGCCCTCGACTGCCGCAGATCTCTTAACGAGATGGCTGAGCAGTTTAATATACACCTCATATGGGTGCCTGGGCATAGGGATATCCCGGGGAACTGCAAAGCCGATGAACTTGCTAGGAAAGGGACGACATTACAAATTCTCGAAGAATTTGCATATATTGGTGCGCCACTATCCACGTGCAAGCTTTGGCTTAGGCAAGAGGCAATCAGGCAGTCCAACGATAGATGGACAGAAATCGGCACCTGCAGGGTAGCTAGACAAATCTGGCCAAGGTATGACCTGAGAAGGTCAAAATATCTCCTCGCACTAGAGAGGAAACGATTGTCTACGTTAGTACAGGTTCTGACGGGACACTGCTTGATCGGCGAACACGCCAAAAGATTGGGTATTGACTCCAATGACTTCTGCCGAAGCTGTGGTGATGAGGAAGAAGTGGAGAGCATTGAGCACTTGCTTTGCGACTGTCCCGCTTTGAGTAAACGACGACTGGATATACTGGGGTCGGCCTTTTTAGGCAGCCTAACAGATCTTTCCAGTACTGATATTCGAACTATCGATAAATTTATATATCAAACAGGTTGGTTTCGATGAGGGGCATTTCAGCCCGTGGTAACACTAGGGACCTAAACTGGTCTATGTGAGCTTGTAAAAAAATACGGCTGCCACCCTAACCTAAACCTAAACCTAAAACGTGTTCGTACGAGTTCATTATCGTGCGACTTGTCGATGTGATGGTAGTCAGTGAGACTCAAATCAGCTGAGTGTCGTCTGGCAGGAGATCGAAAGCAAATGTTACAGGCTATTTACAGAAACAGGCTATTAAAACTAAAATAAGTAAAGTGAGCTGTTAAAAACGATAACTAACAGTGAGAATAAGGGAGCAGATAGTACCAAAGAAATCGAATATGGTACGTACATACATACGAATAAGAGTATGTGTATATAAACAGGAGTAACCAAAACAAAATGAGATTAATGAATTCAAGAAACATGTGATTGAAAACAAGTTAACGCGTTAAGTTCGGCCATGCCGAATCTTAAATACCCTCCACCATGGATAGCTTTTGACCTTACAAAATAACTAAAAGCTACAGAAAATAACACCGAAAAACACAAAAAAATATAGTAGATGAGAACAGTAGGAAGCTATATCTAAATATGGACCGATGTCGCCCGATACCAAATTTCAGCCACCCAGCTCAAGTATTATAGATTGTAGCGTGATTACAACAGACGGACATGGCTAAATCGTTTTAGAATTTTACGACGATTAAGAATATACGAGTATATACTTTATGGGGTCTCAGATCAATATTTAGAGGTGTTACAAACGGAGTAACAAAATGAATATACCCCCCATCCTATGGTGGAGGGTATAAAAATAGTGATTAAAATGATAAATTAAAGTGTTAAAAAGTGATGTGAGATATGTGTTTTAAACAAATAAAGTTTGTTATGTGCTTCTTAACAAGTAAAAGCGTTCAGTTCGGCCATGCCGAATCTTATATACCCTCCACCATGGATAGCATGTGACCACACAAAATAACTCAAACCTAAAGAAATTAACACCGAAAAACACTAAAAATTATAGTCGATGATAACAGTAGGAATCACAATATGTAAGATGCTATATATGGGGGCTATATCAAAACATTGACCGATATGGCCCATTTGCAATCCCAAACAACCTGCAACTATATGAAATATTTATACCAAATTTTATCAACCTAGCTCTATTATTACGGACTGCAGCGTGATTACAACAGACGGACGGACGGACATGGCTAAATCGTCTTAGAATTTTACGACGATTAAGAATATATATATATACTTTATGGGGTCTCAGATCAATATTTAGAGGTGTTACAAACGGAGTGACAAAATGAATATAGCCCCCTTCCTATGGTGGAGGGTATACAAATTAATATAAAATATCACAGTTTTTTTGTATAAATATGCTACATTCATATGTATATGAATGTGTCAAAGAATGTATGTTTGGTTTTTATATCCTATATATAAAGGGTCCGCCAAATAACTTTTTTTTTGAAAATACTATAAAAAAAACTACTGAATATTTTCTTTTTTTTTTCTTTTTTTATTTGAGAGTACAATCCTTCCGGTTAATAATGGAAAATAATTTCATTCAAATGGCTGCCTCGGCTGATCGGTCCTAGCCTACACGATCGGTCCAATTTTTAAGCACATTGGGCATGTTTTCGTTACAAGCTAGCACTTTTAGTTTAGCACTTTGCAACGAAAACAACTGACTTCCACTAACTGGCACATAAGCAATAAGTGGCGGATTTTCACTATCTGGTAGCAATGGTGTCATGAGTTGCGAAGAAAGAACTGTGCGAAACAGACAAAAAATTCGTGAAAAGTATTTATAAAACATATATTTACTATTCTATGTTCAATTGTTTACACTCTTTTGCAAATATTAAAATAATATCCCATTTTTGTGCTTCTTCTTCCCGTTAATTCACAATAATTGATAAAATCTCTCCAAAAATGGGATGCCATATTGCTAAATATAGGGTGCCCAATCTGGCAACATCATACTCGATTAAGACATGAACACAAGCACCAAACTTCATCGGGAACTAATAGTGCTTAAAAGTGCTTAGCTCCCCATACAAATTAAGCACTTATGGTGTAACGAAAACACGCCTATTATCGATTGTGTGCAGCTGTATTTCACCAATGGCTTCACGAATATTGTCCTTTAATTGTCTCTGGCTTGTCGGCGTAACACTTATCTTTGAGGGCACCCCACAAATAATAGTCCAACGGTGTCAAATCGCAGCTCCGAGGTGGCCAAACGACATCAGCTCTGCGGCTGATAATGCGATCTTCAAAAACAGGGCGCAAAACATCGAGTGTAGCTTCGGCTGTGTGGCACGCAGCGCCGTCCTGTTGAAACCAAATTTTGCCAATATCCTCCTCTTCAATTTTTGTGAACAAAAATTCGTTCAACATGGCCCGATAACGATCGTCATTGACTGTAACGGCCACTCCTTGCTCATTTTCGAAGATAAATGGTCCAATTATGCCTCTGGACCAAAATCCGCACCAAACAGTGACTCGTTTTGGGTGTATCGGCTTTTCAACGTATGCGTGCGGGTTTTCTTTGCCCCAAATGCGACAATTTTGCTTGTTTATATACCCGCCAAGATCAAAATGAAAAAATCAAAAATGAAAAAATAAAATTGAAAATCAAAATTTTCAAAGTAATGTCGCAATATTTCCCAGCGTTGTTCAAGCGTATACACAACCATATTCGTTCAGCGGAAGGATAAAACTAATTATCTGTCAAATCAGACAAGAGCTAAGTGTTACCATTCACGAAATAAGCACTAGTTAACAAAAAAGGTTATATGGCGGACCCTTTACTATATTTGTACCCTCCACCATAGGATGGGGGTATATTCATTTTGTCACTCCGTTTGTAACACCTCTAAATATGGATCTGAGACCCTATAAATATATACTCCTATATTCTTAATCGTCGTAAAATTCTAAGACGATTTAGCCATGTCCGTGGTTTCGTTGCTGATCATTCGCAGTGAACGGACGTGTTAATCACATAGCGGATAGTTACCAGTACCTATTACGCAATAGCAAAAATCTGTGCAAAGTCTGTAAGGTCTACATCGTAGTACCTATTACGGTCTAATACAGACAAAATAAAAATAAATTCTCTTGACGGGGATGCCTTCGTGTTCCGATGGAGCGCGGTTCCCCAATCGTCCGACTGTCCGTCCGTTGGTCTTGGCCAAAGCCGACCACACCAAAAATCTCCCCCAAGTACTCACAACAGGTGGTGCGGTGAGGGGAAAACGTCATGTCCGACCGTCAAAACGGAAGCACAATGAGCATCGTGTAGCGCTCAGAGTTTTGACGAAGTTGGAGGCTGTTGAGGTTTCGGCTCTTACCGAAAAACAAAAAGAGTCACTTACCTGGGCTAAAGGCGTCATAGATGCTTCTAAGGCCAATGAGTCGGCTGAAAGAGCCACAAATTCAGCTGTATTAACGGCTAATAAAGTAAAACGAATCAGATCACCTGATGAACCCCTGCCTTCGAAAAAGGCAAGAGGCCCTAATGTCACCATCAACAGGACACTCACCAAGCCCTTCAATGAAGTGGCGAAGGAGAGTCTAGTGATGGCTGTTATAGACAGAAGTAGTGAGGATGGATCCATCCTCAAGGACAAATGGAGTCATGTACAATCAGCCATTATGGCTCATTGCCTCGATGTCCGTAGAGAAATGCCGGGCAAACCACCAATCTATAACGATGCAGGATGGCATCAGGGGAGAGTAAAGCTCTTATATTTCGGTGATGCCAGATCAGTAGACCTGTATAAGGCTGCTCTGAGTCGAGCGGGTGAGGTGTGGCCGGGTGCCCAGTTGGATGTTGTCGAAAAAACAACATCCCTAGTCACCCCAGAGCCATCACCTGGGTTACAGAAGAGCCCTCCAACCCGGCTGACATCATAGAAATAATAAAAGATTCCAATCCTGGTCTGCCGGCCCATAATTGGAGAATCAGCAAGGTGGGTGAGGCGGATGGTAAAAAGCGGCAGGTCAATCTTATCCTAAACGCTGAATCCACCTCCCATATACAAAGTGCGAGTGCAACCCTACAATATGGCTTCGAAACTATAGTCTTGAAGATATACAAGCAGGATATAGCTCCCACTGCAGAAGGTGAGTCGTCCACCGTGGCACTTTCTGGAAGTGCGGAGGTACCCACGCCTATTATTTCTGGTGAACCCAACTCTAACAGAAGATCTGTAACGTCCTTCTCTGAGGACAAAAGCTCTACTTCGGACACAGAGAGGCTGAGGGGAGTCTCCGGACTCTTTGATGCATCTGGCGGGGACATGCTTCTCGACGATACGGACGAAGAGTTCGATAACACCCTTGTCGGGGTGGATGTTAATCTGTCAATTACCAATGATGGTAAGAATTCTACAGATTAACCTCCATCACGCTAAAGCAGCCTCAGCGGCTCTATTGCTGCGCCTGTCCACAGGCGCAGTAGACATCGTCCTGATACAGGAGCCCTACGTAGTGGGAGGAAGGGTGTGCGGTATTAGGACACCCAACTTTAAACTGCTTGTGGCCAACTGTGAAGGCATTCCAAGAACCTGCATTTTGGCCAGGAAAGATCTAAGTGTATTTCTCCTGACTAATTTAAGTGGTAAAGACCAAACAGCTGCTAGCCTGGAGATCGGTAATCGCATATATTGGGTGGTCTCCAGCTTCTTGCCTTATGAATCTGTAGTACCGACTGCTCAATTCAGGGAAGTAGTAGAAGAAGCAACGTCTGACGAGCTCGAGGTGATTATTGGCGCAGACACGAACGCTCATCATACTATCTGGGGTAGTACGGATATAAACAATAGGGGTGATTCTCTTCTTGACTTTATTCTAACTACCAACCTTAGTATTTGTAACATAGGTAATAAACCGACCTTTACAATTAAAGACAGACAAGAAGTACTCGACGTAACGTTTGCTACTGACCGGCTGTCAGACAAAATTATTGGGTGGAATGTACTGGACGACCACTCATTCTCAGATCACCATTATATTGAGTTCAAACTCGCGGAAAAAGCGCCTAAACCTGCCGTCCACAGAAATGTAAGGAAGACAAAGTGGCACCTGTATGAGAAGAATTTCAAGAAAGTCCTCAACTCTAAATGAACCGAATGACAAAGCCGGTCTGGATAATCTGGTCTAATATTATTCAATAGATCCCTTGAAGAAGCCTGTCCAAAAACAAGGTACAAGGGTAAAACTAAACCGCAATGGTGGACTTCTGAGCTAACGGCTATGAAAAATACCTGCAACAAGCTATTCAATAAGGCTAAATCTACTGGGGTCGCTAATGATTGGGATGCCTATAAAGAGCAACTCTTGCAAGCTTTGGCTTAGGCAAGAGGCAATCAGGCAGTCCAACGAAAGATGGACAGAAATTGGCACCTGCAGGGTAGCTAGACAAATCTGGCCAAGGTATGACCTGAGAAGGTCAAAATATCTCCTCGCACTAGAGAGGAAACGATTGTCTACGTTAGTACAGGTTCTGACGGGACACTGCTTGATCGGCGAACACGCCAAAAGATTGGGTATTGACTCCAATGACTTCTGCCGAAGCTGTGGAGATGAGGAAGAAGTGGAGAGCATTGAGCACTTGCTTTGCGACTGTCCCGCTTTGAGTAAACGCGGGCAATATTTTCCATAGAAAACGTTCACCAACGCAACATTTTCTATAGAAGACGTTCACCAACGCAACATTTTCTATTGGAAACTTTCACTAATGCAACATTTTGTATAGACAACGTTCATCAATGCAACATTTTCTATAGAAAATGTTCAACAAAGCAACATTTTCTATAGAAAATGTTCAACAACGCAACATTTTCTATCGAAAATGTTCAACAACGCAACATTTCCTCTACAGAATCTTCACCAACTCATCATTTTATATTAAAAACGTTCACCCACTCAACATTTTCCATAAAAAACGTTCACCAACCCAACATTTTCAAAAGAAAACGTTCACCATCGCAACATTTTCTATAGAAAACGTTGACCAACGCAACATTGTTTACAGGAAACGTTCACCAATGCAACATTTTCTATAGGAAACGTTCACCAATGCAACATTTTCTACAGAAAATTTTCACCAACGCAACATTTTCTATAGAAAACATTCTCCAACGCAACATTTTCTATAGAAAACGACCAACAATGCAACATTTTCTATAGAAAACGACCAACAATGCAACATTTTCTATAGAAAATGATCACCAACGCAATATTTTCTATAGATAACGATCACCAACGCAACATTTTCTATAGAAAACGATCACCAACGCAACATTTTCTACAGAAAACATTCACCAACGCAACATTTTCTATAGAAAACGTTCACCAACGCAACATTTTTGTATAGGAAACGTTCAACAACGCAACATTTTCTATAGAAAACTAATTATCTGTCAAATCAGACAAGAGCTAAGTGTTACCATTCACGAAATAATCACTAGTTAACAAAAAAGGTTATATGGCGGACCCTTTACTATATTTTGTACCCTCCACCATAGGATGGGGGTATACATATTCATTTTGTCACTCCGTTTGTAACACCTCTAAATATGGATCTGAGACCCTATAAATATATACTCGTATATTCTTAATCGTCGTAAAATTCTAAGACGATTTAGCCATGTCCGTGGTTTCGTTGCTGATCATTCGCAGTGAACGGACGTGTTAATCACATAGCGGATAGTTACCAGTACCTATTACGCAATAGCAAAAATCTGTGCAAAGTCTGTAAGGCCTACATCGTAGTACCTATTACGGTCTAATACAGACAAAATAAAAATAAATTCTCTTGACGGGGATGCAATCGTGTTCCGATGGAGCGCGGTTCCCCAATCGTCCGACTGTCCGTCCGTTGGTCTTGGCCAAAGCCGACCACACCAAAAATCTCCCCCAAGTACTCACAACAGGTGGTGCGGTGAGGGGAAAACGTCATGTCCGACCGTCAAAACGGAAGCACAATGAGCATCGTGTAGCGCTCAGAGTTTTGAAGAAGTTGGAGGCTGTTGAGGTTTCGGCTCTTACCGAAAAACAAAAAGAGTCACTTACCTGGGCTAAAGGCGTCATAGATGCTTCTAAGGCCAATGAGTCGGCTGAAAGAGCCACAAATTCAGCTGTATTAACGGCTAATAAAGTAAAACGAATCAGATCACCTGATGAACCCCTGCCTTCGAAAAAGGCAAGAGGCCCTAATGTCACCATCAACAGGACACTCACCAAGCCCTTCAATGAAGTGGCGAAGGAGAGTCTAGTGATGGCTGTTATAGACAGAAGTAGTGAGGATGGATCCATCCTCAAGGACAAATGGAGTCATGTACAATCAGCCATTATGGCTCATTGCGTCGATGTCCGTAGAGAAATGCCGGGCAAACCACCAATCTGTAACGATGCAGGATGGCATCAGGGGAGAGTAAAGCTCTTATATTTCGGTGATGCCAGATCAGTAGACCTGTATAAGGCTGCTCTGAGTCGAGCGGGTGAGGTGTGGCCGGGTGCCCAGTTGGATGTTGTCGAAAAAAACAACATCCCTAGTCACCCCAGAGCCATCACCTGGGTTACAGAAGAGCCCTCCAACCCGGCTGACATCATATAAATAATAAAAGATTCCAATCCTGGTCTGCCGGCCCATAATTGGAGAATCAGCAAGGTGGGTGAGGCGGATGGTAAAAAGCGGCAGGTCAATCTTATCCTAAACGCTGAATCCACCTCCCATATACAAAGTGCGAGTGCAACCCTACAATATGGCTTCGAAACTATAGTCTTGAAGATATACAAGCAGGATATAGCTCCCACTGCAGAAGGTGAGTCGTCCACCGTGGCACTTTCTGGAAGTGCGGAGGTACCCACGCCTATTATTTCTGGTGAACCCAACTCTAACAGAAGATCTGTAACGTCCTTCTCTGAGGACAAAAGCTCTACTTCGGACACAGAGAGGCTGAGGGGAGTCTCCGGACTCTTTGATGCATCTGGCGGGGACATGCTTCTCGACGATACGGACGAAGAGTTCGATAACACCCTTGTCGGGGTGGATGTTAATCTGTCAATTACCAATGATGGTAAGAATTCTACAGATTAACCTCCATCACGCTAAAGCAGCCTCAGCGGCTCTATTGCTGCGCCTGTCCACAGGCACAGTAGACATCGTCCTGATACAGGAGCCCTACGTAGTGGGAGGAAGGGTGTGCGGTATTAGGACACCCAACTTTAAACTGCTTGTGGCCAACTGTGAAGGCATTCCAAGAACCTGCATTTTGGCCAGGAAAGATCTAAGTGTATTTCTCCTGACTAATTTAAGTGGTAAAGACCAAACAGCTGCTAGCCTGGAGATCGGTAATCGCATATATTGGGTGGTCTCCAGCTTCTTGCCTTATGAATCTGTAGTACCGACTGCTCAATTCAGGGAAGTAGTAGAAGAAGCAACGTCTGACGAGCTCGAGGTGATTATTGGCGCAGACACGAACGCTCATCATACTATCTGGGGTAGTACGGATATAAACAATAGGGGTGATTCTCTTCTTGACTTTATTCTAACTACCAACCTTAGTATTTGTAACATAGGTAATAAACCGACCTTTACAATTAAAGACAGACAAGAAGTACTCGACGTAACGTTTGCTACTGACCGGCTGTCAGACAAAATTATTGGGTGGAATGTACTGGACGACCACTCATTCTCAGATCACCATTATATTGAGTTCAAACTCGCGGAAAAAGCGCCTAAACCTGCCGTCCACAGAAATGTAAGGAAGACAAAGTGGCACCTGTATGAGAAGAATTTCAAGAAAGTCCTCAACTCTAAACGAACCGAATGACAAAGCCGGTCTGTATAATCTGGTCTAATATTATTCAATAGATCCCTTGAAGAAGCCTGTCCAAAAACAAGGTACAAGGGTAAAACTAAACCGCAATGGTGGACTTCTGAGCTAACGGCTATGAAAAAGACCTGCAACAAGCTATTCAATAAGGCTAAATCTACTGGGGTCGCTAATGATTGGGATGCCTATAAAGAGCAACTCTTGCAAGCTTTGGCTTAGGCAAGAGGCAGTCCAACGAAAGATGGACAGAAATCGGCACCTGCAGGGTAGCTAGACAAATCTGGCCAAGGTATGACCTGAGAAGGTCAAAATATCTCCTCGCACTAGAGAGGAAACGATTGTCTACGTTAGTACAGGTTCTGACGGGAAACTGCTTGATCGGCGAACACGCCAAAAGATTGGGTATTGACTCCAATGACTTCTGCCGAAGCTGTGGAGATGAGGAAGAAGTGGAGAGCATTGAGCACTTGCTTTGCGACTGTCCCGCTTTGAGTAAACGCGGGCAACATTTTCCATAGAAAACGTTCACCAACGCAACATTTTCTATAGAAGACGTTCCCCAACGCAACATTATCTATTGGAAACTTTCACTAATGCAACATTTTGTATAGACAACGTTCATCAATGCAACATTTTCTATAGAAAATGTTCAACAAAGCAACATTTTCTATAGAAAATGTTCAACAACGCAACATTTTCTATCGAAAATGTTCAACAACGCAACATTTCCTCTACAGAATCTTCACCAACTCATCATTTTATATTAAAAACGTTCACCCACTCAACATTTTCCATAAAAAACGTTCACCAACCCAACATTTTCAAAAGAAAACGTTCACCATCGCAACATTTTCTATAGAAAACGTTGACCAACGCAACATTGTTTACAGGAAACGTTCACCAATGCAACATTTTCTATAGGAAACGTTCACCAATGCAACA
This sequence comes from Eudasyphora cyanicolor, assembly GCA_963930755.1. Lineage (NCBI taxonomy): Eukaryota > Metazoa > Arthropoda > Insecta > Diptera > Muscidae > Eudasyphora > Eudasyphora cyanicolor. The sequence continues at coordinate 115,515,699 of OZ005737.1, read as the reverse complement.
TTTTCTACAGAAAATTTTCACCAACGCAACATTTTCTATAGAAAACATTCTCCAACGCAACATTTTCTATAGAAAACGACCAACAATGCAACATTTTCTATAGAAAACGACCAACAATGCAACATTTTCTATAGAAAACGATCACCAACGCAATATTTTCTATAGATAACGATCACCAACGCAACATTTTCTATAGAAAACGATCACCAACGCAACATTTTCTACAGAAAACATTCACCAACGCAACATTTTCTATAGAAAACGTTCACCAACGCAATATTTTTGTATAGGAAACGTTCAACAACGCAATATTTTCTATAGAAAACGATCACCAACGCAACATTTTCTATAGACAATGATTACCAATGCTAAATTTTCTATAGAAAACGATTACCAATGCAACATTTTCTATAGAAAACGTTCACCTATGCAACATTTTCTTTGGAAAACATTCCCCAACGCAACATTTTCTATAGAAAATCTTCACCAATGCAACATTTTCTATAGAAAATCTTCATCAATGCAACATTTTCTATAGAAAATCTTCACCAATGCTACATTTTCTATAGAAAATCTTCACCGACGCAAAATTTTCTATACAAACGTTCACCAACGAACCATTTTTTATAGTAAACGTTTACCATTGCATCATTTCATATAGTAAACGTTCAACGCAACATTTTCTTTTTATACCCTACACCACACTGTGGTACAGGGTATTATAACTTTGTGCATTTGTTTGTAACACCCAAAAGGAGAAGAAATAGACCCATCGTTTATCATACCGATCGACTCAGAATCACTTTCTGAGTCGATTTAGCTATGTCCGTCTGTCCGTCTGTCTGTCCGTCTGTGCATGTATTTTTGTAATCAAAGTACAGGTCGCAATTATGGTCCGATCTCGACTAAACTTAACACATATCTTTTTTTTTGGCCCAAGGACGATCGCTATTTGGTTAAAATCGGTTCAGATTTAGATATAGCCCCCATATATATGTTACCCCCGATTTGACATGTAAGCGCTGTAAAAACTGTATTTTATATCCGATCAGTATGAAATTCGTCAGAAAGAGGTTTCCTATTATATTAATGAACACTTTTAAATTTGGAAGTCATCGGTTCAGATTTATATATAGCCCCCATATATACGTTACCCCCGATTTGACATGTGAGCGCTGTAAAAATGTTATTTTATATCCGATCAGTGCGAAAGTCGGTAAAAAAAGATTTCTTTCTACATGAAGGAATACTGCCAAATTCGGAGAAACTCGGTTTAGATTTAGATATAGCTCACATATATATGTTACCCCCGATTTGACATGTAAGCGCTGTAGAGACTGTGTTTTATATCCGATCAGTACGAAATTCGACAGAGGTCTTTTTACATGAATGAGTATTCAGGGAAGATCGGTTCAGATTTATATTAAAGCTCCATATATATGTTCCTCCTGATTTGGTACCAAACAGCTATAGAAGTTGTATTTTACTTCCGATCATTAAAATTTTCCAGAAATATGTTTCTAAATTTAGGAACGAATATTGCTTAATTTAGCGATTATCGTTTCAGAATTAGATAATATGTTTCTACCCATTTACCAATTATTCCAAATTATAATGGCAATGACCCTTATCGCATTGTTAGGAAGGTGTAGGGTATTATATAGTCGGCCCCGCCCGACTTTCTGCCTTTCCTTAGTGGTTTCTTTTCAAAATTTTTCTAAAAAAAGAAAATCTTCACCAACACAACATTTTCAATAGAAAATATTCACCAACGCAACCTCTTCTATAGAAAATATTCACCAACGCAACCTCTTCTATAGAAAATCTTCACCAACGCAACATTTTCTACAGAAAATCTTCACCAACGCAACATTTTATATAGAAAATCTTCACCAAAAAAAATCTTCTGTTAGGCAGCCTATCAGATCTTTCCAGTACTGATATTCGTACTATCGATAAATTTATATATCAAACAGGTTGGTTTCGATGAGGGGCATTTCAGCCCGTGTTAACACTAGGGACCTAAACTGGTCTATGTGAGCTTGTAAAAAAATACGGCTGCCACCCTAACCTAAACCTAGCCATGTCCGTCTGTCCCACAGTGGGAGGAATCCAAAAAAAGGGAAATAATTCTGCCGTTTCTTAACCAGACAACCGATTGCGTTGTAAATATCGAAGCAGAATATGCACCAATTTTATCCACTTAAATATATCTATATTGGCAATAAAATTTCCTTTATGATGAATATAGGACAAAAGTTATGGCCACTTGCAGTTATATTTTCAAAAAATTCGATTTCTTGTTATTTTTTAGGAAAAAAGTATATGTCGTATTTTTGAGTTTTAGAAGAAGTTAGTTAAAAAATAAAAAATAACGTATTTACTATCATCTTTCCAAGGTATGCTTTCAACAAAAGAACAGGTCAAAAATATTTACTGGTATTGTTACCAAGCTTCTTGGTCTTGGCCAAAGCCGACCACACCAAAAATGGCGAAAATCTCCCCCAAGTACTCACAACAGGTGGTGCGGTGAGGGGGAAACGTCATGTCCGACCGTCAAAACGGAAGCACAATGAGCATCGTGTAGCGCTCAGAGTTTTGACGAAGTTGGAGGCTGTCGAGGTTTCGGCTCTTACCGAAAAACAAAAAGAGTCACTTACCTGGGCTAAAGGCGTCATAGATGCTTCTAAGGCCAATGAGTCGGCTTAAAGAGCCACAAATTCAGCTGTGTTAACGGCTAATAAAGTAAAAAGAATCAGATCACCTGATGAACCCCTGCCTTCGAAAAAGGCAAGAGGCCCTAATGTCACCATCAACAGGACACTCACCAAGCCCTTCAATGAAGTGGCGAAGGAGAGTCTAGTGATGGCTGTTATAGACAGAAGTAGTGAGGATGGATCCATCCTCAAGGACAAATGGAGTCATGTACAATCAGCCATTATGGCTCATTACCTCGATGTCCGTAGAGAAATGCCGGGCAATCCACCAATCTGCAACGATGCAGGATGGCATCAGGGGAGAGTAAAGCTCTTATATTTCGGTGATGCCAGATCAGTAGACCTGTATAAGGCTGCTCTGAGTCGAGCGGGTGAGGTGTGGCCGGGTGCCCAGTTGGATGTTGTCGAAAATAACAACTTCCCTAGTCACCCTAGAGCCATCACCTGGGTTACAGAAGAACCCTCCAACCCGGCTGACATCTTAGAAATAATGAAAGATTCCAATCCTGGTCTGCCGGCCCATAATTGGAGAATCAGCAAGTGGGTGAGGCGGATGGCAAAAAGCGGCAGGTCAATCTTATCCTAAACGCTGAATCCACCTCCCATATACAAAGTGCGAGTGCAACCCTGCAGAAGGTGAGTCGTCCACCGTGGCACTTTCTGGAAGTGCGGAGGTACCCACGCCTATTGTTTCTGGTGACTCCAACTCTAACAGAAGATCTGTAACGTCCTTCTCTGAGGACAAAAGCTCTACTTCGGACACAGAGAGGCTGAGGGGAGTCTCCGGACTCTTTGACGCATCTGGCGAGGACATGCTTCTCGACGATACGGACGAAGAGTTCGATAACACCCTTGTCGGGGTGGATGTTAATCTGTCAATTACCAATGATGGTGAGAATTCTACAGATTAACCTCCATCACGCTAAAGCAGCCTCAGCGGCTCTATTGCTGCGCCTGTCCACAGGCGCAGTAGACATCGTCCTGATACAGGAGCCCTACGTAGTGGGAGGAAGGGTGTGCGGTATTAGGACACCCAACTTTAAACTGCTTGTGGCCAACTGTGAAGGCACTCCAAGAACCTGCATTTTGGCCAGGAAAGATCTAAGTATATTTCTCCTGACTAATTTAAGTGGTAAAGACCAAACAGCTGCTAGCCTGGAGATCGGTAATCGCATATATTGGGTGGTCTCCAGCTACTTGCCTAATGAATCTGTAGTACCGACTGCTCTATTCAGGGAAGTAGTAGAAGAAGCAACGTCTGACGAGCTCGAGCTGATTATTGGCGCAGACACGAACGCTCATCATACTATCTGGGGTAGTACGGATATAAACAATAGGGGTGATTCGCTTCTTGACTTTATTCTAACTACCAACCTTAGTATTTGTAACATAGGTAATAAACCGACCTTCACAATTAAAGACAGACAAGAAGTACTCGACGTAACGTTTGCTACTGACCGGCTGTCAGTAGCAAACGTCCAGTACATTCCACCCAAAATTATTGGGTGGAATGTACTGGACGACCACTCATTCTCAGATCACCATTATATTGAGTTCAAACTCGCGGAAAAAGCGCCTAAACCCACTTCACTTACCTGGGCTAAAGGCGTCATAGATGCTTCTAAGGCCAATGAGTCGGCTGAAAGAGCCACAAATTCAGATGTGTTAACGGCTAATAAAGTAAAACGAATCAGATCACCTGATGAACCCCTGCCTTCGAAAAAGGCAAGAGGCCCTAATGTCACCATCAACAGGACACTCACCAAGCCCTTCAATGAAGTGGCGAAGGAGAGTCTAGTGATGGCTGTTATAGACAGAAGTAGTGAGGATGGATCCATCCTCAAGGACAAATGGAGTCATGTACATTCAGCCATTATGGCTCATTACCTCGATGTCCGTAGAGAAATGCCGGGCAAACCACCAATCTGCAACGATGCAGGATGGCATCAGGGGAGAGTAAAGCTCTTATATTTCGGTGATGCCAGATCAGTAGACCTGTATAAGGCTGAGGTGTGGCCGGGTGCCCAGTTGGATGTTGTCGAAAAAAACAACATCCCTAGTCACCCTAGAGCCATCACCTGGGTTACAGAAGAACCCTCCAACCCGGCTGACATCTTAGAAATAATGAAAGATTCCAATCCTGGTCTGCCGGCCCATAATTGGAGAATCAGCAAGGTGGGTGAGGCGGATGGTAAAAAGCGACAGGTCAATCTTATCCTAAACGCTGAATCCACCTCCCATATACAAAGTGCGAGTGCAACCCTACAATATGGCTTCGAGACTATAGTCTTGAAGATATACAATCAGGATATAGCTCCCACTGCAGAAGGTGAGTCGTCCACCGTGGCACTTTCTGGAAGTGCGGAGGTACCCACGCCTATTGTTTCTGGTGACTCCAACTCTAACAGAAGATCTGTAACGTCCTTCTCTGAGGACAAAAGCTCTACTTCGGACACAGAGAGGCTGAGGGGAGTCTCCGGACTCTTTGACGCATCTGGCGGGGACATGCTTCTCGACGATACGGACGAAGAGTTCGATAACACCCTTGTCGGGGTGGATGTTAATCTGTCAATTACCAATGATGGTAATAATTCTACAGATTAACCTCCGTCACGCTAAAGCAGCCTCAGCGGCTCTATTGCTGCGCCTGTCCACAGGCGCAGTAGACATCGTCCTGATACAGGAGCCCTACGTAGTGGGAGGAAGGGTGTGCGGTATTAGAACACCCAACTTTAAACTGCTTGTGGTCAACTATGAAGGCACTCCAAGAACCTGCATTTTGGCCAGGAAAGATGTAAGTGTCTTTCTCCTGACTAATTTAAGTGGTAAAGACCAAACAGCTGCTAGCCTGGAGATCGGTAATCGCATATATTGGGTGGTCTCCAGCTACTTGCCTTATGAATCTGTAGTACCGACTGCTCTATTCAGGGAAGTAGTAGAAGAAGCAACGTCTGACGAGCTCGAGGTGATTATTGGCGCAGACACGAACGCTCATCATACTATCTGGGGTAGTACGGATATAAACAATAGGGGTGATTCGCTTCTTGACTTTATTCTAACTACCAACCTTAGTATTTGTAACATAGGTAATAAACCGACCTTTACAATTAAAGACACACAAGAAGTACTCGACGTAACGTTTGCTACTGACCGGCTGTCAGACAAAATTATTGGGTGGAATGTACTGGACGACCACTCATTCTCAGATCACCATTATATTGAGTTCAAACTCGCGGAAAAAGCGCCTAAACCCGCCGTCCACAGAAATGTAAGGAAGACAAAGTGGCACCTGTATGAGAAGAATTTCAAGAAAGTCCTCAACTTCTGTACGAACCGAATGACAAAGCCGGTCTGGATAATCTGGTCGATCATATCACCATATCATTCTATAGATCCCTTGAAGAAGCCTGTCCAAAAACAAGGTACAAGGGTAAAACTAAACCCCAACGGTGGACTTCTGAGCTAACGGCTATAAAAAAGACCTGCAACAAGCTATTCAATAAGGCTAAATCTACTGGGGTCGCTAATGATTGGGATGCCTATAAAGAGCAACTCAAGATCTATAAGAAGGAGCTTAGAAAGGCGCAAAGGCGCTCTTGGTATACCTTCTGTGGTGAAGTGGAAAAGGTCTCCGACGCCGCTAGGCTGAGGAAGATATTATCTGCTTCACCATGTACGGTGGGATATTTACAGGATGAGGCAAATAACTGGACCAAAAACAACTCAAGATCTATAAGAAGGAGCTTAGAAAGGCGCTCTTGGTATACCTTCTGTGGTGAAGTGGAAAAGGTCTCCGACGCCGCTAGGCTGAGGAAGATATTATCTGCTTCACCATGTACGGTGGGATATTTACAGGATGAGGCAAATAACTGGACCAAAAACAGCGAGCAGTCGCTCAATGTACTGCTCGACACACATTTCCCGGGGAACTCTGTAACAGAACCCGAGGATCAGCAGGACCAACAAGAGTACGAGTGGACTGCGAGCGTCGCTAGCTTCTTGACTGAGAGATCCAGAATAAGCTGGGCTATTAACAGCTTTGAGCCCTTCAAGTCACCTGGAGCAGATGGCATCACTCCAGCAGAAATGCAGAAAATGTTAAAGTCCATTATCCCCTGGCTGGAGAAAATTTATGTAGGCTGTATCAGGCTTTCATACGTCCCGAATCGATGGAGGGATACCAAAGTGGTATTCATACCTAAAGCGGGAAAGATATCACACACTAGGCCAAAAGACTTCAGACCAATTAGCCTATCCTCCTTCCTATGGAAAGGTCTGGAAAGACTTTTAGATCATTTCATTAGGGAAAACCTGGATACAAAACTCCTGTCGGGGAACCAACATGTTTACAATAAGGGCAAGTCTACAGAATCAGCCCTGCACGAACTTGTGAGCACTATCGAATCGTCCCTGCATTTCAAGGAATTCACCATGGTGGCATTTCTTGACATAGAAGGGGCTTTTAACAACATTCACTCAGATGCGGTAATTGCGGCACTCTCACATCTAAAAGTTAACACTAGTTTGATTAGACTAATTCAAAGTCTGCTCACCAGAAGACGCATAACAGCATGTCTAGGGTCCACAACTCTAACAAGGTATGTAAACAGAGGAGTATTGTCTCCACTAATTTGGAACCTAGCGGTGAATGAAATCCTGCTAGATCTAGAACGTTGTGGATGCAAGGTCGTGGCATATGCGGACGACGTGGCAATCGCAGTGAGTGGCAAATTCGTAAACGTCCTCGGAGACATCCTACAGGTGGCTCTGAACAAGTTGGCTAGATGGGCCAGAAGCAGCGGTTTGGGCGTTAACCCCAACAAGACAGAATTGGTTCTCTTTACTAGGATGAATAATGTCCCACATGTGGACCCTCCACCTCGGATAAATGGAACAGATCTAGTCTTTTCTGAAAGTGCAAAATTTTTAGGAATAATTCTAGATAGGAAAATGTTATTTAGACTTAACGTATTGGAACGTGTAAGGAAGGACAACGTCGCCTTATATTCCTGCAAAAAGGCTGTAGGGTCGCGGTGGGGACTCTCTCCTAAAATCGTCCACTGGATATATATAGCAGTAGTTCGTCCAATACTGTTATACGGTATTGTGGTATGGTGGACGGCAACTGACAAACTAACCATTACCAACCTACTAACAAAGGTTCAGAGAATAGCCTGCCTGAGCATAAGCGAGCCTTAAGGACTACAGCGACCGAGTCTCTACAAGCCCTACTCAATATACTGCCGATTAATATTGTGGCGAGAGAAGTTGCAACCAAAGCGGCAATAAGATTAAACTGCCTATCAATGTGGAGGTACAAAAACTATGGTCACATGAGGATATCAAAGTGTAGTTCTATGGTAACCGACCGAGTGGACTATATACCAACTGTGTACACCTTCGAAAGAAATTACATCACTATGATTCCCGCCAGAGATGAATGGGTCGGCAGAATACCAGGTAATAGAAACCATCTCCACTTTTACACGGATGGTTCGAAGCTTCATGAAAAGGTTGGTTTCGGAGTACACTGTGAAGAACTTAGTCTGGATATAGCTCACAGACTACCAGATACCTGCAGTGTCTATCAAGCCGAAATAATGGCAATATGGGAAGTCGCCAAGTGGCTGAGTCGCAACATAGTAACCAACACTGGCGTTGTAATTTACTCGGACAGCCAGGCTGCCATCAATTCTCTGGAGGCAACATCCATAAATTCACAAACAGCCCTCGACTGCCGCAGATCTCTTAACGAGATGGCTGAGCAGTTTAATATACACCTCATATGGGTGCCTGGGCATAGGGATATCCCGGGGAACTGCAAAGCCGATGAACTTGCTAGGAAAGGGACGACATTACAAATTCTCGAAGAATTTGCATATATTGGTGCGCCACTATCCACGTGCAAGCTTTGGCTTAGGCAAGGGGCAATCAGGCAGTCCAACGAAAGATGGACAGAAATCGGCACCTGCAGGGTAGCTAGACAAATCTGGCCAAGGTATGACCTGAGAAGGTCAAAATATCTCCTCGCACTAGAGAGGAAACGATTGTCTACGTTAGTACAGGTTCTGACGGGACACTGCTTGATCGGCGAACACGCCAAAAGATTGGGTATTGACTCCAATGACTTCTGCCGAAGCTGTGGAGAAGAGGAAGAAGTGGAGAGCATTGAGCACTTGCTTAGCGACTGTCCCGCTTTGAGTAAACGACGACTGGACATACTGGGGTCGGCCTTTTTAGGCAGCCTAACAGATCTTTCCAGTACTGATATTCGTACTATCGATAAATTTATATATCAAACAGGTTGGTTTCGATGAGAGGCATTTCAGCCCGTGGTAACACTAGGGACCTAAACTGGTCTATGTGAGCTTGTAAAAAAAATACGGCTGCCACCATAACCTAAACCTACCAAGCTTCTCCAATGTACACCATTTTTTACACAAATTTCAAAAGTAAGCCACATTTTCTCAAATCGCAAAGCTAAAATGTCAATGCTTTTGGCATATTTATATGTGGTAAGGTGCTGTAAGTTGAACTGCAAAAGGGAATGTGAAACCCGGCTTTTAGTATAGTAGATATAGGGGAAAAACAAAAAAATCCATTTTTTGGGGATTTTCAAAACTTTTTTGGGAATTGTGGGATTGACTTATGGAAATATAATGATTTGCGAATTACTTTCGATTTGTGAAGTCAGGACCTACAAACTACAAAATATTTCATTGAAATATGTTGATTTTTAAATATTTTATGGCGCTATTACATTTCAGTCTGAATTTGAAAATTGATGTTTTGACTATTTCCCCGATTCTCTCCTAGCATTTTGTTTATATCAGATCCAAATATACGCCGAGTCGTTTCATTTGCGAATTAACAAGAATATTTTCTAAATAATAAGATACACCAACTCAGACAAAAGTTATGGCCATTTGAAGTTCGGTCGGAAAATGTACTTTGAAATTCTAGAACAAATTATTTGAAAAGTACACCAAATATTCATCATGAAGGAAACTACTTGTGGAACATTTTCGAATATACATACATATTTTTTAGTTGTTATATAAATACCTGGAAATTAAACAATACTCATTCATTATTGCGTTATTGTTCCTCATTCTAAGGAAATCCCTAATTTGTTACCTCATAACAGGTGTTAACAAAATTATTTATATGGTACAAAATTGTTGATTTCTTGGCATTTCCATAGATGTCAGGTAACAGGTAGAAATTGGAATCTTTTTGACCACAAGAAAACAGGTACATATCGTCACTTCAACATAATAGACTATAATACACTAAGCATTGTGTGTTATAGGCTATTATAGTTGATGATTCATTTTAGAAGCATGTTTTATGTTTTAGGAATTAATTTACGTTTACGATACCTGTTTCCATATGGGTAACATAAGAAGCGAACTAAAGGGGTTTCCAAAAAGAGGTGTTATTTTGGTATTCAAAGAAAAATGCCATTTTTTGAGATAAATGATCGTATGTTTATTTCATAATAAAGAGGAAGTTATGCCGTTAATAATGAAAAACAACATTAGCCAAATGGCCACCACGACCACGCATACAGGACCATATCCTTTTCATGAAATTTTCCATAACCAAGCAAAGTGGCTGCCCTATGTCCTCGGTAGCCTCACGAATTCTATCTTTGAGGTCTTGAATCGACGCTGGGATGTTGGCGTAGACCTTGTCTTTCACGTGGCCGCAAAGGAAGAAGTCGCAAGGTGTTAAATCATAAGATCTCGGTGGCCAATTGTGATCACCTCTTCGAGAGATAACTCGGTCCGGAAACTTTTCCCGTAACAGAGCAATGGTTTCTTTGCTTGTGTGGCACGTAGCGCCGTCTTGTTGAAAGTAAACGTTGTCCAGATAACACCTCTTGTTGGAAAACCCTGTATAATGTAAATGTTTTGAAATAAAAGTCAACAATGTTTGAGAATAAAATTTTTATTAGCAATCTTAATTGGAACTAACTTAATTCAGTAAAGTAATAGGAAAAAGAAAAATCCATGTCTAAAAGATAAACAAATCCTTGAATTCTTCAGTATTGTCAAATGTCAGATCACTCTAACAGAGCCATCTTTTCCTCATTGACGACAATACAGGATCGGAAGGAAGGAGTAGATTTTTGAAAATATTTTCATTTTGCGATTCTCTTGAACACTTTCGGGAGTGAAATTGCTGAATATGTCGAAAATCACGATTTCTTGCCTCCTGAGGTTCTTCCGTAAGCTCTCCTAAGGGAAGAATATTAAACGCGATAATTACTTCTCCATGACGCAATACTTTATGTTATAAGATGTTTTATGATATCAAGGCAGTATTTTCCAAACTTTTCTGGATTAATTTTGTTTACTATTTATTACCATTAAAATTATGTTGATCCTTCTCAGAAAATTCCATATCAATGCCAGTTGTTTTTGATGTTATTTCATAATTCTTGAAGAAACGTCTTGCAGTATTGCCATCATTTGTATTTCCATTTCCGGAAAGAGGTTTGTCGATATTTAACCCAGTCTGTGTCTTAAATTCTCTTCTTCGCGATATCTCTCGTTCTTTTCAATTCCTTGGTATCCAAAGGCTTGTTTGCATTTTCTGATTTATTGTGATAATCTAAATCATATGCTATGTGCAGAAAATGTTCCAAAAAACGTATGGGAGCATGTAATGGGGATATTCCGAATTTTAATGCGTCCTTATTAATTGTTACTTCCTTGGATATATTTGAAAACTGCGCTTTAGTTTCCCCTCAATAAGATTAAACTGCCTATCAATGTGGAGGTACAAGAACTATGGTCACATGAGGATATCAAAGTGTAGTGCTATGGTAACCGACCGAGTGGACTATATACCAACTGTGTACACCTTCGAGAGAAATTACATCACTATGATTCCCGCCAGAGATGAATGGGTCGGCAGAATACCAGGTAATAGAAACCATCTCCACTTTTACACGGATGGTTCGAAGCTTGATGAAAAGGTTGGCTTCGGAGTACACTGTGAAGAACTTAGTCTGGATATAGCTCACAGACTACCAGATACCTGCAGTGTCTATCAAGCCGAAATAATGGCAATATGGGAAGTCGCCAAGTGGCTGAGTCGCAACATAGTAACCAACACTGGCGTTGTCATTTACTCGGACAGCCAGGCTGCCATCAATTCTCTGGAGGCAACATCCCTAAATTCACAAACAGCCCTCGACTGCCGCAGATCTCTTAACGAGATGGCTGAGCAGTTTAATATACACCTCATATGGGTGCCTGGGCATAGGGATATCCCGGGGAACTACAAAGCCGATGAACTTGCTAGGAAAGGGACGACATTACAAATTCTCGAAGAATTTGCATATATTGGTGCGCCACTATCCACGTGCAAGCTTTGGCTTAGGCAATCAGGCAGTCCAACGAAAGATGGACAGATATCGGCACCTGCAGGGTAGCTAGACAAATCTGGACAAGGTATGACCTGAGAAGGTCAAAATATCTCCTCGCACTAGAGAGGAAACGATTGTCTACGTTAGTACAGGTTCTGACGGGACACTGCTTGATCGGCGAACATGCCAAAAGATTGGGTATTGACTCCAATGACTTCTGCCGAAGCTGTGGAGATGAGGAAGAAGTGGAGAGCATTGATCACTTGCTTTGCGATACTGATATTCGTACTATCGATAAATTTATAGATCAAACAGGTTGGTTTCGATGATGGGCATTTCAGCCCGTGGTAACACTAGGGACCTAAACTGGTCTATGTGAGCTTGCAAAAAAAATACGGCTGCCACCCTAACCTAAACCAAATTCTATTGTGAAATATCGGGTAATCCAATTGAACCAATATGTCGATTACACACAGAGATATATACAATCAGTGGCGTTATATAAGTGGAAAAAAAGATGTTGCTGCCATTTTGAAGGACATTAACAAGTCTCCAAAAATGATTGTTTTGATTTTATTATTTTTGCAGTTGGTTTTACTTGTTTTGTACTGTAATATGTATTATTGTTAGCTGTTTACCTTTGTTCTGTTTTTTGTGTTATAGATTCCATTTAAAATATACTTCTAAAAATATGTAATTAATAGACATATATATTAATAAATATACATAAGTACATATTCATATTCGGAATTACAAAAATGGCAATTATGACTGCAGTTATATGATTTTTTGACATTTGTTAAGAAGCGTCATGTACAGTAACATGCATATAAAAGAAATTATAACAATCAGGCATGTCACAGGTTTTGTACGAAATTGGTTCGTTTTCGTTTTTCAAAATCGTACCGACTTACTTTTGCTCCTACAGCTCTTGTACGTTTTCCTGAAACCGAAAGAAAGTGAAAACCGAAAAACACTATCAAAAATATGGCAGCATAGAAATCAGAAACAGTTGTTTCAGCCACCGCCGTCGACAATATCGGCTCGACTCCAGATTCTGATTGGCGGTAGTAAAAATAAATAAAACATTTTAAAGCAAAAAAATAAAATTTACCGAAATCTTGGCTTGATTAATGTTTCTGTGTATGCCCCGCCCCTTTAAATATATAACAATTATTATTATTAAATTTAACATTAAAATAAAAACATACGTTTCATTTATCGAATCTTCTTTTGTTGTTTCTTGTTTTAGTTTCAGGGTTGCATTTTCTCTTATTTCTTTATTTTTTGTTAGTTTTATGGTTACTTTAGTGGATATAGCACTTCGAAGACCAAAAGACATTTTCGTACGCAAAGTATTTGAAATAGTTTTTTATACCCTCCAGCATAGGATGGGGGTTATATTCAGTTTGTCACTCCGTTTGTAACACCTCTAAATATTGATCTAAGACTCCATAAAGTATATATGTATATTCTTAATCGTCGTAAAATTCTAAGACGATTTAGCCATGTTCGTCCGTCCGTCTGTTGTAATCACGCTACAATCTATAATACTTGAGCTAGGTGGATGAAATTTGGTATAGATACTTCTTATAGCTGCAGGTAACTTGGGATTGAAAATGGGCGATATCGGTCCATATTTAGATATAGCTCCCATATATTGCATCTGACTTGTTGTGATTCCTACTGTATTTTTTGTGTTTCGATGTTATTTTCTTTAGGTTTGAGTTATTTAATGAGGTCACATTCACATTCGGCATGGCCGAACTTAACGCTTTTACTTGTTCTTGCTTCAAATTAATTAAAATATTATTCATACTTAATCTTTAGTAGGTATTTTGACTTTTCTGGAGTTTAAATTACTAAAAACATAAATTTCACTTCAGATTTTGTGAACGTTTTAAACCGAAATTTATTTTTCGGTTTACATTTTCTGTAGAAGCTAAAACGTTTTCGATTTCGAAATCGTAAGTTCTGGTACGATTTTGCACTCTGTGACATGCCTGAATATTACTTATTTGTGTTACATAAGCATATTTCAGTTGATGTCCAATATAGTAAATAGGTAAATCTTCATAAACACAAATTCCACAGATGCATCATGATGTTGATGTGCCTAGTATGGAAGGGTACCAATTGATTGCGGCATATATCGGGAGATTTCATTTAGCGACAACAGTGTCAATTTTGGTGCAAATAGGGCTTCAAAAAATTTTAAAATCGCTATAAAATGGCCAGACTTGGGACGTCCATACCATGTCATTCATTTCGATATTTCATCTCAAAAATTACACCGATTTCATGTTATCCTACCCAAAAAAATTAAATCTGCGAATGTCAATTTAAAACTTATCTAGAGATTAAAGATGCAAATATATCGTCAAAAAATGGCGGCTGATGCGATGTATCGTATCTAGATGTTAACGCTAGCGAAAACTGTCCATTTGATGCATATGTCAATTAAATCAACCCACGGTTTATATGATTTACCTCCAAAATACCACAGATGCATTTTCTGCATATTAAAAGATTTATTATCACCGGCTTATTAGCGAATATTTTGAGTCGGCATTTTTAGAAATAATTATGTGAAGCCGGTGCTTTAAAATTGCACAAAAATATTTACGCTAAAAAGGCGTTTAATACTTTTGTTTTGCTAGATTGGCACCTTTCTCCAATGTGAATCGTGGGGGTCTTCAAATTAAATTTGAGATTTTAAGAGGAAAGTGATCGGAGAATGTAGGCCAACTGGTTATTTTGTATTTTATCATCTAAAAGATTCTGACTGATCAGGAAGTGATATAGGAAGGATAGGCCATTAGGATACGAAGGGGTAACAACTCTAATACGGACTACTTCTGTTGAGTTTTCTAATAAAAAATATAAAATTTTTTCCATTACAGTTTTCGATGGAATCTCCCCAGGCTGTTTTCGGGAATTGAGATCTCCATCAAAGAGAACCCCATAAAATTGTGTAGATGCTTGTAAGCAGCTGTTCAGACCAATTTGCATTTGGAGGGTATTACAATTGCATGGTATGTAGATACATCCCAACAAATATTTCATGTGAATGTTATTACATTTAGTACCTAGTTGAATTAAAGTCCCACTGAATCCAAGGTTTACAATGGTAGTACGTTTGTACTGAATATTATTTTTTATTATAATGGCAACTCCCACAGGTGAGTGCTCATAGATAAGTGTATATCCTTGAATATTTACTCTTCTATTTTTCCGTAGATGGCATTCTTGAATAAATGCAATGTCGGTTTCATTCCTGATAAGGATATTTTTGAGTTCAATTTGACAGCTGCGATATACGAAACCGAACATTGAAGGCTATGACTTTTAATGATCTATGGATACCTATAGGTATCTTTAACATTCTTAAAAAGACGCAAAAATTCTTCTTTTGCATCATTCTTTGACATGGTATGGAATTCCGTAAGGAAAATATTTATCTCTTGTTCAAGAGATAATTCCTTCGGCTGTAGGAAAATATTAGCCAAGTTCATAAAGTCGTAAATTATGGATGATTTATTGTTTTGTTGGTTATTCGGGTTAAAGAGGGTTGCAAATGATTTGCCTGGTGATATTAATGAGGCATTTATCGTTCGTCTTACGTTGGTCTTTGCTGCTTCTTTTTCTTCAATGGCCTGTGGAATACGTTCCTTACGTTTCGCGAGGTATTTTTTATATGTGGGGGCACCCTCTCCAATTTGCTGGAAAACCCTCCTCGTCACAATTCACACAATATGGAGACGAAGAAGTTTTCTTTGGCTTTTCCCAGCTGATAGTCTGGTAACGTAAGTCTTTCAGATGATATCACGCCGAGCTTGACAGATCTGGGTGTGGTATACTTCATTACCTTTGTTATTACTTCGGGAGCCCTTTCGTCTAAATACTTCTTGACGCTCCCCGCTGTAGAGACCTCTCAGTGTGAAAGACACTTGTTTTAATTCTTTCGGCGTGAAAGAAAAGGCGTGTACGGATATCTCTCGTAATGTTTGTAGCATAGCGGAGTGAGCTTGGGGTCTGGTATTTTAACATTCAGCTGATAGACAAGATGCTTTATGTTAATATTATATAAAAAATTGACGGACAAAAGGAACACTGCCCCTGCTTTCAGGCTTCTTTCCGGCAGTGTTGCTGTGATGAACACTTTCTATTTTGATGTCAGGAAACATGGAAAAACGGGTTTGATCGTTAGGATCATTATTTAATCCTGATATGTCGATGTCTAATGGTGGCGTATTGTCCTCCAGTCTTTGTCGTTTTGGTGGTTTGTTTCTGCTCGCGTTGGCTGCCTGTGTTGATGTAGATGGCTTTTGCTCGTCCATTTTAAGTGGTGTTGTTGCAGGTACCATCAGAGTATGTTACTCCTTATTGATATTTGTTAAAAATTATAAAGTTGTGCTAATATTTTGCGTCCAATATCTAGCAGAGTTTAAAGCCGATCTCTTTTCACAAAAATATCTTATACGCAGTTCAAGAAAAAATTTCTTCAAGAGTTTTTTCTAAAAGGTGTGTTCTTCCCATCAAAAAATTGAAAGGTGAAATCATTTGGAAATTAAAATTTGACGGATTATCAGGGCAAAAACATTAAAAATTATTATGGCGTGTTGCAGTACCTACTCCAGTTATCAAAAGTAGTTGAAATTATCTTTAATATAAGGTATAGCACATTATATTCGGTCACGTATTTTATGAGATACAAGCGACAGAATGAACACACCTTTTAGAAAAAAAACGTAATTTCGTCAACATTCAATTGCTCATAACTCTTAAAGACATTTATTAAAAAAATTTTCTTGAACTACGTTTAAGATTTTTAATGAAATTTGGAAGCAATCAAAAATAGTAATGTCAAAAATCGTACCGTTTGGCATGGACTGGATCAATAGAAAAATATTTTGACGGGGAATTCCCATAAAATACTTTTGTTGGAATTCTTATTTCCTTTGTTAATATTGCAATTGCATGTATTATACTTTAAAGGAATTCAATTACATTGTAAGAAAATTCGAAAATCTCTAACTATGTAAAACTTTGCCATTAGAAATACCTCGAAGTTATGTGTATACTTTATTTTGCATATAATTTGGCTTAGGCAAGAGGCAATCAGGCAGTCCAACGAAAGATGGACAGAAATCGGCACCTGCAGGATAGCTAGACAAATCTGGCCAAGGTATGACCTGAGAAGGTCAAAATATCTCCTCGCACTAGAGAGGAAACGATTGTCTACGTTAGTACAGGTTCTGACGGGACACTGCTTGATCGGCGAAGACGCCAAAAGATTGGGTATTGACTCCAATGACTTCTGCCGAAGCTGTGGAGATGAGGAAGAAGTGGAGAGCATTGAGCACTTGCTTTGCGACTGTCCCGCTTTGAGTAAACGCGGGCAACATTTTCCATAGAAAACGTTCACCAACGCAACATTTTCTATAGAAGACGTTCACCAACGCAACATTTTCTATTGGAAACTTTCACTAATGCAACATTTTGTATAGACAACGTTCATCAATGCAACATTTTCTATAGAAAATGTTCAACAAAGCAACATTTTCTATAGAAAATGTTCAACAACGCAACATTTTCTATCGAAAATGTTCAACAACGCAACATTTCCTCTACAGAATCTTCACCAACTCATCATTTTATATTAAAAACGTTCACCCACTCAACATTTTCCATAAAAAACGTTCACCAACCCAACATTTTCAAAAGAAAACGTTCACCATCGCAACATTTTCTATAGAAAACGTTGACCAACGCAACATTGTTTACAGGAAACGTTCACCAATGCAACATTTTCTATAGGAAACGTTCACCAATGCAACATTTTCTACAGAAAATTTTCACCAACGCAACATTTTCTATAGAAAACATTCTCCAACGCAACATTTTCTATATAAAACGACCAACAATGCAACATTTTCTATAGAAAACGACCAACAATGCAACATTTTCTATAGAAAACGATCACCAACGCAATATTTTCTATAGATAACGATCACCAACGCAACATTTTCTATAGAAAACGATCACCAACGCAACATTTTCTACAGAAAACATTCACCAACGCAACATTTTCTATAGAAAACGTTCACCAACGCAACATTTTTGTATAGGAAACGTTCAACAACGCAACATTTTCTATAGAAAACGATAACCAACGCAACATTTTCTATAGACAATGATTACCAATGCTAAATTTTCTATAGAAAACGATTACCAATGCAACATTTTCTATAGAAAACGTTCACCTATGCAACATTTTCTTTGGAAAACATTCCCCAACACAACATTTTCTATAGAAAATCTTCACCAACGCAACATTTTCTATAGAAAATCTTCACCAATGCAACATTTTCTATAGAAAATCTTCACCAATGCAACATTTTCTATAGAAAATCTTCATCAATGCAACATTTTCTATAGAAAATCTTCACCAATGCTACATTTTCTATAGAAAATCTTCACCGACGCAAAATTTTCTATACAAACGTTCACCAACGAACCATTTTTTATAGTAAACGTTTACCATTGCATCATTTCATATAGTAAACGTTCAACGCAACATTTTCTTTTTATACCCTACACCACACTGTGGTACAGGGTATTATAACTTTGTGCATTTGTTTGTAACACCCAAAAGGAGAAGAAATAGACCCATCGTTTATCATACCGATCGACTCAGAATCACTTTCTGAGTCGATTTAGCTATGTCCGTCTGTCCGTCTGTCTGTCCGTCTGTCCGTCTGTGCATGTATTTTTGTAATCAAAGTACAGGTCGCAATTATGGTCCGATCTCGACTAAACTTAACACATATCTTTTTTTTTGGCCCAAGGACGATCCCTATTTGGTTAAAATCGGTTCAGATTTAGATATAGCCCCCATATATATGTTACCCCCGATTTGACATGTAAGCGCTGTAAAAACTGTATTTTATATCCGATCAGTATGAAATTCGTCAGAAAGAGGTTTCCTATTATATTAATGAACACTTTTAAATTTGGAAGTCATCGGTTCAGATTTATATATAGCCCCCATATATACGTTACCCCCGATTTGACATGTGAGTGCTGTAAAAATGTTATTTTATATCCGATCAGTGCGAAAGTCGGCAAAAAGAGGTTTCTTTCTACATGAAGGAATACTGCCAAATTCGGAGAAACTCGGTTTAGATTTAGATGTAGCTCACATATATATGTTACCCCCGATTTGACATGTAAGCGCTGTAGAGACTGTATTTTATATCCGATCAGTACGAAATTCGACAGAAGGAGGTCTTTTTACATGAATGAGTATTCAGGGAGGATCGGTTCAGATTTATATTAAAGCTCCATATATATGTTCCTCCTGATTTGGTACCAAACAGCTATAGAAGTTGTATTTTACTTCCGATCATTAAAATTTTCCAGAAATATGTTTCTCAATTTAGGAACGAATATTGCTTAATTTAGCGATTATCGTTTCAGAATTAGATAATATGTTTCTACCCATTTACCAATTATTCCAAATTATTATGGCAATGACCCTTATCGCATTGTTAGGAAGGTGTAGGGTATTATATAGTCGGCCCCGCCCGACTTTCTGCCTTTCCTTAGTGGTTTCTTTTCAAAATTTTTCTAAAAAAAGAAAATCTTCACCAACACAACATTTTCAATAGAAAATATTCACCAACGCAACCTCTTCTATAGAAAATATTCACCAACGCAACCTCTTCTATAGAAAATCTTCACCAACGCAACATTTTCTACAGAAAATCTTCACCAACGCAACATTTTATATAGAAAATCTTCACCAAAAAAAATCTTCTGTTAGGCAGCCTAACAGATCTTTCCAGTACTGATATTCGTACTATCGATAAATTTATATATCAAACAGGTTGGTTTCGATGAGGGGCATTTCAGCCCGTGTTAACACTAGGGACCTAAACTGATCTATGTGAGCTTGTAAAAAAATACGGCTGCCACCCTAACCTAAACCTAGCCATGTCCGTCTGTCCCACAGTGGGAGGAATCCAAAAAAAGGGAAATAATTCTGCCGTTTCTTAACCAGACAACCGATTGCGTTGTAAATATCGAAGCAGAATATGCACCAATTTTATCCACTTAAATATATCTATATTGGCAATAAAATTTCCTTTATGATGAATATAGGACAAAAGTTATGGCCACTTGCAGTTATATTTTCAAAAAATTCGATTTTTTGTTATTATTTAGGAAAAAAGTATATGTCGTATTTTTGAGTTTTAGAAGAAGTTAGTTAAAAAATAAAAAATAACGTATTTACTATCATCTTTCCAAGGTATGCTTTCAACAAAAGAACAGGTCAAAAATATTTACTGGTATTGTTACCAAGCTTCTTGGTCTTGGCCAAAGCCGACCACACCAAAAATGGCGAAAATCTCCCCCAAGTACTCACAACAGGTGGTGCGGTGAGGGGGAAACGTCATGTCCGACCGTCAAAACGGAAGCACAATGAGCATCGTGTAGCGCTCAGAGTTTTGACGAAGTTGGAGGCTGTCGAGGTTTCGGCTCTTACCGAAAAACAAAAAGAGTCACTTACCTGGGCTAATAGATGCTTCTAAGGCCAATGAGTCGGCTAAAAGAGCCACAAATTCAGCTGTGTTAACGGCTAATAAAGTAAAACGAATCAGATCACCTGATGAACCCCTGCCTTCGAAAAAGGCAAGAGGCCCTAATGTCACCATCAACAGGACACTCACCAAGCCCTTCAATGAAGTGGCGAAGGAGAGTCTAGTGATGGCTGTTATAGACAGAAGTAGTGAGGATGGATCCATCCTCAAGCACAAATGGAGTCATGTACAATCAGCCATTATGGCTCATTACCTCGATGTCCGTAGAGAAATGCCGGGCAAACCACCAATCTGCAACGATGCAGGATGGCATCAGGGGAGAGTAAAGCTCTTATATTTCGGTGATGCCAGATCAGTAGACCTGTATAAGGCTGCTCTGAGTCGAGCGGGTGAGAAAACGTTGACCAACGCAACATTGTTTACAGGAAACGTTCACCAATGCAACATTTTCTATAGGAAACGTTCACCAATGCAACATTTTCTACAGAAAATTTTCACCAACGCAACATTTTCTATAGAAAACATTCTCCAACGCAACATTTTCTATAGAAAACGACCAACAATGCAACATTTTCTATAGAAAACGACCAACAATGCAACATTTTCTATAGAAAACGATCACCAACGCAATATTTTCTATAGATAACGATCACCAACGCAACATTTTCTATAGAAAACGATCACCAACGCAACATTTTCTACAGAAAACATTCACCAACGCAACATTTTGTATAGGAAACGTTCAACAACGCAACATTTTCTATAGAAAACGATCACCAACGCAACATTTTCTATAGACAATGATTACCAATGCTAAATTTTCTATAGAAAACGATTACCAATGCAACATTTTCTATAGAAAACGATCACCTATGCAACATTTTCTTTGGAAAACATTCCCCAACGCAACATTTTCAATAGGAACCGTTCACCAATGCAACATTTTCTATAGAAAATCTTCACCAATGCAACATTTTCTATAGAAAATCTTCACCAATGCAACATTTTCTATAGAAAATCTTCACCAATGCAACATTTTCTATAGAAAATCTTCATCAATGCAACATTTTCTATAGAAAATCTTCACCAATGCTACATTTTCTATAGAAAATCTTCACCGACGCAAAATTTTCTATACAAACGTTCACCAACGAACCATTTTTTATAGTAAACGTTTACCATTGCATCATTTCATATAGTAAACGTTCAACGCAACATTTTCTTTTTAATCAGAATCACTTTCTGAGTCGATTTAGCTATGTCCGTCTGTCCGTCTGTCTGTCCGTCTGTGCATGTATTTTTGTAATCAAAGTACAGGTCGCAATTATGGTCCGATCTCGACTAAACTTAACACATATCTTTTTTTTGGCCCAAGGACGATCCCTATTTGGTTAAAATCGGTTCAGATTTAGATATAGCCCCCATATATATGTTACCCCCGATTTGACATGTAAGCGCTGTAAAAACTGTATTTTATATCCGATCAGTATGAAATTCGTCAGAAAGAGGTTTCCTATTATATTAATGAACACTTTTAAATTTGGAAGTCATCGGTTCAGATTTATATATAGCCCCCATATATACGTTACCCCCGATTTGACATGTGAGCGCTGTAAAAATGTTATTTTATATCCGATCAGTGCGAAAGTCGGCAAAAAGAGGTTTCTTCTTCACCAACAAAACATTTTCAATAGAAAATATTCACCAACGCAACCTCTTCTATAGAAAATATTCACCAACGCAACCTCTTCTATAGAAAATCTTCACCAACGCAACATTTTCTACAGAAAATCTTCACCAACGCAACATTTTATATAGAAAATCTTCACCAAAAAAAATCTTCTGTTAGGCAGCCTATCAGATCTTTCCAGTACTGATATTCGTACTATCGATAAATTTATATATCAAACAGGTTGGTTTCGATGAGGGGCATTTCAGCCCGTGTTAACACTAGGGACCTAAACTGGTCTATGTGAGCTTGTAAAAAAATACGGCTGCCACCCTAACCTAAACCTAGCCATGTCCGTCTGTCCCACAGTGGGAGGAATCCAAAAAAAGGGAAATAATTCTGCCGTTTCTTAACCAGACAACCGATTGCGTTGTAAATATCGAAGCAGAATATGCACCAATTTTATCCACTTAAATATATCTATATTGGCAATAAAATTTCCTTTATGATGAATATAGGACAAAAGTTATGGCCACTTGCAGTTATATTTTCAAAAAATTCGATTTCTTGTTATTTTTTAGGAAAAAAGTATATGTCGTATTTTTGAGTTTTAGAAGAAGTTAGTTAAAAAATAAAAAATAACGTATTTACTATCATCTTTCCAAGGTATGCTTTCAACAAAAGAACAGGTCAAAAATATTTACTGGTATTGTTACCAAGCTTCTTGGTCTTGGCCAAAGCCGACCACACCAAAAATGGCGAAAATCTCCCCCAAGTACTCACAACAGGTGGTGCGGTGAGGGGGAAACGTCATGTCCGACCGTCAAAACGGAAGCACAATGAGCATCGTGTAGCGCTCAGAGTTTTGACGAAGTTGGAGGCTGTCGAGGTTTCGGCTCTTACCGAAAAACAAAAAGAGTCACTTACCTGGGCTAAAGGCGTCATAGATGCTTCTAAGGCCAATGAGTCGGCTTAAAGAGCCACAAATTCAGCTGTGTTAACGGCTAATAAAGTAAAAAGAATCAGATCACCTGATGAACCCCTGCCTTCGAAAAAGGCAAGAGGCCCTAATGTCACCATCAACAGGACACTCACCAAGCCCTTCAATGAAGTGGCGAAGGAGAGTCTAGTGATGGCTGTTATAGACAGAAGTAGTGAGGATGGATCCATCCTCAAGGACAAATGGAGTCATGTACAATCAGCCATTATGGCTCATTACCTCGATGTCCGTAGAGAAATGCCGGGCAAACCACCAATCTGCAACGATGCAGGATGGCATCAGGGGAGAGTAAAGCTCTTATATTTCGGTGATGCCAGATCAGTAGACCTGTATAAGGCTGCTCTGAGTCGAGCGGGTGAGGTGTGGCCGGGTGCCCAGTTGGATGTTGTCGAAAAAAACAACATCCCTAGTCACCCTAGAGCCATCACCTGGGTTACAGAAGAACCCTCCAACCCGGCTGACATCTTAGAAATAATGAAAGATTCCAATCCTGGTAATTGGAGAATCAGCAAGGTGGGTGAGGCGGATGGTAAAAAGCGACAGGTCAATCTTATCCTAAACGCTGAATCCACCTCCAATATACAAAGTGCGAGTGCAACCCTACAATATGGCTTCGAGACTATAGTCTTGAAGATATACAAGCAGGATATAGCTCCCACTGCAGAAGGTGAGTCGTCCACCGTGGCACTTTCTGGAAGTGCGGAGGTACCCACGCCTATTGTTTCTGGTGACTCCAACTCTAACAGAAGATCTGTAACGTCCTTCTCTGAGGACAAAAGCTCTACTTCGGACACAGAGAGGCTGAGGGGAGTCTCCGGACTCTTTGACGCATCTGGCGAGGACATGCTTCTCGACGATACGGACGAAGAGTTCGATAACACCCTTGTCGGGGTGGATGTTAATCTGTCAATTACCACTGATGGTAAGAATTCTACAGATTAACCTCCATCACGCTAAAGCAGCCTCAGCGGCTCTATTGCTGCGCCTGTCCACAGGCGCTGTAGACATCGTCCTGATACAGGAGCCATACGTAGTGGGAGGAAGGGTGTGCGGTATTAGGACACCCAACTTTAAACTGCTTGTGGCCAACTGTGAAGGCACTCCAAGAACCTGCATTTTGGCCAGGAAAGATCTAAGTATATTTCTCCTGACTAATTTTAGTGGTAAAGACCAAACAGCTGCTAGCCTGGAGATCGGTAATCGCATATATTGGGTGGTCTCCAGCTACTTGCCTTATGAATCTGTAGTACCGACTGCTCTATTCAGGGAAGTAGTAGAAGAAGCAACGTCTGACGAGCTCGAGCTGATTATTGGCGCAGACACGAACGCTCATCATACTATCTGGGGTAGTACGGATATAAACAATAGGGGTGACTCGCTTCTTGACTTTATTCTAACTACCAACCTTATGTCTGTTCCTTTACCTATTACATTTTACTATTTCAAACATTTTTACAATTTTTTCTGTGTTGTTGTTGTAAAAATGGTAAAAAGTAGTAACTTGTAGTAGGTAAAGGAACAGAGCTCTTAGTATTTGTAACATAGGTAATAAACCGACCTTCACAATTAAAGACAAGAAGTACTCGACGTAACGTTTGCTACTGACCGGCTGTCAGACAAAATTATTGGGTGGAATGTACTGGACGACCACTCATTCTCAGATCACCATTATATTGAGTTCAAACTCGCGGAAAAAGCGCCTAAACCCGCCGTCCACAGAAATGTAAGGAAGACAAAGTGGCACCTGTATGAGAAGAATTTCAAGAAAGTCCTCAACTTCTGTACGAACCGAATGACAAAGCCGGTCTGGATAATCTGGTCGATCATATCACCATATCATTCTATAGATCCCTTGAAGAAGCCTGTCCAAAAACAAGGTACAAGGGTAAAACTAAACCCCAACGGTGGACTTCTGAGCTAACGGCTATAAAAAAGACCTGCAACAAGCTATTCAATAAGGCTAAATCTACTGGGGTCGCTAATGATTGGGATGCCTATAAAGAGCAACTCAAGATCTATAAGAAGGAGCTTAGAAAGGCGCAAAGGCGCTCTTGGTATACCTTCTGTGGTGAAGTGGAAAAGGTCTCCGACGCCGCTAGGCTGAGGAAGATATTATCTGCTTCACCATGTACGGTGGGATATTTACAGGATGAGGCAAATAACTGGACCAAAAACAGCGAGCAGTCGCTCAATGTACTGCTCGACACACATTTCCCGGGGAACTCTGTAACAGAACCCGAGGATCAGCAGGACCAACAAGAGTACGAGTGGACTGCGAGCGTCGCTAGCTTCTTGACTGAGAGATCCAGAATAAGCTGGGCTATTAACAGCTTTGAGCCCTTCAAGTCACCTGGACCAGATGGCATCACTCCAGCAGAAATGCAGAAAATGTTAAAGTACATTATCCCCTGGCTGGAGAAAATTTATGTAGGCTGTATCAGGCTTTCATACGTCCCGAATCGATGGAGGGATACCAAAGTGGTATTCATACCTAAAGCGGGAAAGATATCACACACTAGGCCAAAAGACTTCAGACCAATTAGCCTATCCTCCTTCCTATGGAAAGGTCTGGAAAGACTTTTAGATCATTTCATTAGGGAAAACCTGGATACAAAACTCCTGTCGGGGAACCAACATGTTTACAATAAGGGCAAGTCTACAGAATCAGCCCTGCACGAACTTGTGAGCACTATCGAATCGTCCCTGCATTTCAAGGAATTCACCATGGTGGCATTTCTTGACATAGAAGGGGCTTTTAACAACATTCACTCAGATGCGGTAATTGCGGCACTCTCACATCTAAAGGTTTACACTAGTTTGATTAGACTAATTCAAAGTCTGCTCACCAGAAGACGCATAACAGCATGTCTAGGGTCCATAACTCTAACAAGGTATGTAAACAGAGGAGTATTGTCTCCACTAATTTGGAACCTAGCGGTGAATGAAATCCTGCTAGATCTAGAACGTTGTGGATGCAAGGTCGTGGCATATGCGGACGACGTGGCAATCGCAGTGAGTGGCAAATTCGTAAACGTCCTCGGAGACATCCTACAGGTGGCTCTGAACAAGTTGGCTAGATGGGCCAGAAGCAGCGGTTTGGGCGTTAACCCCAACAAGACAGAATTGGTTCTCTTTACTAGGATGAATAATGTCCCACATGTGGACCCTCCACCTCGGATAAATGGAACAGATCTAGTCTTTTCTGAAAGTGCAAAATTTTTAGGAATAATTCTAGATAGGAAAATGTTATTTAGACTTAACGTATTGGAACGTGTAAGGAAGGACAACGTCGCCTTATATTCCTGCAAAAAGGCTGTAGGGTCGCGGTGGGGACTCTCTCCTAAAATCGTCCACTGGATATATATAGCAGTAGTTCGTCCAATACTGTTATACGGTATTGTGGTATGGTGGACGGCAACTGACAAACTAACCATTACCAACCTACTAACAAAGGTTCAGAGAATAGCCTGCCTGAGCATAAGCGAGCCTTAAGGACTACAGCGACCGAGTCTCTACAAGCCCTACTCAATATACTGCCGATTAATATTGTGGCGAGAGAAGTTGCAACCAAAGCGGCAATAAGATTAAACTGCCTATCAATGTGGAGGTACAAAAACTATGGTCACATGAGGATATCAAAGTGTAGTTCTATGGTAACCGACCGAGTGGACTATATACCAACTGTGTACACCTTCGAAAGAAATTGCATCACTATGATTCCCGCCAGAGATGAATGGGTCGGCAGAATACCAGGTAATAGAAACCATCTCCACTTTTACACGGATGGTTCGAAGCTTCATGAAAAGGTTGGCTTCGGAGTACACTGTGAAGAACTTAGTCTGGATATAGCTCACAGACTACCAGATATCTGCAGTGTCTATCAAGCCGAAATAATGGCAATATGGGAAGTCGCCAAGTGGCTGAGTCGCAACATAGTAACCAACACTGGCGTTGTAATTTACTCGGACAGCCAGGCTGCCATCAATTCTCTGGAGGCAACATCCCTAAATTCACAAACAGCCCTCGACTGCCGCAGATCTCTTAACGAGATGGCTGAGCAGTTTAATATACACCTCATATGGGTGCCTGGGCATAGGGATATCCCGGGGAACTACAAAGCCGATGAACTTGCTAGGAAAGGGGCGACATTACAAATTCTCGAAGAATTTGCATATATTGGTGCGCCACTATCCACGTGCAAGCTTTGGCTTAGGCAATCAGGCAGTCCAACGAAAGATGGACAGATATCGGCACCTGCAGGGTAGCTAGACAAATCTGGACAAGGTATGACCTGAGAAGGTCAAAATATCTCCTCGCACTAGAGAGGAAACGATTGTCTACGTTAGTACAGGTTCTGACGGGACACTGCTTGATCGGCGAACATGCCAAAAGATTGGGTATTGACTCCAATGACTTCTGCCGAAGCTGTGGAGATGAGGAAGAAGTGGAGAGCATTGAGCACTTGCTTTGCGATACTGATATTCGTACTATCGATAAATTTATAGATCAAACAGGTTGGTTTCGATGATGGGCATTTCAGCCCGTGGTAACACTAGGGACCTAAACTGGTCTATGTGAGCTTGCAAAAAAAATACGGCTGCCACCCTAACCTAAACCAAATTCTATTGTGAAATATCGGGTAATCCAATTGAACCAATATGTCGATTACACACAGAGATATATACAATCAGTGGCGTTATATAAGTGGAAAAAAAGATGTTGCTGCCATTTTGAAGGACATTAACAAGTCTCCAAAAATGATTGTTTTGATTTTATTATTTTTGCAGTTGGTTTTACTTGTTTTGTACTGTAATATGTATTATTGTTAGCTGTTTACCTTTGTTCTGTTTTTTGTGTTATAGATTCCATTTAAAATATACTTCTAAAAATATGTAATTAATAGACATATATATTAATAAATATACATAAGTACATATTCATATTCGGAATTACAAAAATGGCAATTATGACTGCAGTTATATGATTTTTTGACATTTGTTAAGAAGCGTCATGTACAGTAACATGCATATAAAAGAAATTATAACAATCAGGCATGTCACAGGTTTTGTACGAAATTGGTTCGTTTTCCTTCGGCTGTAGGAAAATATTAGCCAAGTTCATAAAGTCGTAAATTATGGATGATTTATTGTTTTGTTGGTTATTCGGGTTAAAGAGGGTTGCAAATGATTTGCCTGGTGATATTAATGAGGCATTTATCGTTCGTCTTACGTTGGTCTTTGCTGCTTCTTTTTCTTCAATGGCCTGTGGAATACGTTCCTTACGTTTCGCGAGGTATTTTTTATATGTGGGGGCACCCTCTCCAATTTGCTGGAAAACCCTCCTCGTCACAATTCACACAATATGGAGACGAAGAAGTTTTCTTTGGCTTTTCCCAGCTGATAGTCTGGTAACGTAAGTCTTTCAGATGATATCACGCCGAGCTTGACAGATCTGGGTGTGGTATACTTCATTACCTTTGTTATTACTTCGGGAGCCCTTTCGTCTAAATACTTCTTGACGCTCCCCGCTGTAGAGACCTCTCAGTGTGAAAGACACTTGTTTTAATTCTTTCGGCGTGAAAGAAAAGGCGTGTACGGATATCTCTCGTAATGTTTGTAGCATAGCGGAGTGAGCTTGGGGTCTGGTATTTTAACATTCAGCTGATAGACAAGATGCTTTATGTTAATATTATATAAAAAATTGACGGACAAAAGGAACACTGCCCCTGCTTTCAGGCTTCTTTCCGGCAGTGTTGCTGTGATGAACACTTTCTATTTTGATGTCAGGAAACATGGAAAAACGGGTTT
Source organism: Eudasyphora cyanicolor (assembly GCA_963930755.1). Taxonomy (NCBI): domain Eukaryota; kingdom Metazoa; phylum Arthropoda; class Insecta; order Diptera; family Muscidae; genus Eudasyphora; species Eudasyphora cyanicolor. The sequence goes on along the minus strand of OZ005737.1, from coordinate 115,486,521 downwards.
GATCGTTAGGATCATTATTTAATCCTGATATGTCGATGTCTAATGGTGGCGTATTGTCCTCCAGTCTTTGTCGTTTTGGTGGTTTGTTTCTGCTCGCGTTGGCTGCCTGTGTTGATGTAGATGGCTTTTGCTCGTCCATTTTAAGTGGTGTTGTTGCAGGTACCATCAGAGTATGTTACTCCTTATTGATATTTGTTAAAAATTATAAAGTTGTGCTAATATTTTGCGTCCAATATCTAGCAGAGTTTAAAGCCGATCTCTTTTCACAAAAATATCTTATACGCAGTTCAAGAAAAAATTTCTTCAAGAGTTTTTTCTAAAAGGTGTGTTCTTCCCATCAAAAAATTGAAAGGTGAAATCATTTGGAAATTAAAATTTGACGGATTATCAGGGCAAAAACATTAAAAATTATTATGGCGTGTTGCAGTACCTACTCCAGTTATCAAAAGTAGTTGAAATTATCTTTAATATAAGGTATAGCACATTATATTCGGTCACGTATTTTATGAGATACAAGCGACAGAATGAACACACCTTTTAGAAAAAAAACGTAATTTCGTCAACATTCAATTGCTCATAACTCTTAAAGACATTTATTAAAAAAATTTTCTTGAACTACGTTTAAGATTTTTAATGAAATTTGGAAGCAATCAAAAATAGTAATGTCAAAAATCGTACCGTTTGGCATGGACTGGATCAATAGAAAAATATTTTGACGGGGAATTCCCATAAAATACTTTTGTTGGAATTCTTATTTCCTTTGTTAATATTGCAATTGCATGTATTATACTTTAAAGGAATTCAATTACATTGTAAGAAAATTCGAAAATCTCTAACTATGTAAAACTTTGCCATTAGAAATACCTCGAAGTTATGTGTATACTTTATTTTGCATATAATTTGGCTTAGGCAAGAGGCAATCAGGCAGTCCAACGAAAGATGGACAGAAATCGGCACCTGCAGGATAGCTAGACAAATCTGGCCAAGGTATGACCTGAGAAGGTCAAAATATCTCCTCGCACTAGAGAGGAAACGATTGTCTACGTTAGTACAGGTTCTGACGGGACACTGCTTGATCGGCGAAGACGCCAAAAGATTGGGTATTGACTCCAATGACTTCTGCCGAAGCTGTGGAGATGAGGAAGAAGTGGAGAGCATTGAGCACTTGCTTTGCGACTGTCCCGCTTTGAGTAAACGCGGGCAACATTTTCCATAGAAAACGTTCACCAACGCAACATTTTCTATAGAAGACGTTCACCAACGCAACATTTTCTATTGGAAACTTTCACTAATGCAACATTTTGTATAGACAACGTTCATCAATGCAACATTTTCTATAGAAAATGTTCAACAAAGCAACATTTTCTATAGAAAATGTTCAACAACGCAACATTTTCTATCGAAAATGTTCAACAACGCAACATTTCCTCTACAGAATCTTCACCAACTCATCATTTTATATTAAAAACGTTCACCCACTAACATTTTCCATAAAAAACGTTCACCAACCCAACATTTTCAAAAGAAAACGTTCACCATCGCAACATTTTCTATAGAAAACGTTGACCAACGCAACATTGTTTACAGGAAACGTTCACCAATGCAACATTTTCTATAGGAAACGTTCACCAATGCAACATTTTCTACAGAAAATTTTCACCAACGCAACATTTTCTATAGAAAACATTCTCCAACGCAACATTTTCTATAGAAAACGACCAACAATGCAACATTTTCTATAGAAAACGACCAACAATGCAACATTTTCTATAGAAAACGATCACCAACGCAATATTTTCTATAGATAACGATCACCAACGCAACATTTTCTATAGAAAACGATCACCAACGCAACATTTTCTACAGAAAACATTCACCAACGCAACATTTTCTATAGAAAACGTTCACCAACGCAACATTTTTGTATAGGAAACGTTCAACAACGCAACATTTTCTATAGAAAACGATAACCAACGCAACATTTTCTATAGACAATGATTACCAATGCTAAATTTTCTATAGAAAACGATTACCAATGCAACATTTTCTATAGAAAACGTTCACCTATGCAACATTTTCTTTGGAAAACATTCCCCAACACAACATTTTCTATAGAAAATCTTCACCAACGCAACATTTTCTATAGAAAATCTTCACCAATGCAACATTTTCTATAGAAAATCTTCACCAATGCAACATTTTCTATAGAAAATCTTCATCAATGCAACATTTTCTATAGAAAATCTTCACCAATGCTACATTTTCTATAGAAAATCTTCACCGACGCAAAATTTTCTATACAAACGTTCACCAACGAACCATTTTTTATAGTAAACGTTTACCATTGCATCATTTCATATAGTAAACGTTCAACGCAACATTTTCTTTTTATACCCTACACCACACTGTGGTACAGGGTATTATAACTTTGTGCATTTGTTTGTAACACCCAAAAGGAGAAGAAATAGACCCATCGTTTATCATACCGATCGACTCAGAATCACTTTCTGAGTCGATTTAGCTATGTCCGTCTGTCCGTCTGTCTGTCCGTCTGTGCATGTATTTTTGTAATCAAAGTACAGGTCGCAATTATGGTCCGATCTCGACTAAACTTAACACATATCTTTTTTTTTGGCCCAAGGACGATCCCTATTTGGTTAAAATCGGTTCAGATTTAGATATAGCCCCCATATATATGTTACCCCCGATTTGACATGTAAGCGCTGTAAAAACTGTATTTTATATCCGATCAGTATGAAATTCGTCAGAAAGAGGTTTCCTATTATATTAATGAACACTTTTAAATTTGGAAGTCATCGGTTCAGATTTATATATAGCCCCCATATATACGTTACCCCCGATTTGACATGTGAGTGCTGTAAAAATGTTATTTTATATCCGATCAGTGCGAAAGTCGGCAAAAAGAGGTTTCTTTCTACATGAAGGAATACTGCCAAATTCGGAGAAACTCGGTTTAGATTTAGATGTAGCTCACATATATATGTTACCCCCGATTTGACATGTAAGCGCTGTAGAGACTGTATTTTATATCCGATCAGTACGAAATTCGACAGAAGGAGGTCTTTTTACATGAATGAGTATTCAGGGAGGATCGGTTCAGATTTATATTAAAGCTCCATATATATGTTCCTCCTGATTTGGTACCAAACAGCTATAGAAGTTGTATTTTACTTCCGATCATTAAAATTTTCCAGAAATATGTTTCTCAATTTAGGAACGAATATTGCTTAATTTAGCGATTATCGTTTCAGAATTAGATAATATGTTTCTACCCATTTACCAATTATTCCAAATTATTATGGCAATGACCCTTATCGCATTGTTAGGAAGGTGTAGGGTATTATATAGTCGGCCCCGCCCGACTTTCTGCCTTTCCTTAGTGGTTTCTTTTCAAAATTTTTCTAAAAAAAGAAAATCTTCACCAACACAACATTTTCAATAGAAAATATTCACCAACGCAACCTCTTCTATAGAAAATATTCACCAACGCAACCTCTTCTATAGAAAATCTTCACCAACGCAACATTTTCTACAGAAAATCTTCACCAACGCAACATTTTATATAGAAAATCTTCACCAAAAAAAATCTTCTGTTAGGCAGCCTAACAGATCTTTCCAGTACTGATATTCGTACTATCGATAAATTTATATATCAAACAGGTTGGTTTCGATGAGGGGCATTTCAGCCCGTGTTAACACTAGGGACCTAAACTGATCTATGTGAGCTTGTAAAAAAATACGGCTGCCACCCTAACCTAAACCTAGCCATGTCCGTCTGTCCCACAGTGGGAGGAATCCAAAAAAAGGGAAATAATTCTGCCGTTTCTTAACCAGACAACCGATTGCGTTGTAAATATCGAAGCAGAATATGCACCAATTTTATCCACTTAAATATATCTATATTGGCAATAAAATTTCCTTTATGATGAATATAGGACAAAAGTTATGGCCACTTGCAGTTATATTTTCAAAAAATTCGATTTTTTGTTATTATTTAGGAAAAAAGTATATGTCGTATTTTTGAGTTTTAGAAGAAGTTAGTTAAAAAATAAAAAATAACGTATTTACTATCATCTTTCCAAGGTATGCTTTCAACAAAAGAACAGGTCAAAAATATTTACTGGTATTGTTACCAAGCTTCTTGGTCTTGGCCAAAGCCGACCACACCAAAAATGGCGAAAATCTCCCCCAAGTACTCACAACAGGTGGTGCGGTGAGGGGGAAACGTCATGTCCGACCGTCAAAACGGAAGCACAATGAGCATCGTGTAGCGCTCAGAGTTTTGACGAAGTTGGAGGCTGTCGAGGTTTCGGCTCTTACCGAAAAACAAAAAGAGTCACTTACCTGGGCTAATAGATGCTTCTAAGGCCAATGAGTCGGCTAAAAGAGCCACAAATTCAGCTGTGTTAACGGCTAATAAAGTAAAACGAATCAGATCACCTGATGAACCCCTGCCTTCGAAAAAGGCAAGAGGCCCTAATGTCACCATCAACAGGACACTCACCAAGCCCTTCAATGAAGTGGCGAAGGAGAGTCTAGTGATGGCTGTTATAGACAGAAGTAGTGAGGATGGATCCATCCTCAAGCACAAATGGAGTCATGTACAATCAGCCATTATGGCTCATTACCTCGATGTCCGTAGAGAAATGCCGGGCAAACCACCAATCTGCAACGATGCAGGATGGCATCAGGGGAGAGTAAAGCTCTTATATTTCGGTGATGCCAGATCAGTAGACCTGTATAAGGCTGCTCTGAGTCGAGCGGGTGAGAAAACGTTGACCAACGCAACATTGTTTACAGGAAACGTTCACCAATGCAACATTTTCTATAGGAAACGTTCACCAATGCAACATTTTCTACAGAAAATTTTCACCAACGCAACATTTTCTATAGAAAACATTCTCCAACGCAACATTTTCTATAGAAAACGACCAACAATGCAACATTTTCTATAGAAAACGACCAACAATGCAACATTTTCTATAGAAAACGATCACCAACGCAATATTTTCTATAGATAACGATCACCAACGCAACATTTTCTATAGAAAACGATCACCAACGCAACATTTTCTACAGAAAACATTCACCAACGCAACATTTTGTATAGGAAACGTTCAACAACGCAACATTTTCTATAGAAAACGATCACCAACGCAACATTTTCTATAGACAATGATTACCAATGCTAAATTTTCTATAGAAAACGATTACCAATGCAACATTTTCTATAGAAAACGATCACCTATGCAACATTTTCTTTGGAAAACATTCCCCAACGCAACATTTTCAATAGGAACCGTTCACCAATGCAACATTTTCTATAGAAAATCTTCACCAATGCAACATTTTCTATAGAAAATCTTCACCAATGCAACATTTTCTATAGAAAATCTTCACCAATGCAACATTTTCTATAGAAAATCTTCATCAATGCAACATTTTCTATAGAAAATCTTCACCAATGCTACATTTTCTATAGAAAATCTTCACCGACGCAAAATTTTCTATACAAACGTTCACCAACGAACCATTTTTTATAGTAAACGTTTACCATTGCATCATTTCATATAGTAAACGTTCAACGCAACATTTTCTTTTTAATCAGAATCACTTTCTGAGTCGATTTAGCTATGTCCGTCTGTCCGTCTGTCTGTCCGTCTGTGCATGTATTTTTGTAATCAAAGTACAGGTCGCAATTATGGTCCGATCTCGACTAAACTTAACACATATCTTTTTTTTGGCCCAAGGACGATCCCTATTTGGTTAAAATCGGTTCAGATTTAGATATAGCCCCCATATATATGTTACCCCCGATTTGACATGTAAGCGCTGTAAAAACTGTATTTTATATCCGATCAGTATGAAATTCGTCAGAAAGAGGTTTCCTATTATATTAATGAACACTTTTAAATTTGGAAGTCATCGGTTCAGATTTATATATAGCCCCCATATATACGTTACCCCCGATTTGACATGTGAGCGCTGTAAAAATGTTATTTTATATCCGATCAGTGCGAAAGTCGGCAAAAAGAGGTTTCTTCTTCACCAACACAACATTTTCAATAGAAAATATTCACCAACGCAACCTCTTCTATAGAAAATATTCACCAACGCAACCTCTTCTATAGAAAATCTTCACCAACGCAACATTTTCTACAGAAAATCTTCACCAACGCAACATTTTATATAGAAAATCTTCACCAAAAAAAATCTTCTGTTAGGCAGCCTATCAGATCTTTCCAGTACTGATATTCGTACTATCGATAAATTTATATATCAAACAGGTTGGTTTCGATGAGGGGCATTTCAGCCCGTGTTAACACTAGGGACCTAAACTGGTCTATGTGAGCTTGTAAAAAAATACGGCTGCCACCCTAACCTAAACCTAGCCATGTCCGTCTGTCCCACAGTGGGAGGAATCCAAAAAAAGGGAAATAATTCTGCCGTTTCTTAACCAGACAACCGATTGCGTTGTAAATATCGAAGCAGAATATGCACCAATTTTATCCACTTAAATATATCTATATTGGCAATAAAATTTCCTTTATGATGAATATAGGACAAAAGTTATGGCCACTTGCAGTTATATTTTCAAAAAATTCGATTTCTTGTTATTTTTTAGGAAAAAAGTATATGTCGTATTTTTGAGTTTTAGAAGAAGTTAGTTAAAAAATAAAAAATAACGTATTTACTATCATCTTTCCAAGGTATGCTTTCAACAAAAGAACAGGTCAAAAATATTTACTGGTATTGTTACCAAGCTTCTTGGTCTTGGCCAAAGCCGACCACACCAAAAATGGCGAAAATCTCCCCCAAGTACTCACAACAGGTGGTGCGGTGAGGGGGAAACGTCATGTCCGACCGTCAAAACGGAAGCACAATGAGCATCGTGTAGCGCTCAGAGTTTTGACGAAGTTGGAGGCTGTCGAGGTTTCGGCTCTTACCGAAAAACAAAAAGAGTCACTTACCTGGGCTAAAGGCGTCATAGATGCTTCTAAGGCCAATGAGTCGGCTTAAAGAGCCACAAATTCAGCTGTGTTAACGGCTAATAAAGTAAAAAGAATCAGATCACCTGATGAACCCCTGCCTTCGAAAAAGGCAAGAGGCCCTAATGTCACCATCAACAGGACACTCACCAAGCCCTTCAATGAAGTGGCGAAGGAGAGTCTAGTGATGGCTGTTATAGACAGAAGTAGTGAGGATGGATCCATCCTCAAGGACAAATGGAGTCATGTACAATCAGCCATTATGGCTCATTACCTCGATGTCCGTAGAGAAATGCCGGGCAAACCACCAATCTGCAACGATGCAGGATGGCATCAGGGGAGAGTAAAGCTCTTATATTTCGGTGATGCCAGATCAGTAGACCTGTATAAGGCTGCTCTGAGTCGAGCGGGTGAGGTGTGGCCGGGTGCCCAGTTGGATGTTGTCGAAAAAAACAACATCCCTAGTCACCCTAGAGCCATCACCTGGGTTACAGAAGAACCCTCCAACCCGGCTGACATCTTAGAAATAATGAAAGATTCCAATCCTGGTAATTGGAGAATCAGCAAGGTGGGTGAGGCGGATGGTAAAAAGCGACAGGTCAATCTTATCCTAAACGCTGAATCCACCTCCAATATACAAAGTGCGAGTGCAACCCTACAATATGGCTTCGAGACTATAGTCTTGAAGATATACAAGCAGGATATAGCTCCCACTGCAGAAGGTGAGTCGTCCACCGTGGCACTTTCTGGAAGTGCGGAGGTACCCACGCCTATTGTTTCTGGTGACTCCAACTCTAACAGAAGATCTGTAACGTCCTTCTCTGAGGACAAAAGCTCTACTTCGGACACAGAGAGGCTGAGGGGAGTCTCCGGACTCTTTGACGCATCTGGCGAGGACATGCTTCTCGACGATACGGACGAAGAGTTCGATAACACCCTTGTCGGGGTGGATGTTAATCTGTCAATTACCACTGATGGTAAGAATTCTACAGATTAACCTCCATCACGCTAAAGCAGCCTCAGCGGCTCTATTGCTGCGCCTGTCCACAGGCGCTGTAGACATCGTCCTGATACAGGAGCCATACGTAGTGGGAGGAAGGGTGTGCGGTATTAGGACACCCAACTTTAAACTGCTTGTGGCCAACTGTGAAGGCACTCCAAGAACCTGCATTTTGGCCAGGAAAGATCTAAGTATATTTCTCCTGACTAATTTTAGTGGTAAAGACCAAACAGCTGCTAGCCTGGAGATCGGTAATCGCATATATTGGGTGGTCTCCAGCTACTTGCCTTATGAATCTGTAGTACCGACTGCTCTATTCAGGGAAGTAGTAGAAGAAGCAACGTCTGACGAGCTCGAGCTGATTATTGGCGCAGACACGAACGCTCATCATACTATCTGGGGTAGTACGGATATAAACAATAGGGGTGACTCGCTTCTTGACTTTATTCTAACTACCAACCTTAGTATTTGTAACATAGGTAATAAACCGACCTTTACAATTAAAGACACACAAGAAGTACTCGACGTAACGTTTGCTACTGACCGGCTGTCAGACAAAATTATTGGGTGGAATGTACTGGACGACCACTCATTCTCAGATCACCATTATATTGAGTTCAAACTCGCGGAAAAAGCGCCTAAACCCGCCGTCCACAGAAATGTAAGGAAGACAAAGTGGCACCTGTATGAGAAGAATTTCAAGAAAGTCCTCAACTTCTGTACGAACCGAATGACAAAGCCGGTCTGGATAATCTGGTCGATCATATCACCATATCATTCTATAGATCCCTTGAAGAAGCCTGTCCAAAAACAAGGTACAAGGGTAAAACTAAACCCCAACGGTGGACTTCTGAGCTAACGGCTATAAAAAAGACCTGCAACAAGCTATTCAATAAGGCTAAATCTACTGGGGTCGCTAATGATTGGGATGCCTATAAAGAGCAACTCAAGATCTATAAGAAGGAGCTTAGAAAGGCGCAAAGGCGCTCTTGGTATACCTTCTGTGGTGAAGTGGAAAAGGTCTCCGACGCCGCTAGGCTGAGGAAGATATTATCTGCTTCACCATGTACGGTGGGATATTTACAGGATGAGGCAAATAACTGGACCAAAAACAGCGAGCAGTCGCTCAATGTACTGCTCGACACACATTTCCCGGGGAACTCTGTAACAGAACCCGAGGATCAGCAGGACCAACAAGAGTACGAGTGGACTGCGAGCGTCGCTAGCTTCTTGACTGAGAGATCCAGAATAAGCTGGGCTATTAACAGCTTTGAGCCCTTCAAGTCACCTGGACCAGATGGCATCACTCCAGCAGAAATGCAGAAAATGTTAAAGTACATTATCCCCTGGCTGGAGAAAATTTATGTAGGCTGTATCAGGCTTTCATACGTCCCGAATCGATGGAGGGATACCAAAGTGGTATTCATACCTAAAGCGGGAAAGATATCACACACTAGGCCAAAAGACTTCAGACCAATTAGCCTATCCTCCTTCCTATGGAAAGGTCTGGAAAGACTTTTAGATCATTTCATTAGGGAAAACCTGGATACAAAACTCCTGTCGGGGAACCAACATGTTTACAATAAGGGCAAGTCTACAGAATCAGCCCTGCACGAACTTGTGAGCACTATCGAATCGTCCCTGCATTTCAAGGAATTCACCATGGTGGCATTTCTTGACATAGAAGGGGCTTTTAACAACATTCACTCAGATGCGGTAATTGCGGCACTCTCACATCTAAAGGTTTACACTAGTTTGATTAGACTAATTCAAAGTCTGCTCACCAGAAGACGCATAACAGCATGTCTAGGGTCCATAACTCTAACAAGGTATGTAAACAGAGGAGTATTGTCTCCACTAATTTGGAACCTAGCGGTGAATGAAATCCTGCTAGATCTAGAACGTTGTGGATGCAAGGTCGTGGCATATGCGGACGACGTGGCAATCGCAGTGAGTGGCAAATTCGTAAACGTCCTCGGAGACATCCTACAGGTGGCTCTGAACAAGTTGGCTAGATGGGCCAGAAGCAGCGGTTTGGGCGTTAACCCCAACAAGACAGAATTGGTTCTCTTTACTAGGATGAATAATGTCCCACATGTGGACCCTCCACCTCGGATAAATGGAACAGATCTAGTCTTTTCTGAAAGTGCAAAATTTTTAGGAATAATTCTAGATAGGAAAATGTTATTTAGACTTAACGTATTGGAACGTGTAAGGAAGGACAACGTCGCCTTATATTCCTGCAAAAAGGCTGTAGGGTCGCGGTGGGGACTCTCTCCTAAAATCGTCCACTGGATATATATAGCAGTAGTTCGTCCAATACTGTTATACGGTATTGTGGTATGGTGGACGGCAACTGACAAACTAACCATTACCAACCTACTAACAAAGGTTCAGAGAATAGCCTGCCTGAGCATAAGCGAGCCTTAAGGACTACAGCGACCGAGTCTCTACAAGCCCTACTCAATATACTGCCGATTAATATTGTGGCGAGAGAAGTTGCAACCAAAGCGGCAATAAGATTAAACTGCCTATCAATGTGGAGGTACAAAAACTATGGTCACATGAGGATATCAAAGTGTAGTTCTATGGTAACCGACCGAGTGGACTATATACCAACTGTGTACACCTTCGAAAGAAATTACATCACTATGATTCCCGCCAGAGATGAATGGGTCGGCAGAATACCAGGTAATAGAAACCATCTCCACTTTTACACGGATGGTTCGAAGCTTCATGAAAAGGTTGGCTTCGGAGTACACTGTGAAGAACTTAGTCTGGATATAGCTCACAGACTACCAGATATCTGCAGTGTCTATCAAGCCGAAATAATGGCAATATGGGAAGTCGCCAAGTGGCTGAGTCGCAACATAGTAACCAACACTGGCGTTGTAATTTACTCGGACAGCCAGGCTGCCATCAATTCTCTGGAGGCAACATCCCTAAATTCACAAACAGCCCTCGACTGCCGCAGATCTCTTAACGAGATGGCTGAGCAGTTTAATATACACCTCATATGGGTGCCTGGGCATAGGGATATCCCGGGGAACTACAAAGCCGATGAACTTGCTAGGAAAGGGGCGACATTACAAATTCTCGAAGAATTTGCATATATTGGTGCGCCACTATCCACGTGCAAGCTTTGGCTTAGGCAATCAGGCAGTCCAACGAAAGATGGACAGATATCGGCACCTGCAGGGTAGCTAGACAAATCTGGACAAGGTATGACCTGAGAAGGTCAAAATATCTCCTCGCACTAGAGAGGAAACGATTGTCTACGTTAGTACAGGTTCTGACGGGACACTGCTTGATCGGCGAACATGCCAAAAGATTGGGTATTGACTCCAATGACTTCTGCCGAAGCTGTGGAGATGAGGAAGAAGTGGAGAGCATTGAGCACTTGCTTTGCGATACTGATATTCGTACTATCGATAAATTTATAGATCAAACAGGTTGGTTTCGATGATGGGCATTTCAGCCCGTGGTAACACTAGGGACCTAAACTGGTCTATGTGAGCTTGCAAAAAAAATACGGCTGCCACCCTAACCTAAACCAAATTCTATTGTGAAATATCGGGTAATCCAATTGAACCAATATGTCGATTACACACAGAGATATATACAATCAGTGGCGTTATATAAGTGGAAAAAAAGATGTTGCTGCCATTTTGAAGGACATTAACAAGTCTCCAAAAATGATTGTTTTGATTTTATTATTTTTGCAGTTGGTTTTACTTGTTTTGTACTGTAATATGTATTATTGTTAGCTGTTTACCTTTGTTCTGTTTTTTGTGTTATAGATTCCATTTAAAATATACTTCTAAAAATATGTAATTAATAGACATATATATTAATAAATATACATAAGTACATATTCATATTCGGAATTACAAAAATGGCAATTATGACTGCAGTTATATGATTTTTTGACATTTGTTAAGAAGCGTCATGTACAGTAACATGCATATAAAAGAAATTATAACAATCAGGCATGTCACAGGTTTTGTACGAAATTGGTTCGTTTTCCTTCGGCTGTAGGAAAATATTAGCCAAGTTCATAAAGTCGTAAATTATGGATGATTTATTGTTTTGTTGGTTATTCGGGTTAAAGAGGGTTGCAAATGATTTGCCTGGTGATATTAATGAGGCATTTATCGTTCGTCTTACGTTGGTCTTTGCTGCTTCTTTTTCTTCAATGGCCTGTGGAATACGTTCCTTACGTTTCGCGAGGTATTTTTTATATGTGGGGGCACCCTCTCCAATTTGCTGGAAAACCCTCCTCGTCACAATTCACACAATATGGAGACGAAGAAGTTTTCTTTGGCTTTTCCCAGCTGATAGTCTGGTAACGTAAGTCTTTCAGATGATATCACGCCGAGCTTGACAGATCTGGGTGTGGTATACTTCATTACCTTTGTTATTACTTCGGGAGCCCTTTCATCTAAATACTTCTTGACGCTCCCCGCTGTAGAGACTTCTCAGTGTGAAAGACACTTGTTTTAATTCTTTCGGCGTGAAAGAAAAGGCGTGTACGGATATCTCTCGTAATGTTTGTAGCATAGCGGAGTGAGCTTGGGGTCTGCGAGATAAAGCTTGCATTTTAAATTTGTAAGTTATCTTTGGTATTTTAACATTCAGCTGATAGACAAGATGCTTTATGTTAATATTATATAAAAAATTGACGGACAAAAGGAACACTGCCCCTGCTTTCAGGCTTCTTTCCGGCAGTGTTGCTGTGATGAACACTTTCTATTTTGATGTCAGGAAACATGGAAAAACGGGTTTGATCGTTAGGATCATTATTTAATCGTGATATGTCGATGTCTAATGGTGGCGTATTGTCCTCCAGTCTTTGTCGTTTTGGTGGTTTGTTTTGGCTCGCGTTGGCTGCCTGTGTTGATGTAGATGGCTTTTGCTCGTCCATTTTAAGTGGTGTTGTTGCAGGTACCATCAGAGTATGTTACTCCTTATTGATATTTGTTAAAAATTATAAAGTTGTGCTAATATTTTGCGTCCAATATCTAGCAGAGTTTAAAGCCGATCTCTTTTCACAAAAATATCTTATACGCAGTTCAAGAAAAAATTTCTTCAAGAGTTTTTTCTAAAAGGTGTGTTCTTCCCATCAAAAAATTGAAAGGTGAAATCATTTGGAAATTAAAATTTGACGGATTATCAGGGCAAAAACATTAAAAATTATTATGGCGTGTTGCAGTACCTACTCCAGTTATCAAAAGTAGTTGAAATTGTCTTTAATATAAGGTATAGCACATTATATTCGGTCACGTATTTTATGAGATACAAGCGACAGAATGAACACACCTTTTAGAAAAAAACGTAATTTCGTCAACATTCAATTGCTCATAACTCTTAAAGACATTTATTAAAAAAATTTTCTTGAACTACGTTTAAGATTTTTAATGAAATTTGGAAGCAATCAAAAATAGTAATGTCAAAAATCGTACCGTTTGGCATGGACTGGATCAATAGAAAATTATTTTGACGGGGAATTCCCATAAAATACTTTTGTTGGAATTCTTATTTTCTTTGTTAATATTGCAATTGCATGTATTATACTTTAAAGGAATTCAATTACATTGTAAGAAAATTCGAAAATCTCTAACTATGTAAAACTTTGCCATTAGAAATACCTCGAAGTTATGTGTATACTTTATTTTGCATATAATCTTGGATTAGGGATATGAAGTTGTACAAAATGATTAAAATATGTATGTAAATGTTAAAAATGTATTTTAAATATATTATATAATTATGAGTGGGATTATTCGTTTATTACGGAAGAATCCTGTTTCATTTCTACCGCGGTGACACTTTCCTTAAGATCCATATGGTTACCGAATTCCTACAAAAAGAAAAAGTGGAATTTTTTATCATTAAATATATTTAAAAGAATGAGTTTAATATAAAAGTATAACTATATTACAAGAAAGGAAAAAAAAATATCGACATGCAGCATAATGGGCAGTCTATCTTGTTAAAAAATGAAAATGGTCAGTCTATCTTGTTAAAAAATTAAAAGTTTTAAACTTTGCTAACAAAATCATTACATGATTTTTTTTTAGTGTATATAAGAGGGCTTGAATGGCTGACTGTACAATAGTAACCATATTCCTTCTGATTTATTTGCTTATCGTCGGCTTAATGCTATTTTGTTCCATACGCCATTTTGTATTATCGGAGAAAAATTCAATTTATTGCTTGAGTAAGAACGGGACAGAAGATTTACACACTTTTTATTCCATAGGGTTCCTTAGAGTGTTTGTATGATTCTCATGCATTTGTGGTAGCACCAAGACCGCAGTGTTCGAATGACAGACAATCTGGCAACTTGGTAACGAACCAGAGGAGGAGAAAACAACAGCTGATTCCAAGACAGGTCTTCTTTCTCGGCTGTAGCATTTAGTAATACTTCGTAAGATTTTGTGAACTAGTTTTAGTAAATAATATATAGATTTAAATAGTTGTTATAAGTGATAACAAAACGTCTTATCATTTACATAGGCAACTATACATTTTTGTGTCATTACGTTCAAAAATAAACAAGTAATCAAAATTTTTGTACATGGCATTTGGGTCCATATCCACTTTTTTTTTAATATTTTTTCGTATTTGCATTAAATGGACCACAAACAGAATAGGTTTGGAAGGAGAGTAATTTAAATATTGTGATCGAAAGAACGTAAAAAACGCTGAAACAAGTTGGCAACACTATGTTGTGGTAGACGCATTAAAAAACCCCTCCTGATTGAATATTAAAAAAATTAACTTTGCGGTGTGCTAGTGATCTCGTTCAGTGCTAAACTTACAAAGGACCAAATTGCCTTCTCCGGATACGTGAAGTATTTCTGAATATTCTCATTTATATTGTGCTAATTTGTGAACTCTTTGTTGTTGTGCAATCATTGCCAAATCCTAATCAAAATCTAAAACAAAAAAATGAAATGAAATTATGAATTCCTAAATTTGAAATGTTAACCTTTTGTTTAAGTAAAAAAATCGTGTAAAGTCTCAATGGTTTGTTCGCAATGGCAATAACCCAGAGAATAGTATTTTAGGTTAAGATTTGTCTACTTATTGTTATTTTCATTGTATAATAATGAAAGATTCAATAAAAAAAATGTAATGAATTGGGAAAAAAAAAAAAATTGCCATCGGCATTAACTACAAAGCCGAGAAATACATCAGTTTATATCCATCTTATAAGCTGCTATTGGTGTCGATCAGTTTTCATTGAGTTTTGATTATTTCTGAACTGAAATTGCTTGACCCCGACGATTTTTATACTTTTGTTTTGTGAAATCTGCTAACGGCGCCACTTTTTTGATTTTTGCCGCCGTCGACTACTACTTGAGCTTGTCCTAGTCGTCTGATACAAAGACAATTCAGCAACTAGACGCACCAACAGCGTTGCCAGTTAAGGGGATTTATCCCCAATTTGGGGATTTTTCTTCGCGAATGGGAATATATTTTTTGGTTTGGGGATCCGGGGATTGCAATTTTTTATAATTACATGTCTTTATTTATGTTAAAATTTGTATTTTCTGTTAAATCTATATTTTTTTAGAAAATGCGTCCGTAAAAATGGTGTCAAAAGTTCCTACAAAAAGTGGCTTGACTCGCATTGTATTAGAGTACGACTTAAATAGACAACCTGTAGTAATTGCCAATACGTATTTCTATAGATATTTATAAATAAATTGAAGCCAAATGCGGTTTATAAAATGCTTCCCAGACGACATTACGAACAATTTAAGCTAATTTTGGAGTAAAGTTTACTAGTAACAGGATTCTGCTGGTCGAACTCGATTTTAAAGAACTGGAATCGCTGGTATTAACTCTTTGATGTACTTTATGAATTATTTAGTCCAAATGCAGAAATGATCAAACTTTTAATACCAAACACGTGTACAAAAAAATTAGATGATGTATATAAGATGGAAGATTTTGAATCAGATATATTTGATATTTTTTGACAACGTACATTTTGTACAAACAAAATGAATTTTAGTACAAAGTCCATTGAATTGTAAAATACATCATTCACATAAGTTAAAATAATTTTCTGGGGATTTTTTTGGGGATGAGAAATCTTTTTTTGGGGATTTAGGGGATAAAAAATAAAAATTTGGGGATTCGGTACAAAAAAAACTGGCAAGCCTGCGCACCAAAGGTCTTTTCAATAGTACATTCGCATCTGAAAACTCTAGATGGGTTCCTAAAAATCTTCCCACTCGCATACAAACGTACGCGAAATTGACTTTTCCCCCATCTTGTGAAAAAAGTTCCAAACACACTAGGATGTCTACCGGGTCTGTTCTGTAGCAAGGTGATTTGATATCACGGTGATTTTAAAAATCACGGGCGACTTACATTCACTGTTGGAGTTCGAAATCGCCCGGTTTATTATTCAAAGCCTCCCAAAAAAGATTGTTCCAATTATGTTCGGGTGATTTCGAACTCCAAAAGTGTTGTTAAGTCGCCGGTGATTTTAAAATCACCGTGATATTAAATCGCCGTGATTACACAACAGACCCGATACGGGTCTGTCATTGTCTGATATACGAATCAGCTGATCATTAAAAACCTAACAAACAATAACAAAATAAATTTGTTTTTTTTTTTGATCGACTACCATTTTTTCTATAAATTTGTTGTTGATGGAAAATTATTGGGCCTGTTCTGAAATCACGCGATTTGATATCACGGTGATTTAGTATTATCATCGATTTTCAATTCACTCTTGGATGGTTCTAAAATCGTCCAATTTTGGTATAGTTGGTTTAAATTGATTGTTGTTTACTTTAAACAACAAATCGTACCGTTTCCAAGCACCAATAATGATTTTAAAATCGATGGTGTTTTGAAATCTCCGTGATATCAAATCGCGTGATTACAGAACAGGCCCGTATAATGTTTTTTCCTTGTGGAATTTGTAATCTCGAAACCACTGGGACCTGTGCAGGACATGCAATTATTTTCTCCATGCTGATTGCGAGAATGTTTCCAAGACGTTATTTAGTACCTTGGACAAAAATCGTAACTTGGCCTATACATGTACGCGTTGTATGGAAAATCCACCAGATAATTCGGACCTTGCGTTTAAAACTGAGATGCGGAAGGAATTTGCCAATCTTAGTTGTGAATTTCGACTTAGAGAGTCTCCGTGTCCATGCTGATGAAATGAAGAGGCAAAATATGGAAATAAAATCTAAATTTTAGACTTTTGTTGTTGAGATACGAGCTGAAATGTCTAGAAATATGGAGGAATTCAAACAGGATGTCGCAAACTGCAACAATCTTGTGTTTGATCATGATATAGCAAACAAAACCAAATTCTCAGAGCTAGAAATGTTTAATCATACCCTACAGCATAGACAAAATAGACCGGACATTATCATAACAGGCCGCTCTGACAAATTGGACAGTTTTAATGAGATGGAGGTGTTTTTATGTGCGTACTTAAAAGTTGATGAAAATCGCAATGCAGTCCTTGTCAAATTTAGAGACATTTAAAAACGCGATAAATTGATGTCGGCCTACTTTAAATCGAAATAACTAGACCTCGGATTATATGCAATTGCATATTTTTTGCAGATTGATAGAACAATTCTGATTGGATCAAAATTCGTTTCAAAGAAAAAGGAATTGAAAAACAGGTGCATATTTGTAATTTTTCTGCATATTTGCGACATGCAAAAAATATGCAAAATTTGCACACAAAAAATATACCAAATATGCAAAAAAAAAAATTCGATATATGAATCAAAAATGCGAAATTTTAGAAGCATATATCAATACTATTTAAAAAATCATGTCACAAACATGGATGATTTCAAAAATCATCCAAAAAAGTTTCTAAATATATGAAAAGTATAGGGCAATTCCAGAGGAAACCGACCCACTCTGAATATTTATGAATTCAGATTTGGATGGAATTTTGCACGCGTATACTACAAGACAAAACGGAATTATGACCAAATTCAAAGCAGTTTAGATTTCATAGGGTGCCAAATTGGTCATCTAAACATTTTTTACAATGTTAGCTATTTTGAAGTCGATATAACTTTTTAACGGGATATCATATTTGAATGATATACAGTATATACTGGTTAATAAAATATTGAACCATTTATATTATAAATGGTCTGTAAATCATGGAGGCGACAATGTCATGGTCTGCGGATGCTTTTCCGGTTACGTGGTTGGACCCCTCTATACAATAAACGGAATAATGAACAGGTTTATGTACTGCGAAATCTTGGAAAATTCAATGCTTCCCTATGCTGAGTGGAATTTTGCTCTATTACGGCAATTTCAACACAACAACCACCCGAATAATGCCGCGAAATGATTCAATGATTGAGTTAAAATGGAAGGGGTTGACGTTATGGAGTGGCCAGCTCAACCGTAGACTTGAATCCCATTGAAAATTATTGGGAAATACTCAACAAAGAGATAAAAAAATAAGCTATTTCAGGCTATTGTCGATGCTTGGAACTCCATAGATACAAAGATAACAAGAAATCTTATTGATTGCATTAAGAAGCAACGCCGTCCTTGATAATAAATGTTTTTCCACAAAGTCTTAGTAGAAATGCATAGTCCAATATGTTTTGTCGTGCGAATTTTCGACCTTTTTGTTTTTTTGTGAAATAACTTTTTAAATTAAACTATCATTTATAGTTTTCAGATTTTGGCGATTGAATAGAAGTATGAAGGTAGTCCAACATGTATTGTCCGATACTATAAGTGCCATTTGAAAAATTTTAACATCCTCTCTAAGAATTATAAATTAAGTAACGAATTTTTGTATATTATTGCTTCCTGTCATCAAAATGACGAAAATGTCCTTAATCCTGGATTATCCTGAAAAGTGCTGACGATAACCCTGGAAAGGAGTGACCGAATGACTTAAAATTTCGTACGTGGTAATATTTTATTCAAACCCAGTTTATGTTTGATGGACAACCATATTGTGGTACATCCTCCACAAACGGTTAACATTTATAACTTTTATACTACTCATGGGAATTCTGTAAAATTGCATACATAGTAATCATTTTACCGTCTCTATAAGCTGGACAAAAAAGAACGAAAATGCCACGCACCTTTTGATACCCCCCACACAAAGTGACCAATTGGTACAAAAAGCTTACAGGCACAGCTTATAACATTATTACCAGTGCATACAAAGTGCATGCAATGTGATGTTTTTATAGTACCTACAGTCCAGTACAAAGTGGGCGTTTTGCCATGCCCCTTCTAGTACCTCTCACACAAATGGTAACAATTTTGTGAAATATTAAAAATGAGAAACTCATTGAAGTAAATATATAAATAAAGATGTTAAATTCTTAGAGTGGAACTTAAATCATCCAAATGTGATATTCCGTTCAAAAGTTATGTCGACTTCAAAATAGCTAAATTTGTAAAAAAAAAATTAGATAACCAACTTTGGCTCCCTTTAAAATCTAAGTCACTCTCGAATCCAGGCAGGAAAGACGACCGAACGGCAGTCACATTTGGTGCCACCACTGTGACTGACCCGAAGAGGTGCGCGTGTTATTTTAACCGACAAAAGGAGAGTAATGCGTCGTATCCATGCTCTCCGAGCTGAAGAAGTACCACCACAGTTTACAGTTGGAGAAGTTGCAGATGTCATCCGTAGCGCTAGGTCATCCAAAGCGCTTGGCCCCGACGGAATTTCAATGCTAATGTTGAAGCAATTGGACATACCGGGAGTTGAGTACCTGACTAGGGTCCTCAATCTGTCCTTGACCGCTCTGATAATACCCGAAGCCTGGAAAATGGGCAGAGTGGTCCCGTTACTGAAACCGGGCAAAGATGCGAGCAAGGGACAATCTTACAGGCCTATCTCCCTTCTCTCGCCAGTAGCAAAGACGCTTGAGGCGTTAATCCTCCCGAGCCTTATTAGACATTTTCCAACTGCTGATCTTCAGCACGGATTCCGAAAGCAGCATAGTACGACTACTGCTTTACATGCCATATCCACGCATGTGAGCCGCGGTCTTAACCAAAACAAGCCCGGTGACAGGACCGTCCTCGTGGGAACAGGGAGTTCCGCAATGTGGGGGGATATCTCCGGCACTGTTTAACCTCTACCTTTCTCCCCCCACCTGACGGCGTTGAAATCGTATCATATGCTGATGACTGTACGATTCTGGCGTCGGGCCCTTTAATCGATGACATACGTGGAAGGCTGAATATCTACCTGGCTGAGATTGCCAATTTCTTCGCTGCGAGGAACCTAAAAATATCCGCCACCAAATCATCGGCCACACTGTTTACTGCATGGACAGCGCAAGTGAAGGAGCAACTCAATGTGATAGTCGATGGCACAAGAATTCCGACCACTTACTACCCTAAGGTTCTTGGTGTCACATTTGATAGCCTCTTCAGGTCTAACGCGCATGTCACAGCTATCTGCAATAAGATGAGAAGTAGGAACAAGGTCCTCAAGTCGCTAGCCGGCAGCACTTGGAGCACAGATAAAGAAACCATGTTGGCCTCTTACAAAGCGATAGGTCTGTCTGTGGTAAACTATGCAGCACCAGTGTGGTCAACGAATGTGAGCGAGACGCAGTGGAAGAATATACAGACCTGCCAAAATGCCGCCCTGAGAACTGCGACAGGGTGCCTCCACATGTCTTCTGTGAACCACTTACATGAGGAGACGAAGATCATAACCGTGCGACGACACAATCTTTTTTTTGCTGTCGAAGCAGTATCTGCATGGTAAATAACCTTGCCGTGGACGTGACGGAAGCCGACCTGTCGACTCCACCACCTCGACCTGAGTCGTTACACGACTCCATGGCTAGCAAGTCCTCCATGGCGGACCCTCTGAAGCAGGGTCGCTGTAAACTGATAATAGGATAACAAAGCCTACTTCAGAGCAGGGCTGTGGAGTCTGGGAAATTTGCCCGGAGTCGGAGTCCGGAGTCGAAAAATTATGGTCGACTCCGAGATGGATTGTGCAAAATGTACCATTTATGTGATAGAACTTTTGCACTCAAAAATGTTTGGGAAACAATTTTGATACCAAAGAAGGATAAAATATTCGAAGCTTTTTTAACCTTTTTGTATGCCACAAATATCTATAAAGTTAACCAAACTATCGAGTTTTTTATGTAAAACAGTTTTAGGAAAGCTCTGATTATATGTATCTAACAAAATAGGTATTTTTGCAAGACTATACGATATTATTAAGCGAGTACAAAACAAGTAAGGAAAGGTCGGGCGAAGCCTACTATATGATACCGCACAACACCTTGTTAGAGCAGAATAAGCTCAGATATTGTAAATATAAATATGAGATAATTACCTTATAAATCTGAATCTAAACAGAATTTTCTATAGAAACATTTATATATGGGGGCAATTTCGATCTAAACCTATTTTGACCAATTTCAATAGGTTTCCTCCCTGGTGTGAAAGAGCAGGATCGTAGTGAAATTTCGACCTGTACTTAACGAACAACTTAAGATAGACGGACAGCTAGTGATTCTGAGTAGAACGGTATATTTTAAGGTGGGTCTAGATGCAGTATTTTTTACAAATCTGGCAAAAACTAATTTATTACCCCCTGTAGCATAGTGTGTTGTAGGGTATAATAACTAACAAATGAAGTGGTTGCTTGAAGCGAAATAATTTCCAAAAATTGCGGTATATTAACCCTTTCACTACCATTGTACACTACAGTGTACATATTTTCATGTGTTGTTTTAAAAGTACCGTTTCAAATATTGTGTTTTGTTTTTGCAGCATTATGTTGATTGAAGCCTTCGCCATACGTTTAATACACTCGAGTTAAATAAATTGCATTTCAGTTCAGGCTAGACGCGATATTCGGTGCATACTCCGTGTTTTTTTCAATTATCTAGAATTACATCGATTTGCGTTTCAAGCATAGGCGCAAGCTTTTAGTAAATCGATCAAAATATTTTTTTTTGTTAACTAATTCGATAGTGGATTGTTTTGACTTTTTACTAAGAATATTTTGACATTGGCAAGGTTTGGACAATCATTTGAAGATAGAGACACTGGAGTGTACATCAGTAGTGAATGGTTGCAGTGTGTTGTAATATTGTACATACATTTGTTGTAATAACTTCGAGAAAAACGAAACAAAACAAAAGTCAATTTACAGTTTTTCTTCTTCTTCTTACCCATCACGTGTTAATATTTGGTAAGTTAATATTTTATGTCTTGTTTTCAACTGAAAAAGTTATTTTTTGTAAATTTTGAATCGTGTAGATCCTGGAAAAATGACAGACGAGCAAATTCTTCAATATATAGAGATGTGCTCAGACATAGAAGATGGCAACGAAGCTGATGAAGATGAAGTGATGATTAAAGTCCTCTCAAAAAAGAGTGACTTGCCCATAAATATCGATGAACATGTAGATAATGACGGAATGCTGGATGATGTAGATCCAGAGGAGTATTATAATATTGCTGCGTTGACTGAATCTATAATCAAGAAATATGTTCCCGATACAGATACCTACAAACAAGCAAATATTGAAACTGATGACATTGGGAATTGTGGCCCTGGACCATCGAAAAGAACATGCCGTCGCCGTATGAAACCACCTGCATCGGCTGAGGCTGTAGAAACTAGAGTCCCTTCATCTATATCCCCGCTGCAGGATTACGTGTTTGTTGATAAGAAGACAATTGAATGGAGACGCATTAGGCACATCTTGCCAGAACCTACTTGTTTTAACGAAATTCATGAAGATATGGATGTTAAAACTCCTTACAGCTATTTTAAACAATATCTGTCTCAAGAATTCTTTGAGAAAGCAGCAGAGTTTACAAATTTGTATGCAGTTCAAAAAGAAATGCGGTTTGACCCCTGCACAACCAATGAAATTGAAATATTTTTCGGACTTCAGGGATACATGGGAATTTTACAATTTCCTCGAATCGAAATGTTTTGGCAAAGAGGTTTGTCATTGCCAATTTTCAGCGAAAATATGCCAAAAAATAGATTTTTTCAATTAAGAACTGCATTGCATTTGGTCGACAATAATGCAAGAGATCCGACCGATAACGATAAATTCTATAAGGTTAGACCAATTATGAATTTTGTTCGTAAACGATTGCTAAATATTCCACTAGAAGAAACCCTTAGCATCGACGAACAGCTGGTACCCTTTAAAGGCAAGCTATCAATAAAACAATACATAAAGAATAAACCATATCCCTGGGGTATTAAATTTTTCTTCCTCTGTGGTAAAAGTGGAATGCCATATGATTTCGTTGCTTATCAAGGTGCTGCTACTGAAATAAGTAACGATGTTGTGAAGTCCATGGGATTTAGTGCAACCGTTGTCGTTCACCTAGTCAATAGAATCCCTAAAGATGCTGTTGGACACAAATTATACTTTGATAACTTTTTTAATTCATATCATATTCTACACTACCTAAAAGCCAAAGCCGCGGGAACCGCTCGAATTAATAGATTCCAAAAACCTCCATTACCAAGCGATGATGATTTAAAGAAAAGAGGACGCGGATCATCGGATCAAGTCATAAGTAGAGATGGAAGTGTTATTGTCACAAAATGGTTCGATAATAAACCTATTCACATGGCTTCCAATTTCCTTGGAGTGGGTATACCAGACGAAGTAGAGCGTTATAACAAAACATCGCGCACTTATGTAGAAATATCTATACCGGAAGTCATAAAAAGGTACAACCATGGGATGGGAGGCGTTGATCTTCTAGATCAATTTGTAGAATATTACAGAATTTTTATGAAATCCAAGAAATGGACTTTGCGGATAATTATGCATTTTTTTGATATTGCCATAACGGCGTCATGGCTTGAATATCGCAAAGATGCCGCAAATGATGAAGTAAACCAACGACTTGATCTAATGAATTTTCGAATGCAGGTATGCAGTGCGCTGATTTTAAAGGGAAAATCTCCAATCAGAAAAGCTGGACGTCCTGTAAGTAATCCTTTCCAGAAAGACACACAGAAAGATTAACGACGTTTTGTGACTCCGGCAAAAGACATTCGTTTAGATGGCGTTGGACACTTTCCATTTTTTGAAAATGCCACTGCGCCAGCTCGTTGTAAGCTGCCAACGTGTACAAAAAGAACCTACATAAAGTGCGAAAAATGTAAGGCACACTTATGCATTCAACGAGGTAGCAATTGCTTCTTTACATACCATACAACTTAATATTTTTGATAATACACCCTAATGCTGCCTAATTTTTTAATTTTTTCGGAGAAACAAGTTTTACTCTATGTATACATAATAAATAACTGAAATGTGCTTCATAATTACAGAAAACAAAAATTATTCATGAAAAAACAAGGAGAAATAAGAAACTTTATACTACCTTTGGCTACCAATGTACACTGTAGTGTACATTTTTTTTTTGGGTGAAGATGGGGTTGGGGAGCAAAAAACAAATTTTCTATTTTTTACATTTATTGTACTAGATATAAATCAAAAGTCAAAAAAATTATTTGTTATAAAACAAAAAGTCGGTAGTGAAAGGGTTAAAACAGAGGCAGTTATTGATGAAAATTTTATCACGATTTCATGTTGAAAGAATTGCCATATTAGTTGCAGCTTGCAAGTCAAACATCAATAAATAAATAATACAATTACTTTAGTTACTAGTATTGAATACAAATTTTTTCTGTTATTTAACAAAGCTATATCTTATTTTCAAAAACATGTACTCACGTCTAAATAGAAATATAATTTCAGAAATGTATGTTATTAACCTGCCGGAGTCGGAGTCGAATGATTTTAAAATTCGACTCCGGGAGTCGGAGTCGAGTAGTTTTGGCTCGACTCCGCAGCCCTGCTTCAGAGGCAACGAAACCTACTGGAAGAAGGGATAGTCCTATTGGTACAGGGTTACCATACGTCCTCCTTTTTAACCATTATCCTCCCGTCTTCCCTCCTTTTTCAAAAATGTGCGATTTGTCCTCCTTTTAATACTGATTCAAATGCATTGTTATACACACAGGAAATAATTGGTTGGATTTCGATTGTAACAATAAAAAAAATAGTACTAGCAACAAAAAGTATATTGCCTACATCGTGTGTCGGTTGTATGTATATATAAATATTTGAAACAACAATAATAACATGGATACGATCAAATAAAAATGCTTGCAACTAAATCGGTGGTTGTATCAATCGAATTAAGATTGTTTTTTCATTGACACTCGGTTTGATGTGGTAACCAATTTTAAACTTTCATTATATTACCATATGATCGATTTTTGGTTGTGACAACCAATGTTTTATTCTTGACAACAATTTGGTTATCCCAATAATTTCCCAAATTTAGAATAATTAAATGTATTTTGGGAAATACAACCGAAAGATTGGTTGCTGTTCTTTTGCTGATACATGACGAACAAAAAATAAAATTACTCGACATAAATAAATCTTCAACACTTTGTTCAAGAACGGTATATGTAGTCAAAAATAATCTCGTGTGGATAATAATGTGTGGAATGCAGAATATGTTGTGCAAAATCTATATATATAAAAGAGAGTGTCTGTTTGTGGGTTTGTTTGTTTGTTACGTATAGACGTCTAAACGGCTAGACCGATCATCTTGAAATTTTCACAGAATGTACATGTGTAGGGGGTGCTGAAAATAGGGTACTTGAATTTTCGATACATCAAGTGGGCGTGGACCCGCCCATATGGGTCCAATTTTGATATTGAGAAAAATTTTTAGCTAGAGTGCTGAAATTGTGTATGCATTTAGTGGCAGATTATGTGAATTTTCCAAAAATGGGCGGAAACGGACCAATGGGCGTGGCCCCGCCCATATAAGCCAAATTTTGAAATTGAGATATTTTGCACAATTTGTTAGCGAGAGTGCTGGAATTTTGTGTATATGTATATGGTGGCAGTCTACGTGATTGGTCCAAAAATGGGCGGGATCGACCCAATGGGCGTGGCCCCGCCCACATAGGCCAAATTTTGAAATTTTGATATCTTGCACAATTTGCCAGCGGGAGTGCTGCAATGTTGCGAATATGTATCTGCGAATATGTATTTGTTAGCTAGAGTGCTGTAATGTTGTACATATGTATCTGGTGGCAGTCCACGTGATTGGTCCAAAAATGGGCCGGATCGGACCAATGGGCGTGGCACCGCCAATATAAGCCAAATTTTAAAAATGTGATATCTTGCACAATTTGTTATCGAGAGAGCTGGAATTTTGTGCATATATATCCGTTGACGATCTACGCGATTGGTCCAAAAATGGGCGGGATAGGACCAATGGGCGTGGCCCCGCCCATATAAGCCAAATTTTGAAATTTAGATATCTTGCACAATTTGTTAGCGAGAGTGCTGTAATTTTGTGTATATGTGTCTGGTGGAAGCCTACGTGATTGATCTAAAAATGAGCGGGATCTGACCAAAGGGCGTGGCCCCGCCCATATAACCCAAAATTGAGCTATCTTGCACAATTTAGTAGCGAGAATGCTGTAATTTTGTGTATATGTATCTGGTGGCAGTCTACGTGATTAGTTAAAAAATGGGCGGGATCAGACTAATGGGCGTGGCCCCGTCCATGTAAGCCACATTTTGGAATTGAGATATCTTGCACAATTTGTTAGCGAGAGTGTTGTTATTTTATGTATACGAAACATTTATATATGGGGGCAATTTCGATCTAAACCTATTTTGACCAATTTCAATAGGTTTCCTCCCTGGTGTGAAAGAGCAGGATCGTAGTGAAATTTCGACCTGTACTTAACGAACAACTTAAGATAGACGGACAGCTAGTGATTCTGAGTAGAACGGTATATTTTAAGGTGGGTCTAGATGCAGTATTTTTTACAAATCTGCCAAAAACTAATTTATTACCCCCTGTAGCATAGTGTGTTGTAGGGTATAATAACTAACAAATGAAGTGGTTGCTTGAAGCGAAATAATTTCCAAAAATTGCGGTATATTAACCCTTTCACTACCATTGTACACTACAGTGTACATATTTTCATGTGTTGTTTTAAAAGTACCGTTTCAAATATTGTGTTTTGTTTTTGCAGCATTATGTTGATTGAAGCCTTCGCCATACGTTTAATACACTCGAGTTAAATAAATTGCATTTCAGTTCAGGCTAGACGCGATATTCGGTGCATACTCCGTGTTTTTTTCAATTATCTAGAATTACATCGATTTGCGTTTCAAGCATAGGCGCAAGCTTTTAGTAAATCGATCAAAATATTTTTTTTTGTTAACTAATTCGATAGTGGATTGTTTTGACTTTTTACTAAGAATATTTTGACATTGGCAAGGTTTGGACAATCATTTGAAGATAGAGACACTGGAGTGTACATCAGTAGTGAATGGTTGCAGTGTGTTGTAATATTGTACATACATTTGTTGTAATAACTTCGAGAAAAACGAAACAAAACAAAAGTCAATTTACAGTTTTTCTTCTTCTTCTTACCCATCACGTGTTAATATTTGGTAAGTTAATATTTTATGTCTTGTTTTCAACTGAAAAAGTTATTTTTTGTAAATTTTGAATCGTGTAGATCCTGGAAAAATGACAGACGAGCAAATTCTTCAATATATAGAGATGTGCTCAGACATAGAAGATGGCAACGAAGCTGATGAAGATGAAGTGATGATTAAAGTCCTCTCAAAAAAGAGTGACTTGCCCATAAATATCGATGAACATGTAGATAATGACGGAATGCTGGATGATGTAGATCCAGAGGAGTATTATAATATTGCTGCGTTGACTGAATCTATAATCAAGAAATATGTTCCCGATACAGATACCTACAAACAAGCAAATATTGAAACTGATGACATTGGGAATTGTGGCCCTGGACCATCGAAAAGAACATGCCGTCGCCGTATGAAACCACCTGCATCGGCTGAGGCTGTAGAAACTAGAGTCCCTTCATCTATATCCCCGCTGCAGGATTACGTGTTTGTTGATAAGAAGACAATTGAATGGAGACGCATTAGGCACATCTTGCCAGAACCTACTTGTTTTAACGAAATTCATGAAGATATGGATGTTAAAACTCCTTACAGCTATTTTAAACAATATCTGTCTCAAGAATTCTTTGAGAAAGCAGCAGAGTTTACAAATTTGTATGCAGTTCAAAAAGAAATGCGGTTTGACCCCTGCACAACCAATGAAATTGAAATATTTTTCGGACTTCAGGGATACATGGGAATTTTACAATTTCCTCGAATCGAAATGTTTTGGCAAAGAGGTTTGTCATTGCCAATTTTCAGCGAAAATATGCCAAAAAATAGATTTTTTCAATTAAGAACTGCATTGCATTTGGTCGACAATAATGCAAGAGATCCGACCGATAACGATAAATTCTATAAGGTTAGACCAATTATGAATTTTGTTCGTAAACGATTGCTAAATATTCCACTAGAAGAAACCCTTAGCATCGACGAACAGCTGGTACCCTTTAAAGGCAAGCTATCAATAAAACAATACATAAAGAATAAACCATATCCCTGGGGTATTAAATTTTTCTTCCTCTGTGGTAAAAGTGGAATGCCATATGATTTCGTTGCTTATCAAGGTGCTGCTACTGAAATAAGTAACGATGTTGTGAAGTCCATGGGATTTAGTGCAGCCGTTGTCGTTCACCTAGTCAATAGAATCCCTAAAGATGCTGTTGGACACAAATTATACTTTGATAACTTTTTTTATTCATATCATATTCTACACTATCTAAAAGCCAATAACATACAAGCCGCGGGAACCGCTCGAATTAATAGATTCCAAAAACCTCCATTACCAAGCGATGATGATTTAAAGAAAAGAGGACGCGGATCATCGGATCAAGTCATAAGTAGAGATGGAAGTGTTATTGTCACAAAATGGTTCGATAATAAACCTATTCACATGGCTTCCAATTTCCTTGGAGTGGGTATACCAGACGAAGTAGAGCGTTATGACAAAACATCGCGCACTTATGTAGAAATATCTATACCGGAAGTCATAAAAAGGTACAACCATGGGATGGGAGGCGTTGATCTTCTAGATCAATTTGTAGAATATTACAGAATTTTTATGAAATCCAAGAAATGGACTTTGCGGATAATTATGCATTTTTTTGATATTGCCATAACGGCGTCATGGCTTGAATATCGCAAAGATGCCGCAAATGATGAAGTAAACCAACGACTTGATCTAATGAATTTTCGAATGCAGGTATGCAGTGCGCTGATTTTAAAGGGAAAATCTCCAATCAGAAAAGCTGGACGTCCTGTAAGTAATCCTTTCCAGAAAGACACACAGAAAGATTAACGACGTTTTGTGACTCCGGCAAAAGACATTCGTTTAGATGGCGTTGGACACTTTCCATTTTTTGAAAATGCCACTGCGCCAGCTCGTTGTAAGCTGCCAACGTGTACAAAAAGAACCTACATAAAGTGCGAAAAATGTAAGGCACACTTATGCATTCAACGAGGTAGCAATTGCTTCTTTACATACCATACAACTTAATATTTTTGATAATACACCCTAATGCTGCCTAATTTTTTCGGAGAAACAAGTTTTACTCTATGTATACATAATAAATAACTGAAATGTGCTTCATAATTACAGAAAACAAAAATTATTCATGAAAAAACAAGGAGAAATAAGAAACTTTATACTACCTTTGGCTACCAATGTACACTGTAGTGTACATTTTTTTTTTGGGTGAAGATGGGGTTGGGGAGCAAAAAACAAATTTTCTATTTTTTACATTTATTGTACTAGATATAAATCAAAAGTCAAAAAAATTATTTGTAATAAAACAAAAAGTCGGTAGTGAAAGGGTT
Organism: Eudasyphora cyanicolor; assembly: GCA_963930755.1. Taxonomy (NCBI): domain Eukaryota; kingdom Metazoa; phylum Arthropoda; class Insecta; order Diptera; family Muscidae; genus Eudasyphora; species Eudasyphora cyanicolor. Next base: position 115,456,654 of record OZ005737.1, on the reverse strand, counting down.
AAAACAGATTCGATGCTGATCAGTCGTAGTGAACGGACGTGTTTAGCACAGAGCGGATAGTTAAAATCTATTATACCTATTACGCAATCGCAAAAAAATAAAACAAAATCTGTACAAAGTCTGGAAGGCCTACATCGTAGTACCTATTACGGGCTAATACGGAAAAAAAATCATTGGCGGGGATGCCTTCGCGTTCCGATGGAGCGGGGTTCCCCAATCGTCCTACTGTCCGTCCGTTGGTCTTGGCCAAAGCCGACCACACCAAACATGGTGAAAATTTCCCCCCAGTACTCACAACAGGTGGTACGGTGAGGGGAAAACGTCACGTCCGACCGTCAAAACGGAAACACAATGAGCACCGGATAGCGCTCAGAGTTCTGACGAAGTTGGAGGCTGTTGAGGTTTCGGCTCTTACCGAAAAACAAAAAGAGTCACTTACCTGGGCTAAAGGCGTCTTAGATGCTTCTAAGGCCAATCAGCCGGCTGAAAGAGCCACAAATTCAGCTGTGTTAACGGCTAATAAAGTCAAAAGAATCAGATCACCTGATGAACCCCTGCCCTCGAAAAAGGCAAGAGGCCCAAATGTCACTATCAACAGGACACTCACCAAGCCCTTCAATGAAGTGGCGAAGGAGAGTCTAGTGATGGCCGTTATAGACAGAAGTAGTGAGGATGGATCCATCCTCAAGGACAAATGGAGCCATGTGCAATCAGCCATTATGGCTCATTACCTCGATGTCCGTAGAGAGATGCCGGGCACACCACCAATATGCAACGATGCAGGATGGCATCAGGGGAGAGTAAAGCTCTTACATTTCGGTGATGCCAGATCAGTAGACCTGTATAAGGCTGCTCTGAGTCGAGCGGGTGAGGTGTGGCCGGGTGCCCAGTTGGATATTGTCGAAAAAAAACAACATCCCTAGTCATCCTAGAGCCATCACCTGGGTTACAGAAGAGCCCTCCAACCCGGCTGACATATTAGAAATAATAAAAGATTCCAATCCTGGTCTGCCCGCCCATAATTGGAGAATCAGCAAGGTGGGTGAGGCGGATGGTAAAAAGCGGCAGGTCAATTTGATCCTTAACGCTGAATCCACCTCCCATATACAACGTGCAAGTGCAACCCTACAGTATGGCTTCGAGACTATAGTCTTGAAGGTATACAAGCAGGATATAGTTCCCACTGCGGAAGGTGAGTCGTCCACCGCGGTTGAAACACAGCTTTCTGGAAGTGCGGAGGTATCCACGCCCATTATTTCGGGTGACTCCAACTCTAACAGAAGATCTGTAACGTCCTACTCTGAGGACGAAAGCTCTACTTCTGACACAGAGGGGCTGAGGGGAGTCTCCGGACTCTTTGACGCATCTGGCGGGGACACGCTTCTCGATGATACGGACGAAGAGTTCGATAACACCCTTGTAGGGGTGGAAGTTAATCTGTCAATTACCAATGATGGTAAGAATTTTACAGATTAACCTCCATCACGCTAAAGCAGCCTCAGCGGCTCTATTGCTGCGCCTGTCCACAGGTGCAGTAGACATCGTCCTGATACAGGAGCCCTACGCAGTGGGAGGAAGGGTGTGCGGTATCAGGACACCCAACTTTAAACTGCTTGTGGCCAACTGTGAAGGCACTCCAAGAACCTGCATTTTGGCCAGGAAAGATCTAAGTATCTTTCTCCTGGCTAATTTAAGTGGTAAAGACCAAACATCTGCTAGTCTGGAGATCGGTAATCGCATATATTGGGTGGTCTCCAGTTACTTGCCTTATGAAGCTGTAGTACCGACTGCTCTATTCAGGGAAGTAGTAGAAGAAGCAACATCTGACGAGGTCGAGCTGATTGTTGGCGCAGACACGAACGCTCATCATACTATCTGGGGTAGTACGGATATAAACCATAGGGGTGATTCGCTTCTTGACTTTATTCTAACTACCAACCTAAGTATTTGTAACATAGGTAATAAACCGACCTTTACAATTAAAGACAGACAAGAAGTACTCGACGTAACGTTTGCTACTGACCGGCTGTCAGACAAAATTATTGGGTGGAATGTACTAGACGACCACTCATTCTCAGATCACCATTATATTGAGTTCAAACTCGCTGAAAAAGCGCCTGAACCTGCCGTCCACAGAAATGTGAGAAAGACAAAGTGGCACCTGTATGAAAAGAATTTCAAGAAAGTCCTCAACTCCAAACTTCTGTACGAACCGAATGACAAAGCCGGTCTGGATCATCTGGTCGAGCATATCACCACATCATTCAATAGTTCCCTTGAAGAAGCCTGTCCAAAAACAAGGTACAAGGGTAAAACTAAACCCCAATGGTGGACTTCTGAGCTAACGGCTATGAAAAAGACCTGCAACAAGCTATTCAACAAGGCTAAATCTACTGGGGTCGCTAATGTTTGGGATGCCTATAAAGAGCAACTCAAGATCTATAAGAAAGAGCTTAGAAAGGCGCAAAGACGCTCTTGGTATACTTTCTGTGGCGAAGTGGAAAAGGTCTCCGACGCCGCAAGGCTGAGGAAAATATTATCAGCTTCACCCTGTACAGTGGGTTACTTGCAGGATGAGGCAAATAATTGGACCAAAAACAGCGAGCAGTCGCTCAATGTACTGCTCGACACACATTTCCCGGGGAACTCTCTAACAGAACCAGAGGATCAGCAGGACCAACAAGAGTGCGAGTGGACTGCGAGCGTCGCTAGCTTGTTGACTGAAAGATCCAGAATAAGCTGGGCTATTAATAGCTTTGAGCCCTTCAAGTCACCTGGACCAGACGGCATCACTCCAGCAGAAATGCAGAAAATGTTGAAATACATTATCCCCTGGCTGGAGAAAATTTATGTAGGCTGTATCAGGCTTTCATACATCCCGAATCGATGGAGGGATACCAAAGTGGTATTCATACCAAAAGCGGGGAAGATATCACACACTAGGCCAAAAGACTTCAGACCAATTAGCCTATCCTCCTTCCTATTGAAAGGTCTGGAACGACTTTTAGATTATTTCATTAGGGAAAACCTGGATACAAAACTCCTGTCAGTGAACCAACATGCTTACAATAAGGGGAAGTCTACAGAATCAGCCCTGCACGAACTTGTGAGCACTATCGAATCGTCCCTGCATTTCAAGGAATTCACCATGGTGGCATTTCTTGACATAGAAGGGGCTTTTAACAACATTCACTCAGATGCAGTAATTGCGGCACTGTCACATCTTAATGTTAACTTTAGTTTGATTAGACTAATTCAAAGTCTGCTCAACAGAAGACGCATAACAGCATGTCTTGGGTCCACAACTCTAACAAGGTTTGTAAACAGAGGGACCCCACAAGGAGGAGTACTGTCTCCACTAATTTGGAACCTAGCGTTGAATGAAATTCTGCTAGATCTAGAACGTTGTGGCTGCAAGGTCGTGGCATATGCGGACGACGTTGCAATCGCAGTGAGTGGCAAATTCGAAAACGTCCTCCGAGACATTCTACAGGTAGCTCTGAACAAATTGGCTAGATGGGCCAGAAGCAGCGGTTTGGGCATAAACCCAAACAAGACAGAATTGGTTCTCTTTACTAGGATGAATAAAGTCCCACATGTGGACCCTCCACCTCGGATAAATGGAACAGATCTAGTCTTTTCTGAAAGTGCAAAATTTTTAGGAATAATTCTAGATAGAAAACTGTTATTTAGACTTAATGTATTGGAACGTGTAAGGAAGGCTAACGTCGCCTTATATTCCTGCAAAAAGGCTGTAGGGTCGCGGTGGGGCCTCTCTCCTAAAATCGTCCACTGGATATATATAGCAGTAGTTCGTCCTATACTGCTATACGGCATTGTGGTATGGTGGACGGCAACTGACAAACTAACCATCACCAACCTACTAACAAAGGTTCAGAGAACTGCCTGCCTGAGCATTAGCGGAGCCTTAAGGACTACAGCGACCGAGTCTCTACAAGCCCTACTCCATATACTGCCGATTAATATTGTGGCAAGAGAAGTTGCAACCAAAGCGGCAATAAGATTAAACTGCCTATCAATGTGGAGGTACAAAACCTACGGTCACATGAGAATATCAAAGTGTAGTGCTATGGTAACCGACCGAGTGGACTATATACCAACGGTGTACACCTTCGAGAGAAATTACATCACTATGATTCCCGCGAGAGATGAATGGGTTGGAAGAAAACCAGGTAATAGAAACCATCTCCAATTTTACACGGATGGTTCGAAGCTTGATGAAAAGGTTGGCTTCGGAGTACACTGTGCAGAGCTTAGATTGGATATAGCTCACAGACTACCAGATACCTGCAGTGTCTATCAAGCCGAAATAATGGCAATATGGGAAGTAGCCAAGTGGCTGAGTCGCAACATAGTAACCAACACTGGCATTGTCATTTACTCGGACAGCCAGGCTGCCATCAATTCTCTGGAGGCAACATCCCTAAATTCACAAACAGCCCTCGACTGCCGCAGATCTCTTAACGAGATGGCTGAGCAGTTTAACATACACCTCATATGGGTGCCTGGGCATAGGGATATCCCGGGGAACTGCAAAGCCGATGAACTTGCTAGGAAAGGGACGACATTACAAATTCTCGAAGAATTTGCATATATTGGTGCGCCACTATCCACGTGCAAGCTTTGGCTTAGGCAAGAGGCAATCAGGCAGTCCAACGAAAGATGGACAGAAATCGGCACCTGCAGGGTAGCTAGACAAATCTGGCCAAGGTATGACCTGAGAAGATCAAAATATCTCCTCGCACTAGAGAGGCAAAGATTGTCTACGTTAGTATCAGTTCTGACGGGACACTGCTTGATCGGCGAACACGCCAAAAGATTGGGTATTGACTCTAATGACTTCTGCAGAAGCTGTGGAGATGAGGAAGAAGTGGAGAGCATTGAGCACTTGCTATGCGACTGTCCCGCTCTGAGTAAACGACGACTGGACATACTGGGGTCGGCTGTTCTAGGCAGCCTAACAGATCTTTCCAGTACCGATATTCGTAATATCGACAAATTTGTATATCAAACAGGTTGGTTTCGATGAGGGGCATTTCAGCCCGTGGTAACACTAGGGACCTAAACTGGTCTATGTGAGCTTGTATAAAAAATACGGCTGCCACCCTAACCTAACCTAACCTAAGGGTTAAAACAGAGGCAGTTATTGATGAAAATTTTATCACGATTTCATGTTGAAAGAATTGCCATATTAGTTGCAGCTTGCAAGTCAAACATCAATAAATAAATAATACAATTTCTTTAGTTACTAGTATTGAATACAAATTTTTTCTGTTATTTAACAAAGCTATATCTTATTTTCAAAAACATGTACTCACGTCTAAATAGAAATATAATTTCAGAAATGTATGTTATTAACCTGCCGGAGTCGGAGTCGAATGATTTTAAAATTCGACTCCGGGAGTCGGAGTCGAGTAGTTTTGGCTCGACTCCGCAGCCCTGCTTCAGAGGCAACGAAACCTACTGGAAGAAGGGATAGTCCTATTGGTACAGGGTTACCATACGTCCTCCTTTTTAACCATTGTCCTCCCGTCTTCCCTCCTTTTTCAAAAATGTGCGATTTGTCCTCCTTTTAATACTGATTCAAATGCATTGTTATACACACATGAAATAATTGGTTGGATTTCAATTGTAACAATAAAAAAAATAGTACTAGCAACAAAAAGTATATTGCCTACATCGTGTGTCGGTTGTATGTATATATAAATATTTGAAACAACAATAATAACATGGATACGATCAAATAAAAATGCTTGCAACTAAATCGGTGGTTGTATCAATCGAATTAAGATTGTTTTTTCATTGACACTCGGTTTGATGTGGTAACCAATTTTAAACTTTCATTATATTACCATATGATCGATTTTTGGTTGTGACAACCAATGTTTTATTCTTGACAACAATTTGGTTATCCCAATAATTTCCCAAATTTAGAATAATTAAATGTATTTTGGGAAATACAACCGAAAGATTGGTTGCTGTTCTTTTGCTGATACATGACGAACAAAAAATAAAATTACTCGACATAAAGAAATCTTCAACACTTTGTTCAAGAACGGTATATGTAGTCAAAAATAATCTCGTGTGGATAATAATGTGTGGAATGCAGAATATGTTGTGCAAAATCTATATATATAAAAGAGAGTGTCTGTTTGTGGGTTTGTTTGTTTGTTACGTATAGACGTCTAAACGGCTAGACCGATCATCTTGAAATTTTCACAGAATGTACATGTGTAGGGGGTGCTGAAAATAGGGTACTTGAATTTTCGATACATCAAGTGGGCGTGGACCCGCCCATATGGGTCCAATTTTGATATTGAGAAAAATTTTTAGCTAGAGTGCTGAAATTGTGTATGCATTTAGTGGCAGATTATGTGAATTTTCCAAAAATGGGCGGAAACGGACCAATGGGCGTGGCCCCGCCCATATAAGCCAAATTTTGAAATTGAGATATTTTGCACAATTTGTTAGCGAGAGTGCTGGAATTTTGTGTATATGTATATGGTGGCAGTCTACGTGATTGGTCCAAAAATGGGCGGGATCGACCCAATGGGCGTGGCCCCGCCCACATAGGCCAAATTTTGAAATTTTGATATCTTGCACAATTTGCCAGCGGGAGTGCTGCAATGTTGCGAATATGTATCTGCGAATATGTATTTGTTAGCTAGAGTGCTGTAATGTTGTACATATGTATCTGGTGGCAGTCCACGTGATTGGTCCAAAAATGGGCCGGATCGGACCAATGGGCGTTGCACCGCCAATATAAGCCAAATTTTAAAAATGTGATATCTTGCACAATTTGTTATCGAGAGAGCTGGAATTTTGTGCATATATATCCGTTGACGATCTACGCGATTGGTCAAAAAATGGGCGGGATAGGACCAATGGGCGTGGCCCCGCCCATATAAGCCAAATTTTGAAATTTAGATATCTTGCACAATTTGTTAGCGAGAGTGCTGTAATTTTGTGTATATGTGTCTGGTGGAAGCCTACGTGATTGATCTAAAAATGAGCGGGATCTGACCAAAGGGCGTGGCCCCGCCCATATAACCCAAAATTGAGCTATCTTGCACAATTTAGTAGCGAGAATGCTGTAATTTTGTGTATATGTATCTGGTGGCAGTCTACGTGATTAGTTAAAAAATGGGCGGGATCAGACTAATGGGCGTGGCCCCGTCCATGTAAGCCACATTTTGGAATTGAGATATCTTGCACAATTTGTTAGCGAGAGTGTTGTTATTTTATGTATACGAAACATTTATATATGGGGGCAATTTCGATCTAAACCTATTTTGACCAATTTCAATAGGTTTCCTCCCTGGTGTGAAAGAGCAGGATCGTAGTGAAATTTCGACCTGTACTTAACGAACAACTTAAGATAGACGGACAGCTAGTGATTCTGAGTAGAACGGTATATTTTGTAGTCTCTTCAGCTTCTCACAATAGAATGAGCATCGTTTATTCAAATATCAATACACATAATAATGACTGATATCGATATCACATGCCAGATATCGATATCTCACATAGTAAACTAGATCAGTGATACAATTACCATGATTACCCATTATTCTACTATAACTCGGCCAACCTGATAAGAAGATCGTCCCGATCTCCCTCCACAATACAATACAAAAACCAACTTGTATACTATCTTATATACTATCTTATATACTATCCCTAGGTTGAGTTGCCTCTTACGACTCCGTGGGAATCCTTCGACCTCCAAAGTCTAATGTTAGAAGACTCAATAACGCCATCGTACGGTATTTGCGTAATCTGACAATTCTCTATATCGCGTATGACGTACCTATCGTTCGGCAAAACCTTGTGCACAACATAGGGCCCCTTGTACCTTGGGAGCAACTTCTTATTCACACCAACCGTGGTGTCCACGTTCCTAATGACCACGAAATCACCTACTTCAAAAGAATTAACCCTAATACCTTTATCCAAAACCCTCTCCTCATTATACTCCTGAGATCTCCTGATACCCTCCGCAGCCTTCTCCCTCAAGACACCCAGATCCCCCCTCGGGCCTGAAAAGTTCTCCTCCAGATACTCTGTCAGCTCATCGACAATCTCACCTCTTTGTCCTACTCCAAACAAAGCCAAACTTGGCGTGGTCCCAATGGACCTACTGACAGTATTGTTAAGAGCAAACTCAATCTTCCCCAACTGCTTCACCCAGTCAGCATGAGCCACTGGATCACTATATTTAGCCAACATCCCCGTAAGCGTCCTATTCACCCTTTCAACCTGTCCATTCGCCTGGGGCGAATGTACCGCGACCTTAACGTGCGCTATGTTCCGACCAGACAAATACTCAGCGAACTCCTTCGATGTAAAACAACTACCACGATCAGTGACACACCTCACAGGACGGCTATAATAATCAAAATACTTAGTCAACGCCGCATTAACCTCCTTGGTACTCGTAGTCAAGACGGGATACAACTTAACAAATTTCGTAAAAGCATCCACCACCACCAAAATATGTTTCCTCTTCGACTGAAGTGATGGAAGTGGTCCTAAATGATCCAAGTGTAAAGTATGGAAAGGCCTCGGCTCCTTCGGAATACTGTGCACGACCCTAGCATTCGGTCTATGTGGAGCGGAATACATAATACACTTAATGCAATTCCTCCTAAAATCCCCGATCTTACGCTTCATACCAGGAAACCAATAATTGTCCCTCATCCGCAGATAGCACTTGTCTACTCCCAAATGACCGACCTGTTCGTGAGTAGACCTAATAAACTCCAGTTCCATCTCCTTAGGTACATACAAACGCAACCTATCACCCACCTTCCTATAAACCACACCGTTGACCATCTCAAAGTCCCGTAGGTTGCCGCCCTCAAGCCTCCCCTTCAGAACAACAATCTCCTCATCCCTTGACTGCATCGCGCACAAACGGAAGTCCATATCCTCACCAACGACCGTAGCCACAGCGCCCTCGCTGTCACACTCACTGCGAGACAATGCATCCACATGGCCCATCCGCACCCCGGCCCTGTGTTTAATCGAATAATCAAAAGCCTCCAACTCAAGCGCCCACCTAGCAATCCTACTATTGACTGTCCTCTTATTCAGAGTAACAGCCAACGAATTACAATCCGTCATAATCCTAAATCTCACGCCCTGTAGATAAACCCGAAATCTGCGCAAAGCATAAATGATCGCCAATGTCTCAAGCTCAAAGCTATGATACCGGGATTCAGCATCAGTTGTCCTCCTCGAGAAATACGACACCGGGTGAAACTCCCCATCATCCTGTCTCTGCAATAGAATGGCACCGAAACCCGAAGCACTTGCATCACAATGCAGCTCCGTCTCCCTCCTCGGACTATATATAGCCAAAATCGGTCCAGACATCAAACCCCTCTTCAAAGCCCCAAAGGCCACCTTACATCCATCATCAAACTCGAAGCTCATACCATCCTTGAGCAATGCATTCAGAGGACGAGCTATCAGAGAAAAACCTCTGACAAACTTCCTGAAGTAAGAACACAAACCTAAAAACGACTGTAACTCCCTAGTGTTCCTCGGCTCCGGATACGAAGATATCGCCCTAACATGATCGTCCGATGGCCTAATCCCCTTCCCAGAAACCATATACCCTAAATAATTTATCTCCTGGTATGCGAACCTGCATTTCTCGATTCTCAACTCCAATCCATATTCAGCAATACGTGACAAAACACGACCTAACAATTATAAATGATCCTCCAATGTCCGCGAAGCTATGACAATATCATCCATGTATACAACGATCTCATCCCTACCAAGAAAATCTCGAAAAATGTGATTCACAAAACGCTGAAAAATCGCCGGACCATTCTTCAACCCAAATGGTAGGCGCAGAAATTCGTATTGCCCATCGGGCACCACAAAAGACGTATATTTGACAGAATCCTCAGCCATTCTCACTTGATGAAAACCAGACTTCAAATCCATTATAGAGAAAAATTTCCGTCCCTCCAAACGCTCGAGACAATCATCTATCACAGGAAGGGGGTGATTGTCCCTAACTATCAACTTGTTCAATGATCTATAATCAACGCACATCCTCGTATCGCCATTCTTCTTTTTCGTCAAAACTATCGGAGAAGCATAAGGCGAATCACTGTGACGTATTACACCTCTCCTGAGCAAATCCTCTATAATCCGTCTAACCTCCTGCTTCTCAGCAAATGATAAACGCCTAGGCGAGCAATATGCGGCGTCAGAAGAACTCACCAAAATCCGAGCCTCGTAATCATGAGCAACAGCATCACGCCGTAATCTATTGTAATACCCATTCCTAACCATGTCCTCCACCCTCACGACAGACTCGATCGGCAGATCAGGACCCACCGCAATATGATGCCCAACCCCATCCTCCAAATCAATACTACAAATCCTTCTACATTCACCCTCAAAAGTATCCACCTCCGGAATGATACAAAACCCATAACCATTTCCAGCAGTCAAATCCGACCCAGAAACACATTTATTAAACAAAACATTTGAATTCAATCCCCTCCACATACAAGTAGAGTCTTTCATACATAAGGATATGGAAAATAAATCTAAAAAATCCCTCCCCAAAATCAATCCACCAGGGATGTGCCCATCAGGCACAACATACAACTCGATAGTTCCTATCCGTCCCTGCAACTCAATAATCGCCATCACACCTCCGCAAACTTTCAAATCCCCGCAGCCAACACCTCTGAATCGCGAACCCCGCTCCTCGCCCAATCGCGCACACGGGTCCGCCGACAGGACCACAGATCTCCTCACAAAGCTATTCGGACTACCCGTATCCAAAAGAGAATTCATAACATTAGACTTTGTCTCACAACCACCAATGTCGTAAAATGCCACTCTTACCCGTACATTATAATCTATCTCCCTCACGTCCTCCACAGCGCCCACCATCTTGTTTGGACAATGTGCATAATAGTGGTCCATCTGTCCACATTTAAAGCAGGAGCCTCTTGGTCGCTTCTCCATTTTGCAATTTTGCGCAAAATGACCAAATTCGGAACAGTTGTAGCAGCGCACACCATCATTATTCCGTCTCTGATTCAAACCAGCATGAGTTCTCAAGTCACTCTTCGTTTCAGTACGAATCTTCTCATATCGATGAATCAATTTCTTAAAATCATTGATAGTTGCTATATTGTAAAATATTGAGACGGCATGAGTTCTGTCTCGTAGACCTTCTACAATATACTCGATTAATTCGGAGTCAGTAATCGGAGCCTCTCGTGATATTTCCTGCATTGTCAGCACATAGTAATGCAAACTTTCCACTTTCGGATTCCAGACGCGGCCCTCCAATTTTTTGAAAATATCACGGGCACTTAGTGGTTGATTAAATTCACTAACCAATTTCTTCTTGAGGTCTAACCATGACACTGGGTTTATAGTGCGTAAAAACAGACCTGCACTCCCTGTCATCATACGGCGAGCAAACATACACTTCTCGTCCACACCACAGCCATGAATTGTTGTGATTTCCTCAAAATCTGAAATCCACTTGAGTACACTGTAGCCATCGTCACCATTAAATTTAGGCAATGCATTTTCAATGTCGGAAAAATTTATATTTATTCTTCGAGCACTCACTCGATTTCCTTCGAGCTCACTAATTTCTTTTTCCAACTTCAAAATGCGTAATCGACGGTTCAAATCATGTTCCATTTGCTCAATGTCGTCAATCTCGTTCGTTCGCAAGTTGTTGTTTTGCATAGAGACAATATTCACATCACCAATGTTTTGCATACCACCTTCTTGCGTATTGCCGCTCAGAATTTCTTCAACACCCTGCATTTGTGTGCCCAACACACTAGCCTCTGTCATACATATGTCGCTTGGCTGCACAGCAACATGTTGGTTATTATATCCAACCATTTGTGTATGTGTGTTGTCGTTTCTTCGTTTTTCGCCTACTGCTGTTTTGTCAACTATACCACCAGCTTGTGTGTATGTGTTCTGGTTAGGCATCATGGTGGTTGGTTGACTCTCCATCTCGCTGGGCTGTGTATTTTGTAACGGCACATCAGCAACGGTTCTTTTAGCGTGTGAGTTTGGTGGAACACGCGCTCCTACCACTTCGTCCAGAAGCCTTTTCAGTTGAATGTACGTTGCAGATTCAGGAATTTGTACGCCCAATTCGGTCAGCTTTTCTGCAATTTCTTCACGGGCACTCATCTTCACCTAACCACTGCTCTAATACTTAATTTCTCGACTGCACTCCTCTTTCCAAAAAAAGTCTTCAATTCGTCTTCAGTTAAAATTTTCTTTTGTGACCCCACACCTGAGATGTAGTCTCTTCAGCTTCTCACAATAGAATGAGCATCGTTTATTCAAATATCAATACACATAATAATGACTGATATCGATATCACATGCCAGATATCGATATCTCACATAGTAAACTAGATCAGTGATACAAATCTGTCAAAAACTAATTTATTACCCCCTGTAGCATAGTGTGTTGTAGGGTATAATAACTAACAAATGAAGTGGTTGCTTGAAGCGAAATAATTTCCAAAAATTGCGGTATATTAACCCTTTCACTACCATTGTACACTACAGTGTACATATTTTCATGTGTTGTTTTAAAAGTACCGTTTCAAATATTGTGTTTTGTTTTTGCAGCATTATGTTGATTGAAGCCTTCGCCATACGTTTAATACACTCGAGTTAAATAAATTGCGTTTCAGTTCAGGCTAGACGCGATATTCGGTGCATACTCCGTGTTTTTTTCAATTATCTAGAATTACATCGATTTGCGTTTCAAGCATAGGCGCAAGCTTTTAGTAAATCGATCAAAATATTTTTTTTTGTTAACTAATTCGATAGTGGATTGTTTTGACTTTTTACTAAGAATATTTTGACATTGGCAAGGTTTGGACAATCATTTGAAGATAGAGACACTGGAGTGTACATCAGTAGTGAATGGTTGCAGTGTGTTGTAATATTGTACATACATTTGTTGTAATAACTTCGAGAAAAACGAAACAAAACAAAAGTCAATTTACAGTTTTTCTTCTTCTTCTTACCCATCACGTGTTAATATTTGGTAAGTTAATATTTTATGTCTTGTTTTCAACTGAAAAAGTTATTTTTTGTAAATTTTGAATCGTGTAGTTCCTGGAAAAATGACAGACGAGCAAATTCTTCAATATATAGAGATGTGCTCAGACATAGAAGATGGCAACGAAGCTGATGAAGATGAAGTGATGATTAAAGTCCTCTCAAAAAAGAGTGACTTGCCCATAAATATCGATGAACATGTAGATAATGACGGAATGCTGGATGATGTAGATCCAGAGGAGTATTATAATATTGCTGCGTTGACTGAATCTATAATCAAGAAATATGTTCCCGATACAGATACCTACAAACAAGCAAATATTGAAACTGATGACATTGGGAATTGTGGCCCTGGACCATCGAAAAGAACATGCCGTCGCCGTATGAAACCACCTGCATCGGCTGAGGCTGTAGAAACTAGAGTCCCTTCATCTATATCCCCGCTGCAGGATTACGTGTTTGTTGATAAGAAGACAATTGAATGGAGACGCATTAGGCACACCTTGCCAGAACCTACTTGTTTTAACGAAATTCATGAAGATATGGATGTTAAAACTCCTTACAGCTATTTTAAACAATATCTGTCTCAAGAATTCTTTGAGAAAGCAGCAGAGTTTACAAATTTGTATGCAGTTCAAAAAGAAATGCGGTTTGACCCCTGCACAACCAATGAAATTGAAATATTTTTCGGACTTCAGGGATACATGGGAATTTTACAATTTCCTCGAATCGAAATGTTTTGGCAAAGAGGTTTGTCATTGCCAATTTTCAGCGAAAATATGCCAAAAAATAGATTTTTTCAATTTAGAACTGCATTGCATTTGGTCGACAATAATGCAAGAGATCCGACCGATAACGGTAAATTCTATAAGGTTAGACCAATTATGGATTTTGTTCGTAAACGATTGCTAAATATTCCACTAGAAGAAACCCTTAGCATCGACGAACAGCTGGTACCCTTTAAAGGCAAGCTATCAATAAAACAATACATAAAGAATAAACCATATCCCTGCGTTATTAAATTTTTCTTCCTCTGTGGTAAAAGTGGAATGCCATATGATTTCGTTGCTTATCAAGGTGCTGCTACTGAAATAAGTAACGATGTTGTGAAGTCCATGGGATTTAGTGCAGCCGTTGTCGTTCACCTAGTCAATAGAATCCCTAAAGATGCTGTTGGACACAAATTATACTTTGATAACTTTTTTAATTCATATCATATTCTACACTACCTAAAAGCCAATAACATACAAGCCGCGGGAACCGCTCGAATTAATAGATTCCAAAAACCTCCATTACCAAGCGATGATGATTTAAAGAAAAGAGGACGCGGATCATCGGATCAAGTCATAAGTAGAGATGGAAGTGTTATTGTCACAAAATGGTTCGATAATAAACCTATTCACATGGCTTCCAATTTCCTTGGAGTGGGTATACCAGACGAAGTAGAGCGTTATGACAAAACATCGCGCACTTATGTAGAAATATCTATACCGGAAGTCATAAAAAGGTACAACCATGGGATGGGAGGCGTTGATCTTCTAGATCAATTTGTAGAATATTACAGAATTTTTATGAAATCCAAGAAATGGACTTTGCGGATAATTATGCATTTTTTTGATATTGCCATAACGGCGTCATGGCTTGAATATCGCAAAGATGCCGCAAATGAAGTAAACCAACGACTTGATCTAATGAATTTTCGAATGCAGGTATGCAGTGCGCTGATTTTAAAGGGAAAATCTCCAATCAGAAAAGCTGGACGTCCTGTAAGTAATCCTTTCCAGAAAGACACACAGAAAGATTAACGACGTTTTGTGACTCCGGCAAAAGACATTCGTTTAGATGGCGTTGGACACTTTCCATTTTTTGAAAATGCCACTGCGCCAGCTCGTTGTAAGCTGCCAACGTGTACAAAAAGAACCTACATAAAGTGCGAAAAATGTAAGGCACACTTATGCATTCAACGAGGTAGCAATTGCTTCTTTACATACCATACAACTTAATATTTTTGATAATACACCCTAATGCTGCCTAATTTTTTAATTTTTTCGGAGAAACAAGTTTTACTCTATGTATACATAATAAATAACTGAAATGTGCTTCATAATTACAGAAAACAAAAATTATTCATGAAAAAACAAGGAGAAATAAGAAACTTTATACTACCTTTGGCTACCAATGTACACTGTAGTGTACATTTTTTTTTTGGGTGAAGATGGGGTTGGGGAGCAAAAAACAAATTTTCTATTTTTTACATTTATTGTACTAGATATAAATCAAAAGTCAAAAAAATTATTTGTAATAAAACAAAAAGTCGGTAGTGAAAGGGTTAAAACAGAGGCAGTTATTGATGAAAATTTTATCACGATTTCATGTTGAATAAATTGCCATATTAGTTGCAGCTTGCAAGTCAAACATCAATAAATAAATAATACAATTTCTTTAGTTACTAGTATTGAATACAAATTTTTTCTGTTATTTAACAAAGCTATATCTTATTTTCAAAAACATGTACTCACGTCTAAATAGAAATATAATTTCAGAAATGTATGTTATTAACCTGCCGGAGTCGGAGTCGAATGATTTTAAAATTCGACTCCGGGAGTCGGAGTCGAGTAGTTTTGGCTCGACTCCGCAGCCCTGCTTCAGAGGCAACGAAACCTACTGGAAGAAGGGATAGTCCTATTGGTACAGGGTTACCATACGTCCTCCTTTTTAACCATTGTCCTCCCGTCTTCCCTCCTTTTTCAAAAATGTGCGATTTGTCCTCCTTTTAATACTGATTCAAATGCATTGTTATACACACAGGAAATAATTGGTTGGATTTCGATTGTAACAATAACAAAAATAGTACTAGCAACAAAAAGTATATTGCCTACATCGTGTGTCGGTTGTATGTATATATAAATATTTGAAACAACAATAATAACATGGATACGATCAAATAAAAATGCTTGCAACTAAATCGGTGGTTGTATCAATCGAATTAAGATTGTTTTTTCATTGACACTCGGTTTGATGTGGTAACCAATTTTAAACTTTCATTATATTACCATATGATCGATTTTTGGTTGTGACAACCAATGTTTTATTCTTGACAACAATTTGGTTATCCCAATAATTTCCCAAATTTAGAATAATTAAATGTATTTTGGGAAATACAACCGAAAGATTGGTTGCTGTTCTTTTGCTGATACATGACGAACAAAAAATAAAATTACTCGACATAAATAAATCTTCAACACTTTGTTCAAGAACGGTATATGTAGTCAAAAATAATCTCGTGTGGATAATAATGTGTGGAATGCAGAATATGTTGTGCAAAATCTATATATATAAAAGAGAGTGTCTGTTTGTGGGTTTGTTTGTTTGTTACGTATAGACGTCTAAACGGCTAGACCGATCATCTTGAAATTTTCACAGAATGTACATGTGTAGGGGGTGCTGAAAATAGGGTACTTGAATTTTCGATACATCAAGTGGGCGTGGACCCGCCCATATGGGTCCAATTTTGATATTGAGAAAAATTTTTAGCTAGAGTGCTGAAATTGTGTATGCATTTAGTGGCAGATTATGTGAATTTTCCAAAAATGGGCGGAAACGGACCAATGGGCGTGGCCCCGCCCATATAAGCCAAATTTTGAAATTGAGATATTTTGCACAATTTGTTAGCGAGAGTGCTGGAATTTTGTGTATATGTATATGGTGGCAGTCTACGTGATTGGTCCAAAAATGGGCGGGATCGACCCAATGGGCGTGGCCCCGCCCACATAGGCCAAATTTTGAAATTTTGATATCTTGCACAATTTGCCAGCGGGAGTGCTGCAATGTTGCGAATATGTATCTGCGAATATGTATTTGTTAGCTAGAGTGCTGTAATGTTGTACATATGTATCTGGTGGCAGTCCACGTGATTGGTCCAAAAATGGGCCGGATCGGACCAATGGGCGTGGCACCGCCAATATAAGCCAAATTTTAAAAATGTGATATCTTGCACAATTTGTTATCGAGAGAGCTGGAATTTTGTGCATATATATCCGTTGACGATCTACGCGATTGGTCCAAAAATGGGCGGGATAGGACCAATGGGCGTGGCCCCGCCCATATAAGCCAAATTTTGAAATTTAGATATCTTGCACAATTTGTTAGCGAGAGTGCTGTAATTTTGTGTATATGTGTCTGGTGGAAGCCTACGTGATTGATCTAAAAATGAGCGGGATCTGACCAAAGGGCGTGGCCCCGCCCATATAACCCAAAATTGAGCTATCTTGCACAATTTAGTAGCGAGAATGCTGTAATTTTGTGTATATGTATCTGGTGGCAGTCTACGTGATTAGTTAAAAAATGGGCGGGATCAGACTAATGGGCGTGGCCCCGTCCATGTAAGCCACATTTTGGAATTGAGATATCTTGCACAATTTGTTAGCGAGAGTGTTGTTATTTTATGTATACGAAACATTTATATATGGGGGCAATTTCGATCTAAACCTATTTTGACCAATTTCAATAGGTTTCCTCCCTGGTGTGAAAGAGCAGGATCGTAGTGAAATTTCGACCTGTACTTAACGAACAACTTAAGATAGACGGACAGCTAGTGATTCTGAGTAGAACGGTATATTTTAAGGTGGGTCTAGATGCAGTATTTTTTACAAATCTGCCAAAAACTAATTTATTACCCCCTGTAGCATAGTGTGTTGTAGGGTATAATAACTAACAAATGAAGTGGTTGCTTGAAGCGAAATAATTTCCAAAAATTGCGGTATATTAACCCTTTCACTACCATTGTACACTACAGTGTACATATTTTCATGTGTTGTTTTAAAAGTACCGTTTCAAATATTGTGTTTTGTTTTTGCAGCATTATGTTGATTGAAGCCTTCGCCATACGTTTAATACACTCGAGTTAAATAAATTGCGTTTCAGTTCAGGCTAGACGCGATATTCGGTGCATACTCCGTGTTTTTTTTCAATTATCTAGAATTACATCGATTTGCGTTTCAAGCATAGGCGCAAGCTTTTAGTAAATCGATCAAAATATTTTTTTTTGTTAACTAATTCGATAGTGGATTGTTTTGACTTTTTACTAAGAATATTTTGACATTGGCAAGGTTTGGACAATCATTTGAAGATAGAGACACTGGAGTGTACATCAGTAGTGAATGGTTGCAGTGTGTTGTAATATTGTACATACATTTGTTGTAATAACTTCGAGAAAAACGAAACAAAACAAAAGTCAATTTACAGTTTTTCTTCTTCTTCTTACCCATCACGTGTTAATATTTGGTAAGTTAATATTTTATGTCTTGTTTTCAACTGAAAAAGTTATTTTTTGTAAATTTTGAATCGTGTAGATCCTGGAAAAATGACAGACGAGCAAATTCTTCAATATATAGAGATGTGCTCAGACATAGAAGATGGCAACGAAGCTGATGAAGATGAAGTGATGATTAAAGTCCTCTCAAAAAAGAGTGACTTGCCCATAAATATCGATGAACATGTAGATAATGACGGAATGCTGGATGATGTAGATCCAGAGGAGTATTATAATATTGCTGCGTTGACTGAATCTATAATCAAGAAATATGTTCCCGATACAGATACCTACAAACAAGCAAATATTGAAACTGATGACATTGGGAATTGTGGCCCTGGACCATCGAAAAGAACATGCCGTCGCCGTATGAAACCACCTGCATCGGCTGAGGCTGTAGAAACTAGAGTCCCTTCATCTATATCCCCGCTGCAGGATTACGTGTTTGTTGATAAGAAGACAATTGAATGGAGACGCATTAGGCACACCTTGCCAGAACCTACTTGTTTTAACGAAATTCATGAAGATATGGATGTTAAAACTCCTTACAGCTATTTTAAACAATATCTGTCTCAAGAATTCTTTGAGAAAGCAGCAGAGTTTACAAATTTGTATGCAGTTCAAAAAGAAATGCGGTTTGACCCCTGCACAACCAATGAAATTGAAATATTTTTCGGACTTCAGGGATACATGGGAATTTTACAATTTCCTCGAATCGAAATGTTTTGGCAAAGAGGTTTGTCATTGCCAATTTTCAGCGAAAATATGCCAAAAAATAGATTTTTTCAATTAAGAACTGCATTGCATTTGGTCGACAATAATGCAAGAGATCCGACCGATAACGATAAATTCTATAAGGTTAGACCAATTATGGATTTTGTTCGTAAACGATTGCTAAATATTCCACTAGAAGAAACCCTTAGCATCGACGAACAGCTGGTACCCTTTAAAGGCAAGCTATCAATAAAACAATACATAAAGAATAAACCATATCCCTGCGTTATTAAATTTTTCTTCCTCTGTGGTAAAAGTGGAATGCCATATGATTTCGTTGCTTATCAAGGTGCTGCTACTGAAATAAGTAACGATGTTGTGAAGTCCATGGGATTTAGTGCAGCCGTTGTCGTTCACCTAGTCAATAGAATCCCTAAAGATGCTGTTGGACACAAATTATACTTTGATAACTTTTTTAATTCATATCATATTCTACACTACCTAAAAGCCAATAACATACAAGCCGCGGGAACCGCTCGAATTAATAGATTCCAAAAACCTCCATTACCAAGCGATGATGATTTAAAGAAAAGAGGACGCGGATCATCGGATCAAGTCATAAGTAGAGATGGAAGTGTTATTGTCACAAAATGGTTCGATAATAAACCTATTCACATGGCTTCCAATTTCCTTGGAGTGGGTATACCAGACGAAGTAGAGCGTTATGACAAAACATCGCGCACTTATGTAGAAATATCTATACCGGAAGTCATAAAAAGGTACAACCATGGGATGGGAGGCGTTGATCTTCTAGATCAATTTGTAGAATATTACAGAATTTTTATGAAATCCAAGAAATGGACTTTGCGGATAATTATGCATTTTTTTGATATTGCCATAACGGCGTCATGGCTTGAATATCGCAAAGATGCCGCAAATGATGAAGTAAACCAACGACTTGATCTAATGAATTTTCGAATGCAGGTATGCAGTGCGCTGATTTTAAAGGGAAAATCTCCAATCAGAAAAGCTGGACGTCCTGTAAGTAATCCTTTCCAGAAAGACACACAGAAAGATTAACGACGTTTTGTGACTCCGGCAAAAGACATTCGTTTAGATGGCGTTGAACACTTTCCATTTTTTGAAAATGCCACTGCGCCAGCTCGTTGTAAGCTGCCAACGTGTACAAAAAGAACCTACATAAAGTGCGAAAAATGTAAGGCACACTTATGCATTCAACGAGGTAGCAATTGCTTCTTTACATACCATACAACTTAATATTTTTGATAATACACCCTAATGCTGCCTAATTTTTTAATTTTTTCGGAGAAACAAGTTTTACTCTATGTATACATAATAAATAACTGAAATGTGCTTCATAATTACAGAAAACAAAAATTATTCATGAAAAAACAAGGAGAAATAAGAAACTTTATACTACCTTTGGCTACCAATGTACACTGTAGTGTACATTTTTTTTTTGGGTGAAGATGGGGTTGGGGAGCAAAAAACAAATTTTCTATTTTTTACATTTATTGTACTAGATATAAATCAAAAGTCAAAAAAATTATTTGTAATAAAACAAAAAGTCGGTAGTGAAAGGGTTAAAACAGAGGCAGTTGTTGATGAAAATTTTATCACGATTTCATGTTGAAAGAATTGCCATATTAGTTGCAGCTTGCAAGTCAAACATCAATAAATAAATAATACAATTTCTTTAGTTACTAGTATTGAATACAAATTTTTTCTGTTATTTAACAAAGCTATATCTTATTTTCAAAAACATGTACTCACGTCTAAATAGAAATATAATTTCAGAAATGTATGTTATTAACCTGCCGGAGTCGGAGTCGAATGATTTTAAAATTCGACTCCGGGAGTCGGAGTCGAGTAGTTTTGGCTCGACTCCGCAGCCCTGCTTCAGAGGCAACGAAACCTACTGGAAGAAGGGATAGTCCTATTGGTACAGGGTTACCATACGTCCTCCTTTTTAACCATTGTCCTCCCGTCTTCCCTCCTTTTTCAAAAATGTGCGATTTGTCCTCCTTTTAATACTGATTCAAATGCATTGTTATACACACAGGAAATAATTGGTTGGATTTCGATTGTAACAATAAAAAAAAATAGTACTAGCAACAAAAAGTATATTGCCTACATCGTGTGTCGGTTGTATGTATATATAAATATTTGAAACAATAATAACATGGATACGATCAAATAAAAATGCTTGCAACTAAATCGGTGGTTGTATCAATCGAATTAAGATTGTTTTTTCATTGACACTCGGTTTGATGTGGTAACCAATTTTAAACTTTCATTATATTACCATATGATCGATTTTTGGTTGTGACAACCAATGTTTTATTCTTGACAACAATTTGGTTATCCCAATAATTTCCCAAATTTAGAATAATTAAATGTATTTTGGGAAATACAACCGAAAGATTGGTTGCTGTTCTTTTGCTGATACATGACGAACAAAAAATAAAATTACTCGACATAAATAAATCTTCAACACTTTGTTCAAGAACGGTATATGTAGTCAAAAATAATCTCGTGTGGATAATAATGTGTGGAATGCAGAATATGTTGTGCAAAATCTATATATATAAAAGAGAGTGTCTGTTTGTGGGTTTGTTTGTTTGTTACGTATAGACGTCTAAACGGCTAGACCGATCATCTTGAAATTTTCACAGAATGTACATGTGTAGGGGGTGCTGAAAATAGGGTACTTGAATTTTCGATACATCAAGTGGGCGTGGACCCGCCCATATGGGTCCAATTTTGATATTGAGAAAAATTTTTAGCTAGAGTGCTGAAATTGTGTATGCATTTAGTGGCAGATTATGTGAATTTTCCAAAAATGGGCGGAAACGGACCAATGGGCGTGGCCCCGCCCATATAAGCCAAATTTTGAAATTGAGATATTTTGCACAATTTGTTAGCGAGAGTGCTGGAATTTTGTGTATATGTATATGGTGGCAGTCTACGTGATTGATCCAAAAATGGGCGGGATCGACCCAATGGGCGTGGCCCCGCCCACATAGGCCAAATTTTGAAATTTTGATATCTTGCACAATTTGCCAGCGGGAGTGCTGCAATGTTGCGAATATGTATCTGCGAATATGTATTTGTTAGCTAGAGTGCTGTAATGTTGTACATATGTATCTGGTGGCAGTCCACGTGATTGGTCCAAAAATGGGCCGGATCGGACCAATGGGCGTGGCACCGCCAATATAAGCCAAATTTTAAAAATGTGATATCTTGCACAATTTGTTATCGAGAGAGCTGGAATTTTGTGCATATATATCCGTTGACGATCTACGCGATTGGTCCAAAAATGGGCGGGATAGGACCAATGGGCGTGGCCCCGCCCATATAAGCCAAATTTTGAAATTTAGATATCTTGCACAATTTGTTAGCGAGAGTGCTGTAATTTTGTGTATATGTGTCTGGTGGAAGCCTACGTGATTGATCTAAAAATGAGCGGGATCTGACCAAAGGGCGTGGCCCCGCCCATATAACCCAAAATTGAGCTATCTTGCACAATTTAGTAGCGAGAATGCTGTAATTTTGTGTATATGTATCTGGTGGCAGTCTACGTGATTAGTTAAAAAATGGGCGGGATCAGACTAATGGGCGTGGCCCCGTCCATGTAAGCCACATTTTGGAATTGAGATATCTTGCACAATTTGTTAGCGAGAGTGTTGTTATTTTATGTATACGAAACATTTATATATGGGGGCAATTTCGATCTAAACCTATTTTGACCAATTTCAATAGGTTTCCTCCCTGGTGTGAAAGAGCAGGATCGTAGTGAAATTTCGACCTGTACTTAACGAACAACTTAAGATAGACGGACAGCCAGTGATTCTGAGTAGAACGGTATATTTTAAGGTGGGTCTAGATGCAGTATTTTTTACAAATCTGCCAAAAACTAATTTATTACCCCCTGTAGCATAGTGTGTTGTAGGGTATAATAACTAACAAATGAAGTGGTTGCTTGAAGCGAAATAATTTCCAAAAATTGCGGTATATTAACCCTTTCACTACCATTGTACACTACAGTGTACATATTTTCATGTGTTGTTTTAAAAGTACCGTTTCAAATATTGTGTTTTGTTTTTGCAGCATTATGTTGATTGAAGCCTTCGCCATACGTTTAATACACTCGAGTTAAATAAATTGCATTTCAGTTCAGGCTAGACGCGATATTCGGTGCATACTCCGTGTTTTTTTCAATTATCTAGAATTACATCGATTTGCGTTTCAAGCATAGGCGCAAGCTTTTAGTAAATCGATCAAAATATTTTTTTTTGTTAACTAATTCGATAGTGGATTGTTTTGACTTTTTACTAAGAATATTTTGACATTGGCAAGGTTTGGACAATCATTTGAAGATAGAGACACTGGAGTGTACATCAGTAGTGAATGGTTGCAGTGTGTTGTAATATTGTACATACATTTGTTGTAATAACTTCGAGAAAAACGAAACAAAACAAAAGTCAATTTACAGTTTTTCTTCTTCTTCTTACCCATCACGTGTTAATATTTGGTAAGTTAATATTTTATGTCTTGTTTTCAACTGAAAAAGTTATTTTTTGTAAATTTTGAATCGTGTAGATCCTGGAAAAATGACAGACGAGCAAATTCTTCAATATATAGAGATGTGCTCAGACATAGAAGATGGCAACGAAGCTGATGAAGATGAAGTGATGATTAAAGTCCTCTCAAAAAAGAGTGACTTGCCCATAAATATCGATGAACATGTAGATAATGACGGAATGCTGGATGATGTAGATCCAGAGGAGTATTATAATATTGCTGCGTTGACTGAATCTATAATCAAGAAATATGTTCCCGATACAGATACCTACAAACAAGCAAATATTGAAACTGATGACATTGGGAATTGTGGCCCTGGACCATCGAAAAGAACATGCCGTCGCCGTATGAAACCACCTGCATCGGCTGAGGCTGTAGAAACTAGAGTCCCTTCATCTATATCCCCGCTGCAGGATTACGTGTTTGTTGATAAGAAGACAATTGAATGGAGACGCATTAGGCACACCTTGCCAGAACCTACTTGTTTTAACGAAATTCATGAAGATATGGATGTTAAAACTCCTTACAGCTATTTTAAACAATATCTGTCTCAAGAATTCTTTGAGAAAGCAGCAGAGTTTACAAATTTGTATGCAGTTCAAAAAGAAATGCGGTTTGACCCCTGCACAACCAATGAAATTGAAATATTTTTCGGACTTCAGGGATACATGGGAATTTTACAATTTCCTCGAATCGAAATGTTTTGGCAAAGAGGTTTGTCATTGCCAATTTTCAGCGAAAATATGCCAAAAAATAGATTTTTTCAATTAAGAACTGCATTGCATTTGGTCGACAATAATGCAAGAGATCCGACCGATAACGATAAATTCTATAAGGTTAGACCAATTATGAATTTTGTTCGTAAACGATTGCTAAATATTCCACTAGAAGAAACCCTTAGCATCGACGAACAGCTGGTACCCTTTAAAGGCAAGCTATCAATAAAACAATACATAAAGAATAAACCATATCCCTGGGGTATTAAATTTTTCTTCCTCTGTGGTAAAAGTGGAATGCCATATGATTTCGTTGCTTATCAAGGTGCTGCTACTGAAATAAGTAACGATGTTGTGAAGTCCATGGGATTTAGTGCAGCCGTTGTCGTTCACCTAGTCAATAGAATCCCTAAAGATGCTGTTGGACACAAATTATACTTTGATAACTTTTTTTATTCATATCATATTCTACACTATCTAAAAGCCAATAACATACAAGCCGCGGGAACCGCTCGAATTAATAGATTCCAAAAACCTCCATTACCAAGCGATGATGATTTAAAGAAAAGAGGACGCGGATCATCGGATCAAGTCATAAGTAGAGATGGAAGTGTTATTGTCACAAAATGGTTCGATAATAAACCTATTCACATGGCTTCCAATTTCCTTGGAGTGGGTATACCAGACGAAGTAGAGCGTTATGACAAAACATCGCGCACTTATGTAGAAATATCTATACCGGAAGTCATAAAAAGGTACAACCATGGGATGGGAGGCGTTGATCTTCTAGATCAATTTGTAGAATATTACAGAATTTTTATGAAATCCAAGAAATGGACTTTGCGGATAATTATGCATTTTTTTGATATTGCCATAACGGCGTCATGGCTTGAATATCGCAAAGATGCCGCAAATGATGAAGTAAACCAACGACTTGATCTAATGAATTTTCGAATGCAGGTATGCAGTGCGCTGATTTTAAAGGGAAAATCTCCAATCAGAAAAGCTGGACGTCCTGTAAGTAATCCAAAAGACATTCGTTTAGATGGCGTTGGACACTTTCCATTTTTTGAAAATGCCACTGCGCCAGCTCGTTGTAAGCTGCCAACGTGTACAAAAAGAACCTACATAAAGTGCGAAAAATGTAAGGCACACTTATGCATTCAACGAGGTAGCAATTGCTTCTTTACATACCATACAACTTAATATTTTTGATAATACACCCTAATGCTGCCTAATTTTTTAATTTTTTCGGAGAAACAAGTTTTACTCTATGTATACATAATAAATAACTGAAATGTGCTTCATAATTACAGAAAACAAAAATTATTCATGAAAAAACAAGGAGAAATAAGAAACTTTATACTACCTTTGGCTACCAATGTACACTGTAGTGTACATTTTTTTTTTGGGTGAAGATGGGGTTGGGGAGCAAAAAACAAATTTTCTATTTTTTACATTTATTGTACTAGATATAAATCAAAAGTCAAAAAAATTATTTGTAATAAAACAAAAAGTCGGTAGTGAAAGGGTTAAAACAGAGGCAGTTATTGATGAAAATTTTATCACGATTTCATGTTGAAAGAATTGCCATATTAGTTGCAGCTTGCAAGTCAAACATCAATAAATAAATAATACAATTTCTTTAGTTACTAGTATTGAATACAAATTTTTTCTGTTATTTAACAAAGCTATATCTTATTTTCAAAAACATGTACTCACGTCTAAATAGAAATATAATTTCAGAAATGTATGTTATTAACCTGCCGGAGTCGGAGTCGAATGATTTTAAAATTCGACTCCGGGAGTCGGAGTCGAGTAGTTTTGGCTCGACTCCGCAGCCCTGCTTCAGAGGCAACGAAACCTACTGGAAGAAGGGATAGTCCTATTGGTACAGGGTTACCATACGTCCTCCTTTTTAACCATTGTCCTCCCGTCTTCCCTCCTTTTTCAAAAATGTGCGATTTGTCCTCCTTTTAATACTGATTCAAATGCATTGTTATACACACAGGAAATAATTGGTTGGATTTCGATTGTAACAATAAAAAAAATAGTACTAGCAACAAAAAGTATATTGCCTACATCGTGTGTCGGTTGTATGTATATATAAATATTTGAAACAACAATAATAACATGGATACGATCAAATAAAAATGCTTGCAACTAAATCGGTGGTTGTATCAATCGAATTAAGATTGTTTTTTCATTGACACTCGGTTTGATGTGGTAACCAATTTTAAACTTTCATTATATTACCATATGATCGATTTTTGGTTGTGACAACCAATGTTTTATTCTTGACAACAATTTGGTTATCCCAATAATTTCCCAAATTTAGAATAATTAAATGTATTTTGGGAAATACAACCGAAAGATTGGTTGCTGTTCTTTTGCTGATACATGACGAACAAAAAATAAAATTACTCGACATAAAGAAATCTTCAACACTTTGTTCAAGAACGGTATATGTAGTCAAAAATAATCTCGTGTGGATAATAATGTGTGGAATGCAGAATATGTTGTGCAAAATCTATATATATAAAAGAGAGTGTCTGTTTGTGGGTTTGTTTGTTTGTTACGTATAGACGTCTAAACGGCTAGACCGATCATCTTGAAATTTTCACAGAATGTACATGTGTAGGGGGTGCTGAAAATAGGGTACTTGAATTTTCGATACATCAAGTGGGCGTGGACCCGCCCATATGGGTCCAATTTTGATATTGAGAAAAATTTTTAGCTAGAGTGCTGAAATTGTGTATGCATTTAGTGGCAGATTATGTGAATTTTCCAAAAATGGGCGGAAACGGACCAATGGGCGTGGCCCCGCCCATATAAGCCAAATTTTGAAATTGAGATATTTTGCACAATTTGTTAGCGAGAGTGCTGGAATTTTGTGTATATGTATATGGTGGCAGTCTACGTGATTGGTCCAAAAATGGGCGGGATCGACCCAATGGGCGTGGCCCCGCCCACATAGGCCAAATTTTGAAATTTTGATATCTTGCACAATTTGCCAGCGGGAGTGCTGCAATGTTGCGAATATGTATCTGCGAATATGTATTTGTTAGCTAGAGTGCTGTAATGTTGTACATATGTATCTGGTGGCAGTCCACGTGATTGGTCCAAAAATGGGCCGGATCGGACCAATGGGCGTGGCACCGCCAATATAAGCCAAATTTTAAAAATGTGATATCTTGCACAATTTGTTATCGAGAGAGCTGGAATTTTGTGCATATATATCCGTTGACGATCTACGCGATTGGTCCAAAAATGGGCGGGATAGGACCAATGGGCGTGGCCCCGCCCATATAAGCCAAATTTTGAAATTTAGATATCTTGCACAATTTGTTAGCGAGAGTGCTGTAATTTTGTGTATATGTGTCTGGTGGAAGCCTACGTGATTGATCTAAAAATGAGCGGGATCTGACCAAAGGGCGTGGCCCCGCCCGTATAACCCAAAATTGAGCTATCTTGCACAATTTAGTAGCGAGAATGCTGTAATTTTGTGTATATGTATCTGGTGGCAGTCTACGTGATTAGTTAAAAAATGGGCGGGATCAGACTAATGGGCGTGGCCCCGTCCATGTAAGCCACATTTTGGAATTGAGATATCTTGCACAATTTGTTAGCGAGAGTGTTGTTATTTTATGTATACGTATTTGGTGGCAGTATTTGTGATTGGTTCAAAAATGGACGGGATCGGAAATCTCAATCTGGGGCAACGAAGTGGACCGGGTCCAGCTAGTGTTTAACATAAATAAAAAATATAAGCAACAATCATGAAATTGAAAGCACAGGGTTAAGCGATATTAGCATACAAGTTTTGTTGTTTTTTTTTCGTGTACTAAAATTAGTGTCAAATATTTCCACATCTCATAATAGTGATGAATTTGTAATATGGGATTTTTAATATTGTTATGAATTGTTTGGTTTTTTGTTCAATAATTAATTGTCGGTGTTCAATAATTAATTGTCGGTAGTATATGACTGACAAATTGTCAGAACAACCAATTTTTTAAAACAGTTGATTGTGGCAACATACAACAGATAATTGTAGCCACCATTTTCGTAGTTAGCGCAACCAAATATGATTGTTGTCAACATGGAAGCAGATGTATACCACAACCAACATTTTTGTTGTCCTGATGGAATCGCATGATAGTAGACAGAACTACCAAACTTCGGTTGGCAATTATTCGGTTGAGGCAACCAAACTGTATTCTGTGTGTAGTGTTGAAACAATCTTGGTTTTGATTATTCAAAGTTTTATTTGAATGGGTGACGCAAAGGTGAAATTTATTAGTTAATCATACTTTCGAGAAAATTCAATTTTTATTTTTCTGTAATGGGACTTCATTACGGCAGATGAAATGAAATGTCTATAAATTGAATCGATCTATAATTTGCACTAACAAAAAGTACGCCTCTATAGAATTTTATAAGTACACCCAGGAAAATAATTGGTTGGAATTCGATTGTAACAATAAAAAAATAGTACTAGCAACAAAAAGTAGATTGCCTACACCGTCTGTCGGTTGTATTTATAAATAAATGGTTGAAACAACAATAATAACATGGATACGATCAAATGAAAATGCTTGCAACTAAATCGATGGTTGTATCAATCGAATTAAGATTGTTTTTTTCATTGACACTCGGTTAGTTGTGGTAACCAATTTTAAATTTTCATATAGTACCATATGATCGATTTTTGGTTGTGGCAACCAATGTTTTATTCTTGACAACAGAAATTGTATCAATAGACCAAAGTTTATTGCAACGAATAATTGGTTACTACAACAGAAAAAATATTAATAAATAATCGTTTATTGGTTATCCCAATCATTTCCCATATTTAGAATAATTAAATGTATTTTGGGAAATACAACCGAAAGATTGGTTGCTGTTCTTTTGCTGATACATGACAAACAAAAAATAAAATTACTCGACATAAAAAAATCTTCAACATTTTATTCAAGAACGGTATAGGTAATCAAAAATAATCTCGTGTGGATAATAATGTGTGGAATGCAGAATACGTTGTGCAAACTGTTTTACATAAATAAAAAATAAAAGCAACAATCATGAAATTGAAAGAACGATATTTGCATACAAGTTTTGTGTTTTTTATTTCGTTTTTCGTGTACAAAAATGTGTTTCAAATATTTCCACATCTCATAATAGTGATGAATTTGTAATATGGGATTGTTATGAATTGTTTTGTTTTTTGTTCAATAAATAAAATAAAAATTAATGAAAACTGTTTTTAATTAATTGTCGGTAGTATATGACTGACAAATTGTCAGAACAACCAATTCTTTAAAACAGTTGGTTGTGGCAACTACAACAGATAATTTAAGCCACCATTTTCGTAGTTGCCGCAACCAAATATGATTGTTGTCAACATGGAAACAGAAGTATACCACAACCAAAATATTGGTTGTCCCGATGGAATCGCATGATAGTAGACAGAACTACAAAATTCGGTTGGCAAATAATTCGGTTGAGGCAACCAAACTGTATTCTGTGTGTATTAGTTTTCAAAGCCGTCTTTGCTATAGCATATATCTTCCTCAGCTAAATATTTAAAAGTAGACTGCATTAATTAATTGATCTCACTGGGAATATTATTACATATTTGTGATATAAATGAAATTTATTGATCTGATTTTAAATTAATTTGTGTGTATGTTTTACAACGAATCTAGTCGTTTGTTTTTTATTCAAAGAGTTCCTTTGTAACATTGAAAAATTTTATCCTTATTCGCAATACATACTACATGTAGATTTATAATATAAGACTTTGTCTTTAAAAAGTAAATTTTTGTTTATAATAAAATGTTTATCATTGTTTTTTTTTTTTTTTTTGTTATTCGATCTGTTATGACTTTTCATAGTTTTGTTTTTGACTATTGGGTTCGAGATCGTTGTTTTTGTTTTCTGTTAAACAGTAAAAACAAAAAACCTTCTTTGAAAACGAAAACGCCAGGTGGAGTCTAAGGTCGATTAAGATGCAGACTAAAGCCAGTTCTACAAAGATGACTCTAGCAGTTAAATTCGGAACTGTTAAAGACTTGTTGCCTCTATTCGACGGCCCCTCAACCTGGCAACAGGCAGCGGACCTCTTGAAATCTACAGCTGTAAAGCGGGTTACATCTACTGAGGGACCACAGCCTGTTGCGCAGAAGTAACAGCAAGAGGCCCTAAGAAAGGAGACAACAAAACCAGTTTCCAAACGGAAGGAATTAAAGAAGCCAGTCGCACCTGGCGGTAAAGAACACTCTGGTTCTATACCAACAAGGAAATCGACCAACCCCTACTCAAAACCCAAAGGACGGAAACAAGCTCCCCCTTCGGCAGATATAGTGGTGCATAGAGGCCCTAAGAAAGGAGACAACCAAACCAGTTTCCAAACGGAAGGAATTGAAGAAGCCAGTCGCACTTGGCGGTAAAGAACACTCTGGTTCTATACCAACAAGGAAATCGACCAAACCCTACTCAAAACCCAAAGGACGGAAACAATAGTAGATCTGACTGATTCAGACGGGAAAATCAGCCCCTCCAATTGGATTCTGCTATAGTCAAAGCTACTCAACCATATCCTTTCGGATAGGTGGAGCGGCAGTGAGGTGTTTTTTGATGGAACGCAGTGGAGAGGATGTCAAACTTATCAAATGTGCAACAAGGAGTCTTTGAACTTCCTTCGTTATGCAATTCAGAATGTTGAAGACCCCTGGCCGAACGTACAATTAAAGGTGATACCACAGACCGCATTACCTCTTTGAACGACGGTGACAGCGTTGATCCCGTCTGATTAAGATCAGCCGAACATGCTGAAACTGCTCCCGAAACAGAATGCCGGCCTCAGCACTGTCGAGTGGACAATCCTGTCGGCCAAGTACTGTGCTGAGAGTGGTGGGCTGATCGTGAAAGCTAACATCACCAAAAGGCAAAGCAGACCTAGTTCGAGTAAGCTAAGGGTAATGCAGATTTATACGCACCACTATATATGCCTCGAACGGCAGATATAGTGGTGCAGATTCTTCTCGCCCTCTCAAACTCTAAAGTAGACATTGTTCTAATTCAAGAACCCTATATCGTTGAGAATACGGAGACTGGTTTTGGCAATACAAATTACATCACATACTCTCCTCCTTCGGAGATCATGTATTGTAGGTGGAAAGAATCTTAACTTAATTCTTCAGTATAATTACAGCAATGGAGACCTGACGACGGTGAATATGGTCAGGCGATGAAATACCTTTAAGGAACAAAAGGAAATCTAACTAGAGTATAATGACCTTGTTGACAGGCAGCTCCAATCGATGGATAACAAAAAATCGGATTCGGAGACGGATTATGCGAAGTATGCTATTGCCAGATCTCAATTTAATATTGAATCTAGAAGATGTTATGGAATCTACTTAGAGAGGTTAGGCCTCAATTTTAAGTCGAATCCTAAATCTTTCTACGATTTTGTAAATATGAAACGTAAATGTAATCCAAGACCTTCTATGGTTAGAATGGATAGTGAGCAATTCTGTGGTGGCCAATCAATCGCCAATGCTTTTGGAAAAAATTTTACATCAACTTATTCTCATCAACAGAGAGAACTAGACGGCTCCTACCTACCCTTATAATATTCCTTCATTGAATCAGTTGAGCATACCTTATTTTGATTACCCATTTGTATTTTAGAGCTTGGTCAAGCTTAAATCCTCAAATATTGTGCTCAAAGTCTTGCTGTTCCGCTTAAATTGCTATTTAATATTTCGCTAAAATTTTGCTATTTCCCATCCATTTGGAGACCATCTTATTAACCCCTCTTCATAAATCTGGAAGCCTCACTTTTTTTAACGAACGGTCCCCACGCATCCACTTTTACCCGCGCCTTCCGACCGAGGGGGCCACATCCCCATGACGTAGAGATAGCGTACACACCATGATCCGGACCGTGGCGGGTTAATATTAGAGGGTGGAAATACCAGCAGAAACATTTCAACAGCCGGCACATGCAAAAATTCAAAAGTTTTTCTATATACAGGCATGTAGTGAACCTCTAAACAAATAACATTAGTCTACTTACATATTTAAAAAAGAGATTATTCTAGATCTAACTGCATCAATTTCTACGTCAATGTCAATAACATAATATACAGTGTTAAAATCTATGCACATTCTACGAATGGGCTCTGCCAAAGCATAATTTGTACGTTGAAAATCAATATGTAATAATTGGTAATATCTGGAAGGTCTATATGGTACATTCGATCCAATCCTATACAGAATAAAATTAGAGGGCACATCACCATTTATAACTTTCAGCACCATTGTGGTGTTCAGCATAATACGTCTACTCTTAAGAGTAGGCAGTCTTATCAAACTCAACCTGCTAGTATAGGGTGGAAGACAAAAATCACTATTCCAATGAAGATGTCTTAAAGCGAATAATAAAAATTGTTTTTTGTTGTAAATGGCAACCCTGTCACACAAAACTTTCTCACATACTTAGTTACATGCATAACGCATACTTACGTACATACATGTAGATTTTCGTATATATGTTTTGTTCTATCTTTTCGTCTCTTGGAGCCGGAAATTTTCGATAAATACGCTGACTTTTTGTTACCGAAAGTGCCTCGCGATTTGAATTTTGAAACAACTGTGTCCACACTCAAAACATTGTTTGGTAGAAAAGTGTCACTGTTCAGCGCCCGTGTTGCCTGCATGCAATTTACCAAATCGACACAAATGGATTTCATTTCGTATGGAGCCATGGTAAACCGAAACTGCGATAATTTCGAGTTGTATAAATTGAAGGAAAACCAATTCGAGTGTTTGATGTTTCTCCGAGGTCTACAAACTCCTGAAGATACCGACATAAGAGCCCGCCTTTTGCATTTTTTTTTGGAGGGAGACGCTGATGGAACATATACAATTGACAAAATGGTGTCAGAAGTTCATCGCATGCTCAGCCTGAGAAGAGATGCTGCCGCTGTCGAGCAAAATGTCGTCCATGCCGTCAAATCAAAGGGTTAGGCCTCAAAATCACAACACTGCTGCTCAAAGTGAGAAACCGAGACGTCCATGTTGGCAGTGCGGTGAAATGCACTTTGCTAAAAATTGCAGTTACACTAACCATTTGTGTGAGAAGTGCGGTGTCGTCGGTCATAAAGAGGGGTACTGTTCATGTTTTTCTACGCAAAACAAACAGCGCAGCCGAAACAAACAGCGCAGCCGAAACAAACAGCGCAACGACAAGAAAAACAAGAAGCATCAAAGCAAAGCTCAAGTGCAAAGCTAGAAAACACGTCGCTGTAAAAATTAATGGCGTAAAGCAGCGGTTGCAGTTCGATACTGGCGCAGATATCACAATTATTTAAAAAACGATGTGGTTGCAAATTAACAAACCCACACTCATACAGCCTTCACATACAGCAAGATACGCGTCAGGTAATGTTCTCAAGCTTATGGGTCAGTGCACAGCAGAGGTGGAATTTAAGGGAAAGTTAATATCTGCAACACTTTTCGTAACAAATTTAAATGTTATGGGTACTGATGTGATGGATCAACTTGAGATTTGGAGCCTGCCAATTGAAGCAATTTGTAACAATATTACTCTCACTGAGATAGAAAATATCAAAAGCAAATTTCCAACGACATTTTCAAATCAACCTGGTCATTGTTCAACGTTCAAGGTCAACCTCAAACTGAAAGAAGATATCCAACCTGTTTTTAAGCCAAAGCGACCTGTGGCGTATGCTGCATTAAAACAGGTAGATGACGAATTACAACGCCTGGAACGGGCTAATATCATAACACCTGTAAGTTACTCCAGATGGGCAGCGCCCATTGATGTTGTAAAAAGGGCCAACGGTAAGGTTCGGATCTGTGGAGACTATTCTACTGGACTGAATGAATGTGTGGAAACACACACCTATCCCCTTCCCTTGCCTGATGATATCTTCGTAAATTTCAACAACTGCAAATTTTTTACACGAATTGATTTAACTGATGCGTATATGCAATTAGAAGTCGATGACGCTACCAAGGAGATTCTCACAATCAATACACATCGAGGTCTCTACAGTTTCAATCGACTTGCACCAGGAATCAAATCTGCACCTGGAGCTTTTCAGCAAGCAATTGACACAATGCAGTCTGGTGTTCAATTTGCTCATCCGTACCTTGATGACGTCATCATAGCAACACCATCAAAGGAAGAAAACCAAAAATCGGTTTTCAACGTTTTCAAAGGTATAATCTTACGATTAATATTAATAAATGTTCTTTTCGTAGTTGCACCTACCTTGGTTATAAAGTCGATGGAAGTGGTATTCGACCAGATCCATGCAAAATATCCGCAATTTTGCATATGCCAGCTCCCACAAACATTTCTGAACTTCGATCTTTCCTAGGTGCAATCAATTACTACGGGGAATTCATTCGGAAAATGCGACAACTGAGGGCACCGTTAGATGATCTGCTAAAACAAGACCGTGAATGGAAGTGATGCAAGTCATGCGATGAGTCTTTTAAAAGATTCAAGGACATTTTGGCATCCGACCTCATGCTCACCCATTACAATCCCAGACTGCCAATCAAGGTTGCAGCAGATGCATCTAATCTAGGAATTGGTGCATACATCTGCCACCAATTCCCAGATGGTTCTGAGAAAGCCGTGTATAACGTTTCACGATCGTTGACTCCAGCGTAGCGAAATTATTCGAAAATTGAAAAAGAGGGTTCAGCTCTCGTCTTCGCTGTCAGCAGATTCCACAAAATGCTTTATGGTCGTCTGTTTAAACTGGAAACTGATCACAAGCCGTTGCTGGCGGTATTTGGTAGTAAGAAGGGTATAGCAGCTTATACAGCCAGTCTTTTACAACGCTGGGCTTTAACCCTGATGTCTTACGATTTCGACTGAAGTTACGTGCCCACTCAAAAGTTCGGCTGCGCTGATATTTTGTCAAGACTGATTAACAAAAATCAGAAACCTGAAGAAGATGTAATCATCGCATGTGCGGAATTTGAAGCTGAAATAAAACATATTGTTCAGGACAACATCAATGCATTGCACATCACATGCAATATGATACGTTCAGCTACGCAGAAGGATTCCACTCTACAAAATATCATCAGCTATCTGAAAAGTTCCTGGCCAAATTCCAAATCAAGTGATGAAATTGTTTTCTATCAACGAAGAGAAAGTGTGCGACAATTGTATTTTGTACCAAAATAGAATTGCCATTCCCAAAACTTTACGCCCATGCATACTGAAACAACTTCACAAAGGTCATCAGGGGATTGTTCGTGACAAATCTTTGGCACGGAGTTATGTATATTGGCCGAACATAGATAAGGATGTCGAACATTTGGTTAAAAACTGTGAAATCAGTCATGGCCTATTGCTCAAAGACTTATCTTTTGATTATTGATGCTTACTCTAAGTACCCAGAAGTCTATCAGCTGAAATCGATGACGTCATCAACAACAATTGAATGTCTGGAAGACTATTTTTATAAATTTGGTTTCCCGGAAACATTGGTGAGCGATAATGGTACTCAATTTACTTCGCAAGATTTTTCTCATTTTTGCAGAGGATCAAATGGTCAAGTGGAACGTTTTGTTGACACGTTTAAGCGAGCCTTAAAAAAACAAAACTCACATAACTGTATCAGCGGCATTCGGGAATTTCTTCTGTATTACAGAGCAACCAGCAACAACAATGCTTTTGAGAATAAATCACCTTCAGAACTTTTCTTGGGGAGGAAAGTGAGAACAAATATGGATTTACTGTTGAAGCCAAAAGAAGACCATAAGCAGCGGAATGAGAAGATGGAGTCCCAATATAACCGAAGATTTAACGCCAAAGACAGAAAATTCCAAGTTGGAGATTATGTCTACGCAAAAGTCTACAAACACAACAAATTCTATTGGGCTCCAGCTGTCATTAAAAAGCAAATTGGAAATGTTAATTACGAAGTGGGAATCACAGTATTTCCATATTTCAAATCTATGAAATCGCATTCTAACCAACTCCGGTTACGCCATACTGATGCAACAAATATCAACTCCTGGTTGGATATGTTCGATATTTGTCCACCTAACACAATACCAAATCGGAGTATAGATGCGAATGATACAAATGATACAACTGCTATAACTGATACAACTGTTACTGATCGCATCTTACCTCCACCGTTAATTCATCCACCATCCAACAATTCATTGGAAGTCTCAACTGAACCTCTTACCCCTACACAATCTCTATCAAGTGAAGTCAACAATCAACAAGTTGCTGTCCGTCGTTCCAGTCGTCGTCGACGTGAGCCAGATTGGTTAAGGGATTTTACATCTTGAAAGGGGAGATGTTGTGGATGGCAACCCTGTCACACAAAACTTTCTCACATACTTATGGTGTTTTCTTTTGTGCCAAAAAATGCTACATTTTTTATGCCTTTCGCCCCAAAAATGCCTTTTTGTCTTCGATTGTAAAATAAATACTGCACTGTGAAAGGGTTACGTTTTCTTTTGTGAAAAATGTCGCACTTGCACGGGGCAAAAATGCAACATTTCAGCCCTGTATTTAATCGAAGGGGTGGACGCTGCCCTACAAAACAGATGTTTTTTCGGCGTCAAGCGAATAGTCTAAATAACCGCGTGTGTCCGTGCGTGCTTTTTTATAATGAAGTTTGGTCAGATGCTTTATTTAGGCGGCGCCGTGGAGTATTCTTTGTTTTTAGTTTACTTTTAGTGAGTTAAAAGGCTAGTTTTATGCATTTTTGTTATCGATTCTGACCACAAAAAATGCAGCAGTACAAGAGGGTGTAGGCGACATTATTAAAATGCTGCTCTCTGACAGGGCAACATCTTTTTTTAGAAAAGAAAACACCATTAGTTACATGCATAACGCATACTTACGTACATACATGTAGATTTTCGTACATATGTTTTGTTCTATCTGGCTGGCATCACAACGCTGCGCTGGTGTCCTCGTAAAACTTGTGGATAGCTTCCCCTCACCTTAGGACGGCGCAAAGCTAAAATTGGTAAGGAAAAGCGACATTCCTGAACTCATAAAAACGACCCTATATGTTAAGGGATGTCCCAGTAAGTTCTCATCAGAGTACATACTCGACATCATTGGCAAACAGAATTCAAAACTTTCCGTGAGAAAGAGGGAAGTCTTCTATAGGAAGGATGATACCGAGGGTACTCTCCTCGTGTTGGGCATAGACCCAGAATCCAAGAACAATCTTGTCATGGTAAAGGGCATGGCGTACTTCTTGATCTGGACAGTCTTTTTCAAAATTGGAAAGGTCCCGATTGGCAGGACAGATGAATCAAGTCCAAATATACTGTCTGAAGACGCAAACACAGGTAATCAAACACGGAAATCTACATAGAAATCGATTGGGGCAGCCTACACGCGATTATCTATGTGCAGAAGACATTGATATCAATGTGAAGAAGATTACCGAGGCTCTTGTAAAATCATTCGAAGATAGTTGCCCACTTCGAGAAAGGAAATCTGCCTTTGAGAAACCCTGGATGACAGGACAAATTCGCTCGATTGGCAAAGATGTCCGCAGACTTTAGAACAGAGCTCGACGTAAAACACAATCAGTATATTGGGACGACTACCACAGAAGACTCAAAGAATACAATAAAATCATTAGATCGGCGAAACGTAACTCCTGGAGGCTTTTCTGTGAACAGGTAGACAGCGTTAACAGCATGTCTAAAATGAAAAAGTTCCTCTCAAAAACTCATTTCCAAACCGAAACACTGGTGGATGAAACGGGTAAAAGGATGGAAACTATAGAGGATACCGTAAGGCTCTTGATGAAAACTCATTTTCCGACTGGTAATGCTGGACCAACAGAGGAACAGTTACAGAATGAAAATGTATTGCATCAAGTACCTATTACGGATATAACAGATGGTATGGTTAAAGAAGCGATAAAAAGTTTCTCTCCCTTTAAGGCTGCGGGGCCGGATGGAATATTTCCAGCACTTCTGCAGAATGAGATGGATCTGGTATCAACTCATCTGGCTGGAGTGTTCACTGCATGCCTAACCCATTCGTATACCCCAAAAACCTGGCAGGAATCAAGGGTGGTCTTCATACCAAAGCCTGGCAAGGCGAGTTATACGACCCCAAAGCCTTATCGACCCATTAGCCTTACTTCTTTCCTGTTAAAAACAATGGGGCGAATAATTGATAACATGGTCAAAGGTAAAATAGCGGATGACAGGCTAAAATTCAAACAACATGCCTATGTCAAAGGAAGATCAGCGAAAACAGCTCTGCATGAGGTAGTGCACCACATAGAAGAGTCTTTCAGTAAAGAAATGTATACACTTGCTATTTGCATAGACATTGAGGGCGCTTTTAATAATGTACAGACCGATACACTTATCCAGTCCTTAGACGAGTTTCAGGTTGACCGGGCGCTGAAAAACTGGATCAACAATATTCCAAAGAATAGGTGGATTATTTGTGGGTCATATGACGTAAAAATTAGAGACAAGGTAAATCGTGGTATACCTCAAGGGGGCATTTTATCGCCTCTTCTATGGGTTACGACGATACACAGTCTCCTAAAAGCCCTCACCAATGAAGGACTTAAACCAGTCTGTTATGCAGACGACGTTGTAATACTTCTAAGGGGCTTTCATCCAAATCTATTATGCAGAAGAGCTGAAGAGGCACTTAACATAGCATATAACTGGGCACAACCAAGAAATATGTCTATTTACAAGGAAAACAAAGATCCCACGTTTTACCCGGCCTCGATTCCTGAATAAGACAGTTGCTAGAACTAAAAAGGTAAAATACTTGGGAGTAATCTTGGATCAGAAACTGTACTGGAAAGATCATCTTGAAGAAAGAGTTAAAAAGGCCCACAGATGTTGGTCGTTGTGCAGAAGAGCTATAGGTTTAAAATGGGGACTACGTCCAAATATGACTCACTGGCTTTACATGAGCGTGATTAGACCAATAATCACCTACGCCTGTGTAGTTTGGTGGACATCAATGGACAAGAAGTGCAACGTAATACCTTTGCAAAAAATTCAACGTATGTGCTGTCTAGGCATAAGCGGGTCATTTAGAACTGCACCAACAAAAGCGTTAGAGACTATACTGCACATCCAACCAATAGACATCCGTATAAAGTATGATGCAGCCCTCACAGCAAGACGTCTACAAGTGATGGGTGAATGGATAAATCGAGACCACAAGTCGTACCATCAGAAGATTTTAGAATATCTAGTTGGTCACATTCAAACGCCAGAAATCTCGGACCGCATTCCTGAAGTGCGGCTTACAGCTACCTGTGATACGTTTGTGCCAGACAGACGCTCCTGGGAAAATGGAACTTTGGCCCATGTGCCAGTGGGAACCAGCTGCTACACGGATGGGTCCAAGCGAGGAGGAAGGACGGGTCTGGGACTTTTTATTGATGAACCAGAAGTCGAACTTCACTTCCGCCTCCCTGACCATAACACGGTATTTCAAGCAGAAGTTCGAGCAATCACGGAGTGTGTGAACTGGCTCAATAACAGGACAAAGCCTAAATATGCCAACATCTTCACAGATAGCCAAATGGCGATTAAAGCAATAACATCGGAAAGGGTCAAATCCAGAACTGTGTTGGACTGTA
Source organism: Eudasyphora cyanicolor (assembly GCA_963930755.1). Taxonomy (NCBI): domain Eukaryota; kingdom Metazoa; phylum Arthropoda; class Insecta; order Diptera; family Muscidae; genus Eudasyphora; species Eudasyphora cyanicolor. The sequence goes on along the minus strand of OZ005737.1, from coordinate 115,416,524 downwards.
AAAGAACGATAAATGATTACTCAGCCCATGGTCAATTGCGTCTTTACTGGGTACCAGGACACAACGGAGTGATTGGAAATAAACGGGCAAACAACTTGGCTTCAAAGGGCAGAGAACTTCGAGTAATAAACTTGGAAAATTGGAAACCTTTCGAAGCCACGAAAAATGAGTTGAAGCACTGGGCAGTGATGGCTCATAAAACTGTGTGGAATAGCGCAACAGTAGGAGCAACTGCAAAGATACTGTGGGGTGACCCAAATGAAAAGAAAACAAGAAGTCTTCTGAAACTAAACAAGATCGATATTAGTAAGATGATGAGTGTTCTAACGGGACACTCAAGCTTGCAAGCACATCTTCATCGCATAGGACTAGCAGGAAACGACGAATGCAGGGCATGCAGAGAAAACATCGAAACGATGGAACATTTTCTGTGTCACTGCCCGGCTTTCACACATTCAAGATCCCAACATTTCGGGTCCGACATATTACCAGACTTGACTCATCTCAGAGAATATGACTGGAAGATACTGAGAAAATTCGTGTCTGGTACCGATTTTCTGTAACTCGTGAGGTATAAAAAGATCATAAATAAGGAGCGCACAACAGGCCGAACCACTGGCTTAAGTGTATGTCCATGGACATGAGACGTTTAAACGTCTCCTCTCTTCAACCTAACCTAACCTACATGCGTGCATCTATTTGCACATATGATTATTGTCTACATATTTATTCGATACATGTCTGGCCGTTAACCTTTTGTATGTATGTATGTACATGTCAACTGTGTTTACATGATCATAACAACTTATTATTGTTCACTCTGTTTTCTACCGCCGAATCGCGAGCAATCTAAATTGTACCTTTAAATACTTAGTAATAAATTAAAGTTTATAAAGTATTAAGCATATGGAACTTGCCTTTTATTTGTGTACAAAAGAACACAACATTTTTGAACCGATTCAATCATATCAACGTAAGTCCCGTATTGGGGGTCCCACACTGCATACCCATATTCTAGAATAGGTCTAACTAGGGGCGTATACAACTGCCTAGTTACCTATGGATCTACGAATTCTTTCGCCCATCGCTTAATGAAACCGAGCACGCCATAAGCATTATTCTGTGATTAATTATGTGATTATTGAAATTGAGTTTCGGATCCATTAATATACCAAGATCCACAAAGGATTCAACAGTATCTAAATTGGAACCATGAAGACTAAAACTAGATGGAATCGCCCTCGACCTAGAGAAACACATATGTTTACATTTCTTAAGATTAAGGTCCATGCAATTTATATCACACAAATTTCCAAAACTAACAAATCATTTTGAAGGAGTATTGATTTTTCAGATGTTTTATAAGAATAAAATATCTTAACATCATCTGCATACATCAGTAAATTAGAACTAGAAATTGATTCTGGCAAATCGTTGATGAATAGCAGAAACAGAATGGGACCAATATGGCTACGTTGGGGAACCCCAGATGGAACCAAAATCGGATCAGAACAGGATCTACCAAATTTCACAATCTGAATACGTCTATCAAGATAAGACGATACCCAACGCAATAAGTTGTTACTAAAACCAATAAGATCCAGCTTATGTATTAAGAGTTTGTGATTGACTCTGTCGAAAGCTTTAGTAAAATCTGTATAAATTACGTCTGTCTGATTACCAAGAACAAACTCGTTTATAACCTGAGAAGAAAATTGCACTAAATTTGTCACAGTTGAGAGACTTTTTCGAAATCCATGTTGGAATGGACTTAGAATATACGATACTTTATGAGATAAAATCTCAGTAACCATTTTCACAAAATTTTGGAATTATACTTAATTTTGCGATTCCACGATAATTCCCCACATCAGTGAGGCTTCCAGATTTATGAAGAGGGGTTATGTAAGATGTTCTCCAAATGGATGGGAAATAGCTAAATTTTAACGAAATATTAAATAGCAACGTAAGCGGAACAGCAAGACTTTGAGCACAATATTTGAGGATTATACTAGGTACACCATCGGGACCAACATCGGGATTTAAGCTTGAACAAACTCGAAAATACAAATGGGAAATCATAATAAGGTATGCTCAACTGATTCAATGAAGGAATATTATAAGGGTAGGAGTCGTCTAGTTGTCTCTGTTGATGAGAATAAGTTGATGTAAAATTTTTGCAAAAGCATTGGCGATTGATAGGTCACCACAGAACTCCTCAGTATCCATTCTAACCATAGGTCTTGGATGAGATTTACGTTTCATATTTACAAAATCATAGAAAGATTTAGGATTCGGCTTAAAATTGAGGGCTAACCTCTCTAAGTAGATTCCATAACATCTGCTAGATTCAATATTAAATTGAGAAATGGCAATAGCATACTTCGCATAATCGGTCTCCGAACCCGATTTTTTAAATGTTTTAAATAGTCTGCTCTTCATGTTCTTGATAGCAGTCAAAGCAGGAGAATACCATGGTGGCCTATAAGAATTTTTAACACGAATCTTCGGAACAGATTGTTGCATACAATTATTCAATACATTATACAAATGCGCAATAGCTGTGTCAATGTGAGTTAGATGATCACAACTTGGTTTTCCCTAAATTAACAGAGACAACAATGAATTCAATGTCGTTAGTTATGTCAAGATATACACGTTCAGACGACAACGAACTAACTACAGCGATGAGGACACCACCACCAATTTTATTAAGACGATTTTCTCTGTATATCACGTATTCATTAGATAAAATTTCCGAATCAAATATGTTAGGTTTTAACCAGGTCTCGGTGAAAGACAAAACAGAGAAATCGATGTCAAAATGATCAGCAAATAAGCGGGTTAATTTAGCATTAAGCCCTCTTACATTCTGATAAGCTATGACCAGAGAGAGTTTTTTGGCAAATTAGATTGCCTTGCAGGTAAACGAGCCAGGTTATCTATCCTATCCACAAATTCTTTCACAAATGCCTTTGGAGGCCAAAAATTGGAATCTATCAACCTATCAAAGATTTCATGTTGAACAATAACCTTAAATGATGATCTTGTAGCCGGTGAAGGTAATCTCATCTTGACTGTCTTCAGATAGAAATCACCCTCAATCTTGGATTTTATAATAGTCATCTAAATCTTCAGAGGACGTATCTAAAGCAAAACGTGAGTTATCTTCAAGCTCTGCTGGGTCCCCGGACACTGCGATATCGCAGGGAACGAGAAGGCTGACGAACTCGCGCGAAATGGATCAGCGATGGATGCTGCAAGGGTTGAGCCATCCCTATATCCCCCTTATGCGAATTTTTCAGCAACATACGAGTGTTTCTACAACGACCTGGTAAACCAGAAATTGTCGAGCAGATCTGACTGTAAAATCACTAAATCTCTATGGCCAGCAATATCAAAGTCTAGGACCAAAGATCTTCTTAACCTCACAAAGAGGGACATTCCTGTAATGTTAGATCTTTAACATCAAAGTGGCAGAGTTATTCTGTCGACTACTATTGGCTCTGTGAGGATAAGGAGGAAGTGGAAACAATCGAACACTTTTTCTGTAAATTTCTTACTCTATCAAGACGAAGACATCTCTGCCAAGGTGATTGATTACACGATACAAAATCTGGAATCTCTATCATCCCACGATATTGACAGAATCATGGGCTTCATAGGTTGCTTGAGATGGATGGTTTGACATCAACTCATCTAAACCTCTCCTAAAAAGCCATCTCTCCTCTCTTTTATATATACTCTTCACATCTTTGATCTCTCTCCCTCTTTTTTTACTCATCTTCTCAGGACGAACACAATGGACTAAATGGTCTCCGCGTGAAGTGGTGCACGCCAGCAATGGTTGTGTGTTGCGCGTCCTTAACCTAACCTAATAAACAAAAATGTACAAATGTAAATAAACAAAATGTTAAGGAAAGATCAAATAAAAACACTATTTAAACAAAAAATGAAACAACGCCATTTTTATAAAATTCTCTTATTTCTACAAAAAGTGCTATAATTTCTTCATTTATCCATCGATTTTCTTCAAATAAGCTTTGGTTTTTCGTTAGATTTATTGCTTTCAGACAAAAGAATAAAAAAATTTAGCATTTTTTTCTATTTTTTAAGGGGTTTTCGTACGAGAACAAATCTAACAATTTTTTCTAATTGTTTTATCGACTTCTACTAAAGTTTATAGTTGAAAATGACATTCACAACACTTGTAGTCCTGAAAAATATCCTAAGTACTAAAAGTATCCATAAAAATTGGAATTTTGAAGAAAAGAATAAAAAAAAATTTTTATAAATAAAATTTTTGTTTCGGTTTCATAAAATAGTATGCCTTAATCTACACAAAAAAATTTAGGTCTAGGACAAAAAAAATTGTTAAGTAGTATTATTTCTTTGTGCGATGACCATGTTGAGCATGCAGAGTAGAGTAATTCCCACCAGTTGTTCGGATTAGTGAGATCTCTCTTCGGTATATTAAATATAATGCCCTCTGTTAATTGATGAAGTCCCATTACAGAAAAATAAGGTGATTTTTCTCGAAAGCATGATTTTAGAGTTAGGCGGTTATTGGTTGTGACCACAGATGTATTTTCATGATTTTTGGCTTCTAATTAAAACCAAAGGATTACTTTTAGAAGAATAAGAAAAATAAAACAAAAAATGTTGGCAAAACTATGTTGTGGTAGACGTAAATAAAATCCTTCTTAATTGATAACTAAAAAAAGTAAAAGCTAACAAAACGAACTTTCTCTTTCCCGGGCATATCAAGATTTCATTGGTTACAACGCAATTACATTGTTTAAATAAGTATTGCATTTCCTTTTCTGTAATTACTTGCAGTTTTTTGTTTTTCTATTTGCCTTGCTGTCTTCATTTTTATCAAAGCCGGTACATTATAATTTTAAAGCCGTCTAGATAGATAGAGATACCGGCGCCGTCTTAACTGCATTGATAACCTCAAATCTAATAACTCATCAGCTGACTTTTGTTTCCTCTCGCAACAACGCCGTTTATTTTTTCAAGCTTTGTTTTGGGCCTCAAGCTGATCAACATAACCAATTGGCAAAGGGCTTACAAGAGATCAGAGATGACGTATCCAAATGCCAAGAACTAGTCGCATCTAATGAATTATCAACCCGGAATAAGTTTCTTGAGCTTGAGCTGCAAAATCACTCTTTGCAACATAGATTCAATAGATATGACATTGTTATTACCGGTCTCTCAGATAAACTAGAAAATCTAAAGGATGTACCTATTTATTTATGCGCGTTTCTGAAAGTGGATATTACACCTAAAGATATACAAAGTGCTATGTATATTAAGAAAAACAACGCTGTCTTGGTGAAATTCAAGGAAATCGGCAAGCGAGATCATTTGATGTCAGCGTAATTTAAAAATAAATTCCTTAAAGTCTCTGACATTATTGGTGACAAAGAGGATAGAAGGGTTTATTTAAATGTTTTAATCAAGTTGGGAAAATAATAATGAATCAGGGTTTCATATTGAAAATGTTTATTTTAAATTGGTTAAATTATTTAATTATTTTTATAGTTTCTTGGCTTCCCCCAATTATATGTTTGTCGTATTAGTGATGATGGCTTATAATGATAATATTGAAAACGTTTATTTTAAATTGGTTAAATTATTTAATTATTTTTATAGTTTCTTGGCTCCCCCAATTATATGTTTATCGTATTAGTGATGATGGCTTATAATGATAATATTGGTCTTATAGCAAGCGATAATTGTATTTTAAAAATAGTTTTCCCACTCTGGTCATATTAATGCCCAAAGTTTAAGTCCTTCAAATTCTAGTATAAAATTAGAAGAATTTAAAAACGTCTTTTTCGATTCGGGATTAGATATTATTGGGGTCTCCGAAACCGAAGCCGAATATATTTTCCACTTCTTTGGCTATGACTAATTATAATCTAATCAGAAATGATCTACCTGATAATCGTAATCTAAATGGTCAACCTCTTCGAGCTGGTGGTGTATTCCGTGGAGTTCGTTATGGTGTCTGCGAATCTCTATTTGTTGAGATTTTTGGTAGCACGACTTCTGTGATTGTTGGTGTGGTGTATTTACCCAACGGGGCTGTAAATGTGTTTGAAGAAGTCCATTCCGACCTCTTTGATCGGTTCTCTAACATAATTGTATTTGGAGATTTTAATTATAATATCTTTGATTCCACCAAATCTAATTATTGCCGATCTCTTGCATTGAGATGTGGCCACCAGTGTGTTCACAACTGCATTCCAACACATCTACATGTACCCAACAATAGCACTTCCCTACTGGACTATTTTCTCCTAACTCGACCTTCTTCTATCGTATCGTAAAGCTTCATATTCATTTCTGTTGAATTTTCTTCCCTTATATGTCATCGCTCAACGCAGTACAAGGACTACAAACGAACTAATGTTAACGAACTGTTTGAGTAGTTTAATCAACTTTATTTTTCTGGTTTTAATACTAATGATGTTGATCTACAACTATATACTTTAAATGGAATTGTGGATACTCATCATAGTTTTGTTCCTACTTCTTGGACTAGATCTAACTCCGGTGAATATTTATGGATGAATTCCAGAGAGATTAATATGTCTAGAAGATTGAGAGATCGGGCCTATGGTGAATATCTCAGAAACCCTGATCCTGTAACTTGGAAAGCTTATTGTCGGTTGAGAAACAAAGCTAAATCTACCATAAGAAAAGCACGCTTTGAATTTGGCAGAAAGATGTTTGCGGGTGCAAATAATTCTACGCTTTGGAATAGGATACGTAAGTTGGGTGGTATTGGCAGAGAAAATTCAGATTTCAGTGACATAGATGTCGATTCTATTGCTACGAAGTTTATCAGTAATATGTCTGCTGATAACAATGATATTTTTGATTTTGATAGCTTCGTGGAAAGAAATTAATTATTTTCTTTCCATATCGTTACGGAAAATGACTTAATACTTGCTTTGAATTTAATTACGTCTAAGTCTACAGGTTATGACGGGCTTCCAACTGATTTCATTAAATTAATTTGTCCAATGATTTTACCATTGTTACACCATTTGATTAACACAATTTTAACTACATCCAAATTTCCCACTGCTTGTAAGCTGGGACGAGTCGTTCCTATTTCTATAAATGGTGGCGAAGGTGTCGATAATTTAAGAGCTATCAGTATTTTTCCAGCTTGAAAATCTAATGAAAACTCAAATTTTAGTGCATTGTGATCGGTATTCATCGGTATTAATCATAATCAGTTTGCTTTCAGAAAGAATCATAGCACATCGTCTGCACTACTTGCTTTCACTGATTCCATTAAAAAACAACTAGATAGAAGCCAGCAAAGTACCGTAGTAACGATTGACCTTACCGAAGCTTTTTTTTGATCGCATTAATCATTTTGTTTTAATCGACAAATTGTATAATAATTTCAGTTTCTCCAAGTCAGCTTGCAGGTTAATTCTTTCCTATTTGTCAGACCGCACTCAATATGTTTCTTTAAATGGAGTCAGTTCTCAAATTGGATCTGTTACATCTGGGTGCCTCAGGGCTCTGTAATGGGCCCCTACTATTTAATGATGTTATTACCTCAATGACAAATAACTTTTGCCAGCCATTTTTATATGCAGATGACATATTTTTGTTATTCAGACCGAATACAAGTCAAACTCATATTAACAACCACCTCGCTTTCATTTCTACGTTAGTGAGAAATAACAAACTTTCGATAAACCCTAATAAGACGAAGGCCATTACGTTTCATTCTAGTAACCGTAACACTAGTTGTTTATTGATGGTCAATTGATCGAGTCTGTCGATAGTCTTAAATGTCTTGGAGTTAAACTTGATTCGAATCTTAATTTCGATAGCCATATCAATTCTATTCAACGAAGAGAAAGTGTGCGACAATTGTATTTTGTACCAAAATAGAATTGCCATTCCCAAAACTTTACGCCCATGCATACTGAAACAACTTCACAAAGGTCATCAGGGGCAGAGTATGAAGCCGCCGAGCCGAGCCGCCGATTTTAGCCGCCGCCGACCTTTTTTCACCAGCCGAAGCCGCCGCCGATCTTTGCGGCTCAAATCGGCTCAAACACAGACGCCGTTCCATAGAAAAACTTTAAAATATAGATAAATACAACTTACATTTTTGATAAGCAAATAGCTATATAGCAGATATATCGTCCCCTTAATAGAAGAATAATTTGTACGCATATACACTATTATTTTTTATTGCATTCTAAGAATCTACTCAATTGGTTCTATATCTGTTGAAATTCGACTTCCACAAATTGGGTTATTAGGTGTTTGAAATTGTTCATTAATAAATAATAATATCGAGTTTCAATTTCACAAAAACTTTAAATATGATTTTCTCGAAACGACAAATAAATTATACATTATTCATTTATTGGATGGACGATATGGAAGTGAGTGATTTTCTTTTTGATTCGTTTATTGTCACAAGCTGAGCTTAACATGTCTTAAAAATCATAAAATTGATAGTAATAGAAAAATAATTATAAAAATTATTTTTTAAAAGAAATAATAAGATTTTTTATTTATTATTAGATTATGTACATATAGAGATAAAAATATTTTCGGAAAAAAAATCAATGGAGTATTAAAGAATAGTATAACATATAAATTAATACCTACATTCTAAAGAATCAATCAAGTTAAGCTCAAAACAGTAGATGTCATTATATTTAAACAACAAGGCAAGTCCACACAAATTTTAAATTTCACTAAAACGTCAATTCGCCTCTCTTGGAAACAACCTGTTTCGACTTAAGCTATGTATAGAAGAATGGCGGAAAAATGAAACCCTATGAACGTACAACCGTGTGAGCATAAAATTTTTGTCTTGCAACGTTGGCAGAAAAGTCATTGTGAGATAATTTGCAGATTGTAGTATGTGCGAAGTTTATGCATGTGACAACGGCGCCATTGCCAGAAAAACATTTTATTGGCCACTGCCTATAAAATATTTTTATTGACAATCCTGCATATAAATATATATTTATAAAATATATTTTAAATATATGAAATTGTAAGGGGTTTCTTGCAATCGTCTTCACCTTTGCCTAACTATCTGTGATTGTCCGTACATTTGCGGCACTTTAACAGGGTTGATAAAGTTGTCCGATCTGACAATCGTCTATACATAGCTTTAGCATACTTTGAAAATAGAGTATATCATAGAGCCGCCTAGCGGCATGGAATCGATGATTTTTTTACCCCACAATATCTTACAGTTAACTTAAAAACATCTATTATTTAAGAATAAATACCAGAGCTTAACTTTCCAACTATTATTTTAAATGTTAAAATGTCTATCATAGAGCCGCCGAATGTAAATTTGATGTCGGCTTAGCCGCCTAGCCGCCGCCGCCGATCTATAATTTCAATGGCAGCCGCCGCCGCCAATTTTGGCTCGGCTTCATTCTCTGATCAGGGGATTGTTCGTGACAAATCTTTGGCACGGAGTTATGTATATTGGCCGAACATAGATAAGGATGTCGAACATTTGGTTAAAAACTGTGAAATCAGTCATGGCCTATTGCTCAAAGACTTATCTTTTGATTATTGATGCTTACTCTAAGTACCCAGAAGTCTATCAGCTGAAATCGATGACGTCATCAACAACAATTGAATGTCTGGAAGACTATTTTTATAAATTTGGTTTCCCGGAAACATTGGTGAGCGATAATGGTACTCAATTTACTTCGCAAGATTTTTCTCATTTTTGCAGAGGATCAAATGGTCAAGTGGAACGTTTTGTTGACACGTTTAAGCGAGCCTTAAAAAAACAAAACTCACATAACTGTATCAGCGGCATTCGGGAATTTCTTCTGTATTACAGAGCAACCAGCAACAACAATGCTTTTGAGAATAAATCACCTTCAGAACTTTTCTTGGGGAGGAAAGTGAGAACAAATATGGATTTACTGTTGAAGCCAAAAGAAGACCATAAGCAGCGGAATGAGAAGATGGAGTCCCAATATAACCGAAGATTTAACGCCAAAGACAGAAAATTCCAAGTTGGAGATTATGTCTACGCAAAAGTCTACAAACACAACAAATTCTATTGGGCTCCAGCTGTCATTAAAAAGCAAATTGGAAATGTTAATTACGAAGTGGGAATCACAGTATTTCCATATTTCAAATCTATGAAATCGCATTCTAACCAACTCCGGTTACGCCATACTGATGCAACAAATATCAACTCCTGGTTGGATATGTTCGATATTTGTCCACCTAACACAATACCAAATCGGAGTATAGATGCGAATGATACAAATGATACAACTGCTATAACTGATACAACTGTTACTGATCGCATCTTACCTCCACCGTTAATTCATCCACCATCCAACAATTCATTGGAAGTCTCAACTGAACCTCTTACCCCTACACAATCTCTATCAAGTGAAGTCAACAATCAACAAGTTGCTGTCCGTCGTTCCAGTCGTCGTCGACGTGAGCCAGATTGGTTAAGGGATTTTACATCTTGAAAGGGGAGATGTTGTGGATGGCAACCCTGTCACACAAAACTTTCTCACATACTTATGGTGTTTTCTTTTGTGCCAAAAAATGCTACATTTTTTATGCCTTTCGCCCCAAAAATGCCTTTTTGTCTTCGATTGTAAAATAAATACTGCACTGTGAAAGGGTTACGTTTTCTTTTGTGAAAAATGTCGCACTTGCACGGGGCAAAAATGCAACATTTCAGCCCTGTATTTAATCGAAGGGGTGGACGCTGCCCTACAAAACAGATGTTTTTTCGGCGTCAAGCGAATAGTCTAAATAACCGCGTGTGTCCGTGCGTGCTTTTTTATAATGAAGTTTGGTCAGATGCTTTATTTAGGCGGCGCCGTGGAGTATTCTTTGTTTTTAGTTTACTTTTAGTGAGTTAAAAGGCTAGTTTTATGCATTTTTGTTATCGATTCTGACCACAAAAAATGCAGCAGTACAAGAGGGTGTAGGCGACATTATTAAAATGCTGCTCTCTGACAGGGCAACATCTTTTTTTAGAAAAGAAAACACCATTAGTTACATGCATAACGCATACTTACGTACATACATGTAGATTTTCGTACATATGTTTTGTTCTATCTGGCTGGCATCACAACGCTGCGCTGGTGTCCTCGTAAAACTTGTGGATAGCTTCCCCTCACCTTAGGACGGCGCAAAGCTAAAATTGGTAAGGAAAAGCGACATTCCTGAACTCATAAAAACGACCCTATATGTTAAGGGATGTCCCAGTAAGTTCTCATCAGAGTACATACTCGACATCATTGGCAAACAGAATTCAAAACTTTCCGTGAGAAAGAGGGAAGTCTTCTATAGGAAGGATGATACCGAGGGTACTCTCCTCGTGTTGGGCATAGACCCAGAATCCAAGAACAATCTTGTCATGGTAAAGGGCATGGCGTACTTCTTGATCTGGACAGTCTTTTTCAAAATTGGAAAGGTCCCGATTGGCAGGACAGATGAATCAAGTCCAAATATACTGTCTGAAGACGCAAACACAGGTAATCAAACACGGAAATCTACATAGAAATCGATTGGGGCAGCCTACACGCGATTATCTATGTGCAGAAGACATTGATATCAATGTGAAGAAGATTACCGAGGCTCTTGTAAAATCATTCGAAGATAGTTGCCCACTTCGAGAAAGGAAATCTGCCTTTGAGAAACCCTGGATGACAGGACAAATTCGCTCGATTGGCAAAGATGTCCGCAGACTTTAGAACAGAGCTCGACGTAAAACACAATCAGTATATTGGGACGACTACCACAGAAGACTCAAAGAATACAATAAAATCATTAGATCGGCGAAACGTAACTCCTGGAGGCTTTTCTGTGAACAGGTAGACAGCGTTAACAGCATGTCTAAAATGAAAAAGTTCCTCTCAAAAACTCATTTCCAAACCGAAACACTGGTGGATGAAACGGGTAAAAGGATGGAAACTATAGAGGATACCGTAAGGCTCTTGATGAAAACTCATTTTCCGACTGGTAATGCTGGACCAACAGAGGAACAGTTACAGAATGAAAATGTATTGCATCAAGTACCTATTACGGATATAACAGATGGTATGGTTAAAGAAGCGATAAAAAGTTTCTCTCCCTTTAAGGCTGCGGGGCCGGATGGAATATTTCCAGCACTTCTGCAGAATGAGATGGATCTGGTATCAACTCATCTGGCTGGAGTGTTCACTGCATGCCTAACCCATTCGTATACCCCAAAAACCTGGCAGGAATCAAGGGTGGTCTTCATACCAAAGCCTGGCAAGGCGAGTTATACGACCCCAAAGCCTTATCGACCCATTAGCCTTACTTCTTTCCTGTTAAAAACAATGGGGCGAATAATTGATAACATGGTCAAAGGTAAAATAGCGGATGACAGGCTAAAATTCAAACAACATGCCTATGTCAAAGGAAGATCAGCGAAAACAGCTCTGCATGAGGTAGTGCACCACATAGAAGAGTCTTTCAGTAAAGAAATGTATACACTTGCTATTTGCATAGACATTGAGGGCGCTTTTAATAATGTACAGACCGATACACTTATCCAGTCCTTAGACGAGTTTCAGGTTGACCGGGCGCTGAAAAACTGGATCAACAATATGCTAAGGAATAGGTGGATTATTTGTGGGTCATATGACGTAAAAATTAGAGACAAGGTAAATCGTGGTATACCTCAAGGGGGCATTTTATCGCCTCTTCTATGGGTTACGACGATACACAGTCTCCTAAAAGCCCTCACCAATGAAGGACTTAAACCAGTCTGTTATGCAGACGACGTTGTAATACTTCTAAGGGGCTTTCATCCAAATCTATTATGCAGAAGAGCTGAAGAGGCACTTAACATAGCATATAACTGGGCACAACCAAGAAATATGTCTATTTACAAGGAAAACGAAGATCCCACGTTTTACCCGGCCTCGATTCCTGAATAAGACAGTTGCTAGAACTAAAAAGGTAAAATACTTGGGAGTAATCTTGGATCAGAAACTGTACTGGAAAGATCATCTTGAAGAAAGAGTTAAAAAGGCCCACAGATGTTGGTCGTTGTGCAGAAGAGCTATAGGTTTAAAATGGGGACTACGTCCAAATATGACTCACTGGCTTTACATGAGCGTGATTAGACCAATAATCACCTACGCCTGTGTAGTTTGGTGGACATCAATGGACAAGAAGTGCAACGTAATACCTTTGCAAAAAATTCAACGTATGTGCTGTCTAGGCATAAGCGGGGCATTTAGAACTGCACCAACAAAAGCGTTAGAGACTATACTGCACATCCAACCAATAGACATCCGTATAAAGTATGATGCAGCCCTCACAGCAAGACGTCTACAAGTGATGGGTGAATGGATAAATCGAGACCACAAGTCGTACCATCAGAAGATTTTAGAATATCTAGTTGGTCACATTCAAACGCCAGAAATCTCGGACCGCATTCCTGAAGTGCGGCTTACAGCTACCTGTGATACGTTTGTGCCAGACAGACGCTCCTGGGAAAATGGAACTTTGGCCCATGTGCCAGTGGGAACCAGCTGCTACACGGATGGGTCCAAGCGAGGAGGAAGGACGGGTCTGGGACTTTTTATTGATGAACCAGAAGTCGAACTTCACTTCCGCCTCCCTGACCATAACACGGTATTTCAAGCAGAAGTTCGAGCAATCACGGAGTGTGTGAACTGGCTCAATAACAGGACAAAGCCTAAATATGCCAACATCTTCACAGATAGCCAAATGGCGATTAAAGCAATAACATCGGAAAGGGTCAAATCCAGAACTGTGTTGGACTGTAAAAGAACGATAAATGATTACTCAGCCCATGGTCAATTGCGTCTTTACTGGGTACCAGGACACAACGGAGTGATTGGAAATAAACGGGCAAACAACTTGGCTTCAAAGGGCAGAGAACTTCGAGTAATAAACTTGGAAAATTGGAAACCTTTCGAAGCCACGAAAAATGAGTTGAAGCACTGGGCAGTGATGGCTCATAAAACTGTGTGGAATAGCGCAACAGTAGGAGCAACTGCAAAGATACTGTGGGGTGACCCAAATGAAAAGAAAACAAGAAGTCTTCTGAAACTAAACAAGATCGATATTAGTAAGATGATGAGTGTTCTAACGGGACACTCAAGCTTGCAAGCACATCTTCATCGCATAGGACTAGCAGGAAACGACGAATGCAGGGCATGCAGAGAAAACATCGAAACGATGGAACATTTTCTGTGTCACTGCCCGGCTTTCACACATTCAAGATCCCAACATTTCGGGTCCGACATATTACCAGACTTGACTCATCTCAGAGAATATGACTGGAAGATACTGAGAAAATTCGTGTCTGGTACCGATTTTCTGTAACTCGTGAGGTATAAAAAGATCATAAATAAGGAGCGCACAACAGGCCGAACCACTGGCTTAAGTGTATGTCCATGGACATGAGACGTTTAAACGTCTCCTCTCTTCAACCTAACCTAACCTACATGCGTGCATCTATTTGCACATATGATTATTGTCTACATATTTATTCGATACATGTCTGGCCGTTAACCTTTTGTATGTATGTATGTACATGTCAACTGTGTTTACATGATCATAACAACTTATTATTGTTCACTCTGTTTTCTACCGCCGAATCGCGAGCAATCTAAATTGTACCTTTAAATACTTAGTAATAAATTAAAGTTTATAAAGTATTAAGCATATGGAACTTGCCTTTTATTTGTGTACAAAAGAACACAACATTTTTGAACCGATTCAATCATATCAACGTAAGTCCCGTATTGGGGGTCCCACACTGCATACCCATATTCTAGAATAGGTCTAACTAGGGGCGTATACAACTGCCTAGTTACCTATGGATCTACGAATTCTTTCGCCCATCGCTTAATGAAACCGAGCACGCCATAAGCATTATTCTGTGATTAATTATGTGATTATTGAAATTGAGTTTCGGATCCATTAATATACCAAGATCCACAAAGGATTCAACAGTATCTAAATTGGAACCATGAAGACTAAAACTAGATGGAATCGCCCTCGACCTAGAGAAACACATATGTTTACATTTCTTAAGATTAAGGTCCATGCAATTTATATCACACAAATTTCCAAAACTAACAAATCATTTTGAAGGAGTATTGATTTTTCAGATGTTTTATAAGAATAAAATATCTTAACATCATCTGCATACATCAGTAAATTAGAACTAGAAATTGATTCTGGCAAATCGTTGATGAATAGCAGAAACAGAATGGGACCAATATGGCTACGTTGGGGAACCCCAGATGGAACCAAAATCGGATCAGAACAGGATCTACCAAATTTCACAATCTGAATACGTCTATCAAGATAAGACGATACCCAACGCAATAAGTTGTTACTAAAACCAATAAGATCCAGCTTATGTATTAAGAGTTTGTGATTGACTCTGTCGAAAGCTTTAGTAAAATCTGTATAAATTACGTCTGTCTGATTACCAAGAACAAACTCGTTTATAACCTGAGAAGAAAATTGCACTAAATTTGTCACAGTTGAGAGACTTTTTCGAAATCCATGTTGGAATGGACTTAGAATATACGATACTTTATGAGATAAAATCTCAGTAACCATTTTCACAAAATTTTGGAATTATACTTAATTTTGCGATTCCACGATAATTCCCCACATCAGTGAGGCTTCCAGATTTATGAAGAGGGGTTATGTAAGATGTTCTCCAAATGGATGGGAAATAGCTAAATTTTAACGAAATATTAAATAGCAACGTAAGCGGAACAGCAAGACTTTGAGCACAATATTTGAGGATTATACTAGGTACACCATCGGGACCAACATCGGGATTTAAGCTTGAACAAACTCGAAAATACAAATGGGAAATCATAATAAGGTATGCTCAACTGATTCAATGAAGGAATATTATAAGGGTAGGAGTCGTCTAGTTGTCTCTGTTGATGAGAATAAGTTGATGTAAAATTTTTGCAAAAGCATTGGCGATTGATAGGTCACCACAGAACTCCTCAGTATCCATTCTAACCATAGGTCTTGGATGAGATTTACGTTTCATATTTACAAAATCATAGAAAGATTTAGGATTCGGCTTAAAATTGAGGGCTAACCTCTCTAAGTAGATTCCATAACATCTGCTAGATTCAATATTAAATTGAGAAATGGCAATAGCATACTTCGCATAATCGGTCTCCGAACCCGATTTTTTAAATGTTTTAAATAGTCTGCTCTTCATGTTCTTGATAGCAGTCAAAGCAGGAGAATACCATGGTGGCCTATAAGAATTTTTAACACGAATCTTCGGAACAGATTGTTGCATACAATTATTCAATACATTATACAAATGCGCAATAGCTGTGTCAATGTGAGTTAGATGATCACAACTTGGTTTTCCCTAAATTAACAGAGACAACAATGAATTCAATGTCGTTAGTTATGTCAAGATATACACGTTCAGACGACAACGAACTAACTACAGCGATGAGGACACCACCACCAATTTTATTAAGACGATTTTCTCTGTATATCACGTATTCATTAGATAAAATTTCCGAATCAAATATGTTAGGTTTTAACCAGGTCTCGGTGAAAGACAAAACAGAGAAATCGATGTCAAAATGATCAGCAAATAAGCGGGTTAATTTAGCATTAAGCCCTCTTACATTCTGATAAGCTATGACCAGAGAGAGTTTTTTGGCAAATTAGATTGCCTTGCAGGTAAACGAGCCAGGTTATCTATCCTATCCACAAATTCTTTCACAAATGCCTTTGGAGGCCAAAAATTGGAATCTATCAACCTATCAAAGATTTCATGTTGAACAATAACCTTAAATGATGATCTTGTAGCCGTTGAAGGTAATCTCATCTTGACTGTCTTCAGATAGAAATCACCCTCAATCTTGGATTTTATAATAGTCATCTAAATCTTCAGAGGACGTATCTAAAGCAAAACGTGAGTTATCTTCAAGCTCTTCTGGGTCCCCGGACACTGCGATATCGCAGGGAACGAGAAGGCTGACGAACTCGCGCGAAATGGATCAGCGATGGATGCTGCAAGGGTTGAGCCATCCCTATATCCCCCTTATGCGAATTTTTCAGCAACATACGAGTGTTTCTACAACGACCTGGTAAACCAGAAATTGTCGAGCAGATCTGACTGTAAAATCACTAAATCTCTATGGCCAGCAATATCAAAGTCTAGGACCAAAGATCTTCTTAACCTCACAAAGAGGGACATTCCTGTAATGTTAGATCTTTAACATCAAAGTGGCAGAGTTATTCTGTCGACTACTATTGGCTCTGTGAGGATAAGGAGGAAGTGGAAACAATCGAACACTTTTTCTGTAAATTTCTTACTCTATCAAGACGAAGACATCTCTGCCAAGGTGATTGATTACACGATACAAAATCTGGAATCTCTATCATCCCACGATATTGACAGAATCATGGGCTTCATAGGTTGCTTGAGATGGATGGTTTGACATCAACTCATCTAAACCTCTCCTAAAAAGCCATCTCTCCTCTCTTTTATATATACTCTTCACATCTTTGATCTCTCTCCCTCTTTTTTTACTCATCTTCTCAGGACGAACACAATGGACTAAATGGTCTCCGCGTGAAGTGGTGCACGCCAGCAATGGTTGTGTGTTGCGCGTCCTTAACCTAACCTAATAAACAAAAATGTACAAATGTAAATAAACAAAATGTTAAGGAAAGATCAAATAAAAACACTATTTAAACAAAAAATGAAACAACGCCATTTTTATAAAATTCTCTTATTTCTACAAAAAGTGCTAAAATTTCTTCATTTATCCATCGATTTTCTTCAAATAAGCTTTGGTTTTTCGTTAGATTTATTGCTTTCAGACAAAAGAATAAAAAAATTTAGCATTTTTTTCTATTTTTTAAGGGGTTTTCGTACGAGAACAAATCTAACAATTTTTTCTAATTGTTTTATCGACTTCTACTAAAGTTTATAGTTGAAAATGACATTCACAACACTTGTAGTCCTGAAAAATATCCTAAGTACTAAAAGTATCCATAAAAATACCCAGCCGACTCCGTGAAAAGGTATTCATTTATTTAGACGATCTGTTGGTTTGTACATGATTCGTTGCTGATCATTCGCAGTGAACGGACGTGTTTATCACATAGCGGATAGTTACCAGTACCTATTACGCAATAGCAAAAATCTGTACAAAGTCTGTAAGGCCTACATCGTAGTACCTATTACGGTCTAATACAGACAAAATTAAAATAAATTCTCTTGACGGGGATGCCTTCGTGTTCCGATGGAGCGCGGTTCCCCAATCGTCCGACTGTCCGTCCGTTGGTCTTGGCCAAAGCCGACCACACCAAAAATGGTGAAAATCTCCCCCAAGTACTCACAACAGGTGGTGCGGTGAGGGGAAAACGTCATGTCCGACCGTCAAAACGGAAGCACAATGAGCATCGTGTAGCGCTCAGAGTTTTGACGAAGTTGGAGGCTGTTGAGGTTTCGGCTCTTACCGAAAAACAAAAAGAGTCACTTACCTGGGCTAAAGGCGTCATAGATGCTTCTAAGGCCAATGAGTCGGCTGAAAGAGCCACAAATTCAGCTGTGTTAACGGCTAATAAAGTAAAACGAATCAGATCACCTGATGAACCCCTGCCTTCGAAAAAGGCAAGAGGCCCTAATGTCACCATCAACAGGACACTCACCAAGCCCTTCAATGAAGTGGCGAAGGAGAGTCTAGTGATGGCTGTTATAGACAGAAGTAGTGAGGATGGATCCATCCTCAAGGACAAATGGAGTCATGTACAATCAGCCATTATGGCTCATTACCTCGATGTCCGTAGAGAAATGCCGGGCAAACCACCAATCTGCAACGATGCAGGATGGCATCAGGGGAGAGTAAAGCTCTTATATTTCGGTGATGCCAGATCAGTAGACCTTTATAAGGCTGCTCTGAGTCGAGCGGGTGAGGTGTGGCCGGGTGCCCAGTTGGATGTTGTCGAAAAAAACAACATCCCTAGTCACCCTAGAGCCATCACCTGGGTTACAGAAGAGCCCTCCAACCCGGCTGACATCTTAGAAATAATAAAAGATTCCAATCCTGGTCTGCCGGCCCATAATTGGAGAATCAGCAAGGTGGGTGAGGCGGATGGTAAAAAGCGGCAGGTCAATCTTATCCTAAACGCTGAATCCACCTCCCATATACAAAGTGCGAGTGCAACCCTACAATATGGCTTCGAGACTATAATCTTGAAGATATACAAGCAGGATATAGCTCCCACTGCGGAAGGTGAGTCGTCCACCGTGGCACTTTCTGTAAGTGCGGAGGTAGCCACGCCTATTATTTCTGGTGACTCCAACTCTAACAGAAGATCTGTAACGTCCTACTCTGAGGACGAAAGCTCTACTTCTGACACAGAGGGGCTGAGGGGAGTCTCCGGACTCTTCGACGCATCTGGCGGGGACATGCTTCTCGACGATACGGACGAAGAGTTCGATAACACCCTTGTTGGGGTGGATGTTAATCTGTCAATTACCAATGATGGTAAGAATTCTACAGATTAACCTCCATCACGCTAAAGCAGCCTCAGCGGCTCTATTGCAGCGCCTGTCCACAGGCGCAGTAGACATCGTCCTGATACAGGAGCCCTACGTAGTGGGAGGAAGGGTGTGCGGTATTAGGACACCCAACTTTAAACTGCTTGTGGCCAACTGTGAAGGCACTCCAAGAACCTGCATTTTGGCCAGGAAAGATATAAGTATCTTTCTCCTGACTAATTTAAGTGGTAAAGACCAAACAGCTGCTAGCCTGGAGATCGGTAATCGCATATATTGGGTGGTCTCCAGCTACTTGCCTTATGAATCTGTAGTACCGACTGCTCTATTCAGGGAAGTAGTAGAAGAAGCAACGTCTGACGAGCTCGAGCTGATTATTGGCGCAGACACGAACGCTCATCATACTATCTGGGGTAGTACGGATATAAACAATAGGGGTGATTCGCTTCTTGACTTTATTCTAACTACCAATCTTAGTATTTGTAACATAGGTAATAAACCGACCTTCACAATTAAAGACAGACAAGAGGTACTCGACGTAACGTTTGCTACTGACCGGCTGTCAGACAAAATTATTGGGTGGAATGTACTGGACGACCACTCATTCTCAGATCATCATTATATTGAGTTCAAACTCGCGGAAAAAGCGCCTAAACCCGCCGTCCACAGAAATGTAAGGAAGACAAAGTGGCATCTGTATGAGAAGAATTTCAAGAAAGTCCTCAACTCTAAACTTCCGTACGAACCGAATGACAAAGCCGGTTTGGATAATCTGGTCGATCATATCACCATATCATTCAATAGATCCCTTGAAGAAGCCTGTCCAAAAACAAGGTACAAGGGTAAAACTAAACCCCAATGGTGGACTTCTGAGCTAACGGCTATGAAAAAGACCTGCAACAAGCTATTCAATAAGGCTAAATCTACTGGGGTCGCTAATGATTGGGATGCCTATAAAGAGCAACTCAAGATCTATAAGAAGGAGCTTAGAAAGGCGCAAAGGCGCTCTTGGTATACCTTCTGTGGTGAAGTGGAAAAGGTCTCCGACGCCGCTAGGCTGAGGAAGATATTATCTGCTTCACCCTGTACAGTGGGATATTTACAGGATGAGGCAAATAACTGGACCAAAAACAGCGAGCAGTCGCTCAATGTACTGCTCGACACACATTTCCCGGGGAACTCTATAACAGAACCCGAGCATCAGCAGGACCAACAAGAGTGCGAGTGGACTGCGAGCGTCGCTAGCTTCTTGACTGAGAGATCCAGAATACGCTGGGCTATTAACAGCTTCGAGCCCTTCAAGTCACCTGGACCAGATGGCATCACTCCAGCAGAAATGCAGAAAATGTTAAAGTACATTATCCCCTGGCTGGAGAAAATTTATGTAGGCTGTATCAGGCTTTCATACGTCCCGAATCGATGGAGGGATACCAAAGTGGTATTCATACCTAAAGCGGGAAAGATATCACACACTAGGCCAAAAGACTTCAGACCAATTAGCCTATCCTCGTTCTTATTGAAAGGTCTGGAAAGACTTTTAGATCATTTCATTAGGGAAAACCTGGATACAAAACTCCTGTCGGGGAACCAACATGCTTACAACAAGGGCAAGTCTACTGAATCAGCCCTGCACGAACTTGTGAGCACTATCGAATCGTCCCTGCATTTCAAGGAATTCACCATGGTGGCATTTCTTGACATAGAAGGGGCTTTTAACAACATTCATTCCGATGCGGTAATTGCGGCACTCTCACATCTAAAAGTTAACACTAGTTTGATTAGACTAATTCAAAGTCTGCTCACCAGAAGACGCATAACAGCATGTCTAGGGTCCACAACTCTAACAAGGTATGTAAACAGAGGGACCCCGCAAGGAGGAGTATTGTCTCCACTAATGTGGAACCTAGCGGCGAATGAAATCCTGCTAGATCTAGAACGTTGTGGCTGCAAGGTCGTGGCATATGCGGACGACGTGGCAATCGCAGTGAGTGGCAAATTCGTAAACGTCCTCAGAGACATCCTACAGGTGGCTCTGAACAAGTTGGCTAGATGGGCCAGAAGCAGCGGTTTGGGCGTTAACCCCAACAAGACAGAATTGGTTCTCTTTACTAGGATGAATAATGTCCCACATGTGGACCCTCCACCTCGGATAAATGGAACAGATCTAGTCTTTTCTGAAAGTGCAAAATTTTTAGGAATAATTCTAGATAGGAAAATGTTATTTAGACTTAACGTATTGGAACGTGTAAGGAAGGCCAACGTCGCCTTATATTCCTGCAAAAAGGCTGTAGGGTCGCGGTGGGGACTCTCTCCTAAAATCGTCCACTGGATATATATAGCAGTAGTTCGTCCAATACTGTTATACGGTATTGTGGTATGGTGGACGGCAACTGACAAACTAACCATTACCAACCTACTAACAAAGGTTCAGAGGACTGCCTGCCTGAGCATAAGCGGAGCCTTAAGGACTACAGCGACCGAGTCTCTACAAGCCCTACTCCATATACTGCCGATTAATATTGTGGCGAGAGAAGTTGCAACCAAAGCGGCAATAAGATTAAACTGCCTATCAATGTGGAGGTACAAGAACTATGGTCACATGAGGATATCAAAGTGTAGTGCTATGGTAACCGACCGAGTGGACTATATACCAACAGTGTACACCTTCGAGAGAAATTACATCACTATGATTCCCGCCAGAGATGAATGGGTCGGCAGAATACCAGGTAATATAAACCATCTCCACTTTTACACGGATGGTTCGAAGCTTGATGAAAAGGTTGGCTTCGGAGTACACTGTGAAGAACTTAGTCTGGATATAGCTCACAGACTACCAGATACCTGCAGTGTCTATCAAGCCGAAATAATGGCAATATGGGAAGTCGCCAAGTGGCTGAGTCGCAACATAGTAACCAACAATGGCGTTGTCATTTACTCGGACAGCCAGGCTGCCATCAATTCTCTGGAGGCAACATCCCTAAATTCACAAACAGCCCTCGACTGCCGCAGATCTCTTAACGAGATGGCTGAGCAGTTTAATATACACCTCATATGGGTGCCTGGGCATAGGGATATCCCGGGGAACTGCAAAGCCGATGAACTTGCTAGGAAAGGGACGACATTACAAATTCTCGAAGAATTTGCATATATTGGTGCGCCACTATCCACGTGCAAGCTTTGGCTTAGGCAAGAGGCAATCAGGCAGTCCAACGATAGATGGACAGAAATCGGCACCTGCAGGGTAGCTAGACAAATCTGGCCAAGGTATGACCTGAGAAGGTCAAAATATCTCCTCGCACTAGAGAGGAAACGATTGTCTGCGTTAGTACAGGTTCTGACGGGACACTGCTTGATCGGCGAACACGCCAAAAGATTGGGTATTGACTCCAATGACTTCTGCCGAAGCTGTGGAGATGAGGAAGAAGTGGAGAGCATTGAGCACTTGCTTTGCGACTGTCCCGCTTTGAGTAAACGACGACTGGATATACTGGGGTCGGCCTTTTTAGGCAGCCTAACAGATCTTTCCAGTACTGATATTCGTACTATCGATAAATTTATATATCAAACAGGTTGGTTTCGATGAGGGGCATTTCAGCCCGTGGTAACACTAGGGACCTAAACTGGTCTATGTGAGCTTGTAAAAAAATACGGCTGCCACCCTAACCTAATCCATAAAAATTGGAATTTTGAAGAAAAGAATAAAAAAAAATTTTTATAAATAAAATTTTTGTTTCGGTTTCATAAAATAGTATGCCTTAATCTACACAAAAAAATTTAGGTCTAGGACAAAAAAAATTGTTAAGTAGTATTATTTCTTTGTGCGATGACCATGTTGAGCATGCAGAGTAGAGTAATTCCCACCAGTTGTTCGGATTAGTGAGATCTCTCTTCGGTATATTAAATATAATGCCCTCTGTTAATTGATGAAGTCCCATTACAGAAAAATAAGGTGATTTTTCTCGAAAGCATGATTTTAGAGTTAGGCGGTTATTGGTTGTGACCACAGATGTATTTTCATGATTTTTGGCTTCTAATTAAAACCAAAGGATTACTTTTAGAAGAATAAGAAAAATAAAACAAAAAATGTTGGCAAAACTATGTTGTGGTAGACGTAAATAAAATCCTTCTTAATTGATAACTAAAAAAAGTAAAAGCTAACAAAACGAACTTTCTCTTTCCCGGGCATATCAAGATTTCATTGGTTACAACGCAATTACATTGTTTAAATAAGTATTGCATTTCCTTTTCTGTAATTACTTGCAGTTTTTTGTTTTTCTATTTGCCTTGCTGTCTTCATTTTTATCAAAGCCGGTACATTATAATTTTAAAGCCGTCTAGATAGATAGAGATACCGGCGCCGTCTTAACTGCATTGATAACCTCAAATCTAATAACTCATCAGCTGACTTTTGTTTCCTCTCGCAACAACGCCGTTTATTTTTTCAAGCTTTGTTTTGGGCCTCAAGCTGATCAACATAACCAATTGGCAAAGGGCTTACAAGAGATCAGAGATGACGTATCCAAATGCCAAGAACTAGTCGCATCTAATGAATTATCAACCCGGAATAAGTTTCTTGAGCTTGAGCTGCAAAATCACTCTTTGCAACATAGATTCAATAGATATGACATTGTTATTACCGGTCTCTCAGATAAACTAGAAAATCTAAAGGATGTACCTATTTATTTATGCGCGTTTCTGAAAGTGGATATTACACCTAAAGATATACAAAGTGCTATGTATATTAAGAAAAACAACGCTGTCTTGGTGAAATTCAAGGAAATCGGCAAGCGAGATCATTTGATGTCAGCGTAATTTAAAAATAAATTCCTTAAAGTCTCTGACATTATTGGTGACAAAGAGGATAGAAGGGTTTATTTAAATGTTTTAATCAAGTTGGGAAAATAATAATGAATCAGGGTTTCATATTGAAAATGTTTATTTTAAATTGGTTAAATTATTTAATTATTTTTATAGTTTCTTGGCTTCCCCCAATTATATGTTTGTCGTATTAGTGATGATGGCTTATAATGATAATATTGAAAACGTTTATTTTAAATTGGTTAAATTATTTAATTATTTTTATAGTTTCTTGGCTCCCCCAATTATATGTTTATCGTATTAGTGATGATGGCTTATAATGATAATATTGGTCTTATAGCAAGCGATAATTGTATTTTAAAAATAGTTTTCCCACTCTGGTCATATTAATGCCCAAAGTTTAAGTCCTTCAAATTCTAGTATAAAATTAGAAGAATTTAAAAACGTCTTTTTCGATTCGGGATTAGATATTATTGGGGTCTCCGAAACCGAAGCCGAATATATTTTCCACTTCTTTGGCTATGACTAATTATAATCTAATCAGAAATGATCTACCTGATAATCGTAATCTAAATGGTCAACCTCTTCGAGCTGGTGGTGTATTCCGTGGAGTTCGTTATGGTGTCTGCGAATCTCTATTTGTTGAGATTTTTGGTAGCACGACTTCTGTGATTGTTGGTGTGGTGTATTTACCCAACGGGGCTGTAAATGTGTTTGAAGAAGTCCATTCCGACCTCTTTGATCGGTTCTCTAACATAATTGTATTTGGAGATTTTAATTATAATATCTTTGATTCCACCAAATCTAATTATTGCCGATCTCTTGCATTGAGATGTGGCCACCAGTGTGTTCACAACTGCATTCCAACACATCTACATGTACCCAACAATAGCACTTCCCTACTGGACTATTTTCTCCTAACTCGACCTTCTTCTATCGTATCGTAAAGCTTCATATTCATTTCTGTTGAATTTTCTTCCCTTATATGTCATCGCTCAACGCAGTACAAGGACTACAAACGAACTAATGTTAACGAACTGTTTGAGTAGTTTAATCAACTTTATTTTTCTGGTTTTAATACTAATGATGTTGATCTACAACTATATACTTTAAATGGAATTGTGGATACTCATCATAGTTTTGTTCCTACTTCTTGGACTAGATCTAACTCCGGTGAATATTTATGGATGAATTCCAGAGAGATTAATATGTCTAGAAGATTGAGAGATCGGGCCTATGGTGAATATCTCAGAAACCCTGATCCTGTAACTTGGAAAGCTTATTGTCGGTTGAGAAACAAAGCTAAATCTACCATAAGAAAAGCACGCTTTGAATTTGGCAGAAAGATGTTTGCGGGTGCAAATAATTCTACGCTTTGGAATAGGATACGTAAGTTGGGTGGTATTGGCAGAGAAAATTCAGATTTCAGTGACATAGATGTCGATTCTATTGCTACGAAGTTTATCAGTAATATGTCTGCTGATAACAATGATATTTTTGATTTTGATAGCTTCGTGGAAAGAAATTAATTATTTTCTTTCCATATCGTTACGGAAAATGACTTAATACTTGCTTTGAATTTAATTACGTCTAAGTCTACAGGTTATGACGGGCTTCCAACTGATTTCATTAAATTAATTTGTCCAATGATTTTACCATTGTTACACCATTTGATTAACACAATTTTAACTACATCCAAATTTCCCACTGCTTGTAAGCTGGGACGAGTCGTTCCTATTTCTATAAATGGTGGCGAAGGTGTCGATAATTTAAGAGCTATCAGTATTTTTCCAGCTTGAAAATCTAATGAAAACTCAAATTTTAGAGCATTGTGATCGGTATTCATCGGTATTAATCATAATCAGTTTGCTTTCAGAAAGAATCATAGCACATCGTCTGCACTACTTGCTTTCACTGATTCCATTAAAAAACAACTAGATAGAAGCCAGCAAAGTACCGTAGTAACGATTGACCTTACCGAAGCTTTTTTTTGATCGCATTAATCATTTTGTTTTAATCGACAAATTGTATAATAATTTCAGTTTCTCCAAGTCAGCTTGCAGGTTAATTCTTTCCTATTTGTCAGACCGCACTCAATATGTTTCTTTAAATGGAGTCAGTTCTCAAATTGGATCTGTTACATCTGGGTGCCTCAGGGCTCTGTAATGGGCCCCTACTATTTAATGATGTTATTACCTCAATGACAAATAACTTTTGCCAGCCATTTTTATATGCAGATGACATATTTTTGTTATTCAGACCGAATACAAGTCAAACTCATATTAACAACCACCTCGCTTTCATTTCTACGTTAGTGAGAAATAACAAACTTTCGATAAACCCTAATAAGACGAAGGCCATTACGTTTCATTCTAGTAACCGTAACACTAGTTGTTTATTGATGGTCAATTGATCGAGTCTGTCGATAGTCTTAAATGTCTTGGAGTTAAACTTGATTCGAATCTTAATTTCGATAGCCATATCAATTCTATTGCTCATAAGGTTTGTCTTGTTTTAAGAAGATTATATGCTCTTAAATCATACACTCCAAAACATGTGAGGTGTAGATTAGCTCATTCTCTACTTATGACACAAATAAATTACGGTATAGAAATTTACTCCGGAACCTGGTCCTACAACCTTGATAGAGTTGAAGTTATTGTTAGGAAAATTGTACGTTATGTCTATGAATTGAGAATAAATGAGCATGACCTTGTTACGGAACATGTCTCTAAATTCTTGAATTGTTCTATGCATGATTACCTTAATCTACGCATTGTTCTCCAATTTTATAGTCATGGAATTGGGCCAACCAATAACTCTTGCTAATGAATTTTCTTTCCTTAACTCGACTCGTAACATACAGATCTATATTCCTATCATACTCATTATTTTATTCGAACAATCATTTTTAGTGAGAATACATCGCTTTTGGAGTAATCTTCCTAATTCTTTATAGATGTTTCCCTTCTCAATTTCTTCGTATAAAAAGAAAATATTAAATTATTTCAGTGGCATTTTACCATAATTTATTTCTGTTATATTGCTATAGGATCTTATAATCCTTTGTTTCTTCGATAATCTGGCAACGATATGCCTGAGTAGACGTGTGTGTTTATCAGCTGGTCATTTTTTTATTTTTATTAACTATTAACAGCCTGTTTCTGTAACTTAAAATGTTGCTTTCGTTCGCCTACCAGACGACAAACAGCTGATTTAAGGCCCAACTATAATATGCATAAGCAATTCCGTACGGAATGTGCGTTAAGTTTCGCACCCTGTTTAAGCAAATGGGAACTGAGAGAACTTAACGAAAAGTTCACTTAAGTACATTATAGTTTGGCACATACGATTTCATGCATTCGCACAGTTGCTTAAGCTAGCTTATGCATATTATAGTTGGGCCTTTAGGTTTCACTAACCACAATCACAGCGACAAGTCGCACGAAAATGAACTCGTACGAAAACGTAATCATTTCAGTGTAAATTTTGGTTTCTCTATCTCTCTTTGCTGTCATCTGGGCGAACACAAATGTCAGATCGAGTCACTTTATTTTATTTGTCGACTGATAGGAACTATGACAAAAAAACGGTATTAAAAGCAACAAATAAGTAGATATCAATATAATTATGGTAAAAAATTGTATACATATTTAAGCATAAAGAAGTCAACAATGGCAGCTCGCTGAGACGAAAAAAATCATCAGTGCACAATGAGAGAGACGGGAGAGAGAGAGAGAGAGAAAGAAATGAGAGTGTTGCATCAGCTCAACTGACCCACCCAGGGTTGATATTTGGCCACCGCTAGTGTAATGAATACAGAGGTGTATTTTCTAAGGTCGACCATACAAAAATGTGTGCTTTTTTAGACCGGAAGTTGTGAAATTATTTATCTGGCAATTACATTTTTTTCCAATTGGTAAATTGCTAACATCATTGACGTAAGGCCAGGCGAACGAACGAACGAACCTTAGAGAAACCAAATTCCTGACGATAGTGAGTGACTGGTTTTCGTTCGCAGAGACTTTCGTTAGAAATACAGAAACAGGCCGTAAATCACAATAAATTGTTTTCCTGCTGAATTTCTATCAAATACTGATAAATAAATTAAAGTGTGATAAAAGTTTATCAATTGTGGTGGTTTTATGCGAATTTATGCAGTTTTATTGTACCTGTTGCTGCTGCTGTTGTTCGTTGTTGCACATACCCTTGCATTTTCTTTTGCTTGCTGTGCCGCCATATTTTGAATTGTTTTATTTATTCGTGAATTTGAGCTTTTATTGGAATAAGTTGAGATGCCTGGAGCCAAAAGAGACCAATGTGACTGGAGCCAAAAATCGAATGTGACTAAAACAACTGGAGGCATTTTATGCAAAATGTGCAACGTTTGGTACCACACGAAATGTGTTGATATGGATGACGGTGGAGTTGCTGCCTTAAAGGAACACAAATCCCTTTCTTTTGTTTGTCCCAACTGCTTTAAAAATTCTGGTGGAAATGAAGACAGTGTGTTACGCCAGGAAGTCTCACTCCTAAATTCTAAAATCGACAACTTTATTAGGAAAGGTGATGAGGAGCGTGCACTGGTTGTGCAAGAAATTTCTAAAATGGTGACTGATTTTAAGCAAGAGATGTCGTCCTGCATTAAAGAAATGAAGTCGGAGATTACTGAATGCAGTAAACTCATACGTAATGTTGAAACATCTACAAATAGTACAATTTTGTCTTTGGAAACCCAAGATAATTTGTTATTTAGAAAACTCAACAGACCAGATATTGTGATCAAGGGTCTCCCCAATGGTTTGAGGGGCCTTCCCAACGTTATTATGGATCTTGGAAAACACTACAATACCTCTGTTACCATTCGTGATATTGACAATGTCAATTATATTACTAATGGAAATGCAATTTGGTTAAGTTTACATCTGCACTGCTACGTGATACAATTATGGGTGAATACTTCAAGTCTGTTAAGACTGAGCCGCTTATGCTTTCTCACATCATATCGGATCTGGCTGCTTTAAATCTAAATAAACGTGTTTTTCTGAATGACCATTTTCCTCCTGCTACTGGGAAGCTGAACGCTCTATGTGCAAAATTGCGTAAGGACAATAAAATTTTCAAGTTTAGGATCAGGAATGCTGATAAGCCTATTGCCGTTTTGACCTTGCCTAATGGTAGTGAGGTGAATTATGATTTTCGTGAATGTGAGAAGCTTTATAATTTTTTTTTAACGAGCGTTCCCAACGCTACCACTCTTACCCGCCCCTTCCGACCGAGGAGGCCACATCCCCATGACGTAGGGATTGCGTACACACCATGATCCGGACCATGGCGGGTCAATAGTAGAGGGTGGAAATACCAGCTACAGAAAAATTTCATCAGCCGGCACATGCAAACAATAAAATTAGTCTACTTACACATTTAAAAAATATATTATTCTAGATCTAACTACATCAATTTCTACATCAATGTCAATAACTTCATATAAAGTGTTAAAATCCATGCACATTCTACGAATGGGCTCTGCCGAAGCATAATTTGTACGTTGAAATATGTAATAATTGGTAATATCTGGAAGGTCTACAAGGTACATTGAATCCAATCCTAGACAAAATAAAATTAGAAGGCACATCACCATTTATAACTTTCAGCACCATGGTTGTGTTCAGCATAATACGTCTACTCTTGAGAGTAGGCAGTCTTATCAAACTCAACCTGCTAGTATAGGGTGGAAGACTAAAATCAGACCAATGAAGATGTCTTAAAGCGAATAATAAAAATTGTTTTTGAACCGATTCAAACTTATCAACGTAAGTGCCGTACTGGGGGTCCCACACTACGGACCCATATTCTAGGCTAGGTCTAACAAGTGACGTATATAACTGCCTAGTTACATATGGATATACGAATGGGGGAGTTTCTTCTTGAAATTTATCGTTTCTTAATTATTATCCCTTTTGGGGCATTTATTGTATCTCATAAAACCCATCATTTTATAAATTTATTGTGATTTTTTTTTTGATCTCATCTTTGGCTCGGCCATTTGATATAAGTATTTAAGAATTAGAATTTTATAATGAATTGCTTAATGATATATATTAATGATTGTTTTAAATTATTAAAAATTCTTTGGTCCCCACAATAATACACTTTTCTCATTCCCATGTCTCTTAACGATAACTTGGGTCCATTAATTAGCGACAATGCTTATTTTAAGTCTATTTTACAACCCAATTAAAAATTGCTCATTGGAACTGCCGAAGTATATTACATAAGTTGGATGAGAGAGTTATTATGAGAGATAATGTGTTTGATTTATTTGCAGTCTCAGAGTCTTGGTTAAATGGATCAGTTTCAGATAATGCGGTGGCTATACCTGGCTATAAACTAGTTCGTAATGATCGCAGTACCAGATGTGGAGGTGTATGCCTGTATGTTTCTAGGAAACTGAAGTACAAGATTGTTTTTAGGTGCTCTGATGCCAGCTCTTGTGAATCATTATTTGTCGAGTTAAATTTTGGCAACTCCCGACTTTTGTTTGGGGTGGTTTACCTGCCGCATGGAAACTTGGAGATGTTTGAGAACAATCACCGTGACATATTCTTGAATTATTCTGACATTGTCGTTGTTGGAGATTTTAATATTAACTTATTTAATCCTACTAAGTCTGAGCTTTTCAGATCTTTCTGTTCGCGCTGTAGTCTGTCTGTTTCTCATAATTCAAAACCTACTCATTATGATGTAAGCAGAAACTCTACGTCTTTACTTGATTTCTTCCTACTTAGTGCTCCTGGTATAATAACCTACTCTAGTCAGGTCCAGTCTCCTTCTTTGTCTGATCATGCACTGATTTTTGGACCTTTCTTTTTTGATGTTGAGAGGCAGGTTGAGTTTATTGATTTTCTCGATTTCAATAATATTGATTGGAATGGTCTTCTCTCCTACTTACAACATTGCGACTTTTCTTTGTTTTTTTGTGTTCCCGGTTTTTGTGTTCTTTTGTACCTACAATTAGGAGACGAATTCACATTAGTCATAACTTGGATGGACTCGAATGAAATTGTATATGCTAGATCTCTCAGGGACTTGGCCTTTTCTGTGTTTCGTGAAAATAACATATCGGACAACTGGAGGACTTACTGTCGGCTTCGAAACAGAGCGAAAAGTATCATACGTAGGAGAAGGAGAAAACATTTTTCTAGGCTCTTCAATGGTTTGGATTTGGGTGGAATGTGGAGGGTTCTCAGGGCGTCGGGCTGTGTTGTTGATGACAATTCTGATGTTGATCTTGACGTTAATGATTTAAATGATTTTTTTGTTGGTCCTTCAAGTTCTTCCGCTGATGTTAACTTCGATGATTTTATTGATTTGTCAGATTCTTTCTCTTTTCGGTGCATAAATGAGATGGAATTATTTGAAGCTCTATGTAAAGTTAAGTCTAAATCTGATAGCGTTGATAATATATCAATAAGATTTATAAAACTAATTTTTCCTCATATTTCTAATATCATCTTGGATCTTTTTAATACAGTGTTGACGACATCTATGTTTCATTCGGGCTGGAAGATTGCTCGAGTAGTATTGCTCAGTTTGTTGCTGCTAACGGAATAACATCATCTTTGCTTTCTCTGTTTTCAGGTGTGCCTCAGGGGTCCTCTATTGTTTATTCTTCATGTTAATGATCTATTTCGACGTTTGTGCTCCTGTAATATCTTTTCCTATGCAGATGACATTTTTCTACTTTTTGAGGGAAACCGTGGTTTTTCTGAGCTTTTGGAAAACAACATAAACTTGACCCTCGAAAGAGTGGTGCATTGGACTGTGGATAATTCCTTAACTATTAATTCTTCGAAATCTAAAGCTATAATCTTTGGCCCAACTGAACAATCTATCATTAACTTGAATGTATTTGTGGGAAATGGCAGAATTGAATTTGTAGATAATATTAAATGTTTAGGTTTGATTCTCGAACGTAGGCTTACGTTCAAAACACATATTGATGTTGTATGCGATAGAGTTTTGAGTGAACTGCGTCGCATTTATACATCCAACATCTACATACCCGTCTTTCATGGTGTCTTGATGCCACAAGTTTTATACGGCCTTGAAGTATTTTCTGGCACTATCGGGATGAATATGGTTTTAATTAGACATATTGTAAACTCAATAGTTCGTTTTGTTTACAATGTTGGTCGGCGTGAGCACATTTCGGGGTATGTGAAGCAATATTTAGGCTGCTTTTGATGATTATATGAATTTCCGTTTACTATTTTTCTTCCGTAAGGTCATCAAAAGTGGAAAACCTCGTCGTTTATGTATGAGCTTTGTTTTTAGTCGTTCCACAAGGAACCCGCAAATTTTTATCCCAAGAATTAGAAACTCTATCTTCGCTAGATCATTTCTGGTGAGAATTTCCATATGCTGGAATGTACTACCATTTAATTTACGCATCTTCTCTCGTTCTAATAATGTATTTCGCTTAAAGTTATTGGAACACCTTAACACTTAGAGAGCAAATCATTGCTTATTTTTTTGCATATGTTGCTAATTATTTTGGACCATCTTTACTTAAAATATACAATTTTCAATATCATTATTTTGTGTATTATGGCTGGGGAGCCGAATTAAATTTTTAATATTACTTTTAAGGAATTGTTTAAATCTTTGTAAAACTTATTATTGATTCTCAGGATTTATATTGTTACTATGTAATACAGTATTTTGGCCACACGGCTTTTGTATTATGAAATAAATAAATAAAATAAATAAATATTCATATGGCTGGGGGGCATTTAATTTGTTCTAATGAAATATTTTGTATTTAAGGTTTAAAAAAAATATAATGTTAATATGTAGCTACACATAACATATGTAGCTACACGACCGAAGTCGGATTTTAAGGCCGAAGCCGAAGCCGTAGCCGAACTTCGGCTAAATTTACAACCTTCTGCCGAAGCCGTAGCCGAATGATTTATATTGGTTAGGGAATTGTTTACTTTGCACCAACAAATTGTGTTTTTAAACAGTTTTAGTCTACTGCTTACGTATTAATTTACTTAGCTCATAAGCTCTTAGCTCTTATTGAACACTTCAACCGAACGATTCATGAACAATCTTTTGCAGTTCGTATTGCAAGACTATGAAACCGTCTTGCCTCCAATATCAAGAATTTTTCAATAACCGCAAGAAAATTTAAGGAAATTCTACTTCGTTACTATTCTCAATTAGAGGAATAAATTCATGTTTGGAGTTCTCACTGACAATCTTTACATATGTATAAAAGCCTGATAAATTCCATGGGTTTATGTTTAGAAAATGTGCGTTGTAACGGTTATAGTATTAAGTCTAGTTTACGAAAATTTTCTCAATGAATTGTATTCCTATCAATGTATAGTCCAAACATGGGCTTTAGTTGATAAATAAATAAATTAAAAACCTTAATGTTATAATGACAAATAAAGTATTTTTTCTGCATTAAGACCTCGTATACTATTTCCTTAATTTGAATACAGCTGCCCAACAGCATAAACAACTGCTCTCTGGTACACTTGGGTACAAGTACTTTTCTGCCACCATTTCCAAATCTTTGAAACATCTCGATTTACAGTATTAACAAATTTTAATGATTCTGCTTTCACTAGTTGGAAAGCATTTATGTGAGGAACTGAGTCATGTTTTTCTTTGTCCTTCTTCCTTTGGCGTCCTTTCTCAAATAATTTTTTGAGTATTGTTCACTTCTGTACACATCTATGATGATTTCCGTAATAGAATTTTCTTTAAAAATTCATATAATTCTATTTGTTTGTACTTTTTGGACAAAAAATCGGCCTTCGGCCAACTTCGGCTGATTTTGTGGCCGAATATCGAGTTTTGGCCGTAGCCGTAGCCGAACAGTCGGTCGGGCTCTAATAACACTGTGCTCGAAATGAGCACTTTAAAAATGTAACAGAAATGAGGACCTATGGATATATTTATTTCGAAATTGCTGAATGCAGTGGTGCTAGCCATTTTTCTAGGTTAGCTCTTGTTTTCGCGATATTTAATCACAAAGTTTGCATGGAAATCATAGATCTTAGTTACCTCGGAGGTGATTTTGAAGTGGAAGGCTTCGGAATACATGCTTCATTCCAAAGAACG
This sequence comes from Eudasyphora cyanicolor, assembly GCA_963930755.1. Lineage (NCBI taxonomy): Eukaryota > Metazoa > Arthropoda > Insecta > Diptera > Muscidae > Eudasyphora > Eudasyphora cyanicolor. Next base: position 115,381,978 of record OZ005737.1, on the reverse strand, counting down.
AAATAAGTGCAATCAAATCTTACCATATGTCAAACGTCATACAAATCGTGGACATTTTTAGTGTGTGTCTTTGAGAAAAATATTCCTCGCGAAAAATTCCTTTCAACATATTTATGAAAAATTAACAGATTTCATAATTTGGCAGGTTTTGTTGGTTACCTTTGAAACTTCCATTGACACTTACCAAAAAATAATTTACAAAAATTTAAGTCAACAAATTTTATTTCAAATATTTTCTGCTATGAACAGAAAAATACCCTAATTATGTAATAACTCGAAATCGGCTTAATTCTCATTAAAAGGACGAGAAAGGACATATAGTATTTCTTCGCGAGGAATATTTTTCTCAACGATGCCTACTAAAAATGTCGACGCCATGTATGATTTTTAACATATGATAAGATTTCATTGCACTTTTTCAGGGGTAAGGGGGTGTGGACGACTGTTTTGAGATAAATAATTCTCCAAATGTTCCCTTTATTTCGATCTTTGGACTGAAGCGCATATTCCGAGGTCTTCCACTTCAAAATCACCAAAGAGATAATTAACCTCCCTGATTTCCCAAAAAAACGTTGTGGTCGAATATCGCGAAAACAAGAGCTAATATAGAAAAACGGCTAATGCCACGTTTCTGTTACATTTTTGAACTAGCACAGTGTAATTGGCCTTTATAGGCTTCCTTTGTATTGATATTTGAAAATAAATAAATGAAAACTTGAGGATGCGCCGGTCCACATTACATTAATGAAAAAATGCAAGAGTGCAATTAAGAATTTTTCGTCAGCTAAATAAAGTAATTCAAACAAAAATTAAACCTTTTTAATTTTGTTCTTAATATTCAGTGCTAGGGCAAAACTTTTAGTATGCCAAAGTTTTTGGCATTCTATCTAAATCAGTAAAATATGAGAGTCTGCCACAGTTAAGTAATTAAAAATCGTCCATAACCTCTGTCTGTAAATGAAAAAAAAATCGAATTGAATTTTCGTAACATCTCTGGTCGATTTTTTTTATTTTTAGCGGAAACTAAATTTTTTCATAAATCACTCTTCGATGAAAATAGTATGTATGTATTCGTTAATTTGATGTGCTGAAGTGCCTGAAATTATACGCCAGTATTAAGTTAGTGCTTTTGCATGCATGAAAAAGAAAATTGTCACCGACAATTTGATTAACTTGAGGTATATTTTAGATATACCAACGTAGTTATGTGGTGATTGTCGTTTTTTGTTTGCATGAAACGAGAAGGATGTATTTATTTTTAACGACTGATTGTATTCACCTTTGTTTCTTCTCCAACTATATCATCGAAATCGGAGATCATCTTAATATCGTCATGCGTCTTTTGGATATTTAGTGGGGTATGACAGTCATCAAGGACGTCATTCTTGGCCAATATTATAGATGATAGAGATTCGGGAGAATTACTTGCTTGTTTGTGATTGATGTCTGTATTCGCTGAATTTTGGCAGTTATCTTCCGCATTTGCTGTTGGTAATTGGTTTATATTGTCGGAGTTATGACTTTCTCCACACATATTAGATTTAAATGACTTTTCGTTTCCATTTTCTGCTAATATTATCTTTTCCTCGTTCTGGGCATCTGTAACATATTTTCCCAAAGATTCCCCTTCATTCTTTGAACATTCTGCTTGTGTAATCTCGTTTACATAAGGATCACCGGACTCCATACATGATATTTTGATTTCAATTTCATTGCCTTTTTTACCATTGCTGTCTGTATTTATCTCGCCAATATTTTCTTCACCGACAATTCCTTCATTTAAGCTGATATTTTCCAAGTCTGTTCCTTTGGAAGTTAATGTAGGTGTTTCATCAAATTCTTTTTTTGCAATATTTGAACCTTGTGTGGAATTATTACCAATTGAAGATGAGGCTTTAATTGCAATCTCTTCTACATGAGTACTTATATCTTCAGACTTTTCTAAAGATTCGTTGACTGATTCTATATTATTTGTAAAAGCGAATACAGAGACTTGTGAAGGTGGCGGAGAGATGGGAAGAGGTGGAGGAGAAGGCTCTTGTCCAACCTTCTCGTCCACGTTTTTAACAGATTTATGTTCATTTTCGCAAATTATTGCGTCACGATTCTTATTATCAGAATCAGTAATTAAATCACGAATAACATGATTTTGTGCTATAGTTTCCGCCCCTACATCATCGAACGTAACACCCGATGTATTCAAATTTGGAAAAATAACTTGGGCAGTGGAAGGATTATTGGATGAAGAGGAGGAAATAGTTTCTAGGGTTTCGGCAGTTGTTTTTTTATCTTTGTTGATGTTTACCTCAATTTGTGCCTTGGACTTCTCATCTTCACCATCGTATACATTATTGCTTCCATTTTGGTGAATTTCTTCCACAATACCGTTAGCAGAAATAGTTTCAGTTTTCACATTAGCTGGAATGTTTGTTTTCTCTGCAGTTGTTTCACCAGAGATTGCATCTGTTGACTGGTAAACTTTTCCATTGATTTCTTCAGCGCTATTGCCAGATATAGATGTTTCGTCTTTTGTATTTTCATTTAAAATTGTGTCATTTTCGATCAATTCGCTTTTTGGGCTATGTGTTGAAGATAGCTCAGTCTCTTGTGATGTTATTATAGGGACACTGTCATTTGTAACGATATCGTTGTTTTCAGTAATTGGGTTGTTCGTGTTGAATGCTTCTTCGTTTTGTTTCATATTATTTGACTTATCTTCAGTCTGTTGTCCATTAATTTCTGCTTCAGAGGCATTGCCGTTTTTATAGGTCGCTTCTGTCGTTTCATCTGGTGTGTTATTAGCGAAGGTTTGTTCCTTTTGAGATTCTTCAGTCTCCTAAACAATATATCAGTTACTATTAAAATTACAAACAAAAATAAGAATATTTACAGTGGATGGTTTTTCTTCATCAGTTCCATTCAAAGTTGCCGAGGCACTTTCAGGGTTATCTTCTATTTTGCCAGGCTTCTGTTTATCTTTTTTTCCAAAGGATATACTACGAAAAGACCATTTCTTTTTAACCTTTTCTTTCTTCGATTTCTTGATGGTGTTTTCCTCGCAAAGAGGAGAAATTTCTTCTGTAGCACTATCATCAGTTTTTGACTCTGTTTTTGGTGATGTAACATCATCTGTAGGTTCCTCATTGGTCTCGATATCTACGCCTTTCTCCGTTGCAATATCTTTGTCATTTTCCAAATCATCATTGTCTTCTTTTTTCTAAATAATAGATGAAGATAAATATGCAATCATTTAGCTCCAAATCATAAAGATCCCGTTTAAGAATTTACCTCAGATTGTGACTGGACCGTTGCATCGCCGTTTACATCTTTCTTATCCAAATCCTCTATCTTTTCCATTTTTTCAGTAACTTCATCGTCAACTCCCTTTTTCGTTTCCGTAGTAATGTCAACTGATCTTTTGCTTTGTGTCTTACCCATTTTTTATTTTTAAAAACTAAAATAAAGAAATGTAAATTCGAAAAAGTATTAGCAAAAAATGTTTTCTTTAATAAGCTATGTTCAAGGGGATTTAATTTTTGGTTTAAAGCTGGCCTTGAGAGTCGACAAAGGCCAACTTATCGTTATCAGAGTATGATAGTAATTATAAGTATAAATTTATTGCAAATATTTTTATAATGAATAATTTAAGACAAACAAAATTTTGTATTATTTATACAAATATTTTCTTTCGATATTTAAAAAAAATAATTATTTTATATCAATAGTTAGCCAGAAACAACAACAAAAATTAATTCCCTTACAAAAGTTCGTGACAAGAAAGTATTTTTACACTTTTTTTACTATTTGATACTATTTTACTGTTTAACTTATTGACTACATAATGCCATTTAAAAAAATAAAGGGTAGTTTTTATCCCCGCACCTTAGAGAGGAGGGTATATATCATTTGCTACGAGCCAAAAGTGTAACACATCGAAGGAGTGACCTAAGACCCTAAGTATGTTCGGCGGAAATCCGTTTTGGGTCATTTGAGCAATGTCCGTCCGCCTGTCTGTCTGCTGGCTGGTGCGCACGATAACTCTCGATCAGAGTAACCGATTGACTTAAAATTTGGTATGCGGTAATAATTTTCTCTATCTCCGTCTAAGTTCGAAGATGGACCATATTGGTCCACTCCTTCTAGTACCTCCCCCACAAAGGGTTAACTTTTAATGAATTTTAAAAATGCTATACTCGTATTTCGTGTACCATCGCAGCAAGAACTTGTGTGTGAACTTGGTTAAAGTGCGCGTTATCGAGCAAAAAACTATTACTAGTGGTCGTCATATCGTCCACAAAACGTTAAATTTAAAAATGCGATATTTCGTGTACTGTTGCAGTACGAAATTTGGTATGTGTAACCTTGGCAACAGAGCGAGTAATGGAGCCAAACATTGATATGAAAATTAAAAATGCAATATTTCAAATACTATTGATAAGAACTTGATAACAGCACGCGTGATGAGCCAAAAACTGACGTTGTAGGAACAATTGGCGTGGCACCGACCACACAATATATCGAGTACTATTTCAGCAAGAGCCTCGAAGTTTCGTATGTGTAACATTAGAACAAGAGCGGTGATGCAGAAAAAAACTGACGTGATAGAAAAAGTGCGCGTGGCACCCCACAGTGCTTTGTCTTCATGTATCGATGTGACAGAAATAGAAGGAGTAATTCTAGAATTATGAAATGTGGTACCAAGCTGTATTTGTCCTCAAAAGTTCACTAGACTATAACACTGAATTGGAGCATTGTATATTTATAAAATTTAACATGTCATAATATTTCATATATGTATATCAGTTGCGGTGCAAAATTTCGACGGGATAGAGGGTCCTTTTGGTACCTCCCACACACAGGGTCCAAAGGACTTAAAAATAAGTCAGCCCCCCAGAAGATCTTTAAAAAAGGGGTTTCATAGTGAGAAAAGGTTGATGACTCAATAGGAAATATTTTTGTACGCCAAACGTTGGGTATACGTGGACCAATGAGTTTTTGCGTAGTTTTGTACTGTATTGTTTCGTTTCAAAAGTTTAATGCATGTATTTGTCAAAAGAGTTTCCTTCGTTGACATCTAAAATAATATTATCATCTTCGACAAAAATGTCATCAAAAATAAGGCATAGATATATCTTCATTTAAAGGATACTTGATAAATTACTCTTAAAAATATTGTCAATGTTAAGATTTTTAAGCCGTATTGAACTTATAGTAGGATCAGCATTTATTGTAAGGTACGTCATTAAATCTTTGTATGTGTTGTTTTGTTTACGGTATGGAACATGCGAGCTTCTCGTATAATTTTGTAACTTCCTCAGATAAACAACCTTAAATTAAATACATGTTTCCGGAAATAAAATTGTCAATATTTACATACCTATTGGCAAATCAAAGTAAATAATAACATCGTAACCGTGAATTAGTACTTTATGTACACTACTGGCATATAATATCAGTGGAAGCGCATCAAAGGAACTCCTAAAATGCATTAATGTTAATATTTTGTCGCAAGAAAATTTTAGACCCAATGCAAATATAATTGTAACTTTTTTATTTTATTTTTAAAGAGGACATGTTATCAATAATGTTTAGCGAAATTAGATCTTTAGATTTCTTGATTGGTCCAAAAATGGGCGGAATTGGATCGATGGGCGTGGCCCCGCCCATATAAACCAAATTTTGAAATTGACATATCTTGCACAATTTATTAGCGAGAGTGCTGTAATTTTGTGCATATGTATGTGGTGGTTGCTGATCAGTCGTAGTGAACGGACGTGTTTAGCACAGAGCAGATAGTTAAAATCTATTACGCAGAACCTATTACGCAATCGCAAAAAAAATCTGTACAAAGTCTGGAAGGCCTACATCGTAGTACCTATTACGGGCCAATACAGAAATTAATAAATTCGTCGACGGGGATGCCTTCGCGTTTCGATGGAGCGGGGTTCCCCAATCGTCCTACTGTCCGTCCGTTGGTCTTGGCCAAAGCCGACCACACCAAACATTGTGAAAATTTCCCCCCAGTACTCACAACAGGTGGTACAGTGAAAACGTCATGTCAGACCGTCAAAACGGAAGCACAATGAGCACTGGATAGCGCTCAGAGTTTTGACGAAGTTGGAGGCTGTTGAGGTTTCGGCTCCAACCGAAAAACAAAAAGAGTTACATACCTGGGCTAAAGGCGTCATAGATGCTTCTAAGGCCAATCAGCCGGCTGAAATAGCCACAAATTCAGCTGTGTTAACGGCTAATAAAGTCAAAAGAATCAGATCACCTGATGAACCCCTGCCTTCGAAAAAGGCAAGAGGCCCTAATGTCACCATCAACAGGACACTCACCAAGCCCTTCAATGAAGTGGCGAAGGAGAGTCTAGTGATGGCTGTTATAGACAGAAGTAGTGAGGATGGATCCATCCTCAAGGACAAATGGAGTCATGTACAATCAAACAACATCCCTAGTCACCCCAGATCCATAACCTGGGTTACAGAAGAGCCCTCAAACCCGGCTGACATATTAGAGATAATAAAAGATTCCAATCCTGGTCTGCCGACCCATAATTCGAGAATTAGCAAGGTGGGTGAGGCGGATGGTAAAAAGCTACAGGTCAATTTGATCCTTATCGCCGAATCCACCTCCCATACACAAAGTGCAAGTGCAACTCTGAAATATGGTTTCGAGACTATATTCTTGAAGGTATACAAGCAGGATATAGCGCCCACTGCGGAAGGCGTGTCGTCGACCGTGGTTGATACAAGGTTTTCTGGAAGTGCGGAGGTCCACACGACAATTATTTCTGGTGACTCTAACTCTAACAGAAGATCTGTAACGTCATTCTCTGAGTATGAAAACACTACTTCGGACACAGAGAGGCTGAGGGGAGTCTCCGGACTCTTTGACGCATCTGGCGGGGACATGCTTCTCGACGATACGGACGAAGAGTTCGATAACTCCCTTGTCGGGGTGGATGTTAATCTGTCAATTACCAATGATGGTAAGAATTCTACAGATTAACCTCCATCACGCTAAAGCAGCCTCAGCGGCTCTATTACTGCGCCTGTCCACAGGCGCAGTAGACATCGTCCTGATACAGGAGCCCTACGTAGTGGGAGGAAGGGTGTGCGGTATTAGGACAACTTTAAACTGCTTGTGGCCAACTGTGAAGGCACTCCAAGAACCTGCATTTTGGCCAGAAAAGATCTAAGTATTTTTCTCCTGACTAATTTAAGTGGTAAAGACCAAACAGCTGCTAGTCTGGAGATTGGTAATCGCATATACTGGGTGGTCTCCAGTTACTTTCCTTATGAAGCTGCAATACCGATAGCTCTCTTCAGGGAAGTAGTAGAAGAAGCAAAGTCTGACGAGCTCGAGCTGATTATTGGCGCAGACACGAACGCTCATCATACTATCTGGGGTAGTACGGATATAAACAATAGGGGTGATTTGCTTCTTGACTTTATTCTAAATACCAACCTAACTATTTGTAACATTGGCAATAAACCGACCTTTACAATTAAAGACAGACAAGAAGTACTAGACGTAACGTGTGCTACTGACCGGGTGTCAGACAAAATTATTGGGTGGAATGTACTGGACGACCACTCATTCTCAGATCATCATTATATAGAGTACGAACTCGCCGAAAAAGCACCTGTCCACAGAAATGTGAGGAAGACAATTCATTCAATAGTTCCCTTGATGAAGCCTGTCCAAAAACAAGGTACAAGGGTAAAACTAAACCTCAATGGTGGACTTTTCAGCTAACGGCAAGGAAAAATACTTGCAACAAGCTATTCAACAAGGCGAAATCTACTGGAGCCTTTAATGATTGGGATCAAAGGGCAACTCAAGATCTATAAGAAGGAGCTTAGGAAGGCGCAAAGACGCTCTTGGTATTCCTTCTGTGGCGAAGTGGAAAAGGTCTCCGACGCCGCAAGGCTGAGGAAGGTACTAGCCGCGTCTCCTTGTACAGTGGGGTATTTGCAGGATGAGGCAAACAGCTGGACAAAAAACAGCGAGTAATCCCTAAGTGTACTGCTCGACACACATTTCCCGGGGAACTCATCAACAGAGCCCGAGGATCAACAGGACCAACAAGAGTGCGAGTGGACTGCGAGCGTCGCTAGCTTGTTGACTGAGAGATCTAGAATAAGCTGGGCTATAAACAACTTTGAGCCCTTCAAGTCACCTGGACCAGACGGCATCACTCCGGCAGAAATGCAGCACATTATGCCCTGGCTGCAGAAAATTTATGTAGGCTGTATTAGGCTTTCATACATCCCGAATCGATGGAGGGATACCAAAGTGGTATTCATACCCAAAGCGGGGAGGATATCGCACACTAGGCCAAAAGACTTCAGACCAATTAGCCTATCCTCTTTCCTATTGAAAAGTCTGGAAAGACTTTTAGATTATTTCATTAGGCAAAACCTGTAGGAATTCTTGACATAGAAGGGGCTTTTAACAACATTCACTCGGATGCAGTAATAGCGGCACTGTCACATCTAAAAGTTAACTCTAGTTTGATTAGACTAATTCAAAGTCTGCTCAACAGAAGACGCATAACAGCATTTCTTGGGTCCACAACTCTAACAAGGTTTGTAAACAGAGGGACCCCACAAGGAGGAGTACTGTCTCCACTAATTTGGAACCTAGCGGTGAATGAAATCCAGCGAGATCTAGAACGTTATGGCTGCAAGGTCGTGGTATATGCGGACGACCTGGCAATCGCAGTGAGTGGCAAATTCGAAAACATCCTCCGAGACATTTTACAGGTGGCTCTGAACATATTGGCTAGATGGGCCAGAAGCAGCGGTTTGGGTGTTAACCCAAACAAGACAGAATTGGTTCTCTTTACTAGGATGAATAATGTCCCTCATGTAGACCCTCCTCCTCGGATAAATGGAACAGATCTAGTCTTTTCTGAAAGTCCAAAATTTTTAGGAATAATTTTGGATAGGAAACTGTCATTCAGACTAAACGTACTGGAACGTGTAAAGAAGGCCAACATCGCCCTATATTCCTGCAGGAATGCTGTAGGGTCGCGGTGGGGCCTCTCTCCTAAATTTGTCCATTGGATATATTTAGCAGTGGTTCGTCCAATACTGTTATACGGCATTGTGATACGGTGGACGGCAACTGACAAACTAACCATCACAAACCTGCTATCAAGGGTTCAGAGAACTGCCTGCCTGTGCATAAGCGGAGCGTTAAGGACTACAGCGACTGAGTCTCTACAAGCCCTTCTCCATATAGATGGGCCAGAAGCAGCGGTTTGGGTGTTAACCCAAACAAGACAGAATTGGTTATCTTTACTAGGATGAATAATGTCCCTCATGTAGACCCTCCTCCTCGGATAAATGGAACAGATCTAGTCTTTTCTGAAAGTCCAAAATTTTTAGGAATAATTTTGGATAGGAAACTGTCATTCAGACTAAACGTACTGGAACGTGTAAAGAAGGCCAACATCGCCCTATATTCCTGCAGGAATGCTGTAGGGTCGCGGTGGGGCCTCTCTCCTAAATTTGTCCATTGGATATATTTAGCAGTGGTTCGTCCAATACTGTTATACGGCATTGTGATACGGTGGACGGCAACTGACAAACTAACCATCACGAACCTGCTATCAAGGGTTCAGAGAACTGCCTGCCTGTGCATAAGCGGAGCGTTAAGGACTACAGCGACTGAGTCTCTACAAGCCCTTCTCCATATACTGCCGATTAATGTTGTGGCAATAGAAGTTGCAACCAAAGCGGCACTAAGATTAAACTGCCTATCAATGTGGAGGTACAAGAACTACGGTCACATGAGGATATCAAAGTGTAGTGTGGTAACCGACCGAGTGGACTATATATCAACGGTGCGCATCTTTGAGAGGAACTACATCACTATGATACCAGCCAGGGATGAATGGGATGGCAGAATACCCGGAAATAGAAACCATCTCCACTTCTATAAGGATGGTTCGAAGCTTGATGAAAAGGTTGGCTTCGGAGTACACTGTGAAGAACTTAATTTGGATGGGAAGTCGCCAAGTGGCTGAGTCGGAATCCATTAGATGTTTTCATTCGCCTTGTTTCGCTCTGTCACTCACGGGGTGCTCTATAAATTGTCGGTTAAAATAAAGCGCGCACCTCTTCGGGTCAGTCACAGTGGTGGCACCAAATGTGACTGCCGTCCGGTCGTCTTTCCTGCCAGACCAGGCGACACGATGGTGATATCTGGCGAGCTGCTGCAATCACCCATAATCCGTGTGGGGGCGTCCTCATTCACTGTGCAGAACGTAGAGCCATCTATCTGCTCAGCCAAAGCTATGCCTCTATGGTCATTAGCTAGGAGAGAATGCCAAAGCTCATGATGGGCATTAAAGTCTCCTAGGACCACGCGATTATTGCCCTGCAGTAACGGACTGCAAATAACGCGGAGAACAGCTACCAATCAGCGGTATATATACGTTGTACAGCTCGATCTCGGCAGTCCCGGACTTAACTGCTACCCCCATACATTCAATGTATGTATGGGTCTCTAGAGTCAAGCTCAGGCGAGATAGGTCTGTATTGCACAGAATGGTGTAATAGGAAAGCCAGTCCCCCACCTCCACTTCTAGTGCGATCCTTACGTAGCACACTGTAACCCTGACAACTGTGCAAGCTGCATGTGTCGCTCAGCTTCGTTTCCTGGATCGCAGCGACCTTGATGTTATTCCGATTCATAAAATCTACAATCTCGTTGATTTTGCCGCGGAGACCATTGCAATTAAATTGCAAGAAGGATGCATGTTCGGGTGTTGGTACAGCAATGTGTGGTGTTAGTTGTGGTGTTGATTGCTGTGCATGTTGCTGTAGGGGAGATTGCGGCGGTGTCCCGTAAACCGAAGGTGTCGATGACGTAGACGACGGGGACGACGAGGCCGACGACACTGACGACTGCGATTCTTGAGACACACTGAGAGGTATGGAGGCACAGCAGGCTCCAACATAGCTCCCTATGCGGCGATACTCCCCGGCGTTCCTAAGGCCAGAGCAACCCCTGAGATGCAACCACTCCATACATCGGGTACACCTTACTGATGTTGAGTTGCCACGTATAAGGTTCCCGCAGACGGAGCAGAAATATTGTTGTGGTCCGGGATTTTTTTCGGTCCCGGAACGGACCAGAAGAATTCGGAGCAGACACTCCGGGAAGTGCCACTCCCAAGGCGAAAAAATGGACGAACATAAAACACGTAGTACTGAGGTGGCAGCCCCTGGCAGAAGAATTGCTGCTTCGGGTCAATCCGGTACAAAGAACAGGCTGCCGTGGGATTGGCGGAACATATTCCTATAGTAACCAACACTGGCGTTGTCATTTACTCGGACAGCCAGGCTGCCATCAATTCTCTGGAGGCCACATTCCTAAATTCACAAATAGCCCTCAACTGCCGCAGATCTCTTAACGAGATGGCTGAGCAGTTTAATATACACCTCATATGGGTGCCTGGGCATAGGGATATCCCGGGGAACTGTAAAGCCGATGAACTTGCTAGGAAAGGGACGGCATTACAAATTCTCAAAGAATTTGCATATACTCGTATTGGTGCGCCACTATCCACATGCAAGCTTTGGCTTATACAAGAGGCAATCAGGCAGTCCAACGAAAGATGGACAGAAATCGGCACCTGCAGGGTAGCTAGACAAATCTGGCCAAGGTATGACCTGAGAAAATCAAAATATCTCCTCACACTAGAGAGGCAAAGATTGTCTAAGTTAGTATCAGTTCACTGCTTGATCGGCGAACACGCCAAAAGATTGGGTATTGACTCTAATGACTTCTGCAGAAGCTGTGGAGATGAAGAAGAAGTGGAGAGCATTGAGCACTTGCTATGCGACTGCCCCGCTCTGAGTAAACGACGACTGGACATACTGGGGTCGGCTTTTCTAGGCAGCCTAACAAATCTTTCCAGGACCGATATTCGCACTATATCAATCATATCACGATATCGCACCCCATTGACAGTTTTGATTTTCATAGAAGTAAGGTCCAATGATTCCTCATGGCCAAATTACACACCAGACTGTCACTTTTTTAATGGATGCAAAGGTGACTGATGAATAATTTGAGGATTTTCCACTTCCCAGAACCGACCATTCTGTTTATTCACATATCCATTCAAATGAAAATCTGCCTCTCCACTCATTATGATTTGTTCATGGAAATCGGGGTTATCATGTTTAAACGATTAAACGAAACGTGATTTTTTCAAAAATGGGCGGAATCGGACCAATGGGTATGGTACCACCCATATAAGCCATATTTTGAAATTGAGATATCTTGCACAATTTGTTAGCGAAAAAGCTGTAATTTTGTACATACGTATCTGGTGGTAGTCTTCGTGATTGGTCCAAAAATAACCGGGATTGGACCAATGGACGTGGCCCCGCCAATATAAGCCAAATTTGGAAATTGACATATTTTGCACAATTTTTTAGCGAGAGTACTGTAATTTTGTGCATATGTATCTGGTGGCAGCCTACGTGATTGCTCCAAAAATGGGCGGGATCGGACCAATGGGCGTGGTCCCGCCCATATAAGCCACATTTTGAAATTGAGGCATCTTGCACAATTCGTTAGCGAGAGTGCTGTAATTTTGTGCATATGTATCTGGTGGTAGTCTACGTGATTGGTCCAAAAATGGGCGGGATCGGATCAATGGACGTGGCCTGCCTATATATGCCACATTTTGAAATTGGGATATCTTGCACAATTTGTTAGCGAGAGTGCTGTAATTTTGTGCATATGTATCTGCTTGTAGTCTACGTGATTTTTTTCAAACATTGGCGGAATCGCACCAACGGGCGTGGCCCCGCCGACATAAACTTAATTTTGAAATTAAGATATCTTGCACAATTTGTTAGCGAGGGTGCTGTATTTTTGTGCATGTGTATCTGGTGGTAGTCTACGTGATTGGTCCAAAAATGGGCGTGGCCCCGCCCATATAATCCACATTTTGATATGATATTGAGATATCTTGGACAATTTATTAGAGAGACTGCTGTAATCTGGTGGTAGTCCACGTGATTGGTCCAATATGGGCGGGATAGGACTAATGTGGGTGGCACGTCCATATAAACCAACTTTTAAAATTGCACACTTTGTTAGTGAGAGTGCTGTAATTTTGTATATATCTGGGAGCAGTCAACGTGGTTGGTTCAAAAATTGGCGGGATTGGACCAATCGGCATGGCCCGCCCAATTGATACAAGTTTTGACATTGATCTATCTTGAACAATTTGTTAGCGAGAGTGCTGTAATTTTGTGTATATGTATTTGGTGTCAGTCTATGTGATTGATCCAAAAATGGACGGGATCGGAAATCTGAAATCTGGCGCAACGAAGTGGACCGGGTCCAGCTAGTACTTATATATAAAGATCTCCAACGGATGTGCTTTTACCACAAGAGATTTTTGACCACTGGGCCCTGAGTATCATGCAAGAGCTACACAATTGAAATTTTACATATGGATATACTCGAGTGTTGTATAGACGCCTGGCTTTTTACATAATCGGATTTTGACCAGTGGTCAGTTCTCGCGCTTTCAAAAACGTGAATGTTTTTTATCCTTTCAGAAGCCTCTTATAAGAAACATACCGAAATCTTTGTAAATATTTAGTACTATACAACGAAAATTTGCCCTCTCGATACTATGGGGGAAAATTTTGAATTGATCAAACCGGGGTGTCGCGGCCAACACAATCTCATCATTCGATTTTTACGATTATGGTATGGCACAGTGACATTTTGCTATATTGAACTTTATGTATTTGTATTGGCCCAAGGAAGGAAGGAAAAATTTAGGATTGGTCAAACGGGCGTTGCGCGGCCAGCAAAACTTCATAGCTCGAGTAAGGATTGTTCGAATTTTCACTAATTTGAGCTAGGTGTATTCGTCTTGGCACAATGAACGACTTTATGTAGGGAAATTTTGAATTGGTTAAAAGGGCGTGGCGCGGCCAACACAATCTCATAGCTTAAGAATCGATCGTTCGATTTTTGCGATTTTTGGCATGTTTGATTCGTATTGGCCCCAGTGGGGACGCCATAGGCGAAAATTTAGGATTGTTCAAAGCGACGTGACACGTCCATTACAACCTCTTAACTCGAGAACGAATCTTTCGATTTTATGATTTTGGGTTTGTATTGGTCCAAGGAAGGACACTATTTAGGAAAAATTAAGACTGGGCGAAGATGCAAGGTATATCGAGTTAGCAAGCGCGTAACCCATTTGCAACCAATACTGAAAACGAAATCTGGAAAACCATTGCACAATCGTCTCGAAGTTTTAAGTTTATACTTTTGATAGCATTGTAAAAAACTGATCAGTACGATGTGAGAGTGCCGGTAGATATACATCGACATTGTTATAAACTTATTGTGTTTAATACAATACAGAATTTTAGTGACCGATTTACAAGAAGCAACATTAGCATGTTCGTATTATTATTTCCATTAAAGGATTTGGGCGGAACGAAGTTCGCCGGGACTGCTTGTAATATATAATTATGAATTTTTAGGATTTGGTCTACACGTTAAGCGTTTTTGGAATAACCCTTCATATTATATTTGAAAATAATGTTTTTTTGACAAAAAACAATATATTTTATTTAATAGTACGAGGGTTGCTATTTATATTTCGATCCTGGCAATGCTGGTGTTGCCAGAAGAAAACTGGAACTTCCATTGGAAAGTTTGACATTTTTTAGCATAACTTCACTCAGACCGTTTTGTCATTTGAGCGCGAATTGTTTTGGTTACAGTATGTTGAAAATTCCAGGGCTGTGGAGTCGGAGTCGGAGTCTAGGAGTCTGGGAAATTTGCCCGGAGTCGGAGTCGAAAAATTATGGTCGACTCCGACTCCGAGATGTGTTGTGCAAAATGTACCAACTAAGTGATAGAACTTTTGCACTCAAAAAATTTTGGGAAAACAAATATGTAAAAAAAAGAAGGATAAAATATTCTAAGCTTTTAACCAAATATTTAAGTATGCCAAATATATATAAAGTTAACCAAACTATCGAGTTTTTATGTAAAACAGTTTTAGGAAAGCTCTGAATATATGTATTTAGCTAACAAAATAAGTATTTTTGCAAAACTATACACTATTCCTAAGTTCTTGGATAAATACATTCTACCCTACTAAATTAAAACAAGTAAAAGCGTTAAGTTCGGCCATGCCGAATCTTCCAACATGGATTGCATTTAATTTTATTACTGGAAAAATCTTTGGATATGGAGCACATCATGAAACGATCCTTTTTGTTTAAGTAAATTATTATAAAAAACGAACGCTGCAATTTTAGGTCGCAAATTCTTTAGCCAAACTCTTTGCCTAAAAAATGTGGCATTTATGGTTTAAATTAGCTTTGTGAAAGCTACATCTACACGGGGACTACAACAAAATAAATTCAGTTAAAATGCTTCGAAAATATGGTATTTATGGCTTAAATACGTACATTTTGGAGCCCCCTCTATAACAAAATATGAACCGATTTGTAAAATTTTTGCTTTGATGAATTCTTGTCAAAATAGAATACAAACTGCAAAGTTTCTTCTAAATTGCTTTGAAAATGTGGTAGCTATGGCTCAAAACCCATATATATCAAAACATTGAGCGATATGGCCCATTTGCAATCCCAAGCAACCTGAAACTATACAAAATATTTCTACCAAATTTGATCAACCTAGCTCTATTATTACGGACTGTAGCGTGATTACTACAGACGGACGGACGGATGAAAAGATGGACATGGCATCGTCTTAGAATTTTACGACGATTAAGAATATGTATATGTACTTTATGGGGTCTCAGATCAATATTTATTATATTTAGACAAAATGAATATACCCCCCAGCCCATAGTGGAGGGTATAAAAAATGATTGAATGTGAAAACAGCTTCCATAGCGTTACAAGGCCAAATCTAAATAAACATTTATATCTGAGGGCAATATCGATCTGAACCCGTTTTCACCAATTCCAATAGGTTTCCTCCCAAGTTTGAAAGAGTTCTTATTGCCAAATTTTAGTACTGGTACAATTTAATATGGTACAAATACTTTACGGACAACTTAAGATGGACAAACGGTGTGTCTAGCTGTAGAATTTTTTACAAATCTGTCACAAAACTAATTTATAACCACCTGTACCATAGGGTATAATAACTAACGAATAAACTGGTTGCCTGAAGCGGACATAATTTCCAAAAATTGCGGTATATTACAACAGATGTAGTGATTGATGAAAATTTTATCATAATTCGATGTTGAAAGAATTGTCATATTAGTTGCAACTTGCAGGTCAAGCCTCGATTAATAAATAATAAAATTTTAATTAATTCAATACCAGTAGAATACCTACTTTTTGTGTTTTTTTAACAAAGCTATATCTTATTTTCAATAACATGAACTCACGTCTTAGTAGAAATATAATTTCAGAAATTTATGTTCTTTAACTGCCGGAGTCGGAGTCGAATGATTTTAAAATTCGACTCCGGGAAAATTCACCTCCAAAACATGGTTTTTGAACGCTCCAACAGCTGCTTCAGCGTCGAAAAACGTTGACCAAGCAGTTTTTTCTTGATGTGAGTGAATAAGAAGGAGTCATTGGGTTTCAAATCAGGGCTGTACGGCGGATGACCCATCGATTCGACGTTTTGGCCGGTCAAAAAGGCGCTGGTTTGAGTCGATGTGTGAGAGCCCGCATTGTCATGGTGCACAATGATTCGTCTTCTTTTGTTCGTTTTTCGAATTTCTCCGAAAACTTCAGGCGTACAAATTGTGGTGTACCACTCAGAATTGACCGTCCTACGTTGCTCAAGCGGAGCAGTCGCTACATGACCAGTTTTGCCGAAGAAACAAGCGACCATTTGCGAAGTGCTTCTTCCACGAACAACTTTCGTTGGATTTGGCTCGTCTTCGAAGACCCACACGGTCGATTGCTATTTTATTTCGGGCTCATACGCATAGATCCAAGATTCGTCACCTGTCACGATCCTTTTGAAGCACCGCGATCGTATTTTTTCAAAATTTCTTTGCACCAATCGACACGAGCCTTTTTTTGAGCGATTGTCAAATTGTGCGGGATCCAACGATAACAAACCTTTTTTACGGCCAGGTGTTCATGCAATATCGAATGTACGCTGGTGGAAGAAATGCCCAAGGATGCCTCTATCTCACGGTATGTCACATGACGATCTTGCATTATCAGTTCACGCATGGCATCAATGTTCTCTGGCACAAAGGCCGTTTTTGGACGACCTTCACGACCTTCATCTTTGAGCGAGCGTCGTCCACGATTGAATTCATTAAACCAGTTTTCACAGAGCTATAGGATGGTGCTTCATCGCCATACAAAGATTTAAGTTCATCGATGCACTCTTGTCGTGATAATCCACGTCGAAAGTTGTGAAAAATGATCGCACGAAAATGTTCACGAGTTAATTCCATTTTTTTGCCAAATTGATTTTTTCAAGTCACTGTAAACAACACAAATGATGGTCGTACGTTTATGCTACAAAATGTCAAACTTTCCAATGGAAATGTCAAATGCGCCAGGTAACACTTAGTGTTAAATTTTGAGTTATGTCACTCTTGAAGTGAGTGAGCGATATCGTCGCCGTCGTGTAGAGCAAATAAACCGTTTATTTCTTTCATTGCGCGATAATTGTAAAATGATAGATTTTTGGTTTTTGTCTACGACCATTTCTCATAAATTTACAAAAAAAATATCCATTATTTTATGACGTTTTCGCGTGGTTAAATGATTTTCTAAAAGACTACACATAGCTATTTTTATTACGGAATTTATTTTCTGAAATTTCGTTATTTCATACACATAGCTATTTTTGTTGAAAGAGATTTTATGAAACGAGGAGTTCGTTAGGCGACGAGGTTTGAATATAAAGATATATTTAATTAGGATATACATATTATATAAAATTTATGAGTTTTAGCGTTTTAAGATGAGATTCTAAAAAATATAAGTTATGGGTAGATGGAGTTACCAGCTCACATAGGCCAAAAGAGGTCCCTAGTGATACCAAGGGCCCAATTGCCCCTCGTCGGAACCAATATGTTTGATAAACATGCGGTAATAGGTGACGGCATGATCGGGCAGACTTCCGGACGACCCCAGAATCCAGAATATCCAGCCGTCGTATATTCAGTGCGCCAATATATGCAAATTCTTCGAGAATTTGTATTGTCGTCACTTTCCTAGCATGTTCATCGGTACCAGGTACACACATGAGGTATGTATAGCCATCTCGCCATCTGGCAAGAATAAGTTCTTTACAAAGTTAACCTGCTATACTTATTTCAAATCGATAAATATAACGGGTTTTCCAATAGGGATGATATGATTTTGAAGTGACGTTTCGGCCATTTGTTATATGTCACGATCTGTCATTTGTTTTTCATTGTATTCAGTAGTGTTTCCAATTTCATCATGGAGAGATATATGCAAGAACAACGTTTACAAATTATAAAGTTTTAACTTGAAATCCAGGTCGCGGATATATCGAAGATTTGTCTGCGAGGGCCGAGCTGAAGGCCCTCCGGTCACTACGTGAACACACACACATCGTTCCCCCCATTCCTGAGCTATCGTTGTTATTGTAATTGGTTATTGGAGTTTGTCATAGAAGGGATTTCGTCGCCTCGTCTACCCTCACCTCCCTTGCTGGCTAACCCCCCACCTAAACATTGGTCGCATCGAGCCGGATTGTGGATTAGTGTCGTTGATAATCAGTTTGTTGTTTGCTGTCTTTGAAGGGATCATCCTCGCAGACACCTCACCTTCCTCTTCTCTACTCATCAACAAACCATTGTTCTACAACAAAACTACACGGGTACGTACATTCAGTAACTAGTGAGCTCCGCGAGTTTTTTTGTTTATTTCAAATAAAGCAAAAGATTTGGTCGGCTTCCGAAACCCCTATCGTATTTTTCGTAAAAATACACAGTCCACATTATTGTTGTTAAATCGCTAAATTCACTTAAATAAAGAATTGGGAATATTTCTATCCCATCTTCGCATATATAAATATCGTACTTTTCGGTTTATTTACATCAAATTGTTGTGATCCGTGTTGTTCATTTGTATACATACATTCGTTATTGTCTCTTCTGCATTTGAAACTTCAACAACAAACATAAATGCCAATACAATAACAACATTATTTGCATCACAGAAAAAACCGCGTATTCTATGCGTCGATCGACCTTTGAGCGACTGCAGTTCGTATTGCTTGCTCTCTTTTCATTCGTTTCGTTTCATTGCTCCACCATCGCTCGGTCGACTACAATCACCCTTTGCTTCGTTTTTACCTACTGCGGCCACTTGTGTTTAATTCCTCTTTGTGCGACGTCCGTAAACATTGAATGAGTTTGGACTTGTGCTGCATAACTAAATAAGATTAACGGCCTGTTTCTGTATTTCTAACGAAAGTCTCTGCGAACGAAAACCAGTCACTCACTATCGTCTGGAATTTGGTTTCTCTAAGGTTCGTTCGTTCGTTCGCCGGGCCTTACGTCAATGACGTTAGCAATTTACCAATTGGATAATAATGTAATTGCCATATCAACAATTTCACAACTTCCGGTCTAAAAAGCACACATATTTGTATGGTCGACCTTAGAAAATACACCTCTGTATCCTTTACATGAGCGGTGGCCAAAAATCAACCCTGGGTGAGTTAGCTGAGCTGATCCAACACTCTCATTTCTTTCTCTCTCTCTCTCACGTCTCTCTCATTGTGTACTGATGATTTTTTTCCATCTTAGCGAGCTGCCAATTTTGACTTGTTTATGCTTAAATATGTAAACATATGTATACAATTTTATTATTATTTAATTGTTTTTACCATAATTATGCTAATATCTACTTGTTTTTGCTTTTAATAACGTTTTTTTGTCATTGTTCCTATCAGTCGACAAATAAAATAACGTGACTCGATCTGACATTTGTGTTCGCCCAGATGACAGCAAAGAGAGATAGAGAAACCAAAATTTACACTGAAATGATTACGTTTTCGTACGAGTTCATTATCGTGCGACTTGTCGTTGTGATGGTAGTTAGTGAAACCCAAATCAGCTGTTTGTCGTCTGGCAGGCGAAAGAAAGCAAAATTTTAAGTTACAGAAACAGGCTGTAAATTTGCATTTCTTCTTTTTTCTATTTGTAAACAAGTTTGAATATTGACCCAGTAGGTACAGTATGTAAGCGCGAAATTAAGTTTTTTTTTGAAAAATAAATTTAAATATTCATGTATTTTTAAATACATGCAAATTACTTTCGGTTATATACGATACTGTGCACCCTACATTCGGTCAAAGTGAACATTTTCATTATAAAATATATTTTTTTATACAATTTTTCGTTCGCGCTCTGCGGGCTTACACATCTTACTGTCTAATTCGTTGTTTAAGCTTGTCGTTGCACTCTACAGTCAGCCATAGTCACCCTACGGTCAGTACAGTTGGCGAATTATAAATTTTTAAATTGATTTTTTTATTTTTGTCGTTCTTTTTGGGTTTTTATATCACCTTCGGTCACAGTTTGACAAAATTTGCTAATTTTGTAGAACACAGGAATTTTTTGTTAGCATAACTACTTTTTTGATTCGGATTGAGAAAACAACTTGTAATTTGCATGCTTTTTAACTAATTTACTGGTATTCTTCGATAGTTTTGTTAAATTTAGTTATCGTTTTCTCAAGTTTTCTCCATTCCTCCATTCTCATTTTTAAACAACTTGTTGTCTGTCATCGCTTACGCCAAAAATGTCGCTTTCTTCTCTTGATTTATTTATAAGAGCTTCGGATGCTCTAGTGAAATTTGATGCGAATTTCAGAGTTAAGAAAGATGACGACCTGGATGTCTACGGTTTAGAAGTTAGTAGTACCGAATTGAAAAAACTATGGGCTAATGCAAAAGAAACATTCGAAAAATGTCTTAATGACTTGGACTCTTCCGAAATCAACTTGGTGGATAGTAAATATGACGCGTCATATCAAACTTATACATATCAACTTTCTATTTATTGCGGACAGACAGTCCGCAATAAGTAGAAAGTTGTCCCTATTCAAACATCGTGCTTTGTCACCTTCCTACCACTCTTTGGTTGTAGAAAACCCAATAGAGCTCGTTTCAACCCCAGGTTAGCATTCGGCTGAATCTATGGCGGATACGTCTGTCCTCTCACGAGCTTCCAGCGCTGTGACGCAGGCTCAGGCCATTATTGCCAATTTCGTTGATTCTGATAAGTCATAATTTGAATTTGCCCCCGTGTGACATTGACGTATTTCAAGGGGATTTTTTGTCGTGGCCTACCTTTCGGGACCTCTTTTCGGCGATATATATCAACAATTCGCGTCTTAGTGACATTGAACGACTTTGTCACCTGGTCCAAAAAACCAGCGGTGAGGCACGGGAAATAGTTTCGAAATTCCCTCTCACCCACAGGAGCTTCGCTTTGGCCCGGAAAGCATTGAAAGAGGCGTATGACAACACACGCATTCTTGTGAGTAATCACCTAAAGCTCCTCTTCGCTCTTCCCGTTCTAGACCGCGAGACTATCTCGAGTTTAAAGACAATACAACGGGGAATAAATGGGTGTCTTTCGACAATGGTGGTCTACGACGTTGTGACTGCCCATTGGGATCCCATACTCGTCTTTCTGTGTATCAGTCGTTTGCCGAAAATTACAGTAACTCTATGGGAACAGAGTATAAACAATAAGTCGCCCTCTCCTCTTGGCAGGACTTAGATTCTTTCCTCACGGAAAGAATACAAACTATAGTTTGTCTTAGGGATCTAAAGGGTATTGACTCTGAGAAAAAGCCCGCGGTGAAGGACAACAAGTCGCATTCTACGAATGCTTCTTTTTCGAGTCCTCCCCGGTCACCTTCGAACTCGTCTTGTGTGCTTTGTCCCACCCAGAGTCATGTACTGCGTTCTTGACCTCGTTTCAAGAACCTTTCGGTTAGTGATAGATTTTCGGCTATCAAAAGGCATGGGTGCTGCGTGAACTGTCTATCTCGAGGACATGCAGTCAAAAACTGCAATAGCATACACAATTGTAATACGTGCAACAAACGTCACCACACCCTTTTGCATCGCTCTGTGGGGACGTTTTCGCCACCAGCTACACCTTCGGTTACAGACCACCCCTTAGAAACTAATGTCACCACCTCTTCGGTAATTACTCCCTCCCCTTCGTCGGTCGTACAACCAACAATTAGTAGACAGGTATATCATACCATCCAAGACCGTAATGTGCTCTTGGGGACTGCCATCGTGAATATCGTTCTTATTGATCCATCTTCCGAGACGTCCATAATTACGGACAGCCTTCGGCAACGACAGGGAATTTCGACGCGTTCTACGAACGCTACAAATTTCGGTGTGAATTATAATCACCTTGAAAATTCAATTTTGTTCTCTTCAAATAACAACCCTTAGATCCATCGCGGTCCCTTGAAACTGAAGCACTTGTTCTCCCGCACATTGCTGGCAATTTGCCATCGACTTTAGGTATTACCAACCTCAAATCTTGTCTCACCAATTTTCGATTGGCTGATTGCTGGGATGATCACCCAATAGACGTTCTACTTGGTGCTGATTTGTATTCCAACTTCTTTTGACTGAACCACCTCGAATTGTTCTCGAGTCACTTCTGGCTCAAAATACATTTCGGTGTTATTTTAACTGGTCCAATTCCATCTAGCATCCTTTTAAACTATTCTACAAACCCAGCGGCGGACTTCTCCCCTGGCAGTAGAATATATAATCCGAACACAAGTAATATTTTGACATTTTGGAATTTCAATCTTTGGTCTGATCGCCACACATGAATTCCAATAAAAATGTATAGCTTTTGATACATGACTTGTCACATCCTTTCGTTTTGTTTTTGCGTCTCATCGCTAAATTTGGATTTGTTTTGAATCAACTCGATCATAATACACCTCGACATTAGAATTTTTTGGTAATTTTTTTAACATTTAACGCCTCGTTTAATAAACTTTGAATTTCGTGAATTTTTTGAACTTTTATTATCCTTAGACGTTTTTGTAATCTTGTTTATACGGACTCTAATCTTTTTGAATTAATCGTCCAAATCTGTTTCACAATTTAATATCTTAATCATTCGTTTTTTTTATCGGAGTCTATATAAGCTGTAATTTTTGAAATCGCAACTAACTATATACATATCTTAAATATTGTTCGAATCATTAATATAATATTGAAATTGAATTGAATTGTTAAAAGCTCACTAGGAAACTGAATTTACGTTCCTTCCTTATTTACTAACCAAATATGTACTAGTTTTAATTGTATATACGTTCGCTGGGTTCCCTAATGGCCCTTTCGTTTCGCGGGGTTTCCTAATGGCCCTTTTCGTTCATCAGGGAGGCGCCTAGTGGCCCTTTCGTTATAGTTGCAGCATCCCCTCGATGTTGCAAGGTGGCCGGAATGTTTAAGTGCGATTATCGTACGTTCATGCCCGTTGAAATCTGCCTACTCCTCAATACATCCTTGTAATATTTGCTTGTCAGATTTCAACGAGAAATCATTTGTTTTTTTTTTGACACTTGCTCCGCCACCTCTCTCCATCTTGGACCGAAACAACGTACGAGGTCGAACGAGTTTTCGCAGCCACTTTTTAGGTCAAAAATAGGTCGGAGGTAATAGACATAACCTTGACTAATCTTGATTCGTTTTCGAACCACAGGTACATTCTTTTTACCCTGAATATGGTAACTTGCAATGAACCCCCCTTTAGAAACCCAAGGAAGACTAACTGGGCTTAGTATAATGAACTTGCTGGCAGACAGCAACTGTCCTTGAAGCATAATTTCACTGACAATACCGAGCTGGAAGCAGCATTTGATGATTTTACTGCAGCCTTGGTAGTTAAATTTTAGAAATCATGTCCCCTTACGTACCCGGGTAAGAGGTCTCAACCTTCATGGTGGAACAAAGACATTCGTAGTTTGAGGCAGAATGCAAGGAGACTGTATAATAAAGCCAACAAAACCAAATTGAGTGCAGATTGGGATTGCTATAAGGAAGTACAAGAATGAGGTAAAAAAGGCTAAGCGAGTCTCTTGGATCAACTGCTGTGAAAGTGTAGAAGGTGTGGACTGAGTCCAGCTCAGAATCTCTGGACCTTTTAGCGACGACACACTTTCCCGGATGTTCGAACGTAGTCCAGGGGGAATTTCCCATTGTCAGTACTAGATCAAGTGCACCACATTGTAATGAAAGCGCGTCCACTGTGGTAAATGAGTTAGTAACCGACAAGAAAATTCTGTGGGCTATTAACTCCTTCGAACCCTTTTGAGTCTGCCGGACCTGATGGCATATCACCAGCCATGCTACAGAATGCAGCGGCAATAGCACTTGATATGCTGTTGCTGATTTTTAGGCAATGCCTACATAGGAATTATATACCCTCGAAATGGCGTGAGGTCAAGGTGGTTTTCCCAAGGACTATACACCATTTAGTCTCATCGTTTGTTTTAAAAACGTTGGAAAGACTTATTGACACCTATATTAGTGGTAGTTTACAACCGTCATTAATCAGTAACTGTCAACATGCCCCTTCCGACCGCTGGGGCCACATCCCCATAACGTAGGGATTGCGTACACACCATGGCGGGTTAATAGTAGAGGGTGGAATACCAGCTACAGAATATATATCAACAGCCGATATGTACATACATGCATAAAAAGTGTCTAATTTTGTTTAGTTAAATAAAGAACACACATAAAACAGAACTTCACTACTGATTATACATGCATAAAAAGTGTCTAATTTTGTTTAGTTAAATAAAGAACACACATAAAACAGAACTTCACTACTGATTTAAATAAGATATGATTCTAGACTTCACTATATCTATTCCTACATTAAAGTCAAGTACATACATACATGCATAAAAAGTGTCTAATTTTGTTTAGTTACCCTGCAGTCAGCCAGGCACCATATGTCTCTATGTCACCACTTGTTCTATAGTGACAATTGAACAAGGTAAAAAGTCTACAACTTTACTTTTATGCGCGAGTAGAAATACTTTACGTTCGTTTTGTGAAAATAATTTTTGTGTGTTAAAAAGATGATAACAATTATTTTATAAAAATAAAAAAATGAGTAAAAGAAATTATAAAAGACTTGTAAAAAAAAAACAATCATATAAAAATAGAAGTTAGCAATGTGAGCAAGAAAACAGCGAAATGCATATTGTGGGAGAAAGTGAAGATTTTGTGGAGAATTTGAAGATTTTGGCGTTCCGAAATTGACGTTGCGGGAGAAGTGTTGGAGAAACTATTGTCAAAATTAAATGCATTTAATTTTATGTACATTCCAGTATTTATTATTTTTTGTTAATTAAATGAATAAAAGGTTTAGCCAGCCTCGAAGAAAGTGAGCATATAAATATATGTGTTTAAGTGTACTGCGCCCACCTTTATAAAGATGTAGACCAGGGTCACTAAAGTTTACTACTGAATCTTTGGTACAAATGTCTCTATATGAATTACTTTGACATTTAACATGTACTAGTGAAACTTTGTTCCAAATGTCAACATATGGTTAACTTTGACATTTAACATTTACTAGTGAATCTTTGGTGCAAATGTCTACATATGGTTTACTTTGACATTTAACATTTACTGCTGAATCTTTGGTTCAAATGTCTACTGGTGGTTTTTCAATGACAGCTAATGTTAAATGTCTATAGGAGATTACATGGGCAGGGGCACATTTTGTCTGTAGTACTACTGACAATGTCACAAGTAAATCACTACAATTTTACTAATGGCATTTCCTACAGGGTAAATAAAGAACACACATAAAACAGAACTTCACTACTGATTCAAATAAGATATGATTCTAGATTTCACTATACAGTAGACGCTCGCAAATTAGAACCGCTTTGTTTTTGAGGCAATTCTAATTTCTGAATTATTGTAATTTCTGGACGTTTTTTTTCGAATAAAAAATAAAAAATTAAGTAAACTTACTTCCAAAAACTAAATTAAACACTTATTTTTTTAATTCAATTTTATTTGAAAAAAACAAAACGTAACAATTCAGTACAATACATTAAATGTATTTTTTAAATTATAAATATGAATGTAAAACAACTAATGGCAACAAAACATAACAATTCAGTCCACTTACATCACATGTATTTCCACATATTTTTAAAAAACGGATATCGTGTCGTTTCTTAAATTTGGTAAACCATCCATCACTTAAACGGAAAGCATTTTCATCTTTATCGGGATATTCCTCTCTAAATATTTGTTTAGCTTTCTCTTTAAGTAAGGGTCCAGTTCTCGTTGATTTAAAAACCACTCATACAGACGACCTTCCATTTTTGGATATTCAGCGCTCTGCACAGATTTATTGCTTGGCTCCTGATATGTGTTGGAAACAGCATTTAATATTGCGGTTCCATGTGATTTTATGTAGCTGATTGAAGATGTTGTCACATTAAAATCTAGGGCTAACCGGTTCCCTTGAAAGCCTATGTCAAGCTTTTCCAATATTTTGACTTTAGTTTCCAATGATAAAGTGTTTTTTCGCCATTTTTAATATTACGCCCCTAAAAATTTATCAGGATGTGTATTTTGATGCAGGGTACCGAAATTCATCATAAACTGAGTTTCCATTTTTCTTGCTGTTACGCCCTTTTTCGTTTCTGATGACGATATATAATTTTGATTCCCCTTTTTAGTTTTATGTACTATGTTCAAACAGCGAAAACGCTCGGAAATTAGAATTTTAAATTGGAATTTCCGAGCGTTTAATGTATTGCAAACACTGATTCTAATTTCTGGACGTTCGAATTACTGAAAGCTCTAATTTGTGAGCGTCTACTGTATCTATTCCTACATTAAAGTCAATAATATCATATAAAGTGTTAAAGTCTATGCACATTCTACGGATAGACTCTGCAGATGCGTAATTTGTACGTTGAAAATCAATATGCAATAATTGGTAATATCTGGAAGATCTGAATGGTAAGTTAAATCTTATCTTAGAAAGCATATATCCAGAAAGCACATCACAAATTATAACCTTCAATATCATTGTGGTGTTCAGCATAATACACCTGCTCTTAAGAGTAGGCAATCTTATCAAACTCAAACTATTAGTATAAGGTGGAGGAACAAAATCACTATTCCAATGCAAGTGCCTCAAAGCGAATAATAAAAATTGTATCTGAACGGATTCAATTTTATCAACATAAATCCCATATTGGGGGTCCAATACAACAGAACCATATTCTAGAATAGGTCTAACAAGTGAAGTATACAACTGTTTCGTTACATATAGATCTGAAAATTCTTTCGCCCATCGCTTAATGAAGCCAAGGACACCATAAGCTTTGTTCACCATTGTAATTATGTGATTATTGAAGTTAAGTTTAGGATCCATTAATATACCAAGATCCACAAAGGTTTCAACAGTTTCTAAATTGGAACCAAGAAGACTGAATGTAGGTGGAATCAATTTGGATCTAGAGAAACACATATGTTTACACTTCTTCAAATTAGGGTCCATGCAATTAATTTCACACCAATAACCAAAGTTGTCTAAGTCATTTTGAAGAAACAAAGAATCCTCAGATGTGTTACGAGATTAAAATATCTTAACATCATCTGCATACATCTGTAATCTAGAACTAATAATTGAATCTGGTAAGTCATTTATAAATAGTAGAAACAGCAAAGGGCCAATATAAATACCTTGGGGCACCCCAGATGAAACCAAAATCGGGCCTGAGAAGTTACTACCAAATTTAACGATCTAAACACGACTGTTAAGATAAGATGATATCCAACTCAACATGTTATTACTAAAACCAATGCGATTCAGCTTATACAGTAAGAGCTTATAATTAACTCTATCAAAAGCTTTACTAAAATCAGTATAAACCACATCTGTCTGATTACCAATAACAAACTCAATTACCTGTGTCGGCCTGGAGATTGGTTTTCTCTTATTTAAGTGGAAGGGCTCAGTTTGTCGCTGCTAACGGAATAACATCATCTTTGCTTTCTCTGTTTTCAGGTGTGCCTCAGGGGTCTGTCCTTGGACCTCTATTGTTTATTCTTTATGTTAAGGATCTATTTCAACGTTTGTGCTCCTGTAATATCTTTTCCTGTGCAGATGACATTTTTCTTCTTTTTGAGGGAAACCGTGGTTTTTCTGAGCTTTTGGAAAACAACATAAACTTGACCCTCGAAAGAGTGGTGCATTGGACTGTGGATAATTCCTTAACTATTAATTCTTCGAAATCTAAAGCTATACTCTTTGGCCCAACTGAACAATCTATCATTAACTTGAATGTATTTGTGGGAAATAGCAGAATTGAATGTGTAGACAATATTAAATGTTTAGGTTTGATTCTCGATCGTAGGCTTACGTTCAAAACACATATTGATGTTGTTTGCGGTAGAGTATTGAGTGGACTGCGTCGCATTTATACATCCAACATCTACATGCCCGTCTTTGCCAGACGCAAACTGGCTCATGGTGTCTTGATGCCACAAGTTTTATACGGCCTTGAAGTATTTTCTGGCACTATCGGTATGAATATGGTTTTAATTAGACATATTGTAAACTCAATAGTTCGTTTTGTTTACAATGTTGGTCGGCGTGAGCACATTTCGGGGTATGTGAAGCAATTTTTAGGCTGCTTATTTGATGATTATATGAATTTCCGTTTACTATTTTTCTTCCGTAAGGTCATCAAAAGTGGAAAACCTCGGCGTTTATGTATGAGCTTTATTTTTAGTCGTTCCACAAGGAACCCGCAAATTTTTATCCCAAGAATTAGAAATTCTATCTACGCTAGATCATTTCTGGTGAGAATTGCCAGATGCTGGAATGTACTACCATTTAATTTACGCATCTTCTCTCATTCTAATAATGTGTTTCGCTTAAAATTATTGGAACACCTTAACACTTAGAGATCAAATCATTGCATTTTTATACCCTCACTTTAGTGTGATGAGAGTATATATCATTTGCTACGGAAAAAAGTGTAACACATCGAAGGAGTGACCTAAGACCCCAAGTATGTTCGGCGGAAATCCGTTTTGGGTCATTTTAAGTCGAATGAGCAATGTCCGTCCGTCTGTCTGTCTGTCTGTCTGTGTGTCTGTCTGTCT
This sequence comes from Eudasyphora cyanicolor, assembly GCA_963930755.1. Classification (NCBI taxonomy): domain Eukaryota; kingdom Metazoa; phylum Arthropoda; class Insecta; order Diptera; family Muscidae; genus Eudasyphora; species Eudasyphora cyanicolor. The sequence continues at coordinate 115,352,758 of OZ005737.1, read as the reverse complement.
GCTGGCTGGTGCGCACGATAACTCTCGAAAGGAGTAACCGATTGACCTCAAATTTCGTATGTGGTAATATTTTTTTCTATCTCCGGCTAAGTTCGAAGATGGGCCATATTGGTCCATTCCTTCTGGTACCTCCCCCACAAAGGGTTAAAATGTTGTGAAATATTGATTCTTTAATAACTGCTATTATACGTATTCGAATCTTCTGAAATTCCACACATAGTATTAGTTTGTTAGTCGCTATCAACTCGAGGAAAATGGGCGAAATTGCCACTCCCCTTTTTGTACCTCCCACACAAATGCACCATTTTGCACTAAAAGTTAAAAGCTTATAACATTAATACCAGTGTTTAGAAATACTTGAAATTTTGTACAGTGTAATGCTTTTATAGTGCCTACAGTCCAGTGAAAAATGGGTGTTATTGCCGCGCCCCTTTTGGTACCTCCCACACGAATGCACCATTTTGCACCAAAAGTTAACAGCTTATAACATTAATACCAGTGTATAAAAATACTTGAAATTTAGTACAGCGTAATGTTTTTATAGTGCCTACAGCCCATTGAAAAATGGGCGTTATTGTCACTCCCCTTTTGGTACCTCTCCCACAAAGGTACCATTTTGCACCAAAAGTTTACAGTTTATAACATTAATATCAGTGTATACAATTACTTGAAATTTTGTACAGTGTAATGCTTTTATAATGCCTATAGTCCAGTGAAAAATGAGCGTTATCACCACGCCCCTTTTTGTACCTCCCACACAAAATGGCCAAATTATACCACAATTTAATATCTCAACGTTAATATACCAGTCCATATAAACGGTTACAATTCGGCACAGTGCAATGTATTTAAAGTATCTACTGTTCAGCGAAATATAGGTGTATTTCTTAAACCCAAAAAATTTACAGAATAATTTGTGTAATATTCAATATTACATTACTCACAAAGTGAGGGTATACCTTAGTCGGTTTACCCGACTGAAACTTTCTTACTTGTTTTTGCATATGTTGCTAATTATTTTGGACCATCTTTACTTAAAATATACAATTTTCAATATCATTATTTTGTGTATTATGGCTGGGGAGCCGAATTACATTTTTAATATTACTTTTAAGGAATTGTTTAAATCTTTGTAAAACTTAGTTTTATTATTGATTCTCAGGATTTATATTGTTACTATGTAATACAGTATTTTGGCCAAACGGCTTTTGTATTATGATTGAAGAAATAAATAAATAAATAAATTGTAGGGATGTAACGAAAGTGGCTTTAGCGAAAGCGAATGCGAAAGCGAATATTGAAATATATTTCTTGCGAAAGCGAATGCGAATGCGAATAATAGTTAGAGCCTTTAGTACCAACAAATTTAAGGAACTGAATTGATACTTTTCCAGGATATTCAAGTATTAAGACTGTTTTCCATAGTTTTACCTCCTGTTACCACAAGCACACACATATCTTCAAATTGAGTGAAGGGAATAAGGAGATTTAACACTTTAATAAATGGAAGCGAATACTGAAATATATTTTTGCGAAAGCGAATGCGAAAGCGAACAATCCAAAGATGGTTTTTGCGAATGCGAATTTTAAAATGATTCGAATAATTCGCGTTCGCATATGCGAATGCGAATATTCGTTACATCCCTAGTAAATTGAACCAAATTTGTCATAGTCGAAAGTCCCTTGGAATGGACTAAGAATAGATGATACACTATGAGTTAAAATCTCAGTGATCATTTTTTCAAAAAAAATTTGGAATTATACTTAATTTCGCAATTCCACCATAATTCATAACATCAATCAAGCTTCCAGATTTATAAAGTGGAGTTATAAAAGATTTTCTCCAAATAAATGGGAAATATCTATACTTTAAACGAATTATTGAAAAGCAATGTGAGCGGGACAGCAATACTCTGAGCACATAGCTTCAGGATTACACTGGGTATAACATCTGGGCCAGCACTGTTAGACGTCTTAAGTTTGCCTAAACTTGACGATACGAAAGATAAATAAAATAAGGAATGTTCAAATGATTCAAAGATGGAATATGGTAGGGATAGGAAACCAGGTGACACTGTTGACGAGAATAGGTTGATGCAAAGAACTTTGCAAAACAATCGACGATTGACTGATCACCACAAAATTCTTCACCATCAATTCTCACCCTTGAAGAGCCTTGGATTAGACTTACGTTTCATATTGACAAAATCATAGAACGATCTAGGGTTCATTTTAAAATCCTTAATGAGGCATCTAACAGTCCCAGTCTGAGGGTTCTAACAAGACAAACTGATTACACTATGCAACAAAAATTTTGTCCAAGGGATGAGGATAACAGTTTCTGGTGTAATTTGGCGTCACAAACACGAAAAAAATAATAAAAGAATTTTTATGGTATTTATTTTTTTTAAATTTTTTTTTTTTAATTCCAACTTTCATGGAAAGTACATTTAGTATTTGGTAGTACATCAAGTATAAGCCTGATTGAGCCGTGTTGTGCGTTAAATTAAAGGTAATTATCAGGGCTACATATGCTGCAAATATCACTTCCACGTAGAATCTTTTGTTTAGTAACAGTCGTCAAAAATATGAGAAAAAAATGATTTAAAAAAAACCGCTTTTTCCTGGCGCAAAAAACATAAAAAATAGGAAAAAAAAAGTCGACAAAATTATGTTATCACATTTTTAAAAAGCCAGCATGCTAACGCAGAAAACACTGTCTAATCTGTGGATAGACGTACAAGTTATGAGCCATTTTGTAAATGTTAGGGAAATTAAAAAAAAATTGTTTCATATTTTTTCGTTTTTAAATGATGTTTTTGCTTATATTGAATTGTGAGATATGTGAGAGTGACATATAAGAGACATTGCACATGCATTTTATTTTATGAGGATTGATGTCAGACATAAAATTATAGAGAGGACGATGTTTTATGGCCGTTCGTATCCCTCCATAAGGTAGAGGGTCATACAACAATATTTGTGGTTTTTTATTTATGAGGTTTCCATTCAGTTACGCCTTTTAGGGGCATGGACATCCCAGTCGTATATACAGGTAGTAAAATTATACATATATACGCAATACAAAGTAGTACGCGGCAGTCTTGAAAATATTGGTTTCTACGTTCGAAGCAAACTATCGGGACTGTTCTGTAATCACGCGATTTGATATCATGGTGAATTCAAAACACCATCGATTTTAAAATCATTATTGGTGTTCGTAAATAGTACGATTTATTGTTAAAAGTAAACAACAATCGATTTAAACCAACAATATCAAAATCGGACGATTTCCGAACTCTCCATAAGTGATACTTGGCTGTGCGTATATATTTAATAATTTCGACTGAAGTAATCGTTGTAATAATGATATTGATAATGGGAGTATGGTGACTTCCGAAACAGATCTGTCTATCCAACCATTACAACCGCCCCCAATACATGTCACTTCTTTAATTTTTAACAAAGTTGTTTTCATATACCGAAAACAACAATAACGATCTTGAGCCTGAGTGCAAAAACAAAATATGTACTATGAAAGCAGATCGAATAAAAAAAACGTTTTAATTTTAGACTTCACGTGCAATTTGGAATGTCAATGATTTGGAGACAACCATTCATTCACGATACGGACTGCTATTTTTGTCTAAGTTAATAGATTGGAGTAGGAAGTGTCCAAGTATAGCTAACAGCCTAATTACGGAAACATCATCAAGTTCAACTGAGTACTCAACTCTGAGCGATTCAAGTTTGAGTCAGAAGTCATCGCTTTTAACTCAGTTTAAACTCATTGATCTAGTGAGAGATTTGGAACTGACAGTACAATATTTTGGCCCCAGATGTTAACATATTATATTAGGCATGTTTTCGTTACAAGCTAGCACTTTTAGTTTAGCACTTTGCAACGAAAACAACTGACTTCCACTAACTGGCACATAAGCAATAAGTGGCGGATTTTCACTATCTGGTAGCAATGGTGTCATGAGTTGCGAAGAAAGAACAGTGCGTAACAGACAAAAAAATTCGTGAAAAGTATTTATAAAACATATATTTACTATTCTATGTTCAATTGTTTACACTCTTTTGCAAATATTAAAATAATTTCCCATTTTTGTTCTTCTTCTTCCCGTTAATTCACAATAATTGATAAAATCTCTCCAAAAATGGGATGCCATATTGCTAAATATAGGGTGCCCAATCTGGCAACATCATACTCGATTAAGACATGAACACAAGCACCAAACTTCATCGGGAACTAATAGTGCTTAAAAGTGCTTAGCTCCCCATACAAATTAAGCACTTATGGTGTAACGAAAACACGTCTATTATAGAGTCCGTGATATATTACAAACAATTTTATACAACTGTGGATAACACTTGCTTTTGGAAGGACATTCCCGGACTGTTCGAGGAACTTAATCAAACATACAATTCAAAGGAATGGCGGTTACTTGTTGACAGCAGTAAAGAAAGTTTGAAAGCAGTACTTTTACACAACGGAAATCAGAAACCATCGATTCCCATTGCTCATGCTATCAACACTAAGGAATCATACGAAACAATGTCTAAATTGATAAAATACATAAAATATGAGCATGACTGGAAAATGTGTTGCGATTTAAAAGTAGTTGGTATGTTATGCCTGGGATAGCAGATATTTTGTCACCATTGCATATTAAGCTGGGGCTCTTTAAAAATTTTGTAAAAGCCTCAAGGAAAGATGGCAATTCACTCTCATATTTAAAAAGTTTATTTAAAAGTCTTTCTTTTCAAAAAATCGAAGGAGTTTTTGATGGGCCTAAAATAAGGAAACTGATGAAAGATGTGAATTTCGAATCATATTTGACGTCGGATGAAATTGCAGCATGGAGGTCGTTTAAGCTTGTAGTCCCTTGGACCAATAAAAGCCCGCAATATGAAACAATGATTAATGATTTGTTGCAAAATTTTGAAAAAATTTGTTAGAAATATATTTTTTTTATATTTATGTATATAACACATATCGAGAGCTTATATTCAAAACCCTCTATCTTCAATTTTTGCAAAAATGAGATTTTTATGTTAAAATATTCGGTAAAATAAGGCGCATCTATGGTACTAATTTGGAAATAAAAAAAAAACAAAAATTGAAATTTTATGGTCATTTTAGTAATTTCTCTATCTTACACACTTATTTTTTCTGAATGCAATACCCTCTATCGCTTCGTATAATTTGGGACCATTTTTTTTGTTTTTTTTTTCTTCTAAAAGATGGTTCTTTGGTGAAAAGAGTATGCTAAACCCGAATTTGGTTAAATTTTTTTAGTCGAAGCTTTAGTTTTCAAATTATGACTATTTTTATATCTAACCTGTGATTCCGCAAGAATACCATTTTTTCTATGACAATTTGAAAATGGATTCAAAAATGAACCCCAAGAAATAGATAATACTTAAATAAAAAATTAATCATTAATTCATTGTTATTATTATTTATTATAATATGTATAATTATATATAAAAAAATTTGTGGAATTCATAAATAATTTTTCATTATTTCATAATAATTTTTGAATAGCAATACCCTCTATGTTCCATAAAATTGCTCGTGGTGCAAATATTAAAAAAAAATATTATTTAGTAGTTCACGTAGTTAGGTGTAATAAACATTGTAGAACAATTTTAATTTTCTTTAAAATTAGGGATATAAACGGTTTTTTGGCTCTACTGAACAATTGTGTTTTTTAAGATAGAGGATATTGAATATAAACTGTCGATATGTATTCTTCCAACTTATTTTTCGATTCATCTTCTTCTGCTGTGTTAGCAAAGAAGTGTTTTTGCTTTAGCTCCGCATTCTCGCGATTAAAACAAATTTTTACGAAACCTTTAAGGTCAAAAACCGGTTGAATTTGCAAATAAAGTCAGCTTTTCCCAGGTAAGTTGTAGTATTGCGATTCTGCTGGCACTTCCTGCAGGAAAATGTTATTAAAATTTTTCTAATTCTTGTGCCGGTAGTCATTTTTGTCTGGAAATTGTAATTACCATAGTTTCTGTTTTGTTGTTTCGGATTAGTGTGAAAGAAATAGAACTACGTGTTTGTTTGTTGTAGTACCAGTGTTTGTTTGTTGTAGTACCAGTGTCTGATATTAGGTACGAGACGGAATGGAACACCAGGCACTCGTTCAGTGGTGGTGGGTAACAAATTTTTACCGAGTAACAGATGGTTACTTTTTGTTAGGTGTAATTAGTACACGTCTCTAGTTAGTGGTAACGCAGGGTGACGCAACGTTATAGTACTTAACCGAACGTAACTCCGCGTTACGAGTATCGTCTTTTATTGTAAAACTGAGAAATTAAAAGACATTAAATATAAATTACAAACGCTAATTAAATAGAAAAATGAGTGATAACTGCAGCTTAAGGTTGGCCGATGCTTTTATGGCAGATGATTCGGCATCCAATGCCTCCTCAACAGCCTCGAAAAACTCCGTGAAGAACGCACGTCTCAGCATAAGGAGACTTAGCAAGAAAGCAAGCCTTAACGAGAGAGAAATAAATAGATTGGCCTCTGCAAAGAAAGTCGTAGAGGAACATGAAAGGGCGAAAGGCAGTGACAGTGGTTCTCTGATTGAAGCCATGAGGGTTGTTGGTGTGTCAGGAGATACCCGCTCGGAGTGTCTGTCTTCAACAGATAGTGTCTTCTTGAAGGTGAATGAAGCCTTTAAATTGAAGCAGAAGCTGTCTGCTAAGGACGATGACAAGCTCACTACAGACGAAAGGCGGCGACTCTTAAAGGCCAAAGAGACGATGGAGAAATGGCAACGTACCAACAAAGAAATATTGGAATGTAATGAAACAGGTAACAAAACTACATCCAATAAAAAGAACTTTCACCTTACCTACTGCGATTCCTTAGCCACAGCTAGGGAAACACAGTTCCCAGAGGATGGAACAGATGAGCCATGCTCGTCAAACCACATCAAGGTTAGGGGAAAGATAGACTTCACAAGGACCTTGTGCGCTTCCAGCCCATCGGCAGCCTCGAAAGGAAGACCGAGCGCTTCAGCTCAAACCCCCGCCGAGAAAACCGATGGGTTTAAGATTCCAGTAGACAATGTGTCATTTAACCCTGAGTCCGAGGAACTCGGAGTCCACAAGAAAAATACGTCGAAAGATACAGGCTCAGCAAACATCACGGTGATGAAAAAGCCAAAAAAAGATCACGGGACAAATATCTACAATGAGGGCTGTATCAGCGTAGCCATTGTAGATGACGGAAACGAAGACCGTAGAATAAGAGTCAAACTGGAAACGACTAGAGAGTAAGTTGCTTTTCGAGGTATCAGAAAAGATACGAGAAAGTACAGGGGAGACCCGCTACTTTGACAACATTATTACGAAACAAGGATATAAAATCCTCCATTGTAAAACAAAAGGTACACTGGATTGGCTGGATAGTTGCATTAAGGGTCTAACGCTGTGGGATGGCGCCAAGTTAAAACTCATTCCAGAAAACGAACTCAAAAAGCAACCGAGGGTCAGGCTATTTATATCTGGCCCCATCATGCCTAAAGACCGTTTGTTCGAGATGTTAGTGGCACAAAATATTAGTAATTTCCCGACGAATGATTGGCAAATTTTAAAAATGGACCCTCCAAATGAAGCCGGAAAAAGTATAATATTGGCAGTAAACCAAGACACTATAGAAAAGTTGGAAATAAAACGGATTTACAGTAAGCGTAGGTTTTACCAGTGTCTACGCCAGACCCATAATCGAGGTGGAGGAAGGATTGAAAGCCATTTCAGTGAGTAATCAATGATGAAATTCATACCAATAAATCTCCATCATTGTGAACTGGCTTCTACTAATCTTATCCTCCATTTACATAGGAACAACATAGACGTCGCCCTAATCCAGGAACCTTGGATAAAAGGGATCCAAATTAATGGTCTGACAGATCCAGACTACAGTTTATGCTATGGAAATTGTAATAAAAAGAGATCTTGCATCTTGATTAAAAAGGACATAAAGTGTTTTATTTTAAATCAGTTTTCTAATACTGACCTAACGGCCATGATTATAAATATAGATGCGAGACAATATATAATCGCATCGGCCTACTTTCCGCACAATGATATGGTAGAACCACCTCCACTGTTGGTTAGAGACCCGATAAGCTACTGTCAGGATAAAAAAAGGAATTTTCTAGTAGGATGTGATGCAAACGCTCATAACATTCTTTGGGGCAGCACGGATACCAATCCCAGGGGAGACTGTCTCATGGAGTTCCTCCTAGAAACAGTTGATAATCCACAATAGTACGGACGCCACTTTTCAAACCAGAAGCAGAAAAGAGGTACTCGACCTTAGGTTTAGGTTAGGGTGGCAGCCGTATTTTTTTATACAAGCTCACATATACCAGTTTAGGTCCCTAGTGTTACCACGGGCTGAAATGCCCCTCATCGAAACCAACCTGTTTGATATACAAATTTGTCGATAGTACGAATATCGGTACTGGAAAGATCTGTTAGGCTGCCTAGAAAAGCCGACCCCAGTATGTCCAGTCGTCGTTTACTCAGAGCGGGGCAGTCGCATAGCAAGTGCTCAATGCTCTCCACTTCTTCCTCATCTCCACAGCTTCTGCAGAAGTCATTACAGTAAATACCCAATCTTTTGGCGTGTTCGCCGATCAAGCAGTGTCCCGTCAGAACTGATACTAACGTAGACAATCTTTGCATCTCTAGTGCGAGGAGATATATTGATCTTCTCAGGTCATACCGTGGCCAGATTTGTCTAGCTACTCTGCAGATGCCGATTTCTGTCCATCTTTCGTTGGACTGCCTGATTGCCTCTTGCCTAAGCCAAAGCTTGCACGTGGATAGTGGCGCACCAGTATATGCAAATTCTTCGAGAATTTGTAATGTCGTCCCTTTCCTAGCAAGTTCATCGGCTTTGCAGTTCCCCGGGATATTCCCTATGCCTAGGCACCCATATGAGGTGTATATTAAACTGCTCAGCCATCTCGTTAAGAGATCTGCGGCAGTCGAGGGCTGTTTGTGAATTTAGGGATGTTGCCTCCAGAGAATTGATGGCAGCCTGGCTGTCCGAGTAAATGACAACGCCAGTGTTGGTTACTATGTTGCGACTCAGCCACTTGGCTACTTCCCATATTGCCATTATTTCGGCTTGATAGACACTGCAGGTATCTGGTAGTCTGTGAGCTATATCCAATCTAAGCTCTGTACAGTGTACTTCGAAGCCAACCTTTTCATCAAGCTTCGAACCATCCGTGTAAAAGTGGAGATGGTTTCTATTACCTGGTATTCTTCCAACCCATTCATCTCTGGCGGGAATCATAGTGATGTAATTTCTCTCGAAGGTGTACACCCTTGGTATATAGTCCACTCGGTCGGTTACCATAGCACTACACTTTGATATCCTCATGCGACCGTAGTTTTTGTACCTCCACATTGATAGGCAGTTTAATCTTATTGCCGCTTTGGTTGCAACTTCTCTCGCCACAATATTAATCGGCAGTATATGGAGTAGAGCTTGTAGAGACTCGTTCGCTGTAGTCCTTAAGGCTCCGCTTATGCTCAGGCAGGCTGTTCTCTGAACCTTTGTTAGCAGTTTGGTGATGGTTGGTTTGTCAGTTGACGTCCACCATACCACAATGCCGTATAGCAGTATAGGACGAACTACTACTATATATATCCAGTGGACGATTTTAGGAGAGAGGCCCCACCGCGACCCTACAGCCTTTTTGCAGGAATATAAGGCGACGTTGGCCTTCCTTACACTTTCCAATACGTTAAGTCTAAATAACACTTTTCTATCTAGAATTATTCCTAAAAATTTTGCACTTTCAGAAAAAAATAGATCTGTTCCATTTATCCGAGGTGGAGGGTCCACATGTGGGACTTTATTCATCCTAGTAAAGAGAACCAATTCTGTCTTGTTTGGGTTTACGCCCAAACCGCTGCTTCTGGCCCATCTAGCCAATTTGTTCAGAGCCACCTGTAGAATTTCTCGGAGGACGTTTTCGAATTTGCCACTCACTGCGATTGCCACGTCGTCCGCACGTGCCACGACCTTGCAGCCACAACGTTCTAGATCTAGCAGGATTTCATTCACCGCTAGGTTCCAAATTAGTGGAGACAGTACTCCTCCTTGTGGGGTCCCTCTATTTACAAACCTTGTTAGAGTTGTGGACCCAAGACATGCTGTTATGCGTCTTCTGTTGAGCAGACTTTGAATTAGTCTAATCAAACTAGAGTTAACTTTTAGATGTGACAGTGCCGCAATTACTGCATCTGAGTGAATGTTGTTAAAAGCCCCTTCTATGTCAAGAACTGCCACCATGGTGAATTCCTTGAAATGCAGGGACGATTCGATAGTGCTCACAAGAGAAAATCTTTTATAACTCCACTTCATAAATCTGGGAGCTTGATTGATGTTATGAATTATCGTGGAATTGCGAAATTAAGTATAATTCCAAAACTTTTTGAAAAAATGATCACTGAGATTTTATCTCATAGTGTTTCACCTATTCCATTCCAACATGGATTTCGTAAGGGACTCTCGACTATGACAAATTTAGTTCAATTTACCTCCCAGGTAATTGATGAGTTTGTTCTTGGTAATCAGACAGATGTGGTTTATACTGATTTTAGTAAAGCTTTTGATAGAGTTAATCATAAGCTCTTACTGTATAAGCTGAATCGCATTGGTTTTAGTAATAACTTGTTGAGTTGGATATCCTCTTATCTTAACAGTTGTGTTCAGATTGTTAAATTTGGTAGTTACTTTTCAGGTTCGATTTTGGTTTCATCTGGGGTACCCCAAGGTAGTCATATTGGCCCTTTGCTGTTTCTACTATTTATAAATGACTTACCAGATTCAATTATTAGTTCTAGATTACTGATGTATGCAGATGATGTTAAGATATTTTATTCTCGTAACACATCTGATGATTCTTTGTTTCTTCAAAATGACTTAGACAACTTTGGTTATTGGTGTGAAATTAATTGCATGGACCTTAATTTGAAGAAGTGTAAACATATGTGTTTCTCTAGATCGAAATTGATTCCATCTAAATTCAGTCTTCTTGGTTCCAATTTAGAAACTGTTGAATCCTTTGTGGATCTTGGTATATTAATGGATCCTAAACTTAACTTCAATAATCACATAATTACAATGGTGAACAAAGCTTATGGTGTCCTTGGCTTCATTAAGCGATGGGCGAAAGAATTCTCGGATCCATATATAACGAAACAGTTGTATACTACACTTGTTAGACCTATTCTAGAATATGGTTCTGTTGTGTGGGACCCCCAATATGGGATTTATGTTGATAAAATTGAGTCCGTTCAGAAACATTTTTTATTATTTGCTTTGAGGCACCTGTATTGGAATAGTGATTTTGTTCTTCCACCCTATACTAATAGGTTGAGCTTGATAAGATTGCCTACTCTTAAGAGCAGACGTATTATGCTGAACACCACAATGATATTGAAGGTTATAAATTGTGATGTGCTTTCTGGATACATGCTTTCTAAGATAAGATTTAACGTACCATTCAGATCTTCCAGATATTACCAATTATTGCATATTGATTTTCAACGTACAAATTACGCATCTGCAGAGCCTATCCGTAGAATGTGCATAAACTTTAACACTTTATATGATATTATTGACTTTAATGTAGGAATAGATATAGTGAAATCTAGAATCATATATTATTTAAATCAGTAGTGAAATTCTGTTTTATGTGTGTTCTTTATTTAACTAAACAAAGTTAACACTTTTTATGCATGTATGTATGTACATACCGGCTGTTGATATATATTCTGTAGCTGGTATTCCACCCTCTACTGTTAACCCGCCATGGTTCGGATCATGGTGTGTACGCAATCCCTACGTTATGGGGATGTGGCCCCCGCGGTCGGAAGGGGCGGGTAAGAGTGGCTGCGTTGGGAACGTTCGTAAAAAAAAAAAAAAAAAAAAAAAAGTTCGTGCAGGGCTGATTCTGTAGACTTCCCCTTATTGTAAGCATGTTGGTTCACCGACAGGAGTTTTGTATCCAGGTTTTCCCTAATGAAATAATCTAAAAGTCTTTCCAGACCTTTCAATAGGAAGGAGGATAGGCTAATTGGTCTGAAGTCTTTTGGCCTAGTGTGTGATATCTTCCCCGCTTTTGGTATGAATACCACTTTGGTATCCCTCCATCGAATCGGGATGTATGAAAGCCTGATACAGCCTACATAAATTTTCTCCAGCCAGGGGATAATGTATTTCAACATTTTTTGCATTTCTGCTGGACTGATGCCGTCTGGTCCAGGTGACTTGAAGGGCTCAAAGCTATTAATAGCCCAGCTTATTCTGGATCTCTCAGTCAACAAGCTAGCGACGCTCGCAGTCCACTCGCACTCTTGTTGGTCCTGCTGATCCTCTGGTTCTGTTAGAGAGTTCCTCGGGAAATGTCAGAAATAACAACATAGAAGAGTCCTTCAGTCAAGAAATGTATACACTTGCTGTTTGCATAGACATTGAGGGCGCATTTAACAATGTACAGACCGATACACTTATCCAGTCCTTAGACGAGTTTCAGGTTGACCGGGCGCTGAAAAACTGGATCGACAATATGCTAAGGAATAGGTGGATTATTTGTGGGTCATATGACGTAAAAATTAGAGACAAGGTAAATCGTGGTATACCTCAGGGGGGCATTTTATCGCCTCTTTTATGGGTTACGACGATACACAGTCTCCTAAAAGCCCTCACCAATGAAGGACTTAAACCAGTCTGTTATGCAGACGACGTTGTAATACTTCTAAGGGGCTTTCATCCAAATCTATTATGCAGAAGAGCTGAAGAGGCACTTAACATAGCATATAACTGGGCACAACCAAGGGGATTAAATGTTAACCCAGACAAAACAGAAATATGTCTATTTACAAGGAAAACGAAGATCCCACGTTTTACCCCGCCTCGATTCCTGAATAAGACAATTGCTATAACTAAAAAGGTAAAATACTTGGGAGTAATCTTGGATCAGAAACTGTACTGGAAAGATCATCTTGAAGAAAGAGTTACAAAAGCACACAGATGTTGGTCGTTGTGCAGAAGAGCTATAGGTTTAAAATGGGGACTACGTCCAAATATGACTCACTGGCTTTACATGAGCGTGATTAGACCAATAATCACCTACGCCTCTGTAGTGTGGTGGACATCAATGGACAAGAAGTGCAACGTAATACCTTTGCAAAAAATTCAACGTATGTGCTGTCTAGGCATAAGCGGGGCATTTAGAACTGCACCAACAAAAGCGTTGGAGACTATACTGCACATCCAACCAATAGACATCCGTATAAAGTATGAGGCAGCCCTCACAGCAAGACGTCTACAAGTGATGGGTGAATGGATAAATCGAGACCACAAGTCGTACCATCAGAAAATTTTAGAATATCTAGTTGGTCACATTCAAACGCCAGAAATCTCGGACCGCATTCCTGAAGTGCGGCTTACAGCTACCTGTGATACGTTTGTGCCAGACAGACGCTCCTGGGAAAATGGAACTTTGGCCCATGTGCCAGTGGGAACCAGCTGCTACACGGATGGGTCCAAGCGAAGAGGAAGGATGGGTCTGGGACTTTTTATTGATGAACCAGAAGTCGAACTTCACTTCCGCCTCCCTGACCATAACACGGTATTTCAAGCAGAAGTTCGAGCAATCACGGAGTGTGTGAACTGGCTCAGTAACACGACAAAGCCTAAATATGCCAACATCTTCACAGATAGCCAAATGGCGATTCAAGCAATAACATCGGAAAGGGTCAAATTCAGAACTGTGTTGGACTGTAAAAGAACGATAAATGATTACTCATCCCATGGTCAATTGCGTATTTGCTGGGTACCAGGACACAACGGAGTGATTGGAAATGAACGGGCAAACAACTTGGCTTCAAAGGGCAGAGAACTTCGAGTAATAAACTTGAAAAATTGGAAACCTTTCGAAGCCACGAAAAATGAGTTGAAGCACTGGGCAGTGATGGCTCATAAAACTGTGTGGAATAGCGCAACAGTAGGAGCAACTGCAAAGATACTGTGGGGTGACCCAAATGAAAAGAAAACAAGAAGTCTTCTGAAACTAAACAAGATCGATATTAGTAAGATGATGAGTGTTCTAACGGGACACTCAAGCTTACAAGCACATCTTCATCGCATAGGACTAGCAGGAAACGACGAATGCAGGGCATGCAGAGAAAACATCGAAACGATGGAACATTTTCTGTGTCACTGCCCGGCTTTCACACATGCAAGATCCCAACATTTCGGGTCCGACATATTACCAGACTTGACTCATCTCAGAGAATATGACTGGAAGATACTGAGAAAATTCGTGTCTAGTACCGATTTTCTGTAACTCTTGAGGTATAAAAAGATCATAAATAAGGAGCGCACAACAGGCCGAACCACTGGCTTAAGTGTATGTCCATGGACATGAGACGTTTAAACGTCTCCTCTCTTCAACCTTACCTAACCTAATTTCTGAGTTTTCACGTGTCAATAAGCTAGTTTTAAATTCTTCCAAAACTAAGTTCATACGATTTAAACCTTATACCAAAATTACCGATGAAGACATGACTGTACGTGTAGATGGGATACATATTGTTGAATCTCCAACTGTTAGATATCTAGGTGTTACTCTGAGCCACAATTTGTTATGGGATGCCCAAATGGAAGAAGTTAAATCAAAGATTGCATCTGGCACTGGGGTACTATACAGGTTTAAACATAAGCTGAACATAATAGTAAAGCAGATGATCTACATGGCTCTTGTTCACTCACATCTTTACAATCTTCACAAAACAAAGCTTTAAAAATTGTGCAGAACCTTCCTATCAGATATTCGTCCCATGATTTATATAAGTATAAGGTTAAAAATACACTTCCGATGTATGGTCTATACAAACTGCAGCTTCTATTATACATGTTTAAGGCACTACATGGAACCGGTATTCGTACCACTATGTTTAGTAGGAATGGATCCCTAACTGGAAGAAATACAAGACAATCAAATGATATCACAACTTCAAGATGTAGACTTGAAATAACAAAACAGCGGATTAGTTATTCTGGACCAAAGCACTATAATGAAATTCCATCACGGTTGAAGAACATGCCAACGATATCTTCTTTTAAACTCCATTTAAAAGAATATTTAACTCAAAATGTTGAAACACTTCTAATTTAACATTAGTTGTAATTGAAAATAGGCGATGCAATTTTGTAATTAAGGTTTAAAATACATTTTTACGTTGAAAATCAGTTCAATAAACCTTCCATAACTTTTTATGAATAAGGTCGTAAGATGAGAGAGAACTTGTGTATATAAAGTTGTCAGTTTTTTTAGCCTCTTTAATGCCCGCAAGGCGCTGGGGCTCTAAATCATATATTGTAACGTTTTTTTTGAAATAAATAAAGAATAAATAAAAAAAACTAAAATTTTGTAGGAATGTGTAGTTTAGTGTAATAGACTAAATCAATCATAAAATTAGTTTTGATTTTTTTGATGTTACGTTATTTTGGATTTCAGATGACGTTATATATGTATGTATTCTTCAACTTATTTTTCGCTTTATGTATTCCAACAGGTGTCAATATGGCCCTAAAATTAATTTCTTGCATTCTCATTTAAACTTTTTCCCCGAGTATCTTTGCGACGAACATGGCGAAAGTTTTCACCAAGAAATGAAGTCCATCGAGTGGCGTTACAAAGGGCACTGGGATGAAAGAATGATTGGAGATTATATTTGGTTCCTCATTAGAGAAACCGATTCCGAAATCTACAAACGTCAAGAAAGAACTCACAATTACTTCTAATGAAACTTGTACATGTAAATAAACTCAAAAGTACATAATATAAATAAAAGTAACAAATAAAATCGTTATTTAAACAGAAATTAAAAAAAGTTTTTTTTTTAAATTCTCTTACCTCTACCAAAATGGTTATAATTTCTACATTTATCCATAGATTTTTTTCAAATATGCATTATTTTCTTCGCTAGGATGCAAACTTTTAAAAAATCAAATAAAAATATTTTTTTTCGATTTTTTTTTAAAAAAATCTGCTTTTTCCAATTTTTTAATGACTGTTACTAAACCACTGTTTCTAAGTGAAAGAGATATTTCCAACATTGGTAGCCCACATTAATAGCTTCAATTTAACGTGTAAGTCCTTATCGGGCATTTACTCCAAAAATTATAGTGCAAATACTAAGGGTACCTTCGACGATAATAGTATTTTTAATAAACAATTTTTTAAAAAAAAATTTATCCATAAAAAATGTTTGCCTTTGATTTTATATAAAAGTATGCCACAAACTATTCAAAAAAATAATTTTTAGGTCTGGGACACAAAAAAATTTGTTTTTGTTGCAATCGGCTTAACTTTCAGCACGTGTTAATAGGGACTTAATAGCCGTATTCAGATTGTAAAATCTGGTAGTTTTTGCTCGGGACCGATTTTTGGTTCCATCTGTAGTCATATTGTTATTAGTTCTATACTGACGTATGCAGATAATGTTAAGATAGGGAAGAGGAAATTACGCTTAGTATTTTAACTAACGGGTGTTTTTTAGAAATAAAACGCATATAATTTAATATTATGGCCATGAATTTAGATTTATCATAAAGATAAGTGCTTGCTATTATGTTTTAAAATTTTCGACCACTATTTGCAGCATTTGGGGCTGTATGTCAGCAAGAACGATCCGAATATTCTCTTCCAAGGCTTCAATCGTGTCTGGCTTATCTGCGTAGACAATTTTGGAGGCAACGCCACAGGCCCACGACGCGAGATAATGCGCTCACCAAAAGTTTCCTTCAATAAATTGATTGTTTCGTTGGCTGTATGGCATGTAGCGCGGTCTTGTTGGAACCAAAGGTCGTCCACATCAACATCCTCCAATTCAGGCACGAAAAAGTCATTAATCATGGCTCTATAGCGTTCCCCATTGACTGTAACATTATGGCCGGCTTCATTTTTATTTTATTTTTTTTGTTTTTTATTTATTTACTAATAAAAAAAACCTCTGCGGGATATACATATTTAGATACATATATATATGTACATTTTTGAAGAAATATGAACCAATGATTCCCTCCGCCCATAGAGCACACCAAACAGTGACTTTTCGAGGATGTAACGGCGTCTGAACAATGGCTTGTGGATTATCATTACTCCAAATGCGACAATTTTGTTTATTAACGTACTCATTCTTCCAAAAGTGAGCTTCATCGCTGAACAACATTTTCTTGTGAAAATCGGAAAATTTATTTCCATTATTTTGGCAATAAATTTGAACGATTTGCAAACATTGTTCCATTTCATATTGTAAGTCTATTCAATATGAAATGGCAAACCAAACTGAGCATAAATCAAGTCACAGCTGTCAAAAAGAAAAAAATACTTGAAATTTTGTACAGTATTATGCTTTTATATTGCCTACAGTCCAGGGGAAAATGGGTGTTGTTGCCACGCCCCTTTTGGTACCTCCCACACAAAGGTACCTTTTTGCACCAAAAGTTAACATTAAAACCAGTGTATAAAAATACATGAAATTTTGTACAGTGTAATGTTTTTATAGTGTCTATAGCCCTGTGAAAAATGTGCGTTATTGCCCCTTTTTGTACCTCCCACACAAAATGCCCAAATCATACCACAATTTAATGTCTCATAACGTTTATACCAGTGCACATAAATGCTTATAAGTCGGCACAGTGCAATGAATTTAAAGTATCTAATGTTCAGCGAAAAAAAGGTGTATTTGATAAACCCCTTCTGGTACCTCCCACACAAATTGACAGAATAATTCGAGTAATATTCAATATTACATTACTCACAAAGTGAGGGTATACCTTAGTCGGTTTACCCAACTGAAACTTTCTTACTTGTTTTTTATCACAAATGTTCACCTTTTCATTATTTATCAAATATTTTAAAAATCACCAAAAAAAAAAACACGCTAAATCCATGCTTGGAACCTCTACATGTCTGTTGTGTAGTATGAGAAACGAAACAAAGAGAACGGTATTTTTAACACTTGCTGTTCGAAATGTGCCTGCAATTTTGAAATTTACTCTATTTAACCTGCAGCAATTAATAATGGTGGAAAGCTCGTCCGACTTTAGTCTTTCCTTACAGTTTTTTAATTTCGTTTTCGAGTTTTTACATAACATGTATATTTACTTGAATAATGCATTACCAATAAGTTATAAAATAAGTAGAGCCCGACCGAATGTTCGGCTTCGGCTACGGCTACGGTCGAAACTCGACATTCGGCCAATATTCGGTATTCAAGTTAAAGAAATGGTATACAATTATCAATTCAGAAAAAAATACTTTCTTTGTCATTAGGGTTTTAATTTTATGTGCTAAGTAAATAAATACGTAAGCAGTAGACATAAACTGATTTAAAAAAAAAAATTGGTGCAAAGTAAACAGATCTGTAACAAATATAAAACATTCGGCTTCGGCCGAAGTTTGTAAATTTAGCCGAAGTTCGGCTACGGCTTCGGCTTCGGCCTTAAAATCCGACTTCGGTCGGGCTCTAAAAATAAGTAGTAGATATGGATCGATTGGCAACCCTGCTTGCAATAGTTTGTGTCGAATTCGGTGCTCCGTCCAAATATTTTAATTAAATTAGTATTTGTGTATATTTAATACTTTCCCAAAATTGTTCTAAAATTCAGATAAGTGTATTTTTGATTACTTATTGTTTTTATTTATTTTTATTTGCTATTGCAATTAGATAACAACTGTGTGGTGCTGCATTCGTATTGTGTTTGTTGTAATTTGAGTGCTCTTTTTTGTACTGTGTTTTTTTTTCTCTTGGCTAAACAGAGTTGCCATCGCATAGTTTTTGTTTCTCTTCAATTTAAATTAAATTATATTACAAATTTTTAATTCTCTAGTAGAGGGTGATATATTTATAACTTTTTCTGTTGTTTTATTATTCCTAACGTTCTAATAATGTCCTGCAGTAACGAAAATTGTAAAATTGTTTCTGAATCGGAGGGGTCTATTGAATGTTGGTTGTGTACTAACCTTTGGCACGCTAAGTGTGCTGGTATACCAGCTAGAGTCATAGACATCTTATATGCGGAAAATAACGGTCTAAAGTGGTGTTGTCCTAAATGTAGAAAAATTAATGTTGATTTCTACAAATTTGTGAAAAATTATTCTTCTGAGGTTGCACAGATGGGGAGAGAACTTTGGGCGTTGTATGAACGCTTCAATAACTTCACCTCTGTAATTGATAAATTTCCAGATTTGGATGCGTTTGCATGCTCTCCTGATGTTGCTGGGCAGAAGCGCAAGAGGTCGACGAAGAGTGCGCTTTCTAAGAAGCCTGACACTGTCGTACCGAGTATTTCTGGCCCAGTGGCGTCGGATGTGCCTATGAATTCATCTGACTCTGTTGATGTTTTGAGGTCTGGTTATGTCGTCGATCAGCAATATGTCGCTAACGCTACGGCACCGGCTGCTGACGATGTTGTCCCTACGCGGGAGGAAAGTTCGGCATTTCATTCTGGAACTATTCCTAATTCTCCTGCTAATACGGCGTTGCAAGTAGTTGGTAGACCGAAAACACTGACTGTGGTTCCAGCCAAGAAAGTGGTTTTCGTCTCTCGTTTTTCTCCGGACACGTCCTCCGACGACGTGAACTTCTATATTAAGTCTAAGATTGCGGGCGAATTTTATCTTAGAATTTTCAAGATTCGTTCATCTTCTCCCACATCCAGGTCATCATTCAAGATCATCGTTCCAACAGAGATCTTTGATAAATTGATTGATCGAGATTTTTGGCCGCCTAAGGCATTTGTTAAAGAGTTTGTTGATAGGGTAGACAATTTAGCACATTTACTTTCACAAATTCTTCAAAAAACTAACTTTTGTCATCGCATATAAGAATGTGAAACTCGGAATTATCTGTTTACGATAACCACTTGTTGGCTATTAGCAGAGTTGTTTCGATGTTGAGGGATGTTGACCGTATTATAATTTTAGGTGATTTTAATTTACCCTCCGTTTCTTGGCTTTCCTTGCCAGATACTGAGGCATATACTCCTTTAAATTCATCATCAGCCTCATTTGAGTGGACTTATGATATAGTTAGGCGTTTTTCTGACCTCGAACTATTACAGATTAACGGTATTTCAAATTCGAATGATAAAGTGTTTGACTTAGTATTTGTGAATAATCCTCAGTTTTTCGGTATTTATAGAATTTCTCCAGTTTCTACCCCGGAGGATAATTACCATCCTACATTGGGTATTTCCATGCTGTATGACATGTCGAACTGTTCTTCTGTAAACTCTCCACCTGATGAGGGTACAGTTTTTTGTTTCAAAAGAACAAATTTTGGATTGCTTAATACTCTACTCTTAAATATTGACTGGGATGTTGTTTGCTGTTGTGAAAGTTTACTGATATTGATATAGCTAATGAGAGATTCTATGATGTTTTGAATGAATGTTTGGTACAAGCTGTGCCAAATATTCATATTAAAAATTGCAATAGACCGCCGTGGCATTCTTCTAATATGACTGCACTCAAGAACTTGAAAAGCAGACTATTTAAGAAATTCAAAAGATCTGGTTCAGATGTCGATTATGCGAGGTACTCTGTCGCCAGATCACAGTAATATTGAATCTCGTAAATGCTATGAACTCTACTTAGAGAAGTTAGCTCAAAATTTTAAGGTCAACCGTAAATCTTTCTATGATTTTGTCAATATGAAACGTAAGTCAAATCCAAGGCCTTCTAGAGTTAGAATGAATGGTGAGGAATTCTGTGGTGATCAGTTAATCGCCGATTGTTTTGCAAAATTCTTTGCATCGACCTATTCCCGTCAACAATATCAACTAGATGTCTCCTATCCTTACAATATTCCATCACTGGATCAGTTGAGCATACCTTATTTCGATTTGTCATTCGTATCGTCTAGTTTAGGTAGGCTTAAGTCGTCGAACAGTGTTGGAACTGATGGTATACCGAGTATAATCTTAAAATTTTGTGCACGAAGTCTTGCTGTCCCGCTCACATTGCTAATTCGTTAAAGTATGGTTATTTCCCATCTTCTTGGAGAAAATCTTTTATAACTCCACTTCATAAATCTGGAAGTTTGGTTGATGTCATGAATTATCGTGGAATTGCGAAATTAAGTATCATTCCAAAACTATTTGAGAAAATGGTCACTGAGATTCTATCTCATAGTGTATCGTCTATCCTTAGCCCTTTACAATAAATGGATAAATGGAACAGATCTAGTCTTTTCTGAAAGTGCAAAATTTTTAGGAATAATTCTAGATAGGAAAATGTTATTTAGACTTAACGTATTGGAACGTGTAAGGAGGGCCAACGTCGCCTTATATTCCTGCAAAAAGGCTGTAGGGTCGCGGTGGGGACTCTCTCCTAAAATCGTCCACTGGATATATATAGCAGTAGTTCGTCCAATACTGTTATACGGTATTGTGGTATGGTGGACGGCAACTGACAAACTAACCATTACCAACCTACTAACAAAGGTTCAGAGAACTGCCTGCCTGAGCATAAGCGGAGCCTTAAGGACTACAGCGACCGAGTCTCTACAAGCCCTACTCCATATACTGCCGATTAATATTGTGGCGAGAGAAGTTGCAACCAAAGCGGCAAAAAGATTAAACTGCCTATCAATGTGGAGGTACAAGAACTATGGTCACATGAGGATATCAAAGTGTAGTGCTATGGTAACCGACCGAGTGGACTATATACCAACTGTGTACACCTTCGAGAGAAATTACATCACTATGATTCCCGCCAGAGATGAATGGGTCGGCAGAATACCAGGTAATAGAAACCATCTCCACTTTTACACGGATGGTTCGAAGCTTGATGAAAAGGTTGGCTTCGGAGTACACTGTGAAGAACTTAGTCTGGATATAGCTCACAGACTACCAGATACCTGCAGTGTCTATCAAACCGAAATAATGGCGATATGGGAAGTCGCCAAGTGGCTGAGTCGCAACATAGTAACCAACACTGGCGTTGTAATTTACTCGGACAGCCAGGCTGCCATCAATTCTCTGGAGGCAACATCCCTAAATTCACAAACAGCCATCGACTGCCGCAGATCTCTTAACGAGATGGCTGAGCAGTTTAATATACACCTCATATGGGTGCCTGGGCATAGGGATATCCCGGGGAACTGCAAAGCCGATGAACTTGCTAGGAAAGGGACGACATTACAAATTCTCGAAGAATTTGCATATATTGGTGCGCCACTATCCACGTGCAAGCTTTGGCTTAGGCAAGAGGCAATCAGGCAGTCCAACGAAAGATGGACAGAAATCGGCACCTGCAGGGTAGCTAGACAAATCTGGCCAATGTATGACCTGAGAAGGTCAAAATATCTCCTCGCACTAGAGAGGAAACGGTTGTCTACGTTAGTACAGGTTCTGACGGGACACTGCTTGATCGGCGAACACGCCAAAAGATTGGGTATTGACTCCAATGACTTCTGCCGAAGCTGTGGAGATGAGGAAGAAGTGGAGAGCATTGAGCACTTGTTTTGCGACTGTCCCGCTTTGAGTAAACGACGACTGGACATACTAGGGTCGGCCTTTTTAGGCAGCCTAACAGATCTTTCCAGTACTAATATTCGTACTATCGATAAATTTATATATCAAACAGGTTGGTTTCGATGAGGGGCATTTCAGCCCGTGGTAACACTAGGGACCTAAACTGGTCTATGTGAGCTTGTAAAAAAAAATACGGCTGCCACCCTAACCTAAACCTAAACCTAAACCTAGACCTTTACAACAATGATTTCGTAAGGGACTTTCAACGGTGACAAATTTGGTTCAATTTTCTCCTCAAGTAATTAATGATTTTGTTCTTGGTAATCAGACAGATGTGTTTTAAACAGATTTTAGTAAAGCTTTTGATAGAGTTAATCACAAACTCTTACTATATAAGTTGGATCGTATTGGTTTTAGTAGTAAGTTGTTAAGTTGGATATCCTCTTATCTTAATAACCGTATTCAAATTGTGAAATTTTCTGGTCCCATCTGAAGTGCCCCAAGGTAGTCATATTGGTCCCGTTCTGTTTTTACTATTTATTAATGATTTGCCAGCTTCAATATCTAGATCTAATATACTAATGTATGCAGATGATGTTAAGATATTTTCCTCTTATAATACAACTGATAAATCATTATTGCTACAAAATGATTTAGATAATTTTGGACATTGGTGCCATATTAATTGCATGGACCTTAATTTGAAGAAATGTAAACATATGTGTTTAGATCGAGGTCGATTCCATCTAGGTTTAGTCTTTGTGGTTCCTATTTAGATACTGTTGAATCCTTCGTGGATCTCGGTATATTGATGGACCCTAAGATGGTGAATAAGGCTTTTGGCGTTCTTGGTTTCATTAAGCGTTGGGCGAAAGAATTCTCAGACCCTTATGTAACAAAACAGTTGTATACTTCCCTAGTTAGACCTATTCTAGAATATGGGTCTGTAGTGTGGGACCCACAATACGGGACTTATGTCGATAAGATCGAATCTGTTCAAAAACAATTTTTATTGTTCGCTATTCATTGGAATAGTGATTTTGTTCTTCCACCCTACACTAGCAGGTTGAGTTTGATAAAACTGCCTACTCTTAAGAGCAGACGTATTATGCTGAACTCCACTATGGTACTGAAGGTGATAAATGGTGATGTCCCATCTACTTTCATAATTTCTAAGATCAGATTTAATGTTCCTTTCAGGTCTTCCCGATATTACCAATTACTGCATATTGATTTTCAGCGTACAAATTATGCATCTGTAGAACCTATTCGTAGAATGTGCATGGATTTTAACACTTTATGCGAGGTTATTGAAATTGATGTTGTAAGATCTCGAATTATCTCTTTTTTAAATGTGTAATATGTTATGCTATTGTATTCTGTAGAAGTTTCTTGTGTGTCTATATAACTAGAAATATTTTAATTGTTGCATGTTCCGGCTGTTGATACTTTTCTGTAGCTGGTATTTCCACCCTCTACTTTTAACCCGCCATTGTCCGGATCATGGTGTGTACGCAATCCCTACGATATGGGGTCATAAGATATGTATACGGATAAAAAGATTCGAGAGCTGTACAAATTTTACAAAAAATCTGTATAGCGTGGAGTTTAGAGATCAACTAAATATTAAAACACTGATTCTCTTACATAAAATAATTTACACCAAGAAACCAGAATATTTACACTCAAAACTACAATTTGGAAGAAGTAATAGAAGGATTTTACTTGTCCCAACCAGACATCGACTAATGGTGTCCGAGTGGCATTTCTTTTACAACTCGGTCCGTTTATGGAACTCACTCCCACCCACAATACAACTCATCGGCAACGCAAATGCATTTAAAAAAACCTTATTTAAATACTTTCAAAGCAATTAATGGATATAATTGTCTTATTATTCTTACTATTTGTTATTTTCATTTTTATATATATATAAATAAATTTATAATAATTAATTAATTAACTTAGTATTGTAAGCAATGTTACCATATATCTCTGTACCACTAATATTCACATACTGTAATTAAAAGATTATAAATCTTGTTGTATGTGATAACTAAATAAATAAAAATAAAAATAAATGGGGATGTGGCCCCCTCGGTCGGAAGGGGCGGGTAAGAGTGGCTGCGTTGGGAAAGTTCGTAAGAAAAAAAAATGGTAGATATAGAGTCATGAAATTTGGCCAACCAATAACTCTTGTAAATGAATTTTCATTCCTTAACTCGACTCGTAACATACAGATCAATATTCCTATCATACACACAACTTTATTCGAACAATCATTTTTAGTAAGAGTACATCGCTTCTGGAGTCATCTTCCTAACTCTTTGAAGATGTTTTCCTTCTCAATTTCTTCGTATAAAAGGAAAATATTAAATTATTTCAGTGCCATTTCACCATAATTTATTTCTGTTACATTGCTATAGGGTCTTATAATCCTTTGTTTCTTCGATATTCATATGGCTGGGGGCCATTTCATTTAATTTAATTTGTTCTTATGAAGTATTTTGTATTTAAGATTTGAAAAAATAAAATGTTAATATGTAGCTACACATAACACATAGATATTAAACCTACAATACATGTATAATTTGCCTTTATAGGCTTCCTTTGTATTGATATTTGAAATAAATAAAATAAAAAAAATAAATAAAAATATGTAGAAATGTTCATTTAAAGTGATTTTTTGCATATTGTCGCATATATTTCTCGAAACAATTTTTTCATGCCAAATTCGAATTTCTGAACCCAAACCCCCATTTGAAAAATTCTTCAATGGTCTAACATCATACGATATACGTAAATATGTATTATATTTTCATTCAAATGTACACGTATTATTTGAAAACATGTTGACAAATAAATAAATCTTGTACAGTAACCCACATATAGCCAAAATTGCTTTATATTAAAAATTGCCAAAATTATTTTGATAACAAAAAATCACTTATTTCTGTTATTATTTGTAAGTCATTATTAATAAGCCGAAAGTAATGCAGCGAATAATGAGATGTCATTATTTGGTAACGCAGGGAATAATTACAGGTACTTACCAAGATTTTGCTGGGATATTACATGTTAAAGATGAGTGTTATGCGTGAATAAATCATACAGCCGGTGTGAGCAGAAGAAAAAGTGGATCTATATATTACACTGCAACAACATATGCTCAATTTCCACTGCCACATTCTAATGAAATTCCTGTTCCGGAACTCCAAATACCAACAGAAGATATTCCCTCAATATTTCAATCTGTTCAAACCTGTGGAGCGGCTGTATCAATGTATCAACCGTCAAACATCATGGTTCCATGCCCTCACAATGAAATCACGCAAAATCGTCTGGATACAATGGTACGGCGCCTAAAATTGTCGACAAACAGAGCATTCTCTTGGAGATTGGAGTTTATTCATTGATTCGTCCAAAAGTAGCTTAAAAGCGGTTTTGCTACATGTCACTAATTTAAAAATTCCCTTATAATAGCACTAAGCACAAATACTAAAGAGATACACGCATTAAGGAAAAAAAAGGTTGGAGTTAATTAAATATGAAGGCCACAAGTGGAATATAGGCGCAGATTTAAAAGTGGTGGCTCTTTTAAGAGGCATGCAATTGGGCTATACAAAAAATATGTGTTTCATGTGCTTATGGAATACGCGTTTTGATGGCGACCAGTACAATATACGAGATTGGCCTTTACGTGAGGGAATTATACTGCAAAGAAATAATATTATTGAACTTCCACTTGTGTCGATAGAACATTTTTTGCTTCCTCCACTCAACATAAAACTGGGAACTGTTTAAAATTTTATAAAAGCATTGAAACCAGATGGGATTGCTTTTACCGAATTGCCCCAAATTGGCGAATTTTAATTGAAAATATGCTAAACGCATTCCAAAAATTAAATGTTAGAATGCCACTAAAAGTACATTTTTTGCATTGTCATGCAGAAAAATTTGTTGAACAATCACCAGCCGAGTCTGATGAGCATGGCGAGAAATTTCACCAAGTGACAGCCAGACTAGAACACTGGTACGAGGATTGCTATTTATATTTCGGTCCTGGCAATGCTGGTGTTGCCAGATGAAAAGCTGGAACTTCTAGTGGAAAGTATGACATTTTTTAGCATAACTTCACTCAGACCGTTTTGTCATTTGAGCGCGAATTGTTTTAGTTACAGTGTGTTGAAAATTCACCTCCAAAACATGGTTTTTGAACGCTTCGAAAGCTGCTTCAGGCGTCGAAAAACGTTGACCAAGCAGTTTTTTCTTGATGTGAGTGAATAAGAATAAGTCATTGGGTGTCAAATCAGGGTAGTACGGCGGATGACCCATCAATTCGACGTTTTGGCCGGTCAAAAAGCCGCTGGTTTGAGCCGACGTGTGAGAGTTCGCATTGTCATGGTGCACAATGATTCGTCTTCTCTTGTTCTTTTTTCGAATTTCTCCGAAGACTTCAGGCAAACAAATTGTGGTGTACCACTCAGAATTGACCGTCCTACGTTGCTCAAGCGGAGCAGTCGCTAATGACCAGTTTTGCCGAAGAAACAGTCGACCATTCGCTTCGAAGTGCTTCTTCCACGTACAACTTTCGTTGGATTTGGATCGTTTTCGAAGGGCTCATACGCATAGATCCAAGATTCGTCACCTGTCACGATCTTATAAACGCCTTTTGAAGCACCGCGATCGTATTTTTTCAAAATTTCTTTGCACCAATCGGCACGAGCCTTTTTTTGAGCGATTGTCAAATTGTGCGGGATCCAACGATAACAAACCTTTTTTACGGCCAGGTGTTCATGCAATATCGAATGTATGCTGGTGGAAGAAATGCCCAAGGATGCCTCTATCTCACGGTATGTCACATGACGATCTTGCATTATCAGTTCACGCACGGCATCAATGTTCTCTGGCACAACGGCTGTTTTTGGACGACCTTCACGACCTTCGTCTTTGAGCGAGCCTCGGCCACGATTGAATTCATTAAACCAGTTTTTCACAGTGCTATAGGATGGTGCTTCATCGCCCTACAAAGATTTAAGTTCATTGATGCACTCTTGTCGTGATAATCCACGTCGAAAGTTGTGAAAAATTATCGCACGAAAATGTTCACGAGTTAATTCAATTTTTTTGCCAAATTGATTTTTTCAAGTCACTGTAAACAACATAATGATGTTCGTACGTCAAAACGTTCTGAGTACGTTTATGCTAAAAAATGTCAAACTTTCCAAAGGAAATGTCAGATGGCACCAGGCAACACTTCGTGTTGCCTTGGCCAGATATATATAGCGCCCCTCGTATAGCGGAAAAAAATTAATTCGCTTTTAGGGGGATATTTGTTGGAGCTTACAGGAGGAAGAAGAATAAATTTAACATTTTTTTTAATTTTTTCGGTGTTTGTGTTCATCAATTAGCACTAATGTATAAGTAATTTACGAAAATGTAAGTCGAAAAACTATTATCAATAAATATTTTCTTTTATGTATGAGTAGAAAAATACACAAGTTATGTAATAACTCGAAATCGGCTTACTCCTCACAAAACATTAAGAAAAGGGCCCATAATATTTGTTCGCGAGGAATATTTTTCTCAAAGACAACAACTAAAAATGTCTTTAAATGTCGTTTGACATATGGTAAGATTTGATTGCAATTTTTAGGGATAAGGGCGTGAGAAAATTGGATGACTGTTTTGAGAGAAATAATTCTTCAAGGGTTTCCTTCATTTCGTTCTTTGGAAGGAAGACTTCCCCTTCAAAATCACGATATTACTAACGTCTCTGATTTCCCAGCAACCTCTGTGGTCCAATATCTCGAAAGCAAGAGCTAACATAGAAAAACGGTTAGCGCCATTGGATTCAGCGTAACTGATTTAGTTTATCCCACGGGATGCCCCGTTTGTCGGTTTTTTCAACTAGCACAGTGTTATTATTATTTTTATTTTTTAATCGATTTCTATATATATTTTATCACCAATAGTAGTAGCTACTTTTTGCTAAGTACATAAGTCGAACCTTTAGCCACATTAGGATTTATTATTTTTTTTTAGATTTAGATATTAAGAAATTTTGTAAATGTTTTTGTATTTTACAATTGCAATACGCCCTGAAGGCTTATTGTATTGCTTAAATAAATAACAAGTAAAAGCGTTAAGTTCGGCCATGCCGAATTTATATACCCTCCACAATGGATAGCATGTGACCTCACAAAATAACTCAAACCTAAAGAAAATAACACCGAAATAACACCGATGAGAACAGTAGAAAACATATAGTAGATGAGAACAGTAGGAATAACAGCAAGATAGATGATATATATGGGAGCTATATCTAAATATGGACCGATATCGCCCATTTCCAATCCCAAACAACCTGCAACTATAAGAAGTATTTGTACCAAATTTGATCAACCTAGCTGTTTCGCGCTTTGCTCCCGACACATCCTCCGAAGACATAGACTTTTATATTAGATCTATGATTGAAGGTGACTTTTATCTTAAGACATTTAAGATTCGTTCGTCTTCCTCTAATTCTAGGTCATCATTTAAGATCATCGTGCAACCGAAGATCTTTGATAAACTGATATCTTCTGATTTTTGGCCGCCTAAGGCATTTGTTAAAGAATTTGTTGATAGGGTCGACAATTTAGCGCAATTACCTTTGAGGCCTCCTAGCTCTAATTCATCAAAAAAACTGAATAGCTCTTTGGTCATAGCTTATCAGAATGTAAGAGGGCTTAATACTAAATTAATCCGACTATTTGCTGAGAGATTTGACTTTGATTTTTCAATTTTGAATTTCGCGGAGACTTGGTTAAAACCCTCAATATTTGATTCAGAGATATTGTCGAATGAATATGTTCTATATAGAAAAGATCGCATTCAAAAAATTGGTGGTGGAGTTCTTATTGCTGTAAAAAGTTCGCTTTCTTCTGAGCGTGTCATTCTTGATGAGATTGATGATATTGAACTTCTTGTTGTCTCTATTAATTTAGGTAAAGCTAAATTATTGGTTTCATGTTCCTACATCCCCCCAAACTCGGAATTATCTGTTTATGATGGTCACTTAAAGGCTATAGGCAGATTGGCTTTGATGTTGAGGGATGTGGACCATATCTTAGTCTTGGGGGATTTTAATTTACCTTCTGTTTCGTGGCTTTCATTGCCAGATACTGAGGCATTTACTCCCTTGAATTCTTCTTCGATCACGTTCGAGTGGACTTATGATGTGGTAAGGCGTTTTTCCGATCTCGAACTATTGCAGATTAACGGGATTACTAATTCGTCTGGAAAATTACTTGATTTAGTATTTGTGAATAACGCTCAGATTTTTGATATTCATATTCATATTTTTTTTGATTTATCCGGTTTCTACCCCGGAAGATGGTTACCATCCTACGCTGGGTATTTCCATGATGTATGACTCTTCTTATATATACCCCCCACGTGACGAGGGTACAGTTTTTTGTTTCAAAAGAACAAATTTTGAGTTTCTAAATTCTCTGCTCTTGAATACTAACTGGGATTTAGTTTGTTGTTGTAATCACATGACTGACATTGATGTATCTATTGATAGATTTTACAATGTCTTAAATGAATGTTTGGAACAATCTGTACCAAAGATTCGTATTAAGAATACCAATAGACCACCGTGGTATTCTTCTAATATGACTGCTCTCAGGAACGTAAAGAGCAGACTATTTAAGAAATTCAAAAGGTCTGGATCCGATGTTGATTACGTCAGGTACTCTGTTGCCAGATCACAGTATAACATTGAATCACGTAAGTGCTATGAGCTCTACTTGGAGAAGTTAGCTCACAATTTTAAAATGAACCCTAGGTCGTTCTATGATTTTGTCAATATGAAACGTAAGTCTAATCCAAGGCCTTCAAGGGTTAGAATTGATGGTGAAGAATTCTGTGGTGATCAGTCAATCGCCGATTGTTTTGCAAATTTGTTGGCATCAACCTATTCTCGTCAACAGTGTCACCTAGTTTCCTATCCTTACAATATTCCATCATTGAATCATTTGAACATTCCTTATTTTGATTTATCTTTTGTATCGTCAAGTTTAGGCAAGCTTAGGACTTCTAACAGTGCTGGCCCAGATGGTATACCGAGTGTAATCCTGAAGCTATGTGCTCAGAGCATTGCTGTCCCGCTCACATTGCTTTTCAATAATTCGTTGAAGTATGGATACTTCCCATTTATTTGGAGAAAATCTTTTATAACTCCACTTCATAAATCTGGGAGCTTGATTGATGTTATGAATTATCGTGGAATTGCGAAATTAAGTATAATTCCAAAACTTTTTGAAAAAATGATCACTGAGATTTTATCTCATAGTGTTTCACCTATTCTTAGCCCATTCCAACATGGATTTCGTAAGGGACTCTCGACTATGACAAATTTGGTTCAATTTACCTCCCAGGTAATTGATGAGTTTGTTCTTGGTAATCAGACAGATGTGGTTTATACTGATTTTAGTATAGCTTTTGATAGAGTTAATCATAAGCTCATACTGTATAAGCTGAATCGCATTGGTTTTAGTAATAACTTGTTGAGTTGGATATCCTCTTATCTTAACAATCGTGTTCAGATTGTTAAATTTGGTAGTTACTTCTCCGGCCCGATTTTGGTTTCATCTGGGGTACCCCAAGGTAGTCATATTGGCCCTTTGCTGTTTCTACTATTTATAAATGACTTACCAGATTCTATTATTAGTTCTAGATTACCGATGTATGCAGATGATGTTAAGATATTTTATTCTCGTAACACATCTGATGATTCTTTGTTTCTTCAAAATGACTTAGACAACTTTGGTTATTGGTGTGAAATTAATTGCATGGACCTTAATTTGAAGAAGTGTAAACATATGTGTTTCTCTAGATCAAAATTGATTCCATCTAAATTCAGTCTTCTTGGTTCCAATTTAGAAACTGTCGAATCCTTTGTGGATCTTGGTATATTAATGGATCCTAAACTTAACTTCAATAATCACATAATTACAATGGTGAACAAAGGTTATGGTGTCCTTGGCTTCATTAAGCGATGGGCGAAAGAATTCTTAGATCCATATGTAACGAAACAGTTGTATACTTCACTTGTTAGACCTAGTCTAGAATATGGTTCTGTTGTATGGGACCCCCAATATGGGATTTATGTTGATAAAATTGAATCCGTTCAGAAACAATTTTTATTATTTGCTTTGAGGCACCTGCATTGGAATAGTGATTTTGTTCTTCCACCCTATACTAATAGGTTGAGCTTGATAAGATTGCCTACTCTTAAGAGCAGACGTATTATGCTGAACACCACAATGATATTGAAGGTTATAAATTGTGATGTGCTTTCTGGATACATGCTTTCTAAGATAAGATTTAACGTACCATTCAGATCTTCCAGATATTACCAATTATTGCATATTGATTTTCAACGTACAAATTACGCATCTGCAGAGCCTATCCGTAGAATGTGCATTGACTTTAACACTTTATGTGATATTATTGACTTTAATGTAGGAATAGATATAGTGAAATCTAGAATCATATGTTTATGTGTGTTCTTTATTTAACTAAACAAAGTTAACACTTTTTATGGATGTATGTACATACCGGCTGTTGATATATATTCTGTAGCTGGTATTCCACCCTCTACTGTTAACCCGTCATTGTTCGGATCATGGTGTGTACGCAATCCCTACGTTATGGGGATGTGACCCCCGCGGTCGGAAGGGCGGGTAAGAGTGGCTGCGTTGGGAACGTTCGTTAAAAAAAAAATATTGCGGACTTTATTACCTCCCCATTCTATGGTGGAGGTATAAAAATGAAATGAAAACAAGTAAGGAAGTTTCAGTCGGGTAAACCGACTAAGGTATACCCTCACTTTGTGAGTAATGTATTATTGAATATTACTCGAATTATTCTGTCAATTTGTGTGGGAGGTACCAGAAGGGGTTTTTATCAAATACACCTATTTTTTGCTGAACATTAGATACTTTAAATTCATTGCACTGTGCCGACTTATAAGCATTTATGCGCACTGGTATAAACGTTATGAGACATTAAATTGTGGTATGATTTGGGCATTTTGTGTGGGAGGTACAAAGAGGGGCGTGGCCATGACGCCCATTTTTCACAGGGCTATAGACACTATAAAAACATTACACTGTACAAAATTTCAAGTATTTATATGCACTGGTATTAATGTTATAAGCTGTTAACTTTTGGTGCAAAATGGTCCATTTGTGTGGGAGGTACCAAAAGGGCCGTGCCAATTACGGCCACTTTTCACTAGGCCCTAGGTACTATAAAAGCATTACACTGTACAAAATTTCAAGTATTTGTATACACTGGTATTAAAGTTAAAAGCTGTTAACTTTTGGTACCCTTTTGGTACCATTTGTGTGAGAGGTACCAAAAGGGGCGGTCCAATAACGTCCATTTTTCTCTGGACTCTCGGTACTATAAAAGCATTACACAGTACAAAATTTCAAGTATTTATATGCACTGGTATTAATGTTATAAGCTGTTAACTTTTGGTGCAAAAAGGTACCTTTGTGTGGGAGGTACCAAAGGGGGCGTGACAACAACACCCATTTTTCCCTGGACTGTAGGCAATATAAAAGCATAATACTGTACAAAATTTCAGGTATTTTTATACACTGTTATTAATGTTATAAGCTGTTGACTTTTGGTGCAAAATGGTGCATTTGTGTGGGAGGTACCAAAAGGGACGTGGCGACTTCGCCCATTTTTCTCGAGTTGATAACGACTAATAAGCTAATACTATGTGTGGAATTTCAAAAGATTCGAATAAGTAGTATAGCAGTTATTAAATAATCAATATTTCACAACATTTTAACCCTTTGTGGGGGAGGTACTAGAAGGAGTGGACCAATATGGCCCATCTTCGAACTTAGCCGGAGATAGAAAAAAATATTACCACATACCAAATTCGAGGTCAATCGGTTACTCCTTTCGAGGGTTATCGTGCGCACCAGCCAGCAGACACACAGACAGACAGACAGACAGACGGACGGACATTGCTCATTCGACTTAAAATGACCCAAAACGGATTTCCTCCGAACATACTTGGGGTCTTAGGTCACTCCTTCGACGTGTTACACTTTTTTCCGTAGCAAATGATATATACCCTCGTCACACTAAAGTGAGGGTATAAATATATATGTATATTATATAGTCCTTTAAAAAGGGGAACAACATCAAGAAATAAAAAAACTGGGTACGGGCTTTCACTATATGTGGTTCCTAGTATCACATGTACATAGGTTTATGCGAGAGTGAGCAAAATTGGGGTTTGCAGAGGTGTTGTTTCGTATAATTTTATTCATATGTGGAAAACTTGTAGAGGTAGTTAATGCTAAACTAATACAGCTAGGAACGGGAAATTTAAGTGCATTTAAAAACATTTTGTTGGCTTAAACATATATTCTTTGTAAGAACATTTCATTGGAAATTTTCAAGGATATTCAAGGACTAAAATTTCAAAGCAAATTGTTCAAATTTTTTCGGCCTAGTAAATTAAAACAAAAAATATATTTTGTTCTCAGGAGAGTACCAATTTTCAGATGCACTACAGGCAAAAATTGATTATGTTATTCAGTTGCTCGATCGATGGATGGCAAATAATAACCTAAC
Source organism: Eudasyphora cyanicolor (assembly GCA_963930755.1). NCBI lineage: Eukaryota > Metazoa > Arthropoda > Insecta > Diptera > Muscidae > Eudasyphora > Eudasyphora cyanicolor. The sequence goes on along the minus strand of OZ005737.1, from coordinate 115,318,497 downwards.
TATAAATGTCTCAAAAACAAAAGCTATGCTTTTTTCTACTCATCCGTCTAATGTGTGTGTACGTTTTAATAATAGTCCCATAGAATTTGTCCAAAGCTTGAAGTGTTTAGGTCTCGACATTGATGACAAACTGAATTTTGATCGACACATTGACGGTATTGTATCCCGCACAAACCTAACTCTTCGGCGGTTGTACAACTGTGATCTGATGTTACCTCACTACGTCAAAGAAAAATTAGTTCATGCATTGATCATGCCCAACATACTTTATTGCATAGAAGTATATGCAGGGACAATAAAGCGTAACACTGATAAAGTATGCAGGTCTTTAAAGAGCGCTATGCGCTACTTATACCGCATTAGTCGATTTGCCCACGTAACTCCTTTTCTAGAAGAATTTTTGGGATGTTCTTTTGGTGAATTTTTTGGTCTCCGTTCTCTGCTTCTTTTTTATAAAATTTATTTCATTTCATTTATTTATTAACATCAATACAAAGTAAGCCAATTGGCCAATTATACATGTATTGTAAGAAAAAAAAAACTATGTATAAAATAACAAAATTAAAAATATTTTAACAAATACTAAATAATAATACAATTTAGATGGCTCCCCAGCCATATGAACATTGCAAAAAGGTATATATTAAGAATTTGGGTCCCATAGCAATCAGACTATAATAATAGGGAGTTATGAGCATTAAGATAGTTAAGGTAAAATACCATTTAGGTAGTTCATTACCTTTTTCTTGTAAGAAGAATAATTGTAAGAGAATAGTTTAAGCAAATTAGGTAAAACGTTCCAAAATCGATACACCCTTACCATAAATGATTGCTCATAAATCGATGAGTGCACCAGAGGAATATCAATTTGTACATTCCGCGTAGAATTAATAAAAGAAAACTGATTCACTAAAATTTGTGGCTGTGACGATTTCATAATTTTATAAAAATGAAGTACTATACGTAGATTGAGATAATCACGAAAAGAACATCCAAGAAATGAGTGAGCTAATTCCGTTACACGGTAATGGTCATTTATTTTCAAATCGTAGACATAACGTACAATCTTCCTAAATATCCTCTCAATTTTATCACAATTATAGGACCAAGTCCCAGAGTAAACTTCAATGCCATAGTTCAACAAAGACATCAACAAAGAATGGCCCAAACGATATCTTACTTGTCGCGGAGTATACGCTTTCAAAGAGTATAATCTTCTTAAAATAAGACAGACCCTGTTTGTAAGAATGTTTATGTGACTGCCAAAATTAAGATTAGAATCTATAGTCACACCAAGGCATTTCAGACAATCTACGTATTCAATTGGCTGATCATTTATAAAAATTCTCGGGTATGACATGTAGCGATTTCGCAAATGGAAATTAATTGCTTTTGTCTTGTTTGGGTTAATCGATAGACTGTTTGCAAACATCAAGTTTGTTATGAAACCAAGATGAATATTAATAATATTCTCTTCAGTATTAGATCTAAATAAAAGTAAAATATCGTCTGCAAAGACGTAGGGTTCACAAAAACTATTTTGCATTCGAGATATAATATCATTAAGATAAAACAAAAAAAGTATAGGGCCCAATACAGACCCCTGGGGCACCCCTGAAGTGACAGTACCAACTCTAGAGCTAATCCCATTTAGAGAAACGTATTGTGATCGATCATTTAGATATGAGTATACTAATCTGCAAGCCGATTTAGAGAAATTAAAATTATCATGTAGCTTTTCTATAAGAACAATGTGATTTATACGGTCAAAAGCCTTTGAAAGGTCCAACGAAACTAAAGTACAGTTTTCATTTGTATCTAATTGTTTTCTTATGCTATCAGTAAGAGAAAGCAAGGCTGATGTAGTATTATGGTTCCTACGAAAAGCGAATTGATTTGGGTGAAAAGGAGAGAAACGTTCACAGTGCTCCAATATCTGAATCTTCATTAAATGTTCCATAATTTTAGACATAACCGGAAGTATAGTGATAGGTCTTAAATTATCACTTCCATAGTTACCATTTTTTGGGATAGGTATAACCCTTCCTAATTTCCAATCATTTGGAAAATTAGAAACAGTAAAAACTGTATTAATTAGATGAAGGAGCAATGGCGAAATAAGAGGATAAATTATTTTTAAAAACTTTATCGGTACGTTGTCGTGACCTGTAGCATTTGTTTTTATGGAGCTAACTGCTAGAATTAGATCATTCTCAGTAATAGAATGAAAAGAGAAGGAATCTGGATTATCAAAAACATCATTAAAATTAAAAGATTGGTTATCAGCTGAATTAAGATTTTCCAGAAAAGTGGTTGCAATAGACTCAACGTCGACTCCATCAAAATCACGGTTTTCACTACCAATACACCCTAATCTGCGAATTTTCTTCCACATCTGTGAATTATTGGCATGTGCAAACAAGTTAGTTCCGTATTTCAAACGAGCTTTTCTAATAATTGATTTAGCTTTGTTCCTCAAGCGACAGTATTCCCTCCATGATTCCCCAGTACGACTCCTAAGGAATGCCCCATAAGCAATGTCTCTGTCTCTTCTGGCCATAACAATCTGCCTCGAGTTCATCCATTTATTATTTTCAAAATTAGACCTTGTTCTACAGATTGGTACAAGCGAATGCAGTGTACCAACGACATTATTAATTGTTGATAACTGAAGGTCAACATTATTCGTATAAAACAAAGGCGATACGTCAATTTGATTAAAATTTTCCATTAGATCATCAACCCGTAAACTATCGTAATTTTTGTACTCTGTCCAATGTTCATGTTGTTGAGAGGCAAAAGTAAATGAAATAAAGATAAAACTATGGTGAGAGGAGAAAAGAGGGAATTGTAATTGACCTTTATGAGCAAGATGAGACGATTGACTCAATAAGAAATAATCCAATAAAGAAGTACTGTTGTTGGGCAAATGCAGATGTGTCGGCAGACAGTTGTGAACGCATTCAAGGCCACACCTGGAAGCAACAGATCGGAAAATTGATGATTTGATAGGATCAAAAAGATTATAATTAAAGTCTCCCATAACAACTATATTAGCATAACGGTCAAATAGATCATTATGAAGATCCTCAAAAGCATCAATACAACCTGTAGGTAGGTAGACCACACCAACAATCACTGAAGAACAACTGCCAAAAATCTCAACAAATAATGATTCGCAAACTCCATACTGCACTCCTCTGTATAGTACTCTGTATCGTAATGTGTTAGATATATATAAGCAGACACCACCAGCTCTTCTAGGATGAACATTTCCGTGACGATTTAGGTTATTAGGACGATCATTCCTAATCAAATTATAATTGGGTAGATTCAAAGAACTAGAATAAATGTCTGGTTTGAACCATGTTTCAGACACTCCAATTATGTCAAGGCCTGAATCAGAGAAAATATTTTTGAATTCCTCAAGTTTTGCACTGGAATTTGATGGACTTAAACTTTGGGCATTAATGTGTCCAATATTTAAATTGTCAGAAAAGGATGATAGGTTGCGCTTCAGTAAACTGTTATTGCTAGCTACGGGACCAAGGTTGTAATTATGGGTCACGATATTTTAAGCAATATTCATATTTAAGGGGGAGCCAAATTTTAATTGTAATAATATAATCTATAAAACAATTCAATTTTAACATTTTTATATAAAAATTAAATTCATTAATCGTGGTTCCCACTTGAATGATAATTAAAAGATAAAAATATGTGTAAATGAGATCATGACAATTTGGAGATATGTGGTAAATATCAGAAAATCTATAGTTGCTAAGTATGTTATGAGTTGGCTTTAAATAGGTTTATAAAATCTTGATAATTGAGGATTTTAGTTTCATTGTTAGTCATTATTATCTTGACTTTCAGATTTTCCCGATTTATGATACTGTATCCTTTTATTTTGTCGTCTTTCTTGAATTTCCAGCATAATCTCAGCATCTTATTAGCAAGTGTAGAATAGTTATCATTTAAGTAAACTCGACTCCCATCATCACCACCCAGAACATCCGAAACTTTAAGGGATTTGTGCTTAAAGTAGGCAGACATCAATTTATCACGCTTGCAAACGTCACTAAAATTCACAAGAATTGCATGACGATTTTTAATGTACATCACTTTACGTATCTCAGCAGGGGTAATATCCACTTTCAAGTGCGCACACAAAAACACAACCATCTCATTAAGGCTACCCAACTTGTCAGAAAGCCCTGTAATAACAATGTCAGATCGATTTTGCCGGTGTTGTAATGAGTGATTAAACATTTCGAGTTCCATGAATTTTGCTTTATTTTCCATATCGTGAGAGACTACAAGGTTTCTGCAGTTGGATATATCATTCTTCATCTCTTCCATACATTTTGATAGTTCGGCTCGCATCTCACAGACAAAGGACTCAAATTTAGCTTTCATTTCCATATTCTCTTTGTTCATATTGTCGGCATGGGCTCGGAGACTTTCCCTTAGGTTGGCGAATTCCTTACGCATCTCAGTCTTAAAAGCGAGGTCAGAGTTATCCGGTGGGTTTTCTACGCATCTCGTACAAGTATATGCCAAATTTCGATTTTTGTCAAGAGTACTAAACAAAGTCTTGGAAACTTTGTCACAATCGACATGTAGCCAGGTATTGCAAGTTCTACATAACACACATTTAGTTCCGGTAGTCTCGAGGTGGCAAATTCCGCAAAGAAAAGGCATAATTTCGCAGCAAATTTATGACAACATAAAATTGGCGGTCAACAAAATTGGAGATGTTTACTTTGTTATTGTTTGGTGGCCTTTAATAAACAGCTGATAGGAATGAATAATACCAAGCCAAGTACAATGTAGTTTGCGACGGCGGTAAATAATAAAATGATGGCGGCGGTAGTGGTTTATCAAAAACAAATAAGAAAAACGTCGGCGTTACAGTTCAGTACTATAACATTTAGTAATAAATTTCGACATGAGCAGCGGCGGCTTTAAAGAATGGATATGAATTGGTATAATTCTCGGCTTCGTAGTTTATGATGATGAGAATAATTTGACAACAACAAAGAGCACACAAATGCACACGTTGTAAACCAATAATTCAAGACTCTTAAACGAGTGTATTCAATAAAACTTCATGTATCCGATGATGACAATTTTGTCCTTTATACGTTAAGCACTGAACGAGTTTTCTAGAACACCGCGAAGTTAACTTTTTTAATTTTCAAACAAGAGGGCTTTTTTAATGCGTCTACCACAACATAGTGTTGCCAACTTTCCTTTATAAAAATCAATACCCCACATTCTTGTCCAATTCATTCTCTTTTACGCGGTCTTCTCGCTGCAATCACTTAATTATACCTACATTAGACCATAATGTGGAGAAATCATTCTTAGTCAGAGTAGCTCGTATGTTTAACTCATTACCGGTTGGCCTTAGGTACTTCAATACATCAGAAGCTAGTTATCGTAAAAAAATCCTGCAACATTTCCAATCTTCCAGTTAGTTAATAATCAATATATATATACACATATATAATTATAAAAATCATCTTTGTGCCTCTTAAAATCATGTTTGTGCCTCTTAATCTACTATTACTACTCGACAAATTTTGCGAGTAATATCTAGTAAATATTTTTTTCGCTCTTACTTCACCCTCTAACTTTCCTAGTTTTAAAGTACTAGGTAGACGTAGAGTGTAAAGAGCAGGGTAGTTTATTATGTTAATTATTTATAATTTCTTTGATTTATTGCCCTTTTTCTTAGTGTGATTTATGACCCTTAAAGGAGCTTAAAAATTCTTGTTCATGGCATTGTTTTTTTGCTTTTATGTAATTATTTTATTTTTTAATGTTTAAATCTTGTTACAGTAGAGTAGCAACTATAAAGTAGCAACATGCAATTGTTATTATTACTTAATTTAATAGTTATTAAGTTATACATATATCTAGAACTATTTACGTTGTTCCGCTGTAGTAGAAACTCAAATTAAATACCTAAACCAATTTTGCGTTGAAGAATATTGTAATTTACCTATACTTGGCCTACAGGCTTTAAATTACATTAATAAAAAATGAAATGAAATGAAATAGCAGGGATTCTCCTATTTCCTTAATAATCATGTTGCCATTGTATGACTTGTGAAAGTGCGAAAATAAATTATTCACACTTATATATCCTTTGCAAATTAATACGTGGGATGTTCTTTTGGTGGGATGTTCTTATTGTGTAAAATTTTCATAAAAAATATTAAAAAATATGGCAACGGCAACATTTATGCGGAAGCGTCTAGAAAAATAGTTGAATTGCGGTGCCCCTCATAACTCGATAACGGATCATCAGACATTAAAATAATTAATTTATTTAGTTAGATACTCGTTATAGCCAGGCAAGCTGTCGAGTTTTTTTTTCCAAATTTAAATTTTTTAGTTTTTGGGAACACTTTGAAGTGAATAATGCGATTTTTGCGAGAAAAAATGGACTAATTGGTTATTGTTAAATAAAAAAATTGACAAAATAAAAAAAACTCGACAGCTTTACCTCGTAAACTGTGTAAAGAAATTGTGTTAAAAATATCAAAAGGATCGGTTCAGTAGTTTTTGAGTTGAGGGGCACCGTCTTTGAAAACATGGGTTGTGGGAAAATGGCTTTAAAGTTTTTCTGATGTACTGAATCACGTATGAGGGGCGGTTGCTTAGACTGCTGTATCTTTGTCAGTTTTGCTCCGATTAACCTCAAATGTTCACACAATCTACTTGAAAGGTTCTCTATTCAGAAAAAAAATTAAAAAAAATGCAAAAAAAAGTTATAAACATTTTTAACCAAAAATCACTACTTAATTACATTTAACCGCGGGAACTTAAAACTATATCATCATTTCCCATAAATATGAACTTTTTAGCCATTTTATAAAGTACGCGATATTAACAATATTATATTATTGTTTTGTTTTTTTAATCCATAAATTCGACTTAAACCGCCAAACTTGCATTAACATATTTGCATTTTATGATCTCTGAGGAATAGATTGGTGTCAGCATTTTCGCGTTTTTTGAGTACCAAATCGATGCACGGTGGGGTATTTGGTACCAAAATTGTGGATTCATTCAATTTTTTTTGAAAGTAACATACACGTCGTTGGTACCGATTAAAAGCAAATACAATTCTGCGCCGTTAACCGAAAAAATAGCCGTTCTAGGGTTATATATTGTAGCTGCATTGTGTCTTCGAAGTTAAGATCTCATTCGCTGTTCGCTATGCACTGTGCAAAATTTATATTTACAACCTTTTTCGTGAAAAAAAACTAAGTGAAATTTCATTTTGAGTATGGGATCTTTAACATCATGTATTTAGTTAATTTTATGTAAATTACTTGGAGTAAAAAAAGTGATTTACTATTTTCAAGAATATCGATTTTTCTAAGTCCACCAAATTTGCCTATTTCGAATATATATACATATAGTTAATTTTTAAGTAATATTAAGCTCTAAAATTAGTTTTTACTCATTTTGTAGATAGTTTACAGTACCTGAGTCAAAATTTAGCCTGCCCTTTTTTACTTTTTCGATTTATTGCACTTTTTACTAAACATCACATAAGGCAGAAATGCTCAGTTTGTTGATTTTTGTATGTGTTCTTGACTCCTGATTTGTCTTACTTAATTAGCTACAACTTTTTAACGTATTCATCAATTTTCTTCGGAATAGTATAATTTTACTCATGATCGATCAGACTAACAAAAATAATTATTAATTTTTTTGATGTTATTAGGAAGATTTTATTAAAAATTATTACTTTTTTTCGCAATATCTTGGAAGATACCGTCGAAGCCGCTAAACGGATGAAAAAATTATATAGGGGGAAATTGAAGGCTACTTAATTTTGGATCTTCCAAAGCTTCCTGAAATAGTTCGGATAAATGGTTTTGAAGTTATGATAAAAAATGTGTTTCAACCTCTATTTTTTTAGATCTTGATTTTGATAGATTGAAAAGTCCAATCCCACTGAGTAGAAACTTTAAACATCAAACATTAAGTCAAATTATAGCATAAACCAATTATTTTTGAAGAATTTTGTAATTTACCTTTAATTGGCCTTCTGGCTTTAAATTACATTAATAAAATAAATGAAATGATATGATTTACCAAAAAGCTCTTAAGAAAAAAAAACAAGTTGTACCCACTTGACGTGAAATCACCATATATTAAAATTTATTAACTAAAATTTTTAATGAAATAGTTTTTTTGTATCTAGTACATTGTAAAGTATTAAAATAAACTAAAAAATACTAAATGGGAGGCTTGTCTGAATTAATCCATATTTTTGATACCAAATACGCCAGTGTGTGATGTGTCGATCCAAATCAGATTTTATATTAGGATTTTTTCGTAAATTTGAAAGAATAGAATACAATGTTCTAAAGGGAGGTTAAATTGTAGGGCCGATGTTGAATGTGAACCACACCTAAACGTCAAGTTTTTTTCTGCATTTCATTTGTCATTTCTCAATTTCAGACTAACTCAATTTGAGCCATGGAAAGATACACAATCGAGCAAAGCGTTAAAGTTTTTTAAGCCTTTTACGAAAATGGGCGTTCAAATCAAAATGCAATTCGTGCACTTCGTGATGTTTTTTTGATCAGCATAATCGACCAAATGTGTCCACAATCGGGAGAATTGTGCGCAAATTTCAGCAAACCCGGTCTGCAGGATATGTGAAACATCTGTGCATGCTCGCCCAGTTCGTTTGGTTCGGCTTATGGGCTGGCGAGTCATCGGCCCATACTGCTTCGAATTGAGGCCGGTCAGGCAGTTACTGAGAATGGTGTTCGCTATCGTGAGATGATAACGTACTTTTTATGGTCCGAATTGGAAGATATGGATGTGGACAATATGTGGTTTCAACAGGACGGTTCTACTTGCCACACAGCTAACGAAACAATGGCTCTTTTGCGCAACAAATTCAATGGCCGTCTTATCTCACGTCGTGACGATGTCAATTGGCCGCCAAGATCATGTGCTTTGCCATTGTTGGACTTCTTTCTTTGGGGTTATGTGAAAGAAAAGGTGTACGTCGATAAGCCAGCAATAATTCAAGAGCTAAAGGATGAGATAATCGGCACATTAACGGCATAGAACCTCAATTATGCCTCAGCGTCATCGAAAATTCTTCTTCAAATTTCTGTTTTTTTCACCGGATTTTGTCAATGGTTTTTGATGTTAACAATTTGCTTCACTAGTTTATATTTTCGACAGAGTGTATCTATCTATATTTCACTTAATATTTTATAGAGACATCTTCATATATTATTATTAAAATATTTCCCGTTGGCTTCACTAATGCCAATAATTAATCTTATTAAATTCAGTATAAGATTTTTGTAAATATATGGCGGTGTAGGTCGAATTTATTGATTACAAAAAATTCGCTATACATAAACATATTTAAAAGAAATTGTGTTACAATTCAAAATTTCCGCGATTTCTTTACAAATCAAAGCAATTAAATTTTTTTCGTGATAACTCGCTAAAGGAAGCAGGTCTGATTTTGATCTATTCATAGTCGAATACAGGGGATGATTCCGAACAAAACCACATTAGCAGTTTTTTGGCGTTAATCTAAGTCACACTTCTATCCCTTGGGGCACGTCGCTGTGCCTAAAACATCGGAGCATATCTATAGAGGCATACACATAGGAGTTTTAGATAACTTCGAAAAAGGTGAAGATAGCGCAAAATGCTTTGGTGGGTAGTCGTATGGCGCTAGGACTTTCAAATTCGAAAATAAAAAATAATCGAAAAGTTACACATAGGAGTTTTCGTCGGCGCACGATACAGCAAACCTAAACATTGATTTAAAAAATCTATTAGGGATGATTTTTTTTTATATACGAGCAACCAAATATAACATATACTTCCTATATGTATTTTTATGAACTCTTGGTTTGTTGCCGATTTTCCTAAACAGCTGCCTGCATAAATATAAACTTTGTGACATCAATGTCAAAATGAAATATTTTTCGAGTTCAAAATACACTAAAAAATATACACGTCTACTGGACAAAATTGCTGTAAACTGTAGAAATGACAATATAAGAGCATTGATTTTTTAAATATCTTCCTTAAACAAATTATTGTATTTTTACGTTAAAATAATAAAATTTCCGCTAAAATATTACTTTTGATTTTGTAAATTCTCATTTATTGCTGGTCAAATATCATATTGGAATTTTAAATGAATGTATAGCTAAAATGTTTCGGAACAATTCACTGTTTAATCAACGTATCAAATAACAATAAACTTCAAAATTCAATAATGCAACTAAATAATGTACATAGAACTATTCAGCTAAATTAAAGACTGTATATGTCAACATACATATACATATTAAATGCATATACAAATGTCAAGCGAACGAATAAAAAACGAAGTTGAAAATGCACCAGAGAGAAGAAAAGATACAAAAGAAAGCCCGAAGCGAACAAAGAAACAAAGGGCTGACAATGGTACTGCGGGTCTCTGCCCGCGCAGAGCGTCGTGTCGTCGTAGCTGCGTCAGGCACACCCAAACTCAACCAATCAACAGGAATTCGTGAAAATTGGACACTGATGACGAAGTTGAGCTATATTATGACATTATTTATACCCTTACTTAATAAACAAAACTTTTTATTTGTTCATCTAATAAATATAATTTTTTTATCCCGCCTTTCAATATATATACAAAAAGGTCATAAGCCACTTTCGGCAGAAGCAGTAGAACTGCTCCCTAAAGCAATAATTCTGTATACAATTTCCACTGTAACCTGCATTCATTGCATGATATGGACGGATTTTAATAGTACATCGATGCAATCTTCAAATCGAAATTGCATTCACATTAAATGTAATTACCTGTTGTCTCAATTGTTGTATTGAGATAAAAATCCAAATTTAAAGTCTACGATGTCTATATATAGGGTACACACAAGATCTTTTCAAATGGACTACTAGTTCTATTTTGCTTGATTTTACCATTCGTTAAAGAATGCTAAACAAAAATGTCTCCTTTTTTAAGTGAGTGTAACTGAAGGAATAAATTGATTGCTTGAGGCGGCACCACTAAACGCACGCTCAGAGATGTAACACAATAGTATTATATTCGTAGTTACCATTTTCGAGTACTGAATATCAATTCTTGATTATACAAAACGTTACAGTAACGTAGGCAAGACAGAGACAATGGGCGTGCACCAGGGATGCAAAATGTTTTTTTTAATGGCGAGCTTGATAAGTACCTTGGTACTACCATTACCAATTTGGTAACTTTTTATATATAGCGTGATCCAATTCCTACTTTTTAAAGAAAAAAACACAGAAAATTCAAATTGAATGGGGAATGTTTATTATCATTTTAAAGAACATTCTTTGGCATTTATTTTTTGAAATGTATGTCTATCAAATGTTGGCCGCGTCTACGTCTCAGATGGTCCATCCATTGAGTCCAATTTTCGACGACTCGATTATGTTGACCATAAGTTGAGCGAAGTACACGAAACACATTCCTCACAGAACGTCAATTTTCGTAATAAAGTTGAACGTTTTGTAAACGTTGTTCAGGCGTAAGTCTTTCCATGATGAAATGCCAAATAATACTTAACAAAAATAACATGACAGCATGATACAACTCACACGTGATCTGTCAAAAAAAGACTATTGAAAAATGTATATCCGTTATATCCCGATTTACTGAGTCCTATTTCACACTAGCCATTTTTTTCAAGCAAGTGTCAAAGTTGTTAGGAGAGAGAGGCAGGCGAAAAGAGCTCTCTGTGTCTCTCTCTTACAAACATTGACACTTGCTTGGAAAAAATTGTCTCGTTTGAATCAGAACTTACACGAGGCAAAGATGTACGGTGTTTGTAGGAGAGAGGGAGATAGTCGGAAGGGAGTATTAGGCGTGTTTTCGTTACACCATAAGTGCTTAATTTGTATGGGGAGCTAAGCACTTTTAAGCACTATTAGTTGCCGATGAAGTTTGGTGCTTGTGTTCATGTCTTAATCGAGTATGATGTTGCCAGATTGGTCACAATATATTTAGCAATCCCATTTTTGGAGAGATTTTATCAATTATTTTGAATTAACGGGAAGAAGAAGAACAAAAATGGGAAATTATTTCAATATTTGCAAAAGAGTGTAAACAATTAAACATAGAATAGTAAATATATGTTTTATAAATACTTTTCACGAATTTTTTGTCTGTTTCGCACTGTTCTTTCTTCGCAACTCATGACACCATTGCTACCAGATAGTGAAAATCCGCCACTTATTGCTTTTGTGCCAGTTAGTGGAAGTCAGTTGTTTTCGTTGCAAAGTGCTAAACTAAAAGTGCTAGCTTGTAACGAAAACATGCCTATTATAAAAACTACATAATATATATGGGGAAAACACGTCAAAAGGCCCACTGTTATCAATTTCTTCCGATCGCGTTAAAACTTAGTGGGGTTGTAGAAGTACTATGGGAATGAGGTGTGCCAAAAATACAGCTTCCTAACGTGATATGTTACGAGGATACATGGTGTAAAAGTTTGAAATGTTGACCATTTTATCCCCTCACTAAGCCCAGATTAATACTCGGCAACTTTTTCCAAGCAATCGTCAAAGTTTGTAGGAGAGAGAGGCAGAGAGCTCTTTCCGCCTGCCTCTCTCTCCAACTAACTTTGACACTTGCTTGGAAAAGTGTCAAGTTAGTTGGAGAGAGAACCGGACTAAGAGAACCGATTTAAATGTACATTAGGCATGTTTTTGTTAGAAGCTAGCAATTTAGTTTAACAGTTTGCAAAGAAAAGAACTTAGTTCTGATTCACACTCGGCAATTTTTTCAAAGCAAGTGTCAAAGATTGTTGGAGAGAGACGTAGGCGGAAAGAGGTCTCTGCCTCTCTCTCTAACAAACTTTGACACTTGCTTGGAAAAAATTACCAAGTGTGAATCAGAACTTAGTTCCACTGGCACATAAGGGTGTCTCCTAAGTGGACCGCAGACGATCAAATTTGCTTGACAAGCAACGTAACAATAGGCATGTTTTCGTTAGAAGCTAGCAATTTTAGTTTAGCACTAACTGGCACATAAGCAATAAGTGGCGGATTTTCACCATCTGGTAGCAATGGTGTCATGAGTTGCGAAGAAAGAGCAGTGCGAAACAGACAAAAAATTCTTGAAAAGTATTTATACAACATATATTTACTATTCTATGTTCAATTGTTTACACTCTTTTTGCAAATATTAAAATAATTTTCCATTTTTGTTCTTCTTCCCGTTAATTCACAATAATTGATAACAATCTCTCCAAAAATGGGAAGCCATATTGCTAAATATAGGGTGCCCAATCTGGCAACATCATACTCGATTAAGATAGGAACACAAGCACCAAACTTCATCGGGAACTAACAGTGCTTAAAAGTGCTTAGCTCCCCATACAAATTAAGCACTTTTGGTTTAACGAAAACACGCCTACTATGTTCCGGTTTCACGCTGAAATCCCATACAAAAATCAAAGTTGTGAAAAAATGAGTGAAATTTTTTTATTTGTGGTACTATATTTTTTCAACGTGAGAAATTTACATTTTGCGCCGCTACAAATTAATGGAACGCCGCAACAAATTGAATGCCGCCAGCATTGTACTCCTATTTATTTATATTCATGTTTGTCCGCGAGAAATTCAATTGTTGTCAATCTTAGCGATAAAATTTCCTAATAAAGAATACAAAATTAAATTATCTGAAAGAAAACTAATGCAAAGCTTTGGAACAGAAAATAATTATGTGTATTGAATAAACGAGAAGAGCGACATTCCGATTGGATGGCAAAGCTAAAAATGTGCAAAACACTGGAAGGACTTGTAACTATATGTAACAATGTGGAATTTGTCTTGTAATTACGTATTCATATTTACGTTTGTAAGTTTAGCCTGGAAAAACTTTGAGGACGGCTAACGCTACCGAAGCAGTAGGACAATGGAATTGGACAGTGCCTGTGATCTCATTTTTAAATGGTTATAAAGAACATAGTGAGTTCTTGCCAGCCATAGGTGTTGGAAGAATACATTTCGTTTATGGATGGAAGTATAATTTATATATGTCCACAAATACAAAAATCAAAGTTGTAAAAAAATGAGTGAAATTTTTTCATTTGTGGTACTATATTTTTTCAACGTGAGAAATTTACATTTTGCGCCGCTACAAATTAATGGAACGCCGCAACAAATTGAATGCCGCCAGCATTGTACTCCTATTTATTTATATTCATGTTTGTCCGCGAGAAATTCAATTGTTGTCAATCTTAGCGATAAAATTTCCTAATAAAGAATACAAAATTAAATTATCTGAAAGAAAACTAATGCAAAGCTTTGGAACAGAAAATAATTATGTGTATTGAATAAACGAGAAGAGCGACATTCCGATTGGATGGCAAAGCAAAAAATGTGCAAAACACTGGAAGGACTTGTAACTATATGTAACAATGTGGAATTTGTCTTGTAATTACGTATTCATATTTACGTTTGTAAGTTTAGCCTGGAAAAACTTTGAGGACGGCTAACGCTACCGAAGCAGTAGGACAATGGAATTGGACAGTGCCTGTGATCTCATTTTTAAATGGTTATAAAGAACATAGTGAGTTCTTGCCAGCCATAGGTGTTGGAAGAATACATTTCGTTTATAGATGGAAGTATAATTTATATATGTCCACAAATATAATGTAAATCCTTAAAAACAAATAATAAAACATATTTTTCGGTTCAACAAAACTTCATTTTATTTATTTATATTCGTACAACAGTAGGAAATTATTTTGTTATTTATAACGTTGTATTACCCTGGCTTCTGATGCCTCACAATCATCGCCATTGTATCAACACAAAATAAATAATTTATGAATAACATTAACACAATGATCTTCAACAATTTTTCCGTTTTGCAATTTAAATTAACTATTTTCTAAGTCGGTATTGTTCCATTTAATTGTTTGTTGATTAGAATTTAAACTCGTGTTTGTTTTCAAGAAAAGCAAAAAGGAAAAAATTTCAAGCTGAAAAAACATAGTACCCACCTTAAGGCTCCGCTTATGCTCAGGCAGACTGTTCTCTGAACCTTTGCTAGTAGGTTGATTATGGTTAGTTTGTCAGTTTCGGTCCACCATACCACAATGCCGTAAAACAGTATAGGACGAACTACTGCTATATATATCCAGTGGGCGATTTTAGGAGAGAGGCCCCACCGCGACCCTACAGCCTTTTTGCAGGAATATAAGGCGACGTTGGCCTTCCTTACACCCCAGTGGCGTAAATACGGAGGCCTACTTGGAAGAGGCCTTCAAGAAGACCTGTCTAGACCTTATAAACAAGTCAATACCCATACTTGCTGGCCTTCCTTGATAACGCCTTCTGTAATCCCTATTTTCGCCTTACAAAAAATCTTGTATTCATTCTCGTCCGCCTTGCGCGTTAAGATCTTACACAAGGCCTTCATATAGATGGGAATTCATAAGGTCTTTGCAAATAATAAAAAATAATTGTTGAGCAACTAACTCTGTTACTTTAAAAATCATATGATTGCATGCAAAAGCGAAAGAACTAAGAGGGAGCAACACAATTCCAAACAGAACACAGCAAGAAAAAAACAATTGTGTTTCCAAAAAGAGTCAAGCAGGCGTATTGTGTTTTTAGTCTTTAGAAGAATTTTGTTGAAGTCGGTTATGTTTTTTGTGGTTCGCGTGGTAAGTGTGTTTTTCTAAACAAGCAAATAAACCAAATGTTACATATACATATCTAATTTCAGATTTGGAAAACCTAAACTCAAAATTAAGTTTTTGTGGAAGAATTCTCACAGATCAATCTTTATTTGGAAAAATCAGTTAAAAACTAAACTGATGACAACAAAGAACAGGAGGAAATTTATTTTATTCTATTTATTTTATTTTCTAACTACACCACAAAACATGTATATCTCATAAATAAAGATTTCGATTTGATAAATAAGGGCTTTTAATTAAAATCTTCCATTGGCTCTTCTAGTTCGGGGCTTATGTAAGACCTGCCGTATTACACTTTCCATAAGACCTTGTATAATAGGTCTTCTATAAAGAATTCTGAAATTGTCTTCTATATATAAGGCCTCGCAAGGGAAGTGAGTGTGGAAGGCTTTGGTCGGCAATGACACGCTGTGTAAAAAATAAATGAGAACGTAATGGGACTGGCAGGCCTTGTGTTGTTAAAAGCCCCTTCTATGTCAAGAAATGTCACCATGGTGAATTCCTTGAAAAACAGGGACGATTCGATAGTACTCACAAGTTCGAGCAGGGCTGATTCTGTAGACTTCCCCTTATTGTAAGCATGTTGGTTCACTGACAGGAGTCCAGGTTTTCCCTAATGAAATAATATAAAAGTCTTTCCACACCTTTCAATAGGAAAGAGGATAGGCTAATTGGCTGAAGTCTTTTGGCCTAGTGTGTGATATCTTCCCCGCCTTCTCCACTTTCTAACAATGTTTTCGCACAGAAAGCTTGTAGAACCCGAACTCCGAACTGCACTGAAGCAATTGTATAGTTTGCATTTGTATTGGAGTTTTTTAACTACAAAATGTTTCATAGCATTGTAGTTATAGGTTTTAATCAAAATAAGAATATGAGTGTGTTGTAACTAAAACAACCGTTCTTGTTGAAGAATATTATTAGAGTAATTTATTTCTTAGTGTTAGTGGTGATATTAACCTATTAGTGATGAATATGAATAATCCATATGCATGTAATCGATATCGAATATATAATAGGAATAATCGACGAATAAATACAATGATACTATGTTTACATTATGACATTTCTCCCCCCTTAATTTAATCAAATGCAAGGTAGGAATCTGCTAAACGTTGAGTTACTTTTCGTTGCCTTGTTGATCGGCGTAGCTCGTCAGGAGTTGACGTGGTATTTCCTGTTCTCGGAGTTTCGTCGGGAACATGAACATTTTTATCAGTTGGATTTGAGTCTGCTTGGTTGTCTGAGTGTATTTGATTTCCAGGAACATTCGGAATGGTTGGTTGCAATCGAGTTTGTTGGATCAATCGTAAAGCTAGACTTCCAGCTGATGTGTTGGTTGTTATAGTTGGTACCGGTCTTGAATATTCAACGTTCGTATTCACGCATTCATTTACCGCTGATTTTCGTATTTGATCTACATGTCTTCGCCAAATACGACCGTCGTCTAATCTGACATCATAATGAAGTTCGCCGCATATTTTCTCTACATTTCCATATCGCCACTTCACCTTTGATAAGTAGTCTCGCACTGCAACTCTCTCTCCCTCAAAAAATTTCGTTGATGGGACAGCGCGTAATTGATCGTCTGCCTCCTGATTCACATCGTTAGGAATCAACAAATCTAAACGCGACTGAATTTGTCTGCCAAACATTAAAATTGCTGGTGATTTCCCTGTTGTTGAGTGTATAGCCCGTCTGTATGCCATCAGTATCTTTGACAATTCCGCATGTATCGTATCGGGTGTACATTTGGATGCCATCAACTTTGATTTGATTGTTTGAACATAACGTTCCGCTTGCCCGTTTTTTGCAGGATGGTATGGTGCACCTTGTTTGTGAACAATTCCATTCAGTTTTAAAAAATGTTGAAACTCATTCGAGTCAAATTGCCTCCCATGGTCGCTAACAAATATATTTGGAATCCCAAATTGGGAAAAAATTTCGCGACACTTCCGGATAGTAGTATCAGTATTCATATTCGAGCAGATATGAACCTCAGGCCATTTTGTGTACGCGTCTACCAAAACAAACAGATATTTACCAAATATTGGACCAGCATAATCAGCATGAACTATCTCAAATGGCTTTTTAGGGCGCATCCACTTGTGTGTAGTAGTAATCTTCTTAGGATCTGGGCGCGTATTTTGGCATTCTACACATTTGTTTTCTACACTTTCAATTTCCTTGTCCAAGGTCTTCATTGAACAAATTTCGTTTACTGAACCCTCTGCTCCAAAAATATTTTGCCAATTTAATTTAATTTTCTGTAACCATTCTCTTCCTAGAATTGGTTTTCGGTTCGATCGCACAATATACAATTTTAATTTGTTATTCTCATCGCTACCTGTCACTGCGACACATATGTATCCAACACATTGCAAAGTTGTACCGCAATAACTCACAAGCTCCACATGGGGATGACACACTTTCAATGTCGGGAAATAACGTTTGGCATCTGGCAAGTTAATAATTGATACCGGTGATCCCGTGTCTATTTCGAAAGTTATAATTTCTTCATTTACCCGCAGACTGTGCATGATTTTGCTGCTTAAGTTATTTACTTTGCCTTTAGTTTTTACCAACAACAATTCTTCAACTGTCGTTTCTTTTTCATAAACTTGTTGTATTTGTTTTTTCTCTTTAAAACACACTTTTCTCAAATGCCCCTTTTGGTTACAAAAATGACATGTACAATTTTTGTATTTGCATTGGTTTGCCATATGCGAGGTATTACCACATCTAAAACACTTTTTGTTTTCATGGGTTATGTTTGCATCAGCCTTTTTTGAATTGCTTTTGAGATCGTTCTTCTTCTTTATTTTATTCACATTCGATTTCTCACCACCATTTTGTAGCTCTATGCCGCCTTTTTCTGCCAATTCACTCGCTGTTACCACACTTAACGCATCCTCCAAAGTCAGATCTTTCTTTTCCAACAACCGACTTTGCAATTTACTATCACATAGACCAAATACAAATCGATTTCTGAGAGCCTTACCCAAATAATCACCAAACTCGCAACCAACCGCCAACTTTTTCAATGACACCACAAAGTCACCTGCTGACTCAGACTCTTGTTGCCTGCGCATGTTGAACCGAAAACATTCCACCAACTCACTGGGCCTCGGCTCAAAGTGTTCTTCCAACACCTTGATTATTTCCGCGAATGTTTCTTCCTCTGGCTGTTTAGGTGTCAATTTGTCGCATAAGACGTTGTAGGCGCCTGTACCGATGAAATGCAACAATGACTGTTTCTTGTCCTCTTTACAATCGTACAGCTTCATAGCCGTCTCAAATCATTTCACCCAACGACACCAAGAAATCTTTTGTGGATCAAAAGCATCAAAGTTAAAGAAATTTACGCCAGAATCTGCCATTTTATTCACTTTCCGTACACTTGTACTGTAAAAAATTTATATCTAAAAATGAATAACGTGAGATTCGTCTCGTAATCCTCGTCGCCAAAATTGTTGTAACTAAAACAACCGGTCTTGTTGAAGAATATTATTAGAGTAATTTATTTCTTAGTGTTAGTGGTGATATTCACCTATTAGTGATGAATATGAATAATCCATATGCATGTAATCGATATCGAATATATAATAGGAATAATCGACGAATAAATACAATGATACTATGTTTACATTATGACAGAGTGCATAAATTATGTTAATAAATACATTTGCAGTTGAACTCTTTATTGGTGGTGTAAGATGTTTTTTCCTTTATTTAAATCTGATTTTCTTGTTTTTATATAATGCAAGAAAAGAAAAATTATTAAATGTTCATGTTGAACAAAGGGCGTCAACGAATTCTCTCCACTTTATTCGGTCATTTGCTAAAGCTTTAACTTGGTCCCATGCAGGGTTACCATAAACTTTTTTCGGAAAGGAGGACTTTTGTGCCAGAAAAGGAGGACATTTGCGACATTTACAAAGAGGGTTTTGGACTTTCGGAGGACATTTAAAAAATGCAGTAATTGAAAAGGATGGGCATATTACTATGATAAAAAATGAAACTTTAAACCCGTAAGGAAGGTCTAAAGTCCGGCAGAGCGGGCTATATGATACCGTACGCTACCCTATCTGAGTAGAATAAGAAGAAATATTCTCAATTTTTATAAAATTTATTTATCTAATGATTTGTCCAACAACTGGTATTTTAAAGCGCTTAGATGCCAAATATAAAAAATGGACCGATATTGCCCATTCAATCCCATGGTAACTACAGATGTAAGAAGTATCTGTACCAAACAATTCCAAGATTTTTGAAAAAGGAGGGAGGACACTGGTTAAAAAGGAGGACATGTCCTCCGAATGGAGTACGTATGGTAATCCTGGTCCCATGTCACTTTACGAGATGAACATTCGGTTTTTACCATCCGAATCCAAGTATTTCGAGGCCTGCCAGGATTTCTATGGCCTTGCGGGTTCCAATCGAGCGCTTGTCTCGCAATATCATCAGATGGCCTTCTACATACATACATATATATGGCCAATCCATGTCCATTTACGTCTGCGGATTTCGTATTCAATTGGTTTGCGGTTTGCCATTGAAAGTAATTGATCGTCCGTGACCCAATTCGGCCAGAAGATGCGAAGAATTTGCTTCAGGCATTTGTTGTGGAACGTTTGTCTTCTTCGGGAATGTTGTGTAGAGCTCCAGGTGGTAGAGGTAGAGCTCCAGAAGTATTGACGCTACAGTCAAAGATTTTCAATTTAGCGTTGGTCGAGATGTTGTTTGCACGCCATATTCTGTGCAAGGATTGAAATGCATTTCGGGTTTTCTTTATTCGTTCCGTAATATCTGCATAAGAACCGCCGTCTTTACTAATAGTGCTGCCCAGACATGAGAAGACGTCCACATCGTCGATTATCTGCTCCTCCAGTGTGACTGATGAAGTGTTGTTTGTGCCAATACGCATTAATTTAGTTTTTTTCGCGTTGATTTTTAGTCCGAATTTATTGGCGTTTGTTGATAGGGCGTGAAGTTTCTTTTGGATGTCCTCAAAACGGTTAGCGAAAAGACAGATATCGTCTACATAATCGATGTCTCTCATGTTCCAGCGGATGCCATATGGTGCTTCGACGTTTGTTTGCTGGATCACACAGTCTAGGAGGAGTAAGAATAGTGTGGGAGACAGAACACATCCCTGTTTAACGCCTGCGTTGGTCTCGAAGGGTGCACATTCATCTCCTTTGTAACGAACTCAGCATTTTGCACATGCATATAGTTCGCGGATTATGTTTATATTTTTCGGAGGAATACCTTTGCTGCTTAGCGCATCCCACAGCGCAGGACGGGATACGGTATCGAAGGCACGTTCGAAATCAACAAACAGGAGGTATAGGGTGCTGTTGTATTCAATGGACTGTTCGATGATAATTCGTGCCGTATTTATGTGGCCCGCACAAGACCTTCCTGGCCTAAATCCTGCTTGTTCTTTTCGTAGGATGGTTTCCACTGTTGGTGATATGCGGTTTAGTATTAGGGTTGATAGCACTTTGTTGACTGCATTCAGCAGCGTTATACCCCTCCAGTTGTTACATAGCAAGATGCAAAGACATGTAATTCTCCCCCTGATTTTGCAAACGCCAACCACATCTATCGAAGCTGTCGGTTCCCTGGTGAGCACTTGCCATGTTGGGACTAAATCGTGGTTTATTTCCCATGACAGTGTCAGCATGGATTTAATTTCTATCTTATAGTAGTTTCAACGTAGCTAATTGTTTATTGGCAAGTTTCAATCTATATGGCCTCGTTGAAAATTGAATTCAATGCGTTGCAGCATCATAAATATATTGAAATAAAAACTGTTCGGAACAAGCTCGTGTCATATGCTTCATTGTAGGAAGAAGAAACAACTGGGTTCGATCCGACTGGAATCAAAATGTGTTAAATTTTCTTCTTGAAAATGGGTTATTCGCGTTCAAACAGCATGAATTAAGACATTAAGATAAAAATGCTGGTACATATTTTAAAGTTTTGGCATTTACTTGGTGTTGACAACTCCAGAGAATTTGCTTGCCATGTGTCCTCCTTGATTTTTACACATTTGCAGTGCCGCTCCAGCTATTCAATAAATTTCAATACATTTTTCGCTGTTGACATGAAAAGCACATTTTAATATAAATTATGATAGTAAAATATAAAATTCTTGCCGGTTTGTATTTAGTATTTCCAGCAAATTCAACATTTAATAGTTCCAAAATAAATTAAATGCCGATGACAATATGTTTGTGTTTTGTTTTCTTTCGTTGTTTTAAACGCTCTGTCAAGTTCGGATTTTTTTGAAATTATCCGGCGTATCCGTGCGTATTTGGGTAGCTGTAGTACATTTCCATACATTTGAAATCGAGTTCGACAGACGCTGGACGCATTCACAGGTATTTAAGAGATACCCTAAAAGACTAGTCGCCTAGGTATGTATGTCCCCATTTACATGGTACTTTTTTTTTTAAGTAACTTATCGGCTTATTCTCTTTTGAAAAAGTATTTACGTTCACACGCGTACTTTTTTTTCAATACTTAACTTATTTTCATTTGTTTTGTTTCGGCTTTTCCTGTTTTCCGAAAAACACAAAACGATGAGTACGATAAGTACGAGTACGGCATACTTGTTTTCCCCCCGTTTCCGACTGCCTCTCTCGCCCACAAAACGCCGATAAGTATGCTTAATACTTAAAAAAAAAAGTATCATGTAAATGCAGACTATTTTTAACAGATCGCACGACGAAATCTCTTGATGTAAACAGGCCCTAATATCTGGTAACAGGGATGATAATTGGGAGTGACCAAATGGTATATAAAACGTTCTGAAAAGGTAATTTTTCGACCAAATGTACCAATTTAAAAATTTGTTTAGATATACATACATACAACCAAAATTTATCAAAGATATTTAAGGTATTTATTTAAAAAAGAGGAAACAATTTTATGTGAATTAAATTAAAAGGATATTCGTACAAAAATACAGTCTTGAAATATTAAGTTTCAAATGGTTGAGATCGAGTAATACTCGTACATTAACAATTTCTTGATAACAAACTTCTAGAAAGTTGTAGCAGCATCAAACCTTTGGATAGTACCGGGTTTACATAACAATTTTATATATTTATAAAATAAAGAATAGTTCAAATTTATTCCAGGTGTAGTGCAAATGTTACATTTTAAGAATGAAATTCGATTTCGGTCATATGCAGTGTTACCATACGTCCTCCTTTCTCCTCCCGTCCTCCCTCATTTTCCAAAAATGTTGGATTTGTCCTTCTTTTGTTACAAATTCAAATTTTTCACAAGCAGTAAATCTCCACATGAATTATACTCGCAACTAATTTAGTACTACAATAATTGAGCTAGATGACTGAAATTTGGTACAGATACTTTTTATATTGGGTGGTTAAATTTTAAGAGCCGATGTTGATTTTGAATAAAACCCAAATTATTTAGGAAATTATTGTCATTTTTTTTTTATTATGATAATATTGGTACGGTTCGCGACCTCGGCGGCACACCTCCATCCGATGGTCCAATTTTCGATGACACTGAGGCATAATTGAGGTTCTGTGCCGAATTATTTCATCCTTTAGCTCTTGAATTATTGCTTGCTTACCGACGTACACCTTTTCTTTCAAATAACCCCAAAGAAAAAAGTCCAACGGTGTCAAATCACATGATCTTGGCCAATTGACATCGCCACGACGTGATAACACGGCCATTGTTTCGTTAGCTGTGTGGCAAGTAGAACCGTCCTGTTGAAACCACATATTGTCCACATCCATATCTTCCAATTCGGGGAATAAAAATGTTCGCTATCATCTCACTATAGCGAACACCATTCACAGTACATTGTACATAATTTGTATAAATGTATTTATGTGCATACATAAACATGGATATTTTTAATCGGGAAGATAGTTGAATCAGATAATTTTGCAAAATTCATCTCGGAGTCGACTCCGAAATAATTTTTGTAAAATTTACTAAATCAATTATATTCCAGGCCAAATATAATCCTTCATATGTATGTCCATTCATATAAAGCATATATACAAAATATTTTAAAAATGTACAATGTATGTATTGCAAAGTATAATTTCATGAAAGCTGCAAAAACAGCGCCGACATCGACTCCACCGAGCCCTGATTTAAATGTAGCACCTAAGTACAAACCTGGCTAAATTTAAAGAAAATTTGTTCAGATTTAGATATATCCCTCATATACTCGTATATGTACCTCCGATAATTCTTTTCATTTACTGTATTTTTTAAATGTCCTCCGAAAGTTTCAAACTCTCTTTGTAAATGTTACAATTATCCTCCTTTCCTGGCACAAAAGTTTTCCTCTTCAGCGATCTTTTCTTTGGACCCAATTGTCCACCACTCTTGCGCACATATCGACCGGAAAGTTGGCAATTTCGCGTTGGATGTTGTCTCTGAGCTCGTCTAAAGTTGTTGGCATAGACCAACGACTCGATGTGGCCCCATAAAAAGAAATCCAATGGCTTTAAATAGCATGAACGAGGTGGCTATTCGACCGGACCATTTCTCGAGACAACACGTTCACATAATTTGCCTTTCACTAAATCGATTGTAACGCGTGCTGTGTGGCTAGTGGCACCGTCTTGCTGAAACTACATATCGGCGATGTCAAGCTCATTCAATTCTGGCCAAAAATTATTTTTTAACATGGCACGATATCGCTCTCCATTGACGGTTACATGACGATTGTTTTCATCGACGAAAAATACCAATCACACCACACAGTAATTTTTTGCGGATGCAATTGAGTTTCTTGAAGCACATGTGGGTTTGTTGCTGTCCAATAACGCATATTTTGTTTATTGACAAAACCACTCAGCCAGAAATGAGCTTCATCAAAAATTGGAGTCAGCGCTCTTAAAGTTGCCACCACCGACTCAGAATTTCGGTAGTAATCTGTAATGATTTCCAAACGTTCCACGAAAGTGAACTTAACATGATGAAAATTTTGACTTCGACTAACGTTTTGACACTGAAAGATCATTAAAAATGCCGAACATTTACAAGTCCTTGGACGAGTACCTGTGTTAGCGTAGAAAAGGTTGTAGTTCACATGGTTTAATCCAGTAACCTTGTTGCTAGTTGTCCATGGTTCCCGGATCCTTAGTTGTCCATGGTTCCTGGTTCCTTATTTATAATGTCCATCAGAGCGTTGGATGCTGTCTCGCTCCGGTGGAGGTTTATCTGGATGACCTCAATCATTGTCTTTCCAATAAAAGTTTCTTTTGGGAGTCTATCCTATCTGGTGGCAATCCCTCATTATTTGGTAGTGGGTCATTCACCTCATTTCGTTCACTACCTATTACATCATCTTCCAGTATACATTTTTGGGAGGCGGTGTTATTTTTTTGTCGCTCCCTCATAGTTTTGAATCGTTGTGTGGCTCTTTTTATTTTGATCACTACCTTTGCTGGGAACTTCCTGCAAAAGGGGCGGTACTATTAGTAAACTGGTGGTGTTATCGACTACTTCCACATCAGTTTTTGGCAGTGTCTTACTTGTCTCCATCCGTTCACTACCAGTGTTTGCCTCTTCAGACAGTATATTTGGACTCGATTCATCTGTCCTGCCAATCGGGACCTTTACAATTTTGAAAAAGACTGTCCAGATCAAGAAGTACGCCATGCCCTTCGCTATGAAAAGATTGTTCTTGGATTCTGGGTCTATGTCCAACCCGAGGAGAGTACCTTCGTTATCATCCTTCCTATAGAAGACTTCCCACTTTCTCACGGAAAGTTTCGAATTCTGTTTGCCAATGATGTCGAGTATGTACTCTGATGAGAACTTACTGGGACATCCCTTGACATATAGAGTCGTTATTATGAGTTCAGGAATATCGCAGCTGGGTTCTGCTTCATCTGTCTTATCTTTTGTTTTGCCTGCGGCTGGATGTGCTCTTGTTTCATTTTCGACTACGGGATCCAAGGCACCAAATCTGGTAGAAGTTGCATGCCTTCCGGGCTAAGTTCAGAAATTTCTGTCCAGAAGAACGATGCATCCAATTCAACCTGCGCTTTAGAAACAACAAACCACGTGTTTGCGTATTGGTAGTTGAATATGTATTGCGTAATAGGTTAAAAACTATCCGCTCTGCGATAAAACGTCCATTCGCAGAAAATAAATGAATTGACTTTTCATTTTTTTTGTGCAGTAGTGCTACTTCTTAGAATTGGTTCACGTTTTGATATATCACGCCATATGGTGGTTCCATGAAGTTTGACTTCTTGGCGGTATATGTTTTACAACCGACGTACCTTTAGGTTTTTAATTTCGATTAAAATGCAAAATTTGCCAAAACGCAAATGTTTTCACTTTTGAGTTCCGAAAGGTGCGCTTTCAAACACAATAAAAAGAAAGTGAATTTTTTTACAAAAGTGTAGATAATGTTCATGTGTCGCGGGAGTACCACGGTACTTTGAGGGTTTCATATGTACCAAAAAAAGTACTAAAGTACCAACCTTATCACCCCTGTATGGTAAAAATGGTGT